>CM053771.1:357409772-357456654 GCA_028658325.1 Potorous gilbertii
AAACTGTGTAGAATATGAGCTGGAAAAAGGGAAAGACTTGAAGCAGGCAGAGAACTAGGAGACAGTATTATGGTCTGAACTAGGATGGTCACCCTGTGAATGTTAGAACTGGAAAGGAGCACAAATGACAGGATTTGGCAACTAACTGAATTGCTTCTGGATAGAAGTCAAATTCCTCAAGCTGGCATCTAAAGCTCTACACAATTCCATCAACTTCTTCAGTCCTATCTCCCATCGCTCCCCTTGCAATCTCCATTTCAGTCAAATTATGCTTCTGAGGTCCCTGAACTCATTGTTCTAACTCTTATTTCTGTGCATTTGCCCCATGCCATCTCCCATGCCTCGAATGTATTCTCTTCTGACTTTCACCTCTCAGAATGTCTTCTTGGTTTAGTTCACTTGTTTGAGTTTGCTCTGCTCTCCCCAGTTGTTAATACATTCCGTCCTCTTCCAATTATCTTGTATTTACTTAGTTGTATCTACATTGAATCCCCCCCAGTAGAATGTTAGTTTCTTGAGGCCAGGGACTATTTCCTTTTTGTCTTTGCATATCCTAGAACCATCAAAGAGCGCCTTGCTTATAATAAGGACCTGCTTTTTCAATGGTCATGGGTTGAATTGAGGAAGTTGATTAATGGAGAGACTGGGCTATTTCAAGAACATATGCTAATAAATGAATGGGGCAAAGTGACAAGTGGAGTAGCCACTCTTCTTGTCCTGGACTCTTTGGATACAGCTCAGAGTAGTCCTCAGTTTTGTAATCCAAAGGAAGAAGGATAGGCAGAGGGATGAATGGTCTCTTTTTATATCTCTGGCAGAAAGAAATCCCAAGTTTTCTTCTACATGGCCACCAGGATGGCAACTGCATATACTCCAAAGGTAGGATAGGGGAGTTTGCGCCTGCTATATTGGGTGAAAATAAAAAAAAGTACAAATTGCAATTCTTACATCTCATATTGTTTTCAAAGTAACTTTAAGATAATATGTCAAATGATCTTTAATGCAGGACAAACATACAAGAAACAGGAACAATCAACTACATTGACCAAGAGAAAAGAAATACATCCTAAGATTTGCCAGCTTCCTTCCCAGATGTCTTTCCTGGTGGAAACTTGGAATCTAATGTCTTTGAGGAGAGGTTTATTTCAGAAGTTTTGGAGAATTCCTCCTCATGATGACTGGAGTAAGAATTTAATACAAAGACTTTTTAATGACTGTGAAATAATAAACCATGCAGAAAGGCAAGAATTACAATTTATTTGTAAGTGGATGTTAAATTTAAGTGTTGTTTATAATCTTTGCGAGGATAATTTTGATGCCCCTACTCAATTTAATCAATATTTATTTAGTTTATTATGATTTAATGGATATCAATGCCTACATTTGTGAGTTAAGTAGAACAGAATGGAATTTTAGTTATGTTAGCTATTGCTGTAAAGATGAGTCGACTAATTAACCCACTTTGGATTGACTATTATAGTATTCCTATTTGATTTATTAGTTATAGATCTAGACTGCATTAGTTAGGGTTGATATTAACTTATGTTAAGAATTGGCTGTATTAGTATTACATCCTCCCCCACCCTCCTTGGCCCCCCCAAAAGAACACTGCTTGAAAAACCAGTTGCCATGTCATAAATGTTCTTATAACCTGCACTAGAATATTGTCACAAAGCATTAGGGCCTGTAAAAAGCCCTAAAGTTCTGCTGAAAAAATATATTAGTGGTTAATTGACATCTCCCTTAGCCAATCAAAGGAGTTGCCTTGCTTCTGGAAGATGACCAATCATGAATTGTAATGTCCTATACTAGCAACCACGATCATGGTATTTAAAAGACTGCACCCAGTATACAGAAGGGTCCTTGGTCACAAGGAACATCTTGGATCCAATTGCTTAGGGGCCACCTATCTCCCTAATAAATTGATCATGGATGAAGTTCTGCTTCAGTTGCCTTTTATTGTGGATTGGAAGTCTTATACTTTCTTATTCTTAGAATTAAGTTGTAAACCAACCTTCTTAAGATAGGATAAAATCCTATTCATTTTTGAGAATTAATGATGTGGGAAGTTATACATCTCTAAACTATTCTTGGAGTTATCATAGGGGAAAACTGTAATTATTTTAAGGGAGCAGGCATTTCCTTTGCACCTACAGAACAAAATGATAGTGTAATCAACATAGACATAGGTATTTAAAAATATCATCTTTAAAATGAGAATAATTAAAATTTTCATGATAAGAAAAATGTATATAAACAGTCTAAAGGGGAGATAATGGCAATATTTTTAAAGGTGAGTTTGGAAAAAGGGTTGAAAGCTTCATTCTTTGTGTGTACAGAATTCAGTCCTAAATTTAGATACAAAATCAAGAAATTAAAAATTTAGCTTGTTTAATATCTTAGGGATATGTAACAGTAATTGCCCTATCTACATTCATATATTAAACAATATTTTATTTTAAGACAGTGCAAACATGTCTTTTCTGAACTTTCCCAGAAAAGCTATGTAATATGATGAAAAAAACTCAATGAAATTGGAAACTTATTGATTTAGCGTTCTCAGTCATCTTAGTGGTCAAATAAAAAATCAAAATAAAACATTGTCAAGTCAGTGAAATTGATTGGTATAATTGGAAAAGAAACTTCAATACCAACACTGATGCCCAGTCAATTAGGTGGCATCAAATAGATGTAACCTGCAAGTTAAAGGTTTAATTTTAAAGTTAATGTGTGTGTGTGCTTTTTTTAATTGTAAGAAAGGAGATGGTATATTGAAAAACAATGTGGTATAACATAAAGAGGGTTAAATTCAATAGATCTCAGTTCTGATGTTTTTTTCCTTGTGTCACCTGGGCAAGTGCCTTCACCTTACTGGTTCTTCAAGTCTCCATTTGTGAAGTTGGATTGTTAATATTTACATGACCTACCTCATAAGATTGTGTGAGGAAAACATCTAGCAAAGAATTAGACTGGAACTGTTATTCAGTTTGTACAATTTTCTCTACAATTATTCAATTGGAGAGAAAAAGCAATACTGGAATATTATCCTATTAAGATGGGTGAAGGAGATGTGGAAATAATAGTACCCTAAACATGTTGGAGCTATAGTGATTGTTTTATGTATGTATGTATATATATATATATATATATATATACACACACATATTACATATTATATATGTATATATAATATTTACACACATATATGTGTTATATAGTTATATTATGGTTTTATATTATTTTTTGTATTATAGTGATTGTATAAGTGGGAGAAGGTGGGGTGCATTTTTCTTAATATCAAGGGAAGTCCCCTGTGGCTCTACTCCCAACAATTTTCTAGTTTGTCATGGTGTCTGAAATTCTATCAAATAAATGTAGCATTCTTCTAGGACAACTCACTCAAACTTGTATTCATACTCATAGGCTGGATTCCCAGAGAGGAGGTGAATACTGCTTTCAGGGTTCTAGGGGTAACTCTGTGGTACTATACTCTTAGCAAGACAACTCCGTAGATTTTTTTTTGTTTTGTTTTGTGTTATTGAATGCAGTTACTAAAGTGGTAAAGAATTAGTACAAAATACATCTCCCTCTCTCAAAACTGGGGCTCACTATCCCACAAATAAACACATACACACATACATACACAAGCATACATATATATATATATATATATATCATTGGAAGATAATTTAGAGTACAGTGGTATCACAGAATACATACAGAAAATATGTTCTAAAAGGGTAACCCATCAATCCCACTATATGTCCCAAAAGTCTTTCCTTGAGTTCATAGCTACTTTTCTTCTCTGGACTTTCAAAGCTACTTATGCTTCATGAAGCTTCCTTAGGTGATTGTACCTCCACGCCCGTCCATCCTGCTCTTTACTGAATGCTTTACCTAGTGGCCCACTCTTTCTGATGAGATGGTTCATGGAAGGAGGAAAGACAATCTGTAGTTCCTGTTCTATTCCCGTTCAGAGCGATTCTTTCTTAGAGACATATTTCTTTTTTCCTCCTCTTCTTGAATTCTCAAATTCATGAACCCTGGACTGGAACTCTTCCACTCTTGGATTGGCAAGCCCCTTTTTTGACTTGCTGATTTTATACAGAGAGATTTGAGTTCTTCTCTCAACTTATCACACTTGCTTTCCTTCAGCACCCAATTAGCAAAAAGTTTGTGCCCAATAAAGTGATTGGTGCTTAAACAATCTTGTTTATACATTATCACATAATCACATGTGATTACAGTATTATAGGGTTATAGGAAAATTCCTTAATAAGTAACTATTTTGCATTACTTTCTGAATTTGTCGATTGATTCTGTTAGTCACAGAAGCACTAACACCAATAAAGGTATCAGGCGGAGATCCTGGTTTATGCATTAAAACATCATCATGCTCTTATGCTGATTACAATAATTAAAGTATGTATATGTATATATATATATATATATATATATATATATATATATATAATATGTGTGTGTGTGTGTGTGTGTGTGTGTATTTGCGCGGGTTCACACACACGGGGGTGTATGAATATGACTAAATGAAAATACCTTGATGTAAATAAATGAAAATACCTCTGAAAGAGTTAAGGAGCTACCAGTCATTCACATATGAGTATGAATTCAGTCAGTATGTTGTTAACTCTTTCTTAGTGCTTGCTGAGAAAAAAAAACGCTATCTTTTCTAAACAAAAATAAAAATTTTTTGTTTAGAGGAATGGGAAGTAGATAATTTCGAAACAAGGTTTACTCTTGAGTATAGGGTAGGAGTAAATAGAGTATTTCAGTCTTTACAAAGGAATTTTGGAACAAAAATATCTGCCTCATCCAAAATGTACGTAATGTCCACAGGACTTAGAGTAGAGTGGTAATGAGGTACATATGTAGAAAACGTGTGTTTTTCAGCATAAGAACATGGGAGTCTATCAATCTGAATCTCTGAGAAAAGGAGCAAAAAGGGGGTGAGAAACTTGGTAAACTTCCTTCATTTCAGAACTGGGTCTGGGAAAGAGGCATTTCCTCCACCATTCTGAACTACTTTGTCTGATGCTCCCAAGATACAGAAATTCTTAGAATTAGTGCTAGACTTCAGCTACATCATGGATTCATCAGGCTTTTGTGGGGTGACCTGGGAATGATTTAGAACATTGTTTCTGTGAGAGAATGATTTCTGAATTGCAAATAATTGACTTACAAATAAACTTTTGGAGCACAGCCTATTTGTAATTTGGGAATGATCTATACATAAAAGGCAATATCGTCTTTTTCTGCTATATAATACAGAGGTTCCCAAACTTATTTGCCCTACCAACGCCTTTTCAAAAAAAATTACTCAGCACCCTTCTGGAAATTTGCTTTCTTTAACCCTTAAATGGTTTTTTAAAAAATTTGTGTCGTTTCAAAAAATATAAAAATTTTTTAAAAAGATGCATCTTAAACTTAATAATGTATTGTAAATTTGTGTTTTTTTCTCATTGAAATTTTGATGACACAATGTTGAATCATGTAACTATATAGTATCATATTATAAACAAGTCGTTACATGCACATGTTCCTGCCTATGCATGCGGGACTTCCTGACAACGTGTGATGTGCTCACCCACCATCATTTGCTTGTTAAGACCTTTTGGAGGACTTGGTCACTGATCGGTTAAAACTTAAATTTTGTGAGTTTATTTGGAAAATAATGTAATTATTATGACTTTAATACTGTTACAGATGAAACATGTACAAAGAGTTTTTCAAAATCTCTTTCCTTATGCTTCCACTGTCCCCTTAAGCAGCTAGGTGGTGCAGTGGATAGAGCACCAGTGCAGGAGTCAGGAGGACCTGAGTTCAAATCTCACCTCAGGCACTTGACACTCACTAGCTGTGTGACCTTGGGCAAGTCACTTAACCCCAATGGCCTTATCCTGGGTCATCTCCAGTCATCCTGATGAATATCTGGTCACTGAGTTCAGATGGCTCTGGAGAAGTGAGGCTGGTGACCTGCACAGCCCTCCCTCACTCAAAACAAAGTCAAGTACAAATCATGTCATTATTTCTCTGATGGCATGGTCTTCAGCAACAAAGGACAAACACACTCTGCCCTTATTTTTATTTAACAACCCTCAATTGCACCCATATATTGTTCCAGTGCCCCTCAGGATTCAAGATTGCCCACCTTGGGAACTATGATAGATTTGACTTCCTAATAGTGAAGCATTTTCTTTTTGTACTTGATAGTTTGTTTTTCCAATTGCATGTAAAGATAGGTTTCAGCATTCATTTTTGTAGGATTTTGAGTTCCACATTTTTCTCTTTTTCTCTTCCCCAAGACAGCAAGCAATCTGATATAAGTTATACATGTACAATCAGAAGTATATGATTTTGCATCCATAAACTGAAAGTGGGAAATTCTTTTTCCTATAAACAGTGAGATAAAAACCTACTTCAAATTTTGATTTCAGCAATCAATTTTTCAACACCTATTTATCAAAAAGCATTGTAATAATAGGGAGTTATTTATCTTAATATATGGTCCCTTCCTTCAAAAACTTAGTATTTGATTATTTCAGTAATGTTTGACTCTTTGTGATCCCAGTTGGGGTTTTCTCAGCAAAGATACTACAGTGATTTGACATTTCCTTTTCCAATTCATTTTACAGATAGGGAAACTGAAGAAAATAGGGTTTAGTGACTTGCCTAGGGTCACACAGCCAGTAAGTATCTGGAGCTGCATTTGATCTCTGCTCTTCCTGATTTCAGGCCCAGTGTTTTCTATTCACTGAATCACCTCGTTGCCTTTGGGATTCAATAGGTTATAGGTCTGAAACTCATAGAGATTTGAATTGGAAACAGAGGTATAACTAGGGTAGGGCAGGCAGGGTTTTGCTCTATGCTGTCAAAATTCAGAGGAATTCTCACATTTTAAGTCTTTTAGCAAAATAGAAATTACCTAATTAATTAAAATTGAAAACTATCAAATAGCAGATCTCCCCTGGCCCAGACCACATACTAAGGTGAGCGTTATTCTAGTGTGGACTTACCCTGCTCCCCAACTCATCAGCAGACCTTGTGAATATTGTTGTACCTTTACCTCCCTTCCTCCCTGCATATTTCGTGCTACTTGCTTCAGGTGTGAAAATTTTGACTTATGGCTCTGATTGGACAGGACCTCAGCAGTCATCAAGGACACCCTTCTAATTTTACAGAATGAAGAAACTGAGCTTTGGAAAATTTAAGTGACTTACCCCAAATCATGCAAGTAGCTAGTTAACTAGCAGAACTTGGATTCCAAACAATTGTTCTTCTGGTGTGGGAGACAGTTGGACTGTCAAGTCCAAGTTAGTAGCCCTCCAAAGTGCAGAACAAATCCCCAACTAAATGACAACAGCTTTAGCTTATTCTAAATCAAACTGTAAAATACAAGCCCTTCAGACACATCTCTTTTTATAGTTCTCTTTCTACCTCCCAACCCCCCATAAGCAAGAGGCCCTAGAGCACTCTGTCTTGGAGACCTAGAGGTCTGACTTGTTCCCCTTTGAGTCCTAGGAAGTTTCCTTGCATCTTCTCATTTAAAATAAATGAAAAGTTCACCAGTCTCTGGAACGTAAGCACTATTCAACTGTACCATTGATATATGGGTTAATTGCTTCTGAAAGGGAGTGTAAAATAATTACTGCCTCTGGAGGCTTTTATGCCAATAACACAAGAGAGTGTCTCTTAATATGTTCACTGGGCTGGAGCGGTAGAGCACTGAAATCAGTCTAAATATTTTGTTTATATTTCTGTATGATGAAATGATTTGTTAATCTATTGTTTCATACTCAAATGAGCAGGCTGTGGCTGGCATTTCTTTCTTTAGGAATTATAGAGGAAATTCTTTTTTTCCCCTAGGGTAGACCAGAACCAGTGCTTCTCTAAAGGTTTCCTGGGATGAAAATATAATTTTCAAAATTTCAATTAGACCTGGAGACAGAGGCAAAAAGTATAGCTTGAACACCTGATGAAGTAGGGATAAAGGGTTTGGGAGGGTTCATAATTTAGAAAAGATAAAACTCCAAGTAGATTCAGTAATTTTCCTCTCCCTTTTATTTCAGTTTTTGTGATTTATTTTGAGTATTTAGTTTCTAAGCACATTAAATAACCCAACTTCCACCCTAATTGCCCACCTCCAACCAAAGAGGTGAATAACTTTTACAATTTACAACATGTAAGAATGCATATATTAGTTGTAAAGCATTTGTGAGTATTCTTTCTTTGGAGGACATCATGCTAGGCTCACCTGGAAACTATAGAAAAAAACATAGACCCTCAAGGAAATTTTAATCTTATTGGTGAGACAAAGACTGAGAATTTAAAAAGATGTTGCAAAGAAATATAACCATGCATATAAAATAGTATGTCCTCAATATGTCCATAAATGTTTAATTTTTTCAAAGTAGGCATCCCCTCTGTGAGTATAGATTCTACTTTAACAATATCTCTTATCTTGTGTGATTTTTGGTTATGTCCTTCAGGGGATCTTCCCATACCCCTGGAAGCCTCCATCTGAGCTTTATAATATCTGGCAAATGCCTATAAAACACTTATACTACTAAATTTTTGGTCTTTATTCCCAATGCATCATTGGCCATGCTTTTTAAAAATTCATGTAACATATGCTCTTTATGTTATTAGTATATAAATCATCTTCAGAAACATGCTACAACCTACTTATACCTATTATATGTATTTTTATTTCCCTTTGGGTAGCCTTGAATTCTGGTTCTTCTGAAATTTTAGTTTTTCATGATTCATAGTCATCCAGTATCACTTGAATATTAATAAAAATTTGAATGTAGTTGATAAGGCAAAGCATGGAATCATGGAAATGACTACACATCTTCATTTATGTGATCCAGCATAATTTCTTATGTAATTCTAACCCAACTCATTATTCAACTGAAGTATCTATATAAGAGAGAAATAATGATGGGTTGACTTTATGTCACAATCAGGAGAATATATATTCTTATATACTTGGTTTTTCCTGTGTAGATTACTAGGCTTATAGCTTTTGAGTAGACATGGATACCATTGTTGAGGACACATAGGAGTTTATCTCAAAGGGAAAAAAAGGGACAAAGTTCTTACTCACCAGTCACTGCTACAGATTGAGGAGTACCCACTGTAGACATTGGTTATCTCAGGAACAGGGTTGTATGTTAGAGGGATGTATGATATTTTCCCACACCAATTTTTACAGTTATTCCTATTGGTGACCAGATAGCAGGTATGCTATAACTACCCCAGAGTAGCTGATGTTAGATTCTGTAGGGAGAAGATTGAGAGCTTACTAAACAGAGGAGGAAAAATACTAGGGAATAAGGGAGAGAATTCTAGGCATGGAGAACAGCTGGTGAAGATGCATAATGGAGTGTGTTGCGTGAGGACCATCATGTAGGCTATTGTCACTGGATTGGAGAGTACATGGAGGGCAATAAGGTTTAAGAAGACAGGTTATGAAGTGCTTTACAAGCTCAACAGAATTTTCCATTTGATCCTGGAGTTAACAGGGAGTCACTGGAATTTATTGAACGGGAGGTAGTGGTGACATAGTCAAACCTTTAGGAAGATCACTTTGATAGCTGAGTGGCTAACAGTCTGGGAGTGGGGAGAGAGTTGAGGCAGAGAAACCAAATATCTGTCTGCTGCAATAATCCAGGTGTGAGGTGATGAGGGTCTTACCAGGATGGTAGCAGTGTTGGAGGAGGGAAGAAGGCATATGTGAGAGATATTGTGAAGGTGGAATTGCAAGCATTTGGCAACTTATTAAATATGAGGGGGGTGAGACAGAGTGAAGATGACATCTTGGGTTCAAGTCTCTGTGATTAGGAGAGTGGTAGTTCCCTTAATAATTATAGAGATTTTAGGAAGACAAGTGGGCTTGCGGGTGTGTGTGAAGATAATGATTTCAGTGTTGCACTGTTGAGATGTCTGTAGGACATCCAGTTTGAGATATCTAATAAGCAGTTGGAGATGTGAGGCAGAGAAGTGCTGTTGTTTAGTCATTTTTAGTTATGTCTACATCTGTGACTTTTTTTGGATTTTCTTGGCAAGGATACTATAATGGTTTACCATTTCCTTCTTCAGGTCATTTTATAGATGAGGAAACTTGTCCAGGGTCACACAGTTATTAAGTGTCCGAGGCCAGATTTGAGTTGAACTCAGGATGATGAGTCTTTTGGACTCCAGGCCCAGAACTCTATCCACTATGCCATGTAAGAGCCCTCAGCAGAGAGGCGAGGTAAATGAATAGACTGGAGAATCATTCACATAGAGATACAAATTGAAACCATGGTAGCTAATTTCACCTTGTGAAACAGAGGGAGAAGAGAGACCAAGAAATAGAATGGCCAGAGAGGTCAGAGGAGAACCAGGAGATAAAAGCATCATTGAAGCCTGACGTACAAAGGAGAAAAGAGAGTGATCAACAAAGGTTATTTAGACTTAGTCTTTGTGCCTCTTCATGGTTTTTTCTCCCTGAAGAATATATGTCATTTTAATCTTATAGCATAAAATAAAATAAGCTATGATTCCCCCCCCCCAATAAATTTAAAAGATTACAAGGAAAATATTATTGTCTGAAATTCATGATTCTTAAGTTACAGGTTGAAAGAGTCATCTGTCCTGTTGGAGATTGGAGAACACACCAAATTACTGTCTCTGAATCAAAGCTGATGTTTCTCCTGCAGAAGAATCTCATCTTAGAAGACATCTTCTGCTTGGGCACAAGCCTGTCAGCGTCAGTGAGGTCAGTTCCACAGAACACACATCTCCTGGGCCCCTTTGCTTCTAGGCAAGATTCTTGGTGACTTTTGAGATTAAATTCCCGCATATTAGACCCCTTCTTCTCTTTGGATGTTCTGATCTCTTCTGGATTTCTTCTGAAAAGTTCCAACTCTCCAGTATCCTTTGCCACATCGTCATCTATTTCCTGTCTCCTTTTGTGAGAATTTTTTAGGGCTTTCTCTTGGATCCCCTTTATTTTCCATATTCTCATTAATTTACCAGATCAACTCTTACATATTCAATCATCTTCTCTATGTATTTGACTCTCAATTTTGAATATCTGTCTTCTCTCTTTTGAGCTATAATCACACATGAGCAATGGCTTGCTGGACATCTAAGCCTGGGAATCTCATAGGTAACTCATCACACACACGTATATATAAATATATACACACAAAATCATATATACATATATGTGTGCATATATGTATATATATGCACACATATACACATCTATATACATATGCATACATATACATACTCATGTGTACACATACACAAATCATATATACATATATGTGTGCATATATGTATATACACACATACATACACACACATCTATATACATACATACACACACATCTATATACATACATACATATGTATATGTATATATATATATATATATATATATATCTTCTCCCCAAAAAACTAATATTACTTCTAACATCTTTATATTCCATAAGAATACCATCATAATCTTTCTGGTTACTTGGGTTTGAAATCTGAAAATCATTCTTTACCTATCTATTCATTTGTTCTATCCCTGTAACATCTGTTATGTCTATCCTTATTTCTCCACTCCTCCAGTTGACACTTGTAAGGTTAATGGTCGGTGGGGGGAAGAGTTAAATATTTTCCCTGCCCATTAATAGACCTCAGTCACCTTTTGTTAATTTCTGATGAGGCACTGGGTTACCAGAGTCCTGCTCTCCAGCCCTGAAAAGACTATATATACTCTGAGATGAGGTTTTGCCTTGGGGCTTATTTTTTGGAAGAAGGTTTTTGTGCCAGATGAGACTCTGGGCAGCTGTTTTAAGAAGCCTCCCGGTTTTGAAATCCCAGATGTTGGTGCTTTTTGTTCTGATAATGATGTATGTATTGTCTATGGTCAGACAGTTGGAAGTCTGGTCTGTTGGTTTTTCTGTTTGTATTTTCTCTGAAATTCAGAGTGCTGACTTTTTCCCCTGAACTAAGTGAATGACATATGTACTTGATTAAAGTAGATTGTTGACCCCTCAACAGTTGTTTTCCTTTTACAAATGCAGATCTAAGAACCTGTACAGCAGGCCCTCCTGTGTATGCTGAGGTCCTTCCTGATACAACACCCTAGTTCAGGCTCTAACCACCTTTCATCTGGAATACTGCCTTCTACTTGATCTCCCTGCCTTTCTTCTCTCTCCTCTCCAATTCATCCTCTATACAGCTGACATATATTCCTAAAGTGCAGATTTGAACGTCAGACCCTGCTAAAGAAGCTTCATTGATTTCCTATTGTCACCAGAATAAAGGACAATCTCCTCTGACATTTAAAACCCTTCACAATTTAGCTCTAAGTCATCTTTCTAGATTGATCTCACATTACCCCCCACAATACAGCCTATATTTCATCCAAACCACTCTAATATTGTTAATGCATGGCATTGTGTCTGCATGACTTTGCATGGGCCATCCCTTCTCCTAGTAATCTCCCCTCCCTGGCCCTCATCCATTGCTGGAATGTTTTTTCTTTTATTTTTTTGGAATCTCTGGTTCAGGTTCAAAGCTCAGGTTCGACTTTCCACAGGAAGTTTTTCTGTGTCACATGATAGCTCTATTCAAGTTTTTAAAAGGCTATGTGCTATGAACATTTTAGAACATTTAAGTTCTTTTCCTTTTTCCTTAATCATCTTTGGAAATAGACCTTGTATTGGTATTGCTGGATCGAAAGGTTTAAGCAGTTTTTATAACTCTTTGGCGTAATTCCAGATTTCTCTCCAAAATGGTGGGATCAACTCACAATTCCACCAACAATGAATTAATGAACCCTTTTTTTTGATATCGCCTCCAACATTTATTGCTTTCCCCTTCAATCATTTCAGCCAATCTGACAGGTATCAAATATCTCAAGGTTGTTTTAATTTGTTCTAATCAATAATTATTGAGAGCATTTTCTTGAAACTATTAATTGTTTTGATATCTTCATTGGAAAACTGATTGTTTATATCCTTTGACCATTTATCAACTGGGGAATTATTTATATTCTTATGGATTTGACAAAGTTATTTATATATTTGAGATATGTGATCTTTATCTGAGAAACTGTCTATAAATTTACCCCCCCCCCCCACTTTTCTGCTCTCCTTCTGATCTTGACTATATTTGTTTCATTTTATATGTTATCAATCTTTGAGAAGAGGAGGAAAGAAGAAAGGAAAAAAAGAAAAAAATTATATGATAACTTTATTATATATTTAAAAGGAATAGCAAATTGTATAGTTTCATAATTAATAACCTTTTAAAATTCTTTATTTTTAATGTATTGTTAAAATGTTTGTTTCATTACACAATTTAAAAATAAATACATTTAAAAAAGAAAGACTATATGCTAGAGGGATTAGATTTGTTCTACTAGACCCTAGAAGGTAGAGTCAAGAGCAATAAGTAGAACTTGCAAAGAGGCTGCTATAGGCTTGGTGTCAGGACAAAATTTCTTAACAATTAGAGTTGTCCCAAAATGGAATGGTCTGCCTTGAGAGATGTGCCAGCAGAGACTAGATTTCTTGTTTTGGGTATGTTATAGTGGGAGTTCTTTTCCAGTATGAATTGGACTAGATGGTCCTTTTCAACTTTCCAATTCTGTGATTCCTGAAGACCTCTCCTGTTAATATTCTCCTCCCCCTCCCCATTTACCTTGTAAGTATTTTACATATAGTTATTGTAGCTCTCCTCTTCCTCCCAGCAGGGCTGGTTTTATCTTTGTATCCATAATAGCAAGCATGAGTCATAGAACATAGAAGAATTGTTGAATCATATTGAACTGAAATGAATGCCAATAACCTCTTTAGGAGAAATTTTCTATACTGGGCTGTCTAGGTTAAATAAGGGTACAAATGATTTAGTAATTAATTTTGCATAATAGTATTTTTTTTTCAGAAGGCAGTGGATGGGTGGATTCTGAGCCCAAGCACAGGTTCAGCAGAATTGAATTACCAAATACCTTCCTGTGACCTTTATAACAATGATTTTTCTTGTCATTGCTAATCTTATGGGCTGATGGGAATATCTCAGGATTATTTTGATGAGTATTTCTCTGCATATTAGTGATTTAGGATAGTTTTTTAGATAACTTGATAACTGCATTTCTCTTTAAAACTGTTCATATTCTTTGATCACTTATCTGTTAAAAACATCGTGAATTCTTCCATATCTTCTGCTTGTATTTGTAGGTGTATAAAGACTGTATCTTCTTTTGTCATTCCCTCTGCTCTAGGTGGAGCTGGCAGTAAACTAAATTGATTGGAATAATTTTATCCAGTTGCTTCAGAGATATTTATTGGGATCAAATCAAGATGGTTAAGGAGAAATTGTGATGCTTTATTAGATTCTGAATAAATGAGATGTACTTTTAGGTAGGGAACCACTTCTCTGAGTGTCTGTAATCTCTCAAGGAAGTAGAACTAATGAGTGTAGAAATCTTTTTCAAGGAGTTTAACAGGAATTGTGGGAGAAACATAGGTTGTTAACTTAGTATTAGGCTGTAGGATTTTTTTGGTAGGGGGATACAGAGTCACAGTATCCCTGATCCCAGAAATCTCTAATTTCTGGACCAGCTTTAGCGAGGCCAAGACTTCTGATCCATTTAGGAATTTTTGTTATAACAAACTACTCCCAGGACAGCCAAATATTGTTCTATACCTCACATCTAGTATGTGTCCCAGCCAGAGACTTTAAGAAAGTGAAATCCATGACACTAGTAACAGGTTATAATTTTTGGCCTTGAAATTTTGGCCTTGTTATCACTAAAAATGTTTTGAGATTGTGTACATTGATGCAGCAAGGTTTCAGATAGAGAGAATGACCCACATCTACATCCTAATAAATGCCCAAGTGAGATGGTAGCTACGTTGTCTAGGGATGGGTTTAACTTTTCAGGATAGGTTGGAAAGAAGAAATGTGAATGCAGGTGCTTTGTTCTATAGAACTTGGGTATCAAAGACCATGGTGATTCCTGCAGAGACAATGAAAAGAATCAGTGATGCAAACAAAGTGAATTGGAGCTTGGAAACAGAAAAGTGTGGCAGGGAGCCTAGGATTTCCCCTCAAAAGTATGCCACCAGTATAAGTCAACGACATAGCCTGGAGCCAATTTTCTTGAGCTTAGTTGAACTGAACTGGCTGGCATTCAGACCTGTTATACAATGTGATGACATGGGAGTTGTACTGCTTGTCAAAAGGAAGGGATATTATCAACTTTGATCCTCTAAAACTAAACTTTTATTAAACTACTAGCTGAAGTGGAAATTGATGAATAAAATATTATGTCAAACAGTAAGAGACCCCCAGAGAAGATCTGTAAAGGTACTTTTGTCAGTTAGATCTAAGCACCAAGATGAGTAACTATACAAGCCCTCCTGGATAATTTTGGGGATCTTAATTTACAATAATAGCTATTATTTACATAACATTTGAAGGTTTGTAAAACACCTTATATATATATTATCTCATTTTATCTTTACAATAATCTTGGAAGGCAGGAGAAATTTTTTTTGTCATTTCACAGAGGAGCAAACTGGGGCATGCAGAGATGAAGTGATTTGCTTCGAGTCACACAGCTAGTAAATGTCTGAGGCTGGATTTGAATTCAGGTCTTTCTGATTCCAGGGCAGTGAGATGGTACAGTGGATAGAGTTCTGGGCCTGAAGTCAGGAAGACTTATCTTCTTGAGTTCAAATCTGACCTCAGTCACTCACTAGCTATATGACTCTGGGCAAGTCACTTAACCCAGTTGGCCTGGGTTTCCTTGTCTGTAAAATGAGAAGGAGATGATAGACTTCTCTGGTATCTTTGCCATGGAAATCCCAAATGGGGTCATGAAGAATCAGACCCCGACTATAACTATCACTTTCTGATTTGAGGTCCAACTTTTTAGCCACTGCACTACCTGTCTCAGTTGAAGCAAACGTTTCTCTGCTGATGAACAGGTTTTCCTGGACTGGAATGATAGCTGATGTGTGAATTGAGATGCCTACCTGGAGAATATGAGTAGTAGCAAAACATGGTTTGTAGGTGTCTTGTCTTAGAAAGATATGAATAAAATACGAGCAACATCTGAATAATATTTGATCCCTCTGCCTGATAAGTATAGGCCCAACTCTACCTGGAACTTACGACATCTATACTGTTGTGGGAAAAATATTTCTCTGCATATGTCTTCCTTGCCTCTAATCAAGGGCAAAAATTGAAAATAAGTTACTCAGAGAAGTACTTGACTAGGCAATCTTTAAGAAATCTACAGCCATGTTACTCTGTTAAACATGCTTAGATCACTGAAGCCAAAATAAAAGATTCCAAGGAGCCAATATATTGCATTTGTGATTGATACTCACAGTTACAAAAAGGGATGCCAAGGGAGTGATCCCATGGAAGATGTCCTGCTCCTAAATAGAAGGTGGATTCTTTATCAGTGGTGAGAGGCACCAGATATCCTATTTGCCAGTATTTATGTATTGACTATAATAAGAGCTACATTACTCATGAACAGACTATTATATCAAATGGTAAGAGACCCCATTGAAGATATACAGCAAAGCACTTAGAATGGTAGGGCAATTAAATGATTAGATCAGGTGCCCATGAATATTCTAAAGAGATAGGCTTAACAGTTAACCCAAGAAAAACCAAACGGATGTAGAATTCTTATTTCATAGACTATGAAAATCATCAGCAGCCCATTGAGTTTGTCCATCATAATTAACTTGGTTCATTCCTGAAAATGGATGCTACTACTTTCTTCAACCTTTCAATAATTCTTCCTTTTGATAATTTTGTGAACTGTGTGCTTGCGAGAGGAATTGGAATCATCACATTTGGGGAGGAAACATGGGGCAGTATCAGGGAATGATGTTTCCTGATGGCCTAAAATTTCATTCACTTGTGACCAATTTGTTTCTGATGCTCCTCTTTGTAGTTAACCTAATTAATCTTTAGAAATTCACTGTGGTTCATCACTTGGGGCCATACTTGAAGCCTTTTCAGCTTGGCAGAAACTTGTACTTCAGCAGAAGAGTTTTTGAGAAATGAGAATTCATTTCCATGTTATAGTGAGACATCAGAGCAGAGCTTTTATGGGGGTGAAATAATGTATGTAATAACAAACAAATCAGCAAGTGCTAAGAAAATATCAAGTAAGGGAATGATCAGTGTGACATTTGGGGATTCCCCTTGGATGAAGGAAAGAATTCAACGAATGTGAGTTGGTATTCTAAATAGTTTCTTAAAGGTTTCTTTTTCAACATAGTTTCAATAATAGCAATATTAACATTAAAACAGTAACACGGTTTTTGCTACATCCCCAGAAATATCAACTCTTTTTGGGAGATAAGGTTTGGAGAAAGGTTTGACCACCTCCTTGGAAGTTCCAGTGAGGTTCAGACTGTGGAAGATTATGGGAACCATGCTAAACCTGGATTCTTACCTTCTACCTCACAGAAGGCTCCTGTAGACAGAACCTGAGGTTGAAAATTGAGTGTTTCTACTCAACACATTGGAAATTGACTCCTTTCCCATTGAGCCAGTCATATCAAGTCAATTTCATACTTGGTCAAAGACTTTTATGTCATTTGGAAAACAGATGGTGAAATACGCCTATTAAGTGACAAATTGCTGTCCTGAGTATCTATTATATGAAACCGAATAGCTCTGGCTGTGTTCTCTCTTTTAGCTGATTTACATTTTCTTTTCTTTCTGTCAAAAGTATCAGCCCCTTTGATTGACAGATCCATCCATATGAAGAGTAAAAAGATGACCAGATCCCTAAAAGTGTATTCAGTACAAGCATTTTCATTGTTAGTACTGGGAAGCAGTCAACGGGTTTCTTGGAAACTATCTGAAAACCACATGGTTTTGTTACTTACAGTTAAGTAATAGAAGTGTTTGTAGAAAAGTAAGTACAAGAAAATTAAAAAAAGTTTTTAGAACCTCATATTTATTTTCAAATCATATCTATAGAAGATCATGTAAATAATCATTTATGGTTGATTTTTAATATTTATGTTGTCTGAATTATAGCTCTCTGCATAATCAATCAGATTTACTCATTAATCTCATACAAGGATCAAAACAACAAACTAATGTATTTCTGTCTCTGTGTTTTTTATTGTAGACATGAGTCACAGCCAAGGATAAGTCATGTTAAATATTAAATGAAAATGAAAAAAATGAAAACGAATTCAAGTTGTATTTCTAGGAGGCAAGTGGAGACAAGCACTTAGGATTTGTGTAACAAATTATGTTGCCACTTTGTTTTCACTAAGAGGCAGCTTGGTGCCATGGGGAATCAGCAGACCTAAGCACTCAGTTCCGACACTTACTGTGTGTGCCTTGGTTTCCTCATTCATAAACTGAACTTGATAATATGTCCTATGTACCTTCTAGGGTTTCTGTGTGGAAAGCACTTTGTACATTTTAAAGTACTATAGACACACACACACGTATACACACATACATATACTATATATGTACAGTATTATACATATACATTCATCCATATATATATATACATATATATATATATATATATATATATATACGCTATTACTATCATCTAAATGATTGCTAATGAAAGAGACAAACTAAGTGAAAACCCTGTTAAGGTAGCCTTAAAATATGTGAACATTTATTTTCCTTTCTCTGGGCACCGTTGTATTCCTCAGTAGAAAGTAAGTTACTTAAAGTCAATGACTGTCTCATTATCTAAATTCAGTCCTTGAAGAAATGAAATAGAAGGTACTATTGTTGCTATTTAGATGTAGGATGAACTTTTTGAGTCATCTGGGGAAAGGACATTAGAAAAGGATTGACCTCTGAGGAGTAGAAAGAGAGATTAATTCCAGGAAATGCTATTTGCAGAGATCAAAGGAATTATATTGAGCTGATTGAGCTATATCTTGGTGGAGAGGGCAGGCTCTTGGACCCAGACCAAAAAAAAAAAAAAATAGAAAAAAGCACTGTTCAAACTTACTGAGAAAGAATACTTCTGTCTTGAATTATGAGTAGAATGTAGAGAAGGAAATTGTCGTGGAAAGACAAGGATACAAGGATGTTATTGTAGTAGTCTGTGAATCTATTGTTGATACAGGGAAAGAATCCTCTACAGCCGTGTGTGTGTGTGTGTGTGTGTGTGTGTGTGTGTGTGTGTGTGTGTGTGTGTGTGTGTGTTTGTAAAAACCTTAGGGTTCAGGTTACATTTTGGGATTCTTCTAATTTTCTGGCATTCCCTCCAAGTAATCTGAGAACTTCACTATTAAACATACACCTTCCCTACAGGTGTACAAGATCACGAGGGTAAAGGAATGAATTGTTAAATTAGTAAAAGAAGAAGACTCCTACTAGAGATCCAGAACCTAGTCCTATACTCTAAAAGTGATCACGAAAACATTACCAACAACTGTTCTTCTTGCTTCCTTTCTAATATGTATAACTTTATGTGAATTATTTTTATGAATATCTAGGGTATTCTTCGAGAAAGTATGAAAAAAGAATAGTTGGGCTTTCAGGAATACTTCTCCTCAGTAGATGACTTCCTTATAGTCACCCAGTCAATTGAAAGTTACAGAGAGAACAAGATCCTGTTGTTTCTTGCTTGGTGATTACAGAGAAGAAAAATGCATTTGACTCAGTAGAGCAAACGCATCCTTGAAGGACCTCCTCCAGCAAAGAATCTTTCATGCACATACTACACCATAAGATTTCCTGAAAAATGAAACCATGGAGATAATTCCGTTCAATGGCCCTCATATCATTAGCATCCAAGGAAGTCTCTTTCTCTCCACCATTTTAGCATCTTTATTGTGATAGCCTTTTTTTTAGTACATTTCTTCAAAAGACTTTCAAGATCAAGAGATTTCTTGCAAAAAAAGCAGAATGTTGTCTCATCTCTTAGTGGATTTCAGTGTAAGTTGGCAGTGAGATCAGCTACAGCACTAGAGAGAGGGAACAAGCTGAGTTGATAAAGAACTGCCAGTATAATTATTGACATATTTATCCTGTACCAAGTTCAATCACCTTCCCATTGCCCCTTGATCTGGAATAAAAATATTTATTTTATTTTTGATCCAGGGAATTTAGGGAAGATAAGGTTTTCTTAACTTTTTATATCATAGCCCCTTTGGCAGTTTTGTTCAGTCAATATTTAAAGTATTGACATTGAGAAACTTTTTAAAAGGGAACAACTGAGTCTGCCATTTTGCTTTAAGTCCTGGCTAACATCTACCTTCTACAGAATCGTTTCTTTATCCCTCTTAATCCTAGGGTTTTTCCTCTCTTGATTATTTCCAATTTATCTTGTAGGCAGCCTGTTTGTACTCAATTATTTGCATGTTGTCTCTCCCATTAGATTGTGAACTCTTTGAGAGCAGTGATTATATTTTTTTCCTCTTTGCATCACTAGTGCTTAGCACAGTGCCTGGCAAAAAGTAGGTACTTAATAAATATTCTTGACTGACTGACTTGATAGTTCTATAACAAACATACATGATATATTTGTTAATAATTAAATAATTTAAAAGGTGGTTGTAATGTAGAAAGGCAGATGTATACTTATCTAGGATGTTCTCTATAGTCATGGAATATGTGTAGCTCAGAAAGAGAGATTCCTTGCAGATAAGGTTTTCTTTCATTTTTTAAAAAAGTATTTATTTCAGTTTTCATCTATGGAATTTATGGAAGATAAAGAATTCTTAATTTTTTTTGTCATAGCCCCTTTGGCAGTCTAGTGAAGCCCATAGATCCCTTCTCAGAATAACTTCTTAGATGAACAAAATAAAATACATAGGATTACAAAAGAAACTATTTACATTGAAATAACGATCAAAATTTTTTAAAATTCATAAGTCACGGACTATGAACTTTTTCCATAAATGATGAAGTCTCCTCTATGCTTCTGTTTGTGAATGACAGTTGATTATATGAAACCTTGGAATATCATAGGGGATCCTAAATAATATCAAAGATTTCTTAAAAGAGATCAGCCTGGCAATTCATACTGGAAAAACTTGTTTGTTCTTCATTCTTGAAGAAGACCAGGACATCAGGAAGCTGATGCCATAGCTTGCAAGTGAATTAGTTTTAAGTGAGGCAGGGCTGTGCAAAGTCACCAACCTCACTTTCTCCTCTGGAGCCATCTGGGTCCCATGGCAAAGTATAGATTAGAATGACAGGATGCAGTGGGAAACCTTGGTCTTTTTAAGCTAAGTTATTTAACAGGTCTCAGTTCTTAAATGGATGAAAAATGCCTATTGTCTAGTTTATGGCAAGCAATTAGATAGACACATATATCATGGACCAGGTACTGTACACAGAAAATGAGCTGGTCTCAGGATTGAATAGAAGGGAAGAGATTACAATCAATTACTTTTGGGAAATTATACAATATCATGATGTTCTCTGGCACAAAGACATATTTTAACACCAATGTTTTCTGGCTGAGCTGTAGAGTAGCAAATCTTGAAACATTACATTATTTTTGAGGAATCAACATTACAGTTGGATGGAACTGTGATGACAAGATGCATGATGGGTGTAAGAAAAGTGTAGCATCTTGTCAGTGATGACTTTCATTCAAGAAAAGACATCAGGAATGTAAAGCAAGAAATATATAATCAAAGAATATGAGTCAGTGATGTGAAGGAGAACAAATGCTCATCCTGGGGGCCCACTGGTATCCCCCAAATTGTGAAAAGGCCTCCCATATGTCGGCTGAATTCCTTGTGTAGAAATCTCTAGACACAAGGATAGGTCATCTGATTTATTGTGCCTCAGTGAAATCCTTAGGATTTACCTACTAAGATATAAGTGGCTTGTATTTGGAGTAATAGATCTGAGTTCCTAACCCAGTGACTTTTTGGCTCTAAGTCTCAAATACAGTTCATTTCAACTAATCCCTACTTTGTACAAGACACTGGGCTAAGGTCTGGATACTTTCTTTTTGAAGGAAGGCAGGAGGAGGAGAGGGAATCTGATGTGATTTCATTGTTGTAGGCAGGGGTGGGGAACCTGTGGCCTGTGGCCATATGTGACTTTCTAGGTCTTTGGGTGTGATCTTTAGACTATCTAAGTTTTACAGAACAAATGTTTTTATTAAGGGAATTTGCTCTGAGAAATTTGGATACAGTCAAAGAGTTGTCCTTGAGGATCTAGAGGGTCACATGTGGCCCTGAGGTTGCAGGTTCCCCACCCCTACATAGGGAAATGAGTGGGAAACTCCCTCGACCAAGGCATTTCATCTATTTTTAGCCTTAGAATTATTGGGAGAACTGAGAGATTAAATGTTTTGTCCAGTGTCGCACAGTTTCCACTGAGTGGTGATGCCAAATCTTCCTGTCCCTGAAGATGATCCTGTGTCTATCAGTCCCATGGCCTCTCAGGTGCTGGAGGCAAAGGTAAGATGGGAACAATTGCTGCTCTTGCTGAACTTGTGTGCTACTGGGGTGATTGAACACATACACAAGGAAGTGCGAAGTTTGGAGATTTTGCCCTTTCATATTTTGCATTGTCTTGTTTTCTTTCCAATTAAATTCTCCATACTCTCCCCTCTCCACCCCTGTCGCACAATTTTATTTATTTTATCATTACTTTTCTTTATTTTGAACAGGGCATAATTCCATCTAGCTTCTCAGTGTGCTTGGCATCTCATTAAGACCATGGAGTTATAATATGGTATTAATCTCTACTAGTAGAGGATGTTTTCTCACCAAGAATTCTCTATCCCAATAAAATCACAGGTCTTTTCACTCTCCCTCTCTCTCTCTTTCTGTCTCTGTCTCTCCTCCTCCCTCGCATGTGTGTGTCTAAACATATATATACACACATATACATGTAAAAGATATGTAAACATATGTTTTATGTAAAAATACATATGTAAGTATAAACACAAATGTTATGCAAAGTAGAATACAGAGTGATACTCAGAGATGTGCTACAGTCAGCTCCAACTGACTTGGGAAAGCCAATTGTAAAATCTTCAATGGAAACATTTATACCTCAGATACAGACACATGCTAAAAATTAAGGCTTGTTTATTATCTAGACTTAAGAAAATGATGAAGATGTTACTAATGCAGATTAAACTAGAAAGTGTGGTGTGAATAGATTTTTAGGGGAGCTAATTGTTAAACATTTACCAGTGCACCACTGATGAAACTCTGTTTAACAAGAGTAAAGAGAATCACAGATCTAGAAAATGAAACCCTGTAAGGTGATCAGAGGATCTCTGATCTAGAAAGGCCTCACAGACTACTTAACTCAACACCCTTATTTTACAGATTGGAAAACTGAGATCTAAGAAATTTAAATAACTTACCCAAGGTTATATACGTCATAATAGCCAAGAGTAGGATCTGAAATCATTTTCTCTCTTTCCTTGTGCTACAGTGCCTCCTATATTCTTGAAGAAGAATTGGAGGAATCATGGAAGGTTGGATGAAGAAGGCAAAACCTGAGCAAGAAAAGAAAAGGGCTAAGAAATTTGCATTGCAAATACCTGGCAGCAGGACAGTGCCCCATGAGATCAAGAGGCAGCTAACAGTTTATTTTGGCTGGGATATAGAGCCTTTTAAGCAGAGTAGAATGAACTAAGTCCAGGAAGACATGGATGGGGTATTTGTATCTTATCCTATTGTCAACATTGAAGATTTTTAAGGATGGGAGCGATATGGTAAGACTTGTATATTTCAAGGATTATTTTGGCAGTTGTATACAGGATACGTTGCAGAGGGGATAGGAGAGAGGTTGGAAGACCTCCATAATTGTCTAGATCATAAGTAAAGAGGGGTTGAAATATGCTTATGATCCAAGGAAATATGTGAGAGGGATTGAAAAGGTAAAAACCATGAGACTTCATGACTAATAGATTGTGGGGGATGAGAGAGTGGGAAGACTGAAAGATGACACTGATGTTTTAAGACTTAGTGGGAAAATGTTGACATTATCAAAAGAAATAGGGAAGTTAAGAGGAAAAGCAGGCTTTGGAATTAGTATAATAGTGAGTTCTGCTCTGAACATGTTTAGTTGGAATTGAAATCAGGATGTCCAGATAGAGATGACTGGTATATAGTTAGAAATGCTGGGCTGGAACTAAGGGGAGAGACTGGATCTTAAGAAATTGGGTGGTTGTCTCCATAGAGATGATTCAGGACTGGGGAACCTGCAACTTCAAGGCCTTGAGGATGCAAGTTCCTCACCCCTGTATAGATCAAGTCATGGGTATAAATACAATTGCCTAGAAAAAAGGGTATAGTGAGTTAAGAGAAAAGAAGGGCAGAACTTCAGGAGATATCCACCCTAAAAGAGGGAGAAAAGTAGGATGAGAAGCCCACAAAACAAGAATGAGGGTTCAGAAAGGTTGGAACAGAAAGAGAAGTGAGTGGTTTCATGGAATCTGAGAGAGAGAGAGACAGAGAGACAGAGAGAGAGAGATGAATAAGACAGATGATTAAATGCTATGGAAAAGTCAGAGAGACTGAAGACTGAGGAAAGGCCATTGGATTTTCAGTTGAGAGGTTATTAGTGAATATGGAGGCACGGAAAAGAGCAGGATGAGCAGAGCAGTGGTGATCCAAGTCAGACTGTAAAGAATTAAAGCCAGAGTGCATGGAGACGAAGTACAGAGAATTAAGGTCATCATAAATTTAGTAAATAACAAGAGTGGAGTGATAGAATGATAGTTGGAGAGAGCAATTGAGTGAAGAGAATGTTCATTGTTTGGTTTTTTGTTTTTACGTTAGGGGAGACATGAAAACATTTCTAGGCTTAGGGTTTCAAGGGTAAGAAGAAAAGTCCAACAAAGAGAGAAGAAATAAAGATAAGAGAAGAAGAAAGCTAATGGGATGATGGAGAATATAAAAGATAATTGAATTATGTGTTAAAGTGGAGGGTTAATCTTAGGAACAAGGGCCACCTTTTCTCTGAGAATGAAGGAATACAAATATGAATTAAAACATATTCCCTATTCCCAGTTGTTGAGTTGTTTTCTCAATAAAACTGTGATCTCACAGGTATTAGTATACCTTTATTAGTAAGAATCTTAACTCATTCATGCTCTTTCCTCCTGCATATTTCTTATACATCTGTTTGTAAATTCTCCATAGGGGGGCCACCCAAAATATTGAAGGCCTTTCTCTGGTCCTTGGAATATTTTGTGAGGAATATTTTGCGGAAAACTCAATCATGAGGGATTAGTCATCCCTCATTCTCATCTACTTATTCCTCTGTAAGAAATCTCCATTAATAATCTAATATGATCTCTTTGCCCCTATCATTCATCTTCCATTGCTCTCTGGGCCAACTGCCATTGCAATGCTTCTGAGACTATGATATTCCAAGTTAGGTTTTCTGTTCATCCTTTATTTATTTGCCCAAATAATCTTTCGAATTCATAGGCTAGATTGTGTCCCCCTCTTGTTCACAAACTTTCTGTGTCTCTGTATTATTTCTGGGACACAATTAAAAAATTTTCACTTAACATTGAAGGGCTTGCCCAGTGTGACTCCAACCTATCTTTTCAGACTTTCATGTAACTTTATGGTCCCTAAGCCAGACTACCTCTTCCTGATGCTGTCCAGTTCTAATCTATTTCTCTGCTGGCCACTTCACATGAGTGGTATACACCATGCTTCCTACTCCCCTCCCAAACCCCAACACATATGCACACACACACATGCATACACACAGATCCACACAAACTCATACACACACATGCACACATACACGCACACACAGATACACACACATGCACACATAGATACACACACATGCACACACAGATCCACACATACACACCCATGCACACACAGATCCACACAGACACATACACATACACACAGACACACACACAGAAACATACAGACACATACACGCACACACAGACACACACACATTTACTCTCATGAAATTATTTTCTTCCAAGACCAATTTAGCTGCTACTTCCTTCCAGAATTCTTCCCCATTTGCCTTGGTTAAAGGTGATTTCTCCCATTTAAAATTTCAAACAGTATCTTGTCTAGGCCACTTTTTACCTTCGAACAGGAAAGCTTGTATTGTTTTTATTTGCATAGATACAATGCCCCTGATTGAGGACAGGGAACGAGAGCGCAGTAGGCACTTAAAAGAGAATTGGTGAATTGGAAGTCATCACTAATGCCAAATACAATGCACTACAACCAGTGAAAATTTAACAAAGTCTATTGAGTGAATGAATCAATGGCTTGACACAACCATTTGTGGAAGGTAATGTGATTATCATTGATACTGAAGATATGGGATATCCAAAGGAAATTTTGATATCCACATTAAATATCTTAACAATTTTAATACTTGTCTTTATTTGAGAAGAACATTTTTATTTAGGCAATTCTATGATGGAAATTGATAGGGCACTGAGCTATTTATAATATAACTTTTGATTAGATAATTGTGGTTTAGGTACCGACATAATACAAATCCACTGACTTTTTTCTTTGTCTGATGGATACTGTCTGGGAATGTTAAAAAAAAATTTTCCCTTACTTAAAATCCCCTTGATTCTTCCTTTGGTCTAAACCATTTTACCCCTACTCCTCAGCCCTAACTCTTGATTACTGCTTACTGCTATTTAGTGGGGAATGGGGGGATTGAAACATTCATTTATTGACTAAAACTCCTTTTTATTCTTAATCTTCCTCCTCTACCATCTTGATTTTTGAAGAACTTTCAAGTTACATTTGCATTACCTGACATTTTGGCTTATGCCTTTAAACCAAGTCTATCAGTTTGATTTAGTTTTGGTTTAAGGGAAGTTAAGACTCCTCTTCATCTGGGCAGATAATTTGGAATTAACTGTACACAGTTTGGAGGAAGTGATTGAGCTCAGCTGCTTTCATAGCACTGCTTTAGAATGGCTTTAGCTCTCAGACTATAATGGAAAGAAAGAAAAGGGGAAAACCAGGATTCAGAACACAAAATAGGATGGTTGAGGTCAGGAGCTTGCTAATACAAGGTGGATTTCCTGAGCAGAGAGCTGAAACCATTCTCTAATCCTGGCAGCTTTCCTAGGCTGCTGTGCTTCTGTGTGCATCTTGCCCTGTGTCAGTGGCTCTGAATGAATGGGATGATTAGTCATTATTTTCTATTATCTGAACTAGTCTCCCCTCAGGATAAATCGTAGCCTCTTCTATACATGTAATAGTAACCATCAATGACACTTATGTAGAGCCATCAAATCCAGAGAGTGCTGTACAGACTCTATCTCATTTGATCCTATCTTCAACCCTGGGAAGTTGGTAGTTTAGGGACAGTTAGTTATACCATGTTTTACAGATAAGGAAATAGAAAATTAGAATTGAAGAGCTCACCCATGCTGGTGTGTGCCTGAAACTTGAACTCAATTAGGTCACATGAGCCTATTAATGGATGGGCAAGATCTTCCCACTATGTAAAAGTACGTTAACCATACATATGTCTAAAAATTATCTGTTTTAAACAAACAAATAAGTGTATACAATCAATAGATTCCCCAGGACATTATTAATAGAGGTTCTTGTACTTAATAGATTTTTTTTAAAACCAGACCTGTGATTTTATTAGTATATTAAGCAATGGTTAGAGACTCCTACCAATTCAGATCAGTACCTTCTCTGTAACTTATAGTTGCCTTAAGCATTGAGAAGTTAAATAAATTAGTCACATAGTCTGTATGTGTCATAGGTGGGATTTTACTGATGTCTCCCTTTTCATTATACCATGTTGTCTCACATTTAAAGGATATCCTCTACTACTAGGTCCTATAATAAGTCACAATGCTTCTTATGAGAACTCAGGCAGAATTTGGAATCAATTTTGGAAGCTCTGGAATCAGTTACCTGTTGCTGTTGCCTCTGACACATTTGGTTGGACTTGACTCCCAGAAGAGGAGTGACCAGGTATCATCATGCCTTATATTTGATCCTTAAAGATTGCATGGAAAGTTCCTTGCCACAGGGAGCTATCCTGAAATTGGTATGCTGACTTTTTCTTGTAAGTCATAAGAGATAGTCTTTGGCGATCTGCTTCTTTCTGACTCTTTCTGATCCTGCCATTGCTCTCTCTCATCACCCCTTGGGCATTGAAACTAGAATTTTACTCCTTATAAGTTTCCTCACTTCACGGGGGAAGAGTGTTCTAGATACTGACAAAAGTAGTTGTGAGAATCCTCTTGGTGTCTGCCTTCAGAATGATTCTAAAGCATGAGCAATTATACTTGCTAAGACTAAGTGCACATATGGACTCACCCTTCCAATCACAGTGACACTGGCCAGTTGGATCCCTAAGGAAGGGGTGAATTCTCCCCTCAGGGTTTTCTAGAGGCAACCCTGAGAGGCTAACTTTTTCTTTACTTGCTATTACAGGCCCCTGGCCTGTGTATGCCTTGTCTTATTGATTATCAATTAGCCAATCAGAGTTAATTAGCCTTGAGAAAGTACACATAAATCAAGATATTTTAGCTAGAACAATTGTTACCAAAATATTCTTCCAAAAGTCTATCCTAAACTTTCATCTTGCCCATGCAAGGTTTCTGAGTATAAACATAGAAGGCACATGTGGTAAGAGGGGTCCTGATTTTCAGGAGCACTTTTCTCCCTTTGTGAGGTCCTTATGAAGTCCTCCTTTAGTGTCGTTCTCTGTTGGGCTTCAGAGTTCAGTGTCCTTGTAGACTCCCGACATTACCTTTCCTTGATGTGTCTGGTTTGTCCTTTGGTCCCAAGGCAGACACTGCTATTAATCATTGCTGTTCCAAGGGCACTGCTACCAATAAGGATAGTCCAAATCTTCTGGTCTTTCAAAGTTTATTTTCTGGCCAATGGGAGTGGAGATGAGGCTTGTTCCTTACTCCCTTTCTCAAGTGATTCCCTCTCAGGGAATAATTCACCATTAAGTGGGCCTCCTGTGGGAAGGTTGGATTCCAAATTATCTTTACTTTTTGTCCAAACTCCACAGAGCATGGCTTATTCTCTTCAGCCAACTTCTGTTGTCATCCTTTCATTCAATGACTCAAGGGCTTCCCTTATTCAAAATAGAATAAAACCTGGTTTGAACCTAGTTGACATCTTTGGTTGACTGGTTATATAAAAATTAAAGAAGCATTTTCACTTGACTGAAGTATCAAGGCATATGTCATCTTGTTAGTTGCATTAATTAAGGCCGAGGGGCTTAATATCCTGAATACTTAAATAGAAGGGGAGAATGGACAGATTTCTAAGCAATAACAATAAAGGTAAGCAATTGAAGAACAAATTATTTATTGAGAAACAGCTGTCTGAGACATGTGATAGGAAACAAATTGCTTCTTAGCTCTACCCCACTCCTGGAACAAGGATTTGGACATTACTGGTCCAAATGTCTTGTACACTAGCTAAGTGGAATATGAACTTGGAGCTAAGACCCCCTTTAACAGGCGAGAGGAAAGGAAGCAAATCTCTCTCTGGCTTTTCAGAAGTCTCACCATCTCAGATAATTAGTTCCCAGAGAGTCTGATGTCGCTATGGCAACATTTACAACAGCGGTGCTACTGACTCCCCAGAGACAAAAACTTTTCAGTACCACTCAAAAGTAGCTGGAGTACACTTGAAAAATGCTATTATGTATCACAAACATCGAAAGAAACATTAATACTTAAAAATAAAAAGGGAGATCATTTCAGCGTCCCAGGTAAACATCTCACAGTATAGTTCACAGAAAATGCAAATTAATAGTATAAGCAATAGAATAAGCAATAGACATAACACAGTATAAACCATCACTTGAAAGTCTACTTTACCAGCCAAATGTCTATATTTCATTAAGGACATGTATATTGTGAGAGTACAAGTACATCCATAATACACAGGCAAATAATAAAGTCTATAAAAGAATAAACTTGAGTAAGATTTAACAAAGGTACAAAATGAAGAACAGAATAGTTCATGACTAACAGATGTTATGTAAGCATAATGTAAACATGTAAGCAAATGAACACAGCAAAAAAATAATGTAGAAGCTTAACACAAAACGTGCAGTATTAAACATGCACAGTACACATAGGCAATTATGGGCAAGGCAAATATTTCATGGACCATCTTCAGTATTATCAGATGGTGCAATGGATCAAGCACTGGATTTAGAATCAGAAAGACTCTTCTTCCTGAGTTCAAATCTGACCTCAGACACTTACTAGAAATATGACCCTGAGCAAGTCACTTAACCCTGTCTGCCTCAGTTTCCTCACCTGCAAAATGAGCTGAAGAAGGAAATGGCAAATTGCTCCAGTATCTCTGCCAAGAAAACCTCAAGTGGGGTCATAAAGACTCTGAAATGACTCAACAACAACTTTAATATTATCATTTGACTCCACACATAAATACTTCTGTTTCAATTTCTCCCTGGCTGTTATTTCTTTTTCTACTACCTATAAACATATCAAAATCTTCTCCTTAAAAAAAAACTTCCCTGGGACCTACCATCTACTCAAGCTACCATTTTATATCTTTCTTCCCTTTCTCATTCAAGCTCCTAGGGGAAAACTGCCTCTTCTTGTCTTCAACTTCCTCTTATTTACCCCCAAAACCTGTGGCATGACGCTAAGGACCATGTGATTAACTATTCAGAGGCTGAGGTAGAGAGTTTCGGGGTTTCTATCCAACACATCGACGCTTGCCCTGTTCCTTTACCAGGCTATCTTTCTAAACTCCTTCATAAAGCCTGCAAGGTTCCTCAGGGCAATTATAATTTATCCAATACCCAGGCACCCATAGCCATAGTACAGGTGCCCATGGGACAAGAGCCCCTTTTTTACTCTAACATATTAACTTTACACATTTTTTAGATGGGTCAGGTAACTCATATAGTACTTTTTGAATAGTCTCCCTGATTTAACTTCACTCTATACTACTTTGCAAGTCTTTTGCATTTTTTCAGTTTAAAAAAAAATATACTATTTTCAGACTTAAACTCTTTGTTTATTCCTATTATTAGGGCATCTCTATGAATTTTGAGATATATAATACTTTTCAACCACTTCACTGCCCATGTTTTCAAGAAATTGTTCCTTCTTTAAAATATTCTGCAAACTAGTAATGCTAGGTTAAGCAGTAAATGTGCAAATTTATACCACAATAACACTAAGAAAGCAATGTAATGTGAAATTAACACATGATGAATAAACAATGAACAAATATGTAAATCAACATCACTGTAACAGAAATAAACTGCATTATGGGACAAGTGTAAATAATGTTTTCATGTGCTACCAAATAGTAAATAATTTTGCAAACAGCAGGCAGTAAATCAAAACACTTGCTTATGTTCATGGCCTCATCCACATAAGGCATCAATTAATGACATCAAGAAAAACATTTTCCATAAACAACATTTTCTGTTGGCAACAGATTGATTAGGGGAAAAAAAACTGTCCCTTTGAAATTAAGAACCATAGCCAAACAAAATAAAAAATAAAATGGTAAAAAGCAAGAGTTTTCTCAAATCAAAATCATAAAAATTAGAATGGCGTATGTGAAAGTGAAATTAAAAGTATGTGTAGCTGATAAACATGAAATCAAAGAAATGAGAAAAATACATTCAAAAAAAGTTGGAGCAATACCCTTACTCAAAACCAAGAGGAAAAAAGATAAAATAAAACGGGAGTTGGGGTTGGGTGAGAATCCTACTGGAGACAAAATATAAAGCAAGACAAAAATTAAGACAGAATTTAAAATATCAAAAAATGTTAAATGCCTGTGAATAATCATGAAGATTAAGTTTAAACTTAAACATCTGAAACAGATAACAAGGAAAGTGAATGAGGCAAAGTTACTTCCAGTCATAATCAATTTAAAAAACAAAAATAAAGCAATGGAAATACACTCTAAACTCAAAATTATTACTAAAAATCTAAATCATAAGAGAAAAATAAGATGATCCTTGAAACACTAATCCTTAATATGAGTTCCTCCGGGGTAATACAGATCTCCATCCCACTGCACTGCTGGACCAACGTGGAGAGCAGCAAATGCATCGTAAGGCGGGAAGGGACATCAACGTCACACTCCTCTCTGCCCCCAACCCAAAGAAAAGGCTTGGATCTTGGTCCTAGTGAGCACCAAACAGGTGAGAGGGAAACACTGTGACATGGCTAACTTTTTAGCAGGTATATTTAAGGTGGTGTCTAGGTGATAGAAATATATATTTATCTAGATCCTGTAGTAAAGTTTGGGTTTGGATGCCGGAAAGTTCTTCCATTTAAGCCAACTAAATGATTCAGTGGTACTGGGCATGGACTCAGGAAGACCTGAGTCCAAAAGTCATGTAGGTTACTTGCCTCAGTTTCCTCAACTGTAAAGTAGCAATAATAGTAGCATCTACCTTACAGGGTTCTTGTGAACATCAAATGAGATAATGATTGTAAAGTACTTAGTATAATGTATATATTATATATACATATATGTATATATGTATAAACATACAGTTGCTGCTTAATAAGGCCTTCTTTCCTTCCTACTTTCCTTCCTTCCTTCCTTCCTTCTTTCCTTCCTTCCTTCCATTTAAAGCACTTGTAGCAGTGCCTGAATTGTCCTGGAGGGGCCATCTCTGGAATGGTGTACCTGTAGCACTCCTGGCATGTTTCAGGGACTCTGGGACCATAATTGTCTGGAGATGAAGAACTTTTTGGTTGCTTCTGGCCATGTGGTGTCTAATCCGTGAGGAATATGGCACTTGGAAGCAATGAAGTGATCCCCTCATTGACCACTGAGGTAAAGGAGCTGATGACTCAGCAGACTTTTTAAAAGAAGAGAAGACTTCTTACTCAGTCTCCCTTGCTTTGTTCCTCCCATGTGGTAATTAGAACACTCATTCCCAAGAAGAGCCCTTCTCTCTTGTTTCTATGCTTCTAATCCAACACTGAGCATGGACTCAACTAAATGAACTTGCACCTGGGATACTAGCTGCTTTCTCCTCTTCGTGTTTTCTTTCCTGAGCAAGTGATCAATTCTCAGCCTCTAAGTGGGCATGGCCAGTCTTAGAGGCAAACTTGTGAATTTAAGAAGTATTTAGGTTTAGTGAGTGGAGCTGGCTGGCAACATTTGAAAGGGGGCTTTTTAGGAAAGGATTGGTTCAAGCCTGGCTGTTTAACTAGTACACATGTCCTGGAAATTGTTTGAACAGTTGAAGGCCAAGGTAGAATGTAAACTACTTAATGGCAACCCCACAAACTGCTTTATTTTTTGATGAGGTTTTAGTATCAGCCTCCTAAGAGAGTGTAACTGCTGTAGGTTAAGCTACTGAATTTGGTGTTGAATTGATCAATATGTACTTGGGAAATTTTTTTGTTTGTTTTTCATTGTGTGTGCATGTGTGTGTGTGTGTTTGTAGGAAATAAATACCTGTCCCACACCTGATTCATGTTGTATTACATTTCTATTGTCCCTTTTGAGTAGCCCTAGCTGTGAACCTAAACTACATTTATAAGTAAATCAGTTCTGGGGCAACAGGGGTAGAAACGTTTGAGAAAAGGGAGCCCAGTCCCTCTCTCATTGGAAGCTATGATCCCTTGGATTGAACCTAATCTAGACTGCATGAATGAGTTCAGGCAGAAGGGTCCTTTAGTGGAGAAGGGAGTGGGTGCATTAGACCTACCTTGTGGGCCCCGCAGTAGTTCCTCAAGGTGAGAGCAGCACTCAGTCTCTGTGCTGTGGCACCTGTTCTCCAACCCTGTTCATGTATGAAGCTTATTCTCTCAGTAGCTTGCAGTCTACAGTGTTATGATCTATCAATTACTGTTTTCCTTAATGAAAATCCAAAGGAACTCTTCCCTCTTTCCTTCCTCCAATAGATTTCCACTGAAGAAGAACCCCTATCTCTGTCTCTAAAAGGGCAGAAGGAGCTTACTCTCTCAGTCTCTACCTGTTGCCATTACTAATCATCCTGGAAAAGAATTCGGCATTTTCCAACATTTTAATGACAGTAAGGGGGTGAGGGTGGGGAAGAGATAGACTGATGAATAGTAACCATGATGGTAACTAACTGAGAAGCAAATCATTTGTAATGAAACAGCCCAGTCAGTGATCCTATGAAGGGACATGGGGTTGTCGTCTTCCCCTCAGCTCTTCCCAATCTGTCGGAGAAAAGGGTTAGGTAAAGAAGAGTTCATCTACCATATTAATGAAGTCATGAGCTTTGAGCAGGAGTAGGAAATATGTGAGAGCAAAGCTTCCTCTATCTGCTCTTTATTCCTGCCAGTCTATCCCATCAGCTCTTGCCCAGGGGAAAGAGCAGTTCCTCAGCTTTTGACTGTCACCATTGGCAAAGGAATTTTTAGAGTCCCTGGGACCAGTGGACCTGGGACAGAGGCATGACACAGAGGCTTTTTTTTCTTCTTGTTCTCAGAAATCTCTCTCACAACAGGTTCCACATTATCAAAGTTGGTGAATTCTGAGAAAGAGCTTGTTGACTTGCCATAGCTATTTCCAGAGTCTGACGTCTCTATGGCAACACTTGTGTGGGAGCTACATCATTATTAAGTACTGTGGCTCCTCTGTCCATGTCCTCTCTGTGCTCATGGGGGATACCTTACTTCCTTATCACTTCTTTCCCTCCCACTTTGTGTTAAAGTTCTGAGACCAACATATTTTGCAAAATGACCAGGATTAAAACCCAATAAATCCTTCTGAACACAGTGAAAGAGAAATCAGATCACCAAGGGCAAGACAATTTCATTCTGTTTTTAATCCTAGAAATATATTTCAGAAATTTGTTACTTGAGAAATGATGGGGAATGAGAGAAAAGTTAAATGGTATTTTATTTTCCTCATTAAGTTTGTATGGGAAGAGATCTGGCTAGGTAGGAAGATAATCTTCCAACTACTTTGCAATGGAAACAATAGAAAAGAGGCTTAGTTTGAGATAATTAAAATCTTTGGCTAATCTCTATTCATAACCAGTTATGTCTTAGCATGCCTTTGTTCATTATTACCTAGGCATCTAGCTGGTACTGTTGAGAACTGGAGCTTAGCAAGATGCCTGGCACATAATAGGGGCTTAATAAATACTTATTGATCGACTGCTTTGACGTCAGGAAGACCTGAATTCAAATCCTGCCTCGGATACTTTCTGAAAGCTATGTACTTACCCTGGGTAAATTGGTCAACTGTTCCCACCTTATTTTCCACGTCTATAAAATGGAGATTATAATCACTCATACCTCACAGGGGTTGTTGCAAGGATCAAATGAGATGACGTGTGATGGAACTTACAAACTTTAAAATGCTATATATGGGACTTATTAATCACTTATTTTTCTGGCTTCTTCAGCTTTAATTCTTCCCTATTTCATCCTCTGTCACCATTAGAGGGGTCTGTGGCTTCTACTGGGGGAGACAGTGAGGAACAGCCAACATGGTGGGAGTGTGCCCCATCCCTGCCCCAGGTTCCATAAATTGTCAGCAAACTAAGTATAAAAGGTGAAATCTGCCACAGGAGTGCCCCGGGTGACTTTTCTTTTGATTAGTCAATGCCTTTTTTGGATGGCTTGGACCCACATCAGAATTTCAGGGACTCCTTATGGATGACTTTCTACCTGTAAACATGAAGCTAAGTAATGAACCAAATCTGCATTGGAATTATTCTTGTCATTGCTAATTGTTTCTGGTAAATACAAGCGCAAACATATTGGGAGACTCCTTTCCTAAGTAGAAGAAATATTTTTACAAAATATGGATTATTGAAATCTCCTTTTGCTTGCATCTTAAGTTTTCTTTGAAGCATGACCTTTTATAACTTGGGGAATTTGCTTGTCTAAAGTGCAACAGGTTTTCTTTTCTCCCAAATTTAGTAGAAGGTGTTATACCCTCTATTCAGAGGTAGCAGTTGTTCCTTCAAAACATACTCTGAGGATATCTTTTAATACCAAACTGAAAAGATTGCCCAACCTGAGATAAATGCAGCCTCTAAATGTCATTAACTAGATATAATCTTTAGGTTAATCATTTGATCTAGGCCAGTATAGACAACAGGCATCTACATCTGAGGCCACTGAAGGACAGGACCAGACTTAAGTAAGGAAGGACTGTCAGTGAGCTGGACTCATGTGCTCTGGTGAACTAGCCCTCCCAAAGGACTGTCCAGGAGGTCCAGCATACACCACCGAGTCACTTAACACTTGTACATCTTCAAGAATGTTGGGAGTTGAAGGCTGCTATTCAAAGTGGAGCTTTTTCACTATGCAAGGAGGAACAATTCAGCCTCAAACTGCATTGCTCCTAAAATATCATGCAACTCTCACATAGCCATTGATATTTGTACTGGCATGGAGCAAGCATACACAGGGATCAGAAGAAGCCTTATTGCCTTTGAGGAGCCTGACCTTTATCCAAAAGTACTCAAGGGAACCAAAGGGAACATTCATACACTGAGCACCCACTATCCACCTGAGATTGGGCTGGCTACAACTCATCTCTGCAGTAGCTCATACTGTTCAGTGCATCACATTGAACTGTACTCCCCAAAGCTGTTTAACCTGCTTTACCTTACCCTTTTAATGGTAGAGGGATAGCAATTACCACACAATTATCCATTTAGAAGACAGTGTTTAGGCTAAATGCTAGGGAATGTGTGGCAGAGCCTGAATTAGCCCCATGAACCCAGGACATAGCGTAATAGCTAACATGCATACTATTCCTTCTGTATGCCAGGTACTGTGCTTTGTGTTTCACAATTATTAATTCATTTATTCTCACAAGAACCCTGGGAGGTAGGTGCTTTTATTATGTCCATTTTACAGAATGTGGAGTAGTCTCTGGCTTCTGGAAATAATCGTTTTAGGAATTACCTTTACAATGGCTGGTAGCAGAGGAGGCCACGATTCTGGGACTTTCACCAAGGGAGGTGAAACGATTCTTCTTCCCATCCCCGACCCCCAATTCAGAAAACCTGGAGAATAACTGACCTTAACAAGTATCTTTTCATTTACGATATAGATACTTCAAGAATTACTGGTGTTCAGGCTGCCTTTCTCACTTCTTATCCCTACTTTTAATGGTGTAAAGGAAAGCGTTACTGTGTTAGGAAGCCCTAAATGTGTTCTTGACATCTGAAGTTTGAAACCAGAATGCATTTTTCATAGAAATATTAAGAAATGATGACTAGGCATATTTGAAATATGTATGGAGGGCTCTAATTGAGGAGGCATTCCCTGAGTCTTCCTACTGAACAATAATTATAGCCCAGAAAGCATGCTTCATTGGGAAAAATAGGCAGATTACATATTTCTCAGATGGGAAAGTTATTTAACTTGGGCCTAATTTCCTTACCTTTAAAATGAGAGAGCTACCCTGGGTATTTATTTCCAACTCCAAATTTATGACTCAACGATCCTATGGAATCTGTATATTTGTAGTTGATTGGTGATGCTACTAGGAGAGGATTTTGATTCATGAGGTGAGTTCCACATGGTAGAAGGTTTACATAATGGGGCTGATGAAGCTGGAGGAGGATCTTAGGAAAGACAAAGGAAAGGTGAGCCCTAGAGCTTCAGTCAAACACAAGAGAAGGAGAAAGAATTTGTAGAGCACTATAGCGAAAAATTCTAGGAACTGTAGTTGGATCCTGGTGATTTGCAAGCCAAGATAAAGGGCTTCAGTAATTCTCCATTCAAAACTATAAGATTTCCCCCTCCAAACCATAAAAACTATAAAATATCTGAGATAAAAATTATACTGAAGTCCCCAGTTCCATGGAACAGAGTTAGCCCAAGCACATGAATTTGCCTCACTCATGTGCTTCCTTATCAGATTTCTGAGTGCCCACTCTTTCCCAAAGATACTAAGTATATTGGTGGGAGATTATGGCCCAGATTTATGTGTGTGTATTGTGATGAATTTACTATTCCTACTTTTGCTTTAATATATGAATATCTAATGAGGATATTATTTCTAAGTAAATGATTATGTTTAAGATGTGAATGTGTGAGTGACTAGTATTCCAAATCATAATGCAGTTAATTCATCCAGATATTTGTCTAATAGTATTTTCTTATGTTTATTTATTTTTAGTTTTTGACATCCATTTCTACAAAATTTTGAGTTCCAAATTTTTTCCTCATCTCTCCCCTCCCCCACCCCATAATGTCTTGCATTGTGATTACCCCTTCCCTCAATATGCCCTCCCTTCTCTCACACCCCTTCCTTCCCTTATCCCCATCCTCTCTTTTTTCTTGTAGGGCAAGATAGATTTCTATACCTCCATTACCTGTATTTCTTATTTCCCAGTTACATGCTAAAACAATTCTCAACATTCTTCTCCAATACTTTGAATTACAATTTCTCTCCCTTTCTCCATCCCACCCATCCCCACTGAGAAGGCAAACAAATATGTATGTGTAGCTTTGCAAAAGACTTCCATAATAGTCAGGTTATATAAGACTAACTATATTTCCCTCCACTCTATTCTGCCCCCCATTTATTCTATTCTCTCTTCTGACCTTGTCCCTCCCCAAGTATTTACTTCTAATTACTCCCTTCTCCCATTTGCCCTCCCTTCTATCATCCCCCTTACCCCACTTGTCCTCTTCTCCTCTACTTTCCTGTAGCATAAGATAGATTTACATACCAAATTGAGTGAGCATGTTATTCCCACCTTAAGCAAAAGGTGAAAGTAAGTTTCACTTTTTCCCTCTCACCTCTTCCCTTTTCTCCTACATTGAATAAGCTTTTCCTTGCTTCTTTTATGAGTGATAATTTGCCCCATTCCATTTCTCCCTTTCTCCTCCCAATATATTCCACTCTCATCCCTTGATTTTATTTTTTTTAGATATCATCCCTTCTTATTCAATTCACCCTGTGATGTGTGTGTGTGTGTGTGTGTGTGTGTGTGTGTGTATACAATCCTTCCAACTACCCAAATACTGAGAAAAATCTCAAGAGTTATAAATATTATCTTTTCATGTAGGAATGTAAACAGTTCAACTTTAGAAAGTCCTTTATGATTTCTCTTTCCTGTTTACCTTTTCATTCTTCTCTTGATTCTTGTGTTTGAAAATAGAATTTTCTATTCAGTTCTGGTCTTTTCACCAAGAATGCTTGAAAGTCCTCTATATCATTGAATGACCATTTTTTCCTCTGAATTATTATACTAAGTTTTGCTGGGGTAAGTGATTCTTGATTTTAATTCCAGTTCCTTTGACTTCTGGAATGTCATGTTCCAAGCCCTTCAATTCCTTAATGTAGAAGCTGCCAGATCCTCTGTTATCCTGATTGTGTTTCCACAACACTCAAATTGTCCCTTTCTAGCTGCTTGCAGTATTTTCTCCTTGACCTGGGAACTCTGAAGTTTGGCTAAAATATTCCTAGGAACTTCTCTTTTTGGATCTGTTTCAGGAAGTGATCAGTGGATTCTTCCAGTATTCATTTTGGCCTCTGGTTCTAGAATATCAGGGCAATTTTCTTTGATAATTTCATGAAAGATGATGTCTAGGCTCATTTTTTGATCATGGCTTTCAGGTAGTCCCATAATTTTAAAATTGTCTCTCCTGGATCTATTTTCCAGCTCAGTTGTGTTTCCAATGAGATATTTCACATTATCTTCCATTTTTTCATTCTTTTGGTTTTGTTTTGTGATTTCTTGGTTTCTCATAATGTCACTAGGTTCCATCTGCTCTAGTCTAATTTTTAAAGAATTATTTTCTTCAGTGAATTTTTGAATCTCCTTTTCCAATTGACTAATTCTGCTTTTTAAAGCATTCTTCTTCTCACTGGCTTTTTGGACCTCTTTTGCCAATTGAGGTAGCCTATTTTTCAAGGTGTTATTTTCTTCAGCATTTTTTTGGTTCTCCTTTTGTAAGCTGTTGACTCACTTTTCATGCTTTTCTTGCATCTCTCTCATTTCTCTTCCCATTTTTCCTCTACCTCTCTTACTTGATTTTCAAAATCCTTCTTGAACTCTTCCATTGCTTGAGACCATAGCATATTTATTTTGGAGTCCTCTGATAGCAAGCATTATTATTCCTTACCCAAAAGGATGGAAGAAAATACATGTTCACCAAGAAAGTAACCTTCTATAGTTTTATTTTTTTCCCCTTCTTTGGGCATTTTCCCAGTCAGTTACTTGACTTTTGAGTCCTTTGTCAAGAGGTTGGTATGCTCTGGAGATCTGTAAGTTCTCAGTTCCTCCAAGGTAGCTCAATCAAGGGAAAGGAGTTTATTCCTCTCCTGGCCTATGCTCTGGTTTGGGAGCTACCAAAGCTTTTCTGCCCAGTATCTGCAAGTAGAATTCCCTTTCCAAAGCCTCCACCAGCTCCACCATGCCAGCCAGAACTCTTCCTCATCCCTGGTCTACCACTCAGGACTGAGACCCAGATCAGTGGCTCAATTCCCTCAGAGGGTTTAGGCCGAGGGCTCAAAAAATGGACGTTGCTGCTACTGCCACCAGGGGCTAGGCCTAGGAATGGACCCTGCTCCCTTCTCATCCAGGAGAAAAAGCTTTTTCACTGACCTTTGAAGAGTCTTTGACATTTGTGGGTAGAGGGTTCTGAAGACCACCACTGCTGCTGAGGATTCCACTCCAGAGGCCTGTTCTGGTCCTGTTCCTGCTGGTGCAGCATGACCAAGGCTGGGCCAGGCTCCATGGCCATTCCGTGTGATAGACTTTTCCTGTCAGCTTTCCAGGCTACCTTGGGCTGGAAATTTCTTTCATTCTGTCATTTTGTGGCTTCTGCTGCTCTAGAATTTGTTCAGAGTCATTTTTTTACAGGTATTTTCTGGGCTGTGGGGGAAGAACTAGAGTATGTGTGTCTTTCTACTCTGTCATCTTGGCTCTGCCCCTCTGTCTAATACTTTTCTTCCTCATCAGTGTTAAATTTATAGAAAGAGTAGTCTACCTGAACTATCTAGATTTCCTTTTTATCCACTCCTTCATCATCCTTTGCTATTTGTCTTTTATCTCTACCATTCACCTGAAGCTGCTTTCCCTAAAACTCTTAATGATTGCAACACCAAAACCGTGACCTCTGTTCTGTAGTCTTTTTCTATGACTCTTATGCAATATTTATTACTGCTGACCACCCCATCTTGTTAGATACTCTCTCCTACCATAGATTCTTTGAACTTTAAGCCTATTCCATTCTCTGATCTTGAAAAGTCAGCATGTAACAGACACAAAGGCAAGCTAAGTTCTGCTTGGCAAGGTCATTATACCTTCTTGCTTGGACACATTCTTTACTCTTCCATATACGGATATAGACAGCCCATACCCTCCAAAAGGCTTTTAGAAATACCTTAACAATAGAACATGTTGTTTTTGAGAGTTGCTTGGGAAACCATGAATGACCTACCCATGATCCTGCAACTGTTATGTGTCAAAAGCAGGATTTAAATCTGGGTCTTCTTGATTCAAAAGTTGGTAGTCTCTCTACTATCCCCCACTGCTTTTTATTCAGTCTTTGAAGTTATATACCTGTCCCCATCACCTATTCCCTAATTCCAATAAGTTTCCAGAGGATGAAGATTGTTTCATTTCTGTCTTCATATCCCTCATATAACAGTCACTTAATTGGTATTTTAAAAAAAAAAATCTTTTGCCAAATTGAATTGCGTCCCCAGGGTCTATTGCAATACCTCCCATAATGCATAATAAATGTTTGTTGAACTGATCTGAATTTAAAATATCGGTACCTTTACAAATAGTTTGGTCATTTCAAAAAAAGCACCCTTAAAATTCCACAACAAAAAAGAAAAGAGACGTTGAAAAGAAACATGAAAAGTATAATCTTTTTTTCTTAGTTTAACTTTGTATGCTGCATAAATATGTTAAGTAAACATATTCCAAATAGAAAAGGATCATTTGTGAGTTTGATACTTAGTTCGCTGGGGGAAACAGACAATAAAATTGAGACTAAATGTTTCAAATTATAATGGGGAGGGGAGAGAGCAGAGAAGAATCTTAGTAAAATATAGATGGTTTTAGTGTGGAAAACAGAGTTCCAGCATTACTCTTCCTAAGCCATGAAACATTTGTTTCCCTCAAGTGAAAAGATGATTTTGACTTGGTGGAGCATAAGCATGCACATTGTTGTTTATTGTTGAAGGTAATTCTTCATCATAAGGTGTCTGGAATGGATTCTCCAGGGGGAACATCTGTTCAACCCTATGTTAGCATCTGCCAAGTGAGGCGTACTGAGAAAAAGCTTTCTATCAGCAATTTAGAAACCTCAACTATAAGATAGGAAGGGATAAAAGAGTAAAGTCAAGCAATTAAGGAGGAGAGCCTAGAAATCTGGCCTGTTTCTGTTTATTCCTGACACAGGTGACCAATGAGAGAACAGGGACATATCTGTAATTTGAGACCACTCACCAAGGATTATGGACCAAATTGAAGTTGCTCAAGAACAGTCTTATATCTCTCCAAGTTGGACAAAAGCTTTGTTTGTGTTCACGAAATTGAGGGTATGGGAGACTTTAGAAGGGAATAACAAAGGTTTGGAATGGCTTCCTTGGGAATTGAGGAAAAGAATCATTTAGGGAGAACTAAAGGGATTGCCTGTTAGCAGTGAAGTCCTAGTTGAAGGTGCATAAAATGAATTTATAATCTACTCATTCAGAAGGAAGGAAGCAAGAATTTATTAAGCATCTACTATGTGTCAGGCACTACAAATTTCATCACACTTGATCCTCACAACAATATTAGAAGGGGTTATTATCATACCCATTTTACAGTTGAGGAAGCTGAGGCAGACAGAAGTTAGAGAACTTGCCCGGGGTCATGCAGCTAGAAAGTGTCTGAGGCTGGATTTGAACTCAGGTCTTCCTGACTCTAGACTCTATTTACTGTACCACTTAGCTGCCTCATTCTATCGGAAAGCTTATCTGATGTCCTCTAGCTCCATTCAGCAGCATGTGGGTGGGAGCAATGGTAGTGAACACTCAGAGTAACTTGGGGCTAATATTGCCAAAGGATGAGTGGAGATAGGACAAGGAGGAAAGGGATTTGAGGGCAGAGGACAGAGTGACTTTGGATTGGTTAACTATAGGGTTGGAATAAAAAGGGAGGAAAATGAAGTCAGAGCTGGGGACAATGGTTTGAGAAAGCACTGAGGAAAGGAGAGATTAAAGCTCATGAGAGAAAAGAATAGGTTTAGGAGAGGTGAAGTGTGGAGTTAAATGGAATGATAAGGGTGTATATAGTCAGATAGAGGAATGTCAGAGTTTTATTAAGGAAGTGCAATGCCCTTGGGTATTAGTAAAATCCAAAGGGTATACCTATATACTCTATACTATAGCGTAAAATCCAAAGTGTAGCCATCCCTATATACCGTGGATTGAAGCAGTAAGGTATAGGACTTAAGCAGACTGAGGAATCAGGTCATCAGGAAATTGGTGGAACGTCAATATGGATATTGAGATATCATAGTATAATTGCAGGAGTTGGGAAGGAGAAGACAGTAAATCCAGTGCTGAACTCTTAGATACCCCTCTTTTATACCAGGGGCTAATATATAATAGTCCTAATCATCCAGAGTGATTGGAACATTTTAAATGAATGCACTTTAAAGTAGAAAAAGTTACTGATGGTAGTAAGAGGTAAACCTGGAAGTGGTTATAAAATATTCTAACCCTCCCTCTACTACCAGTGTGTCAGTGGGTGGGAGTGCTGGAGGATGGCCAAGGATTCTTTGTTATCAGGGAAGCCAGGGTTCAGTGAGGAGTACTATATGGAAGATGTGTAGGAGAGAAGTCCAGGAAAAAGGAAAGCTTGATGACTAGGGAGGGAACAGTGGGGCATGTGTGGGGGGATTTAAGGTTGAGAGTATGGGAATGAAAGAATGGGAGGTGGGGGCTGAGGATAATTTGTTTCTATGTGGCCACCAGCAATAGGAAGACTGTTAGTCAAAGACGTATTAGTGGGTGACAGAGGAATGGTAAACATATGATTCAGGGTCCTTAAACTTTTTCCACTCATTACCCATTTTGTGAGTTTCAGTTGTGTTCCTTGGCATTGTATGGTGTGATGGCATGCGCAGTGAAAAGTGTGCATGCTGAGTGTTCAGCACCAAAGATGCAGTGAAGTTGTATGATATAACATGGGCAAGTGTCACCAGAAATACCTTGGAAACATTATGAATTTGATTTTGAATTGATTTTTGGTCCCACAATAAGAAAATTTTTAATGCTGTCAAATTTTTCTCAGTCCCATACTGGGTCACAACCCACTAGTGTATGAGAAGTGTTGTTGCCCAATGAGGTCAGGGATATAGGGCCTTAGTAATTCCCCACCGGCTCCTTCCAAGTAAGGCAAAAGCTTGGTAGGGCTAGGTAGTACTGCAATGGGTCCCTAAAGCCAGCAGAAGGTCCTAGGCAGGGCCTGGGTTTAGTGTGTTTCCCCCTTATTATTGAACATTTACTTTTGTTACTGCTTTATATGAAGATGAAGATACTTGTATTTCAGGAGGGGATATCTCAGTCAGAAGTTATCAGGTTACTAAATTAATTGATTCTTAGTTATAAGTGATTTCCATAGGTTTGATAGAGGTTTATTAACCTCTGACTAAAAGACCATATTAATGTTCTTACTTTGACTTTAGACGGAGAAAGAATTATTTGTGGTCCTTGAAATAAGACAATATGCTACAGCAATTTTACAGCGTGAAGAAGTCAAGCCAACAATTGTTAATTAAAGATTTACTATATGCCAGGCACTGTTCTAAGTACAGCAACCAGTGAAGATGTCTCCATTTTAACCCAATTCAACTCTACTGAATTCAATTCAATTCAATCCAGTCAGTCTGAATTCAGCACTTACTATATGCCAAGCACCATTCTGGGTTCTAGGGACAAAAAGACAAGAATAGAACAATTCTTGTGCTCTTGAATTCTTTGTGTGTGTATAAGCAATATGTATGCAGATAAGTCAACATAAAATATGTAAATAACAAAAATCGTGGTATCAAACTCAAATAGAAATGGGGCCACTAAACCATACATAGGGATTCCTGTGGGTTGCATATTGACTTAGCTTTGAAATACAATAACTTCTATGTTTTAGTATATTTTATTTATTTGGTTAAATATTTCCCAATTACATTTTTATCTGGTTTGGGCAGCACTTGGGAGGTGTTGTGAGCCACATGTCTTTAGTGGGCAGTGTGTCTGACACCTCTGAAGTAGGAGGTATTGTTTGATTTGAACCTTGAATGGATTCCAAGATATGGTCATGAGTAAGTAGAGCATTCCAGTCATGGTGGGGCATGGAGACTAAGGATAGAATATCTTGTTCAGAGAATAGCAAGTAGCGCAGATTGGCAGGTTTTTGCAGCGTTTGGGGCAGGGGAAAGGTGACATGATATTGTTCTAAAAAGATAAGGAGGGTTCTGGAGATCAATTTGGAACTATGCTCAAAGGGCTGTAAACCTGCACACCCTTTGATACAGAAAAAGCACTGCTAGGTCTGTATCACTGTAATGCTAATAAGATTAAAGATCTTCCCCACCCATTAATGAGTCTGACCATTAATAGGAGTTTGATTAGGGGAGATTTGTAGGAAGGCCTACATCTTTTGTTGATGAGGCACTGGTTCTCAAGGGTTGTGATGTCCTCTGGCTCTGAAAAATGTATATGTATTCTGAGGTGAGGTTTTACTTTGGGCTTGGTTTTTGGAAGAAGGTTCATGTGCCAGATGAGACTGGGCAGCTGCTAAGGAGACCCCTGACTTTGAAAACCCAGATGTTGGTGCTACTCTCTCTGGTAAATATATATGTATTGTTAGACAGTTGGCTCTATCTGTTGATATGTGAGTATGTGTTGCTTACCGTCAGGCAGCTGAAAGCACAATCTGATGATCTTTATTTCTCTCTAATTTCTCTGAAGTTCAGGGTGCTGATTTTTCCCCCTAAACTAAGTGAATCTTATATATGTGCTTGATTAAAGTGGTTGTTGACCCTCAAAAATTGCTTTACTTTTAGAAATGCAGATCTAAGAACCTGTGATAACAGGCCCTCCTGTGTATGTTGGGGTACTTGCTTTTACAACCCCAAAGACATCAAAAAAGAAAAAAAAAGAAGATAGGGCCTATTTGTATGAAAATATTTATAGTACTTCTTTTTTTGTGGTGGCTAAGAATTAGAAATCAAAAGGATACCCCTCAACTGGGGAATGGCTAAAAAAGTTGTGGTGAGATATTATTGTGCTATAAGAAATGATAAGCAGCATGATTTTAGAAAAACCTAGAAAGACTTACATGAACTGATGAAAGTAAAGTGAGCAGAGAACATTGCACATGGAAACAATAATATTGTATAATGAGGAACTGATCCAAGACAATCCCATAGGACTAAGAATGAACCAAACTCTCCAACTCCAGGGAAAGAAGTGGTATTGTCTGAATACATACTGAAGCATGCTAATTTTAACTTTCTCTCTTTCATTCTTTTTCTTATTCAGTCTTCCTGTACAAAATGACTAGTATGGAAATGTTTTACATGATTATACATGTATAACCTATATTTGATTGCTTACCATCTCAGGATGGGGGGAAGAAAAGGAGGGATAGAGTTTGGAACTCAAAACAAAAAAAATCCCAAATGTTTAAAAAATTGTTTAAACATGTAATTAGAGGGAAATAGTATATGTTAAAGAAGAAAATACAAAAACAAAAAGATGCACTGGAGTAAGACTAGGAAGGTTTTAAAAGTCAGAGTGATGAGTTTGTATTTTATTCTTTTTTTTTTTTTTACAATTTTATTTTATTTTATTTTATTTTTTTTAAATAAATTTATTTAACTTTTTACATTCATTTTCACAAGATTTTGGGTTCCAAAATTTTCTCCCCATTTGTT
>CM053771.1:357457154-357485635 GCA_028658325.1 Potorous gilbertii
CCTTCACTGTGTTGCTGCACGGCTTCCACTGTTCCAGGATTTGTCAGGAGTTCTTTTTACAGGAAATCTATGGGCTGTGGGTTCGGACCTAGCATAGGTGAGTCTTTCTACTCTGCCATCTTGGCTCCGCCCCCCTGTATTTTATTCTTGAGGCAATCTTCTGGAGGAGATCTGGTCATAGCAGTAAATATTAATGCAGTGCTGCAATCACAGAGCCTCAAAGTTGGTATATTCTTCTGAGGTCATCTAATCAACACTTAACTTAGGTAAGATTCTCTTACATAACACTCCAAAGTGATCATTCAGCTTCTGTTTGACAATCTCCAGTGATGGGACGCCCACTACTCCGAACTTGCCCATTCCATTTTGGATGACTTTTAGAAATTTTGAAGTGATGATAAGTACACTTCCCCTTGCTCCTCCACCCCCATCCCCACCACTCTATTTCAATAGAGCAATGTTTAGCAGATTGCCCAGCCTGCTCTAAAAGAAACTGACAACCACAAAATTTTATAAGGCATCATGTTTACATAAGTTGTAAATGGATGCTCTTAGAATTGTTCATGATAAAGAGCAAATAGATCATGTTGACCTTGTTCAGGTTGACTGAAATAATTGGACAAGTGTTAAAAGTCTACAGTATTTGACTTCTACAGATCTCTAGAGGTTTAAATATGACAACCTATTCTTCCTGAACTAGTTTCACGGAAGATACACATTCCCATCTATTTACTACACTCCAGAGAAGTCTATAAAAGACTTTACTAATGTTTCCTAAAGTGGATTTAGTAACTACAAGATGAACTGTACAGAAGGTCTTCAAGGACTCTAGAGAATGGACAAGTTACTTGGTGAAGGAGGAGGCAGGACTTTGTTGTTCCACAGTATTTCCTGATTACCTTTCCCCGTTGACTGTTACCTATCAATCCTTCTCCTTAAATGCAGAATTCTTTAGTAGTTGCTTGTTTGCCCCTCCTCTGAATTTCCACCACTACTGCCCTAGTTCTCCTCATCTTCATCACTTTGTCTTTACCTACAAGAGCCTCTTAAGTGATCTTCCTTCTTTCTCCCTCTTTCAAACCATCTGGCATAATTTTGTTGTGACTCAGTTATCAGTCAAGTCTGATGCTTCATCATCCCATTTGTTATTTTCTTGGCAAAGATACTGGAGTGGTTTGCTACTTCCTTCTCCATCTCCTTTTACAGGTGAGAAAATTGAGGAAAACTTGGTTAAATGACTTGCCCAGGGTCACACAGTTAGGATGTATCTGAGGTCAGATTTGAATTCAGGAAAATGAGTCTTCTTGACTACAGTATTCTGTACACTGTTCCACATTGCTGTCCCAGAATAATACCCCTCTATTAAAATTCCTAAATCATTCCCTATGAAATAGTGTAAAGACCACTAATCTTGGAATGGGAAGGTCTTGATTTAAACCCTCTTTACTTGAGTGACCTTGGGAAAGTCATTTAACTTCTCTAGCTTCAGTTCTTTTATCTGTAAAACAAGAGTGATACTACTTATACTATCTACCACAAAGAGTTGTAAGAAAAGCCTTAAAGAGCTACATCAATGTGAACTTGGATCATAACATTCCCTTGCTCCTACATTCACCCTCTAATCCCTTCTCTGCTGTGGGTGATAGATACCCTGGACCACATATGTCCATCCAGCTCATTCTGCCTCCTGGGTTTGCTCCCAGTATGAGTAGACTCATTCTGTCTACTCCCGAGGCAATGCTTTATGCTCATCCTTCAACCCCATCCTTCTCAATTATGTCCTGACAGATTGGATAATCCATTAATTCAATGATTCACCTATGAGATAATGAGCCAGGTCTGCTATCATTGAACTAGTCCTGGTACAATGTCAAAGGAAACACAGTTCTCGCCCCTCAGAGATCTCATAATTTAATAAAGGAAGAATATAATCTATATGTAAGTAAATATAAGACAAGCTACATTTTAAGTTTATGAGATTAGTAGAACTACATTATGAGATTAAGAACAAAAAAAAAACCACACAACGATGTTAATAGCTTAATGCTAATAGATGTTAATAGTAGTGATATACTAGCTCTCCAAGAGGGTTTTGCACTTTAAAAGGATACTTGGTGGTAATAATTGAAATTCAGAAGATTGAATCTAATTGCATTTTTATGTTTTTGCTTTATACTTCACTTGGTTTTTAACAAAAGAATTGAAGGCAGGAGTGAATCTCTAATGGTGGAATTTCAAATAATGGGGCAGACCCGTGAGGGAGATCTTTTCACGGGAGAGCGTTGAGCCCCTAAAATAACACCGATGAGATGGTCTTCTTCTTGGTCAATCCTAAGGCTAATCCTGCTGATAGAATGTAAACTTTTTAAAGAGATTGCTTTGGGGGCCTTTCAGTATAGTCTCTCTAAAAATCTTTTATAACTCAGAGGTTTTTCTGTTTTATGGAAGGGAAGAATATTTATAAGGAAGATAGATAATCTATGTAAGTTCATGCAGCAGAATAGAAATAAAATTCACTAAATCCTGGTGACATGTCTTTCCCCTGGACAGTGATTCTTTAACCCAACAAAAATAGGAACGTTTCCTGTCTACTGCTGAGTATGGTCCAGTTATGCCATAAATGAAACCAGTGAACTGGGCTTCTATCATGCTGAGTGTTTATTCTGTAAGCTGTCCCAGACTCTCTATGTGAGTACCTCTAAGGCAGTTTTATCTATGTATTCATGGCTTTCTCCTTTTTAAAGAGGGACCAGTCCTATGGGAGATGATGGAAGGGGAATATGTATTTTTGTAGCATCTATTATGTGCTAGACACTGTGCTAAACATTTACAAATATTATCTTATTTGTTCTTTCACAACAATCCTGGGAGAGAAGTGCTTTTATTATGTCCATTTTATAGTAGAAGAAACTGAGGTAAGAGAGGTTGAATGACTAGCCCAGGATCACACAGCTAGTAAGTGTTTGAGGTCAGATTTGAACTCAGGTCTTCCTAGCTCTGGGCCCAACTCTTACTGTTGATCAATTGTTTTTGGTCATTTCCAACTCATTTGGGGTTATCTTGGCAAAGATATTAGAATGGTTTTCCATTTCCTTCCCCAGCTCCTTATTTTACAGCTGAGGAAACTGAGTCAAAAAGGGTTAAGTAACATGCTCAGGGTCCCATAGCTAGAAAGTACTTGAGGCCAGATTTGAACTAAGAAAAATGAGTCTTCCTGACTCCAGGCGTGGTCCTCTACCCACGGTGCCACCTCACCACCCTTCACTGCTGGCTATTTCATAATTACCTAAAATAATTAATCATCTTTGTCAGGAGGATAATATGTTTTCCAAACCCTCTGGCATAATACACCTCCATTAAAATTCCTAAATCACTGCCCCATGAAATAGTACAATGACCTCTAATGTTGGAATGGGAAGGGGGTGATTCAAGCCTTGACCTTGACTTACTTACTAGAGTGACCCTGAGTAAATCATTTAACTTCCCTTTCCCTCAGTTCTTTCATCTGCATAATGAGAGTGATTGGATTAAGAATGGATGAGATCCTTTCCATCCTCATCAGTAATTCTTAAGATCATTAAATGATGGAACGTAGGATATTACGCTGGCTAGATTCCAACAAATTAAGAATCTATTGTTTTGGAAGACTCCATGTTTTAACCTTTGGAAGCTGTTCACTCCTTTGGTCAAAAATTTTTTTTTGGCTATTTCCTCTTGATGCTCTAGTGTCTTCCTGTGCCTGTGGTAGGTGGTTTATGACTCTTCCAGTCTGAGCCCACATCTTTCTTTGGGAGCCTCTTTCTTCACCTTCATATCCCATGGCTACTTGTCCCAGACTGCCCTGCTCTATCGTTCAAAACTTGTGCTCCCAGGTGAGCTGGTACCCAACGTAGTACTCTTGTATGAGCTTAGGTGATAGACACACTTAAGGTTCAATAGACATACACACTTTTTTTCTCCTGCTTTAGGGATCCCCATGACTTCAGCACCGCATTTTCTTAGCTTAGCCTTCTATCATTCTCCTTATCCTGCCTCCTCCAGGGATGGATCCTGAAGACTACATGTGTTCACTATACTTATCCACAGGATGGGATTAATACATTATAACCTTAACTTAATCTCCCCTTCCTTCCCCTTACCCCCAACATAGTTTCAAGATCACATTACCGCAAATATGGTAAATATAGTAAAAGATGAACACACACACACACAGAAACACACAAACACACTAAATACCTAACCAAACCTAACAAAAAATCATTTCGTATGAACTTTCTTACTAAGATCCTACACTTAATGAATCAAAGTGAAGTCAATAAGAAGAGTTTCAAAGCTCTCATTTCATATGCCAAAGAGATAGTATTCTGTTGTACCTCTTAGTCACTTACCTGAAAATATCTTTATCTTCATCAACCTGTTGGGTAGCTAAATAATAAATTCAGGATAAACCTAAGTCTCTATACAATGTACTTGGGGCTCCACATTACTGTACAGAAGAAAGGAATATTTCCCTCATGGAATCCATGGAAAAGAAACTCAAGCATAGAAGCCAAAATTTCCATTGGAAAACTTCCCAGTTAGGGCCCTAACTACTAGATTTTATTATTTTTCTAGCACTTCTGTCTAAAAGTTCATTAACTTTTTTTCAGCAGCCCCAAATGTTTTAGCTGTTCTTGAATGACTGGCTGGGGGGTGATCAGTAAAATGATTAAATAATATAATGCAAAGAAAAGCTGTTAACTCATACTTCAAATTTTTGGTTCCAGGCATTTTGCTGGATAACTTTTTACCTATGGAGCATTACATAGCTCTTAAATCAAATAGCACATGTTTTACTAAGTGGAAATCCTAACTACTCAACAGAATACTTTTTTATACCTCAATTCTTCTTGCTTTTGATGGTGCATTAAAACAATTAAAATGTCTATTTCATTTTCATTTCCTTATTGTGGAATTGGGCCAATGTTTTATATTCTATTTAATATTGCATATAGAAAAATCAAAATAGAGTTATTATGAGATACTTAGAAAGTAGAAGATTTAAAAACAATGATGACCATCCATCTTCTGGGAAATAGGCTATTTAGCCAAGCATTTCATTTCTCTTGGTATTAGTTTTCTTATCTATTAAAAGATGGTTGGATCCTAAACATTTTTCTTTTTCAGGTTCAACAATGATTGGTTTACTTTAGGTTTTGCTTCTTATTGTCTTTAAAGTTCAATTTGACAAGCATTTGTTAAATGAGAACTGTGTATAAAATATTGTGGTAGGTCTTGGGGAGGGAGCAAAGTTTGGATAAAAGAGGACCATTTAACTCAATTCAACAGCCATTTAAGTGGATACCATGTATCAGACATAGTATACAAAGAAAGAAAATGAAAAAGTTCCTACCCTCAAGGAGGTAAAACCATGATCCATTTGGAGCTTTCAGCCTAATAAGGCGATAAGATATAAACAAAGATAACTGTGATATATAATTATACATGATAATATCATATATAATAACAAGGCATAATGAAATGTGCTGGATTTGGATCCCAGGGACCTGAGTTCAAATCCTGATTCTGCAATTTACTATCTCTGTGACCTTGGGAGAGTCACAATGTCTATGGATCATAGTTTGCTTAGCTTTAAAATAAGGGGATTGTAGTAGATGATCTCTAATATCCCTTCCAGCTTTAAAACTGCTATGATTATGATAACATTAGACAGGTAGAAAGCAAAATGCTATGTGAGGCTATAGAGTAAAGGGCATTATTGAAAAGGGACTGGACCAGAAAACTCTTCTTGGAGGATATAGCATTTTCCATTGGATTGTAAAGTTACAAATTTACTAGGTAAAAAAAAAATAGTAAGGGAGGACATTCCAAGCATAGGGAATACTATGAGTGAAAGTGTAGTATTATTTTTTTTTTTACCTTTAATGATACTTTATTTTTCCAGTTACATGCAAAGACAATTTTAACATGTATATATATTTTTAAAAGTTTCAGTTCTTGTGCCCAAGGGAAAATGAAACTGTGCATACCCTTTGATCTAGGACCCACATGTACAAACACATTTATAGCAGTTCTTTTTGTGGTGGAAAAGAATCGGAAATTGAGGAGATGCCCATCAGGTTGGGAATGGCTGAACAAGTTGTGGCATATGAATGTAATGGACTACTATTGTTTCATAAGAAATGATAAGCAAGTAGATTTCAGAAAAACCTGGAAAGACTTACGTGAACTGATGCTGGGTAAAATGAGCAGAACCGGGAGAACATTGCAGTAACAACACTGCACAATTCTCAGCAATGCAATGATCTAAGTAAATTGCAAAAGACTTGTAATGGAAAGTGCTATTCACATCCAGAGAAAGAGCTACCAAGTCTGAATGCAGATTGAAGCATAGTATCATCTTTTTTTCATTTTTGTTTTTCTTTCCCATGTTTTTTTTCCTTTTGTTCTGATTCTCCTTTCGCAACATGGCTCATGTGGAAATGATTGTACAAATATAGCCCATAGGCTTCTTGGGGAGGGAGCAGGGAAGAAAGGTAGAAAATTTAGAACTCAAAATCTTATAAAGGTAAATGTTGAAAACTAAAAATAGATAAATACATAATTTTTAAATTCCAAATTTTCTCTCTCCCTCTCTCACCTCTCTGAAATAGTAAACAATTTGATATAGGTTATACATGTTCAATCATGCAAAACACATTACCATATTAATCATATTGCAAAAGAAGACACAGACCCAAAGGAAAAAAAACACAGAAATTTTAGAAAGTGAAAAACAGTATGCTTTGATCCATCAGTTCTTTTTCTGAAGGTGGATGGCATTTTTCATCATGAGACCTTTGGAATTGTCTTGGATCATTGCATTGATGAGAATAGCTAAGTCATTCACAGTTGGTCATTATATAGTAATGCTGCTATTTTCTGAAATCTACCAGCTCATTATTTTTATAGCATGTATTCCATTGCAATCATATATCACAACTCAATTTCCAATATTTTTCCAAGAGTGTAATGTTCTGGGTGAAAGACAGTAAGGACAGAAGTTTTAAGGTGTATCAAAGAATGAAAGACTGAAAAAGTAGGGTGTCAACTAGATTGTGGTTGGTCTTGAATTCCAGAGTAAGGAAGTTCAACTTTACTTGGTAGATAGTTCAGAGTCACTAAAGATTTTATTCTCAAAATAGTCAAAGCATTTTTTTTAATACTCATATTCTTCCAGTGATACTTTATAGCTACAAATAACGGAAGATCATACTGCCAATGAATCAAACTTGTTAATGACCCAAAGGACAATGGAGGGACAGTGTTGAGGCCATCTTCATTTTTCAGTTCTTTCTGTCACGTCCAACTCTTCCTGATTCCAGTTGGGATTTTCTTGGCATAGATACTGGAGTGGTTTGCCATTTTCTTCTCCCACTCTTCATTTTACAGATAAGAAAACTGAGGCAAAAGAGGTAAAGTGACCTGACAAGGGTCACACAGCTAGTGTCTAAGTCCTGATTTGAACTTAGGCAGAGTCTTCCTGACTTCAAGACTGACACTCTCATCCATTTGGCTACAGCATGCCATTAGCAATGACTTCTATGCAAGAAATGATTCAACATGTGACATTTAAAATATATTTGATTAGAAAGGAGATGGATTGGGTATGTATAGAGAACAAAGAGTAGTCTATGGATGCTGAGTACTCCACAAGTAGCCAAGAAATATTAAAATACATCCAGAAAGCCCCCTAGTAGATTGTCTCTGGAGTATTTAGGCATAGATAGGAGTCATGCAGCATGAGAAGTTTGGGGCTGGTTTTTAGCTGTACATTACAAGAAGCACCCACATCAAAGAGTTGTATGGAAGTGACATGTAAAGTTCATCTTATTGGATTCCACTCATCTTATAGGCCATTTCGGGGGAAGGTAGAAAGGTCTTTAATTTTGTGATCCAATAATTAGCTACCCCTGAGAGTTTTATCTCATCTGCTAATTTGCCGGGCATTAGTATCTGCATTTTCTGTTGAATAGAAAAGGACCAAGAACAAACACTACAACATTTCTACAGACCTCTTTTCAGTTTTATTGTTAGCACTTTTAAAATATATTAGTTTGTAAATTTAATTACATTAAATTTAATTAGCACATTTTGGGTCTGGCTAATCAACCATTTTAGAATCTAACTACTAACATCTAGCACACAGCTCTTCATTTTTTTTTCACAAAAATGTCATTACAGATTGTCAAATGCTTTCCTGAAGTCCAGGCAAACTTTATTAGTGCTTCCTCCTATAAGTCTAATAAACTTGTTAGAAATGTAAATGAAATTAGTATGTCATGACTAGCACTCAGTGAACACATGCTAGCTCTTATTGATTAAAATTTCCTTTATTAATTATCACAAAACATTTAAATAATGTTCTCTCTCTCTCTCTCTCTCTCTCTCTCTCTCTCTCTCTCTCTCTCTCCCTCTCTCTTGCTGATAGTCATAAAACTTTAACCTGCTCTTTTTATCTGACCGAAGCTGGATCACCAATCTCCTGACTTTTCAGGGGCTCACCCTATTAGTGCCATCTTACTGCAGGTACTATATAGACTTCAGCCTTGACTGTAGCTCAGAACCCTCAAAATCAAACAATCTGTCAACCTCAGCTTCCTCCAGTAGCAGGGATTACAGGTATGTGCATGGCTTTATAATGCTGTCTGGAATTTTGCTGGGAATTGAAGTCAAGTTCACTGTTTCAAAATTTGAAAAACTCACTCTTTCCTCTTTATTTTCTTTTTCTTTTTGGCACTATGATTTCATCACAGATTATTCCCCCCCCCACCCCAACTTAATACTATATATGCTAGTACATATTTTTGTATATAGAATAGTATATTTTCCCCCCATCTTTACATGTGTAAAGATATGTTTCAGCATTCACTTTTATAAGATTTGGGATCCATATTCTTTTCCTCCCCAAAATGCCTGGGTTCTGGGGCTTCCAATTTGTCTTTTGTGCTGCTGGCCTGCTGTGACACTGGCCTGCTGACCCAGGTGCAGATCTGTGCTGTGGTTAAGAACCTCCCACTGGCCTGTCAGGACACTCTTTGAGCTGGGTTGAGCTCTCCTTTACTCAAGTGAGACAGACATTTCCTATATCCTTCTAAGTTATCTTAAGCTTGAAAATTGTTTCATTCTATCCTTTTGTAGGTTCTGTCTCTTCTGAATCCATTTAGAAGCTTGATTTAGTGTTGTTTCCAGGGAAAACTGGGGAGAACTCAGCAACCTCCCGGCATCTCTCTGCCATCTGGGTTCCGCTGACCCACCTTTTCTATCTTTTGAAAATTATTGTGACGTCTCATCTTGTGAATTCTTTTGTCCTTCATAATATTTCAAAGATTACTGATTCGGTAATCACAGCTTTAAATTTTTCTAGTACTCATTTTTAGTAGCCTCCCTTGGAAGTCATTCACTTAGCTTGCCTAAAGCATTTGAGAGTTCACAACACACCTAGTCCCTCTCCCTCACTCCCTAGAGCAAAGTTAGAATTACCTGTCCTCTGGTTTCCCAACATGCTCTCTGTTCACAGATTTGCACTGCCTCTCATGGAAAAGATTTAGGCTAAACATGGCATAGCTCTTCCCCTCTATCCCTACTCACTGGAAATCTACAGCCTACAAGCGCAATAATATCATTGTGAAAAAATACCCAACCCTTCCCAAATGGGAAAAATAAAATGCCTCCAACTCCCTGCAGAAACAGACTGGCACCTGTTTCTCAAAAATACGACCAAAGCACTAGATCTGTTTGCCAGTGTATCGTTTGTTGAGAGAATTGTTTTAATTCTGATGACTATAGCAGGCCTCCCAAAGCATGCTGTCATGTGTGAGGCAGTGGGCCCAATTAATGTTTACCTTATTGTTTGTGGCATGACAGTTTTCTGACTTGTTGAAATCATAAGCATGAAGCTCTGGGGGCTTGATGTTCTCTTACTTTGCAATATGCAGCCACCCCCCCTTAATTCCCACCTTCTGTTAAAAAACTCTCAGGGAATTGTGTTCATGCACGGATTCTAAATGACATACACTTTACAAAGTCATCCCCCACTTTGTGGAGAATGGCTCTTTCCCTTCACTGAAGCAGTTCATTCCATCACTCACTGGGATTCTCAGTTTTTTGTATTAATAACTAATTTGTTTGTTATAAATAACCAGTAGACACTTAGTGCTGCATATGAGGAGAATTCTCACTCATGAAGTTAGGTGCAGTAGGGGAAAGGAACATTTAGCCACTCACACGCAACACATGTTCTCAAGTAGAAAGCTGATCCTTCACACATGTGAGAGCGAGGACCTTGGGTGAAAGACGAAAGTGCATCAGACAAATAATGGGTAAGCAACACTAACTGGGAAGGAAAACTAAGCATCTGCTTTTTAAAAAGCATTCACATTTTTGTAGCACTTTACAAAGCAGTTTCAACACAATAACCTCATAACACCAGCTTGGGGCAGGCCTTAATTCCTGCAATAGTCTGCCGGTGTCTTGGCCTGTCTCAAGTCTCTCCAGACTCCCTCTATTCAGCCTCTAAAATGATTTTCCTAAACCTTAAATCTGATCACGTCAGCCCTTCCCCCAGCCCAATCAATACACTCCAGTGGTTTCCTATTGCCTCCAGGAACAAATATAAAATTCTGTTTGGCATTCAAAGCCCTTCGTAAGCTAGCCCCCCACCTTCTTACACCTCACTCCCTAACATATACTCTTCAATCCAGTGACACTGGCCTACTGGCTGTTCCAAGAACAAGATACTCCATCTTTCCACTGGGAGCATTCTTTCTGACTGTCCCCCATGCCCAGACTTCTCTCCCTCCTCTGCTCTGACAACTGACCTCTCTGGCTTTCTTTGAGTTCCAACTAAAATCCTACCTTCTACAGGAAGCCTTCCCCAAACCTGTTTAATCTGAGGGCCTTCCATCTGTTAATTATTTTCTAGTTATTCTGCACATAGCCTGCGTGCTATCTCCTTCACTAGATTATAAACTCCTTGAGGAGCTCCTTTTGTATCCCCGACTCTTAGCACAGGGCCTTACACATAATAGGCACTTAATAAATGTTGATTGAATTAAATTGAGTGAGTTTGAATTGAGGCCTCTAACTCTGGCTCTGGGCACTTAATCCTTCCAGTATCTAGGCTAAGGCTATAAACTGTAGCTTCGCATAGTGCCTGGCACACAGTAGGTCCTTATAAATCCTCACTGACAACTTACCTTGGTAGAGGTAGTTTCCTCACATGGAAGGTTCCTATATTAATGAAATTCTAAATCCAATCCCCCTCCTTATTCCTAATGTCATGAGTTAAGTAACACTAATATTTTCATGATTTTACAGATGATGAAACTAAGTTTCAGGGATTATGACCTGCTAAAATTTCCAAAATTTTAAAAATATCAGAGTCTGAATTTGAACCCAGAGTTTCTGAATCTAGACCCAGGGTTCTTTTCATTGTAAAGCCAACATGAGTGGCTTGGCTGTTTGTATAAGCGGTTCCTCACTTTTCCATCACAGACCTGATCAGTCCTGGAAACTCATAAAACAGCATGAACATTCATTTGCCTGACTTGTACAAGGTGTTCACTTTTGCTTTTAATATTGAGAAGCTGCATTTGGAAATAGCAATAATATATAATCACAATAAACAACAAAAGCTGTAAGAACAGTTGATGAGAATGATGACCATCCCAATAACTATGTAACATAACCTGTATATAGGGGCAGCTAGATGGCACAGTGGATAGTGTGTCAGTTCTGGAGTCAGAAAGACTCATCTTTCTGATTCAAAATCTAGCCTCAGACACTCAGACTCTCGGTAAGTCACTTAATCCTGTTTGCCTTGGTTTCCTCATCTGTAAAATGAGCTGGAGAAGGAAACAGTAAACCACTCCAGTATCTTTGCCAAGAAAATTCCAAATAAGGTCACAAAGAGTCAGACTGAAAACTGCCAAACAACAATAATCTGTATATTTATAATATAATATATTTGTACTATTTACATAGGTACTACCTGTATATTTGTAATGTAGTATATGTACTGCCATTTATATTTATGTATATAATATATGTAAATAATATAATATAGTCAGTTATATTAGTTAATTCTTACCATTGTGATAAGATAATCTTGGATATCACACAACAATTACAACTTACTATTATTAGTTTCTTGACTTAGACCTATAATTCCATTTGTGTGAAGAACTCCTGGTACAGAAATTCTTTCTACCAATACAAATCACCAATTTGTTTATGATGAGAGTTGTCAGGGACCCTGAAAGCTTAATAGAACTTAATTCCAGGTTTTTCTGGTTCCAAAGTTAAGATTCTATCCACTGTGGCACCTTTTCAATAACGTTCCTGCCCACCATGACTTTACAGTAACAATTAGTGCCTCTTACTATTTAAAATACTTTAATTCTCCAATGCTTTTGTGAATTTATGGTCTCATTAATGTGTGTAATCCCTCCAGCAATGCATGTAACCCATTTACGTCTTCTCATCATGAGTCTCTTCTCCAACTACTCCAATAAATTCTTCCCAGGGGGTTCACCCATGGTACCAGAGCCTTCCTGGGATATTATGACATGGATTCCAATGGAACATGTGGACTCTGTTTTCACCCTTTACTAAAGACCAACCTCTAATGCTTTTTCTGGTTATTCATACACAAAGTTTTACCATCCTATATTATATACTATAGGGATGCAGACTGTTTATAAAGAAATAATCTATCTCTCTATTACCTTTTGTGTGAGCTAAAGCTTTGATTCTTTGGAGATTGTGGTATTCTAATATTGGCAGCCTCACAGCCTCACTAGAAGAATATTGTTTATATATGTTAATGTATGTTTCTATTTCAGAGAGAAGTTAGATGGCAAACACTGCACCATTTCCCAAATTAAATTTAGTCTGCTCTTCTTTTTGGTACTAGACTCAACTAATTTTAGATCTTTAGTAGCTATTAGAGATACATGCTATTCTGGATCAGCCCTATTAGACTGTCCATTTGAGTTGTTATTATAGACTAGATGATAGGCATTCATCATCCACTTGATTTTTGTTGTTTGGATAGCTGGTTTAATTTGAGAAATCGCAGGAGTTTTCCGGGGGAGGGCAGAAAATGTAATCACATTATCTTTTATTCTTTCTTTACCATTTATTAGGAAATAATTTCTTAAATGAAGGATTTTATATTAAACTAGTGATTACATCAGAAAAATGTAATGAATAAAATCTTAATATCTGGAGTCAGTTTATTTTTATCTCATTCATTTCCAAATACATTTCCCCTTTCCTGTCTAGAAATCCATCCCTTATAACAAAGGTTTTAAAAGAAAGCAGGGGAAAGAGCAGGTATACAAAACGAAAAACGGGTTGACCATGCCTGGAAGTATATGCAGCATCCATATCTGTAGTCCCTCATCCCCACATTGAACAGAGAGAGAGAGAGAGAGAGAGAGAGAGAGAGAGAGAGAGAGAGAGAGAGAGAGAGAGAGACATCTATTATTTTTCTCAGCTCTTCTGTGCAGATAATCACAGAATGTTCAGCGTCATTTTGATGTCCTTTTTCTTATATTGTTGAAGACATTTCCCATATTTCTTCCCTGGTTCCGCCCACTTTACATATCTCTGTAAGATTCTGTGAACTATTCTTATCTATCATATCTTGACATGTAGTACTATTCCATTACCTTCATATACCACCTTTTGTTTAGCCATTCCTCAATCAATACATACCATCTTTATATCCCATTCCTTGAAACTACAAAAAATGCTGCTATAAATGATATGTATATAATATATGTGTGTATATATACACATATATGTATATGCTGTTTGTACATTTTCTTTTTCTTTACATTTATTCTTATTTAGTGTTTTATTTTCCCCCAGATACATGTAAAAACAATTTTAACATTTATTTTTAAAACTTTGAGATCCAGATTCTCTCTCTTTTTCTCTCCTCCCTCCTTGCTTGAGAAGGTTAGCAATTCAATACAAATTATACATGTGCATAGACATGCAAAACAATTCAATATAGGTTATACATGTGTATAGTCATGCAAAACAATATCCTTCATTTTCAAAGAGGGCCAATGACATCATGAGTGATGTCTTAACTTATGCATGTACAGGATTTAAGTGAGGCAGAGTTGCATGAAGTCAGCAGCCTCTCTCTTTCTTCCTGATTATTAAAGTCCAGTGGCAAGTCAGGATGACTGGTGTTGGCTGGGGATGCAGTGAATGATCTTGGTGTCTTCAGCATCTGACCAAGCGCTAGTACTTTTGGTGCCTTCTTCAACTGCCTTTGGAACCTTTGAAACAAGTCTTCACATGCTTGGGGTAGACATCCCCCTAACTCCCCAAAAGTCTATCTGTTACCCTCCACCAGGTTTAGCCCATCTACCTAGACGGTTTACTAGAGTGTGGCTACTTTGCATGCTATAGCTTTTTGGAGTAACAGGTAAGAGTTGGGTGAATCAGGTGGACACCTGATTATATAATCTTCCAGAGTCAGATTTGTTGAAGTACATTAAAGTCACAAATGACTACATTGCAGAGGGAAAGGCTACCAGTGAAGCAATTAGTTCTCCCATGTCTTATGCCAACTGGTGATGCACCACCTATAAAGCACAACACAGGGACCCAACTCATAAGATAACAGCTACAAAATGGTCCGTTGAGCTGGAAGGCCTACTGACTCAGTGGATCTTTCCAAGTATGCAACCCTACCCTTGGTCCGTCTTCTGTCTCTGTCTGCAGATCGTGTCAATATTATTTAATTCTCTCTGTGGAGAGTTGAGGTTGCATGGTGGCCCTTACCACATATCAGATAAAGCACATGTCCTGGTTACCTCTTACATTCTGTGCTACTTTCTTGAGGACAGGCAACTGAGCTGTGAGAGACTCATCTAGTATTGGAGGCCAACTTGTGAGTTTGAGAGCTTTGGAGCTCTTGGGTCCTGTCTGGAAGGCATCCTCACTGCTTACATTATAGTGCTTCTTGGAGGAGAAGACCACTCTCCAGAAGACCACTCTCCAGAGGCTGACCAAAATCTTAGCATGGCTTTCTGAAAGACATGGACTGGGAAGGGAATTATTTTGACAGTGTAGAGTTTAGATTAAATAGAAAATGCCTACTCAGCCTTCTCATGAACTGCTTTATGTTTTGACAGTTCTTAAGTCTCAACTTCTAGGAAGACAAAATAGTAGCAATGTTATTACTGCTACCTCATTGTTTTTTCTCCCTGTCAGTGCAAACTTCTGAATATTTTGTAATATTAGACATGAACCAAAACTTAAGCTTTAAGTGATTGTCCCCTGGGGCTTTGGATTGGACCTGTAAAGAGACAAAGAATGTAAGCAAAAAGGGTATGATTCTTCTTTTAGGTGCTCAGGCATTTTATGGGACTTAACCTCATCTGTACATGCTTGTGTAGCCAAAGGAGAATGGGGATCTTTAGTGGAGAAGAAAAGAGGGGAGCTCCTGACTCCTCATAGCAACCCCCCTGGTAGCAGCAGCTATTGTTGTTAGAAATGTAATCTAGCTCTGAGAAAAATGTTCTTGATTAGATGTACTCAAGGTCAATAAAACCACTTAAATTTGCAGCTCACCCAAGAATAAGTACCATGTCTAATATAGAGTTTTCTAAGCAGTAAGTTATACTTGAAGCAATGGTTAATAGTATTTTTATTTTCAAGTACAATTCCTACATAAATAATATTTTTCAGTGAAAACAAAGGTCAAATCAAAGTCAATAAACACAACATTAACATGGTGAGTTTGCTCCAACTGTCAGTGAATGTAGCACAACAATTTTCTAATAGGGTATGTGGAATTGAGGTCAAATTTGAGTTGGCAGATGTTGAAATGAAATCTGCCAACATCACTGTTAGTAAGCATCATCTCATGACACAGATGAGTTGTATCACCTCCTTGTTTGCTTCATTTTAATAGGAACAATGTAATCTTGAAGTTAATCTGTGTTGTGCTGTTGAGAAATCAGCACATAATTTTAACAAGCAGAGTGCCATTACGTGATTTCTAATATGTCCCTAACTTTCAAAAATTAAGATAACACAAATTACAGATAACGGCATAAATTTTTCAACAATGAAATTTAAATTTGTCTTAATTTTAATTGTTTTTCCATTTTTTAAAAAGTTAAATAATACTCTCTGGGTGGATTTCATGAGAAAATCCATTGCAGCAACTGAAACTTGCACAAAGATAATAGAGATAGTTTACGTAGCAATGACATAGAAATGCAAGGTAAAAATGCCTAAATCCAGAAGATGGTATTCATTATGTTTATAATTAGAATTCACAATCACTGTTACTTTACTGTTAAAGTTTTGTTGATCTTTTATATATAGATATAGATATATACATTATCTTAAATGTGAACATATCCTTCAGAGAGCCATCTCTTGTAATAAAAAATAAAGAAAGTGTGGAAAAAAGTGATAAAAACTAATCCAACACATTAAGTGAATCTGACAGTAGATGCAATATTCTGTGCCCATAGTTCCTCATCTTAGCAAAGAAGGAAAGGTGGCATATTTTCTCATTTTTGGTTGGGGCCAACTTTCTTAGCCATAATATTCATCTTAGATGTTTGTTATTTCCATTTTTGTAGGCATTATATATTTTATTTTCCTTGTTCTGTTTACCTCCCTTTGCTCTTATAAGTTTTCCTAAAAATTTCCATATTGTAGTATCCATTCTATCCTTATGGAAGCAATATTCCATTATATTAATTTCCTGTAATTTGCTTATCCATCACCCATTTGATGGGTAGCTGGTTTTCCTCTAGGTCTTTCCCTTTACAGAGAGTATTGCTGTCAATACGGTAGGGCATATGGGTTCTTTCTATCTTTTTTAAACTTGTTAAGACCTATCCCTAGCAGTGTTATGCAACTCTCTGGGTTACATTAATTTGTTCATGTCAAGCTTTTTCAATTGAATGTTATAGAACTATTATTATTGATGGAGAAGAAAAATAGTTGTGCTTAATTTGTATGTATGCTTTGACTACAGATAACATGAAATCTAGTCAATTGAAATTGTAAGTTAAGTGTACAGGATGCTACTGTGACTCATCCTTCATTTTCAAAAAGGGCCAGTGACATAACAATATTATCGGTGATGACTTGACTTGATTTAAGTGAAGTAGAGTCGTACAAAGTCATCAGCCTCACTATTCTAGAGTCACTGAAGTCTAGTGGCTGGACGAAAGTCAAGGTGATGGATAATAGCCTGGAATGCAGTTTGTTCTGTCTATGTCTCATTTGTAAATAGTTGGTTTTCATGTTTTTGACCTGATCAAGATTTTTGATATCTGACCAAGTTCTAAGTACTCCATAGCACCTGCTTCAATCATCTTCATGGTCATTGCAGCACACTATTCGAAGCCACCCATTCTTCTGGGAAGCCTTCACATGCTTGAGGTAGATACCCCACTAACTTAGTGATGGGTATGAGGCCCGTTGGTTTCCCTCAACCTGGTTTAGCCCATCTGCTAAGATGGTTTTTACTGGATGTGGCCACTGAGCACGCTCCAGCTTCTTGGAGTCACAGGTGAGAGTTGAATGCCAGGTAGACACCAAAGGTGAACGATCAGCCCTGAAAAGGGCTCAGTAAGCCTTACAATAGACGTGCTAGTATTCCCAAAGCACTCTATATGTCACTAGTATACAGATAGGATACTGTGGAAGAACTGATTGTTTATTTGAGCAGAATGGAATGAACCAGATCATAGGCTCATTAACAAAGACCATAACCAAAATCCTTCCCTGATGGGGGTATAAACTACTTATCTTATAGAACTTTTAGTATTTCTCATGGGTTTAAGAAGACAAAGCAACAAATGAGGGTAGTATGGAGAAGTATAGAGGATGAGTTGTGATTGGAATATATCTGAAAATAAGAATATGTCACCTGGATACACTTAGAAGTTGTTGTTGAACATGTGCTCACTATTGCTCTGCCCATAAATAGTAAAATAATTTTCAGCTTTTCCTGATGATGTCTTAGTTTGTAAATAGTTGTTTTCCATGTTTTTTTCCCCAATCAGACTGTGAGCTCCTTGAGAACAGAGACTGTCCTTTTGCTTTTTGGGGGGGGGAGTGTCTCCCTAGCACAGCGGGTGTTGCAACTGGATACTCAGTGCTAACCACACCTAGCACGAAATAGTCTTAAATATTTATTGTCAAGTCCTATAAGACAGCATTATCCAGGCTATATAACCCTTTTTAATAATGTCAAATTGAAGAAGTACAACAGAAAAAGACTACAATTCTGATTCCACAATACATTATAAAGACAAGAGAAATTTTTTAAACCACAAATAGAATTAGATGCTTTCAACAAGTAATTAAATGTGGCACTGGATTTTTTATTTCATGTATGTAGGGAGTTCCCCCTCAGGAACTACTTTCATCAAAAAAGATAATCACTTTCTTGCTTAGGGAGTTGTCAAGGGAACTGAGAGTAAAATGACTTGTCCAGGGTCACAGAGCCACTCTGTTTAAGAGGCAAGATTTGAAATCAGGTCTTCCTGGCATGACAGCCAACTCTTTAACCAACACACCAACATACCCTTCTTTAATAAGCAAGAACAACCTTTTCCCAAAACCATTTCTATGATATCAAAAGGATTCTTTGAATTATATTGGTTTCTTTACAGAAACACCAAGTGTAAAAAAGTCCTATCTATAAGAAAAATGGTAATGACGCTCATAGCTATTGATACAATTGTATTATATTGATGTGGGTCTATGATAGGGACCAAATGCAAAACATTTTTAAAAAATTCTATTTCCCCCTTTTCAGAAATTTAGAGCAGGGCAACATCTTCCTCTGAGCATGGAAAGAAGAGACTGGAGGAGGGTGTGATCCTGGAGACAACTGGAAAGATCAGGGTCAGGCATTACAGCGAGAATGCTAAACAAAAATAATAACTGTCTAATTGCCCATCCACCCAGGCTGTTTTTTGAGCCATCTGGACGTAAGCCTGAATTTGACCTTGTGCAAATTGGACACACTGCATGTTTCACAGGCAATTACATGTTGTGAGAAATGTGAGTAAAGAGCCACACACTGCTTTTCAAGTTATCATAAGAGCAATCACTTTAAAAAAATCCATCCAAAGGAAGGCTCTTTCCAAAATTGTGAGATGATATGAGAGCAGATCATAGGACTATTCTACATCATTGTAAAAATTGATGTTTTTCTGGTGCCAAAAAAATGCAAAGGCTATTTGAACTAAAGAAGAAACTTCTAGCTTCGCTACTGATCATAATGAAAAGGAAGCAATTCATTTAACTGTAAAAATTTGCTCCTGAAAACTGAATATTTGAAGGATAGTTTTGAAAAATCAAGTATTCTAAGTCTGAAGTCCTTAAATTAATATTCCTTTACTAATAAATTTTTTTCAGTTTTCTACAGTCACTTCCATATAGCTTAGATTTTTCCCTCTCCCTCCCCCTCTTTTCCCCTCCTTTCCCCCTCCCTCTCCAAGATGGCATGCCATCTTATATGAATTCTACACATACATTCTTATTAAGTACATTTTCACCTTAAGTCATGTTGCATAGAAAAATTAAAACGAATGGAAGAAACCATGAAAAACAATCAAAACAAATCATAACACAAGAGAAAATGGTCTGCTTCATTCTGCGATCCAATTCCATAGTTTTTTCTCTGGATGTGGAAGGAATTTTGCTTCCAGAGTCCACTGGAAATTTTTTAGATCCTTGCATTGCTGTGAAGGGCTAAGTCTACCAGAAAGATTCCTCATACATTGTGGTTGTTACTGTGTACAAAGTTCTCCTGTTTCTGTTCCTTTCACTCAACATTAGTTCATATAAGTCCTTCCAGGCTTCTCTGATGTCTTCCTGTTATAGCTCAACAGTATTTCATTACATTCATATACCATAACTTGTTCAACCATTCCTCAATTGATAGGCATCCCCTCAATTTCCAGTTCTTGGTCACCACAAAGAGAGCTGCCATAAATATTTTTGTACATATGGGACCCTTTCCCATTTTTATGATCTCTTTGGGATACAGTCCTAGAAGAGATATTGTTGGGTCAAAGGGTATGCACATTTTTGTAGCCCTTTGGACATAGTTCCAAATTGCTCTCCAGAATGGTTAGATCAGCTCACAGCTCAACCAACAATGAATGTGTTCCAACTCTCCCACATCTTCTCCGACATTTATCATCTTCCTATTTTGTCACGTTAGCCAATCTGATAGGTGTGATGTGGTACTTTAGAGTTGTTTTGATATGCATCTCTCTAATCAATAGTGATTTAGAGCATTTTTTCATATGACTATAGATATCTTTAATTTCTTCCTCTGAAAACTGCCTGTTCATATCCTTTGACCATTTATCAATTGGGAAATGACTTGTATTCTTGTACATTTAACTCAGTTCTCTATATTTTTTAGAAATGAGGCCTTTATCACAGGCATTTAAATTAATATTCTGATGCAGAAAGATAAAGTAACTATATTTATGAGAAAATGATAAGTTAATAAGAATACATTTTTTAAAAGATTTGATACCTTCCCCACAGGCATAGGTCTTCTATATCTCCATAATAGGAATACCAGGACACTTTTTATTTCTGCTTAATGGGCATACACCTCTGGGGACCAAACGTACCATGTTGCTGTGTGGTGTAGAGGATCATAAGGACATACTGAGGACAGTTTTCCATCTACTTTTGTGGACATTTTCTTTGTGATAGAAAGTTAATAATTAAATTTCCATGTACACTATTTTGTATGGAAGTACAGTGAAATCTATTTTTTTATGTTAGTATAAGGTATTGAGAAACATTTGGGCACAGTAGATGGGCTTTGGAATCAAGAAGACATAAACCAGCAGAGCCCCCAACCAACTTTAAGTTACTGACAAGATGACACTCTGCATTAGTGGAGAAAGTTTCCATATAGATTTCCTAGTTGACATGAACAATCCAAATGAATGACCATAGGAATTAGAAGAGATATTGGAACTCATTGAAACCAGCTTACTTATTTTAGAAATAGGATCAGAAATTTAGAATTGAAAGGGCCTTTGTGGTCTTCTAGTTCAATGCCCTCAATTTACAGATGACCAAACTAGGGCCCAGAAACATGAATAGACTTCTCCAAGGTTGCATGGGGAACAAGTAGCAGAGACTGTATTCAAACCCAGCTTCCTTGAGTTCCAACCCAACCCTCTTTCTATTATACCTATCCCAAATCACTTACAGTTCTGTACTGTATATTATTCTCTTATAGTAGACCTCCCCAAATTCCATTGTGCTTAAACTGATGCTGTCACCAGTTTGTGTTCTCTGACTGGGAACACATTCTGAGTGTGGAGGAAAGTCATGTTTAAGAATTCTGAGGTTGTAGAAAGCCATCCCAGGATTTTCCTAGTAACCCACTGCATGTATAATTGGGAGTGACCATGGATTTTTAAATTACTTGGTTAAATCCAATTACTTGGTCCAACACCAAATATTGGGGGTTAGGGAAGTGGAAGAGGGGAGCAGGAAGATCTTGCCGTTTCCTAGCCTAGGCTACCACATTCCCTCTCTTTTTATTGTCAAGGAATGGTTCTATGATGACTGTATTTAGGTCAAACTGGAGTAGTTTTCCAAAAGAACTGGAATTCAGATTCTATCTACCTGCAGTCTACATTTGGCTATCTCAACACCTGAACTCAAGTTTCATCTCTTCTGATTGATCCTTTTCTCTACCAGTCCAAGAGGGATCAATTCCTAATCTCTCTTGATGGCGGATGATTTTCACACTGTAGGACTTAAGATTCCCTTAGAAAAGAAAAAGAAAAGGCAGCCGAAGTCTCAGGCTCTCAGAACATCAAAGAGTGAACCATCTTTCTTTCTGAGATGGATTATATATAGACTGAACTGACAGATTGACTCAGGACTTAAACCTTTCAACAGGAACTAGGTAACCACAAAGCTCTCCACCATAGATGTTCTCTGTCAGCACTCAGCAGGTAATATTGTACTTTCTATTAAAGAGAATCTAAATTAAGTGTGGGCAAAACTGTTCACCATCAGCTGTGTCTTTTGCCTCATTTTACATTAAACCTTTTCCAGGGATTCTGTCACTGTGTCAGCCAACAGCATGTTCATGAAAAAATGAAAACATCCTTCTTTCAGAATCTCAAATTTTGTGGACTTTAAGAGATTATATAGAAAGCTATAGCTGTCAAACAGTTGTAATCCATAAGACATAAATTGAAAGACCCATGTCATTCTTTCTTTGTCTTGCCTGCTTTGCCTATGTCTCAAATACATTATAAGAGATTTACTAGCAGACCATTTGGTGGGCAAGTGTTGCTGAAGGTTATTAAACCAGTAAATAAGGGGAATGTTGCAAGTATAATTTATTAAAATTTCAGTACAGCATTCGATAAGGTACTCTATGCTGTTCTTAGACTAGCCAATTGTACAATGAGATGGATTGATCATAGCTAATAGTTATATAATGCTTCAAGGTGTGCATAGTACTTTATGTTTAATATTATATCTAATAATATTATAACAAAGCATTTATATAATACTTTAAGATTTGTAAGTTACTTTACTAAAAAACCACTTCATTTTAGCCTTATAAAAACTTTGGTAAGTAGATGTTATTTTTATCTCCATTTTATAGATGAGGAAACTGAGGAGGTTAAAAAACTTGTGAGGGTCACACAGCTATTAAGCATCTGAGTCTGGATGTAAGCTCAGTTCTTCTTGACTTCAGATCTAGCTTCCCTCTATCCACTGTACCACCTAAGTTAAGTGACTTACCCAGGGTCATACCACTAGCAACTGTCCAAAATGGGATTTAGATTCAGGTCTTCCTGATTCTAGGTCTAGTACCTTGTCCATCACACCAAGCTAAATTCCTGACCTTAAAAATAAAATAAAGCTATTGATATTGTGGTGTTAACTTTCCAGAAGGTCTTCTGAGGGAGTGTTTCAAGGATTTGAATTTAACCCTAAGCTGTTTAGTAGTTATATCAATGATGGACATGCCTATCAAAGTCGCAGGTATTACAGACCTGGAGGGGGAACAGCCGATACATCAGATACAGAATCTGAATCCAAAAAGACTTTGACAGATTTAGACAATGGGCTATATCAACTAAGTAAAATACAATAAGGGTAAATACAAATATCGAATTAAAGAATCAACTTCATTGGAGTCTAGGGACACAGGGAGGAGGAACAAGACTTCACCATTCCCCAGCCTAGGGCACCTTGCTCCCTCTCTTTTTACTGTTAAGGAATGATTCTATAATGACTGTATTTAGGCAAAATTGGAGTGGGTTTTCTCACTCTCCTATAAGAGGGGGAAGGCATAGTTAGATAGGAGTTGTTTAGAAAATGATGGTAGGTTTTAGTGACGGTAAGCTCAATATGACTTAATCATGCTATTAAAGCAGCCAAAAGTTCTGAACAAGTTGTGGTGTATGAGTGTGTTGGAATACTACTGCGCTGTAAGAAATGATGAGTTCATTGATTGTAGAAGGGCATGGAAAGACTTGCATGAAATAATGAACAGTGAAGTGAATAGAACAGCAATATTGGTTTAAGAATGACTTGGAGTGACTAAGTCATTGTGTAGTCAATTACTGCAAATACACAAGCTAAAAATAAAGAACATATGAAATGTGCATGCATAGAATAATTTTGCATATATACATACATGTATAATTTTATATATATATACATATAAAATCAATTTGTGTTTAATGGTACCCATTTTTGGGGTGGGGATGGGGTGGGAGAAAGAAAGAAAGGCAAAAAAAGAATTTATATCATAATTTTGTTGTATATTTGGAGGGAATAGCAAATTGTATGAGGTGGCACCATAGATAAAGCATTGGGCTTGGAATCACGAAGGCTTATGTCCATGGGTTCAAATCCAGCCTCAGACATTTACTAGCGTGTGACCCTGGGCAAATCACTTAACCCTATTTGCTTGTTTCCTCATCTATAAAGTGAGCTGAGGAAGGAAATGACAAACCATTCCAGTATCTTTGCCCAAAAATTCCCATATGGGATTCAAAAGAGTTGAACACTACATAAATGATTAAACAACAGTATTATTTTCAGTTTTATGTGTGATTTTGTTTTATTATTATAGAAATGCTTGTTTTGTTGTGTAAATTCAAAATAAAATTAAAAGAAAAGAAAAAAGAAACTTAAAAAGTTAATGCAATCTTGAGGTGCATTAAGCAAGGCATATTTTCCAAGAATAGGAAGGCAACTGATCCTCTACACTCTGCCCAAGTCAGAAAACATGTGGGGCTGGCTCACAGTTAAAAGAAGACTGATAAACTAGAGAATGTCCAGCAGAAAGTGAACATGGTGGTGCAGGGTCTTAAATTCATTTCACATGAAGATCAGTTGAAACAGGAAATGTTTATCTTAGAGAAGAAAAGATATAGAGGAAGGGAAAGGATGACTGGAAAAGGGAAAGGGAAAGTGTCTTCAAGAACACGAATGCCTGTTGTTTGAAGGATGGATTAGAATTGTTCTGTTTGGCAAAATCTGATACAATAATGAAAGCAGAACCTGCAAAAAAGGCAGATTTTGGCTTGACATCAGAAATAAACTTACTTACAATTAGAACAATCTAAACGTGCCTCAGAAAATAGTAGATCCAACATGACTTGCAAGGAAATGTGTTTGGCATGACTACAATTATATAACCTATGTCAAGTTGCTTGCTTTCTCAGTGAGGGGGAGGAGAGGGGAGGGAGAGTATTTGGAACTCAAAATTCTGGGGAAAAAATGTTAAAATTTGTTTTTACATTTAACTGGGGAGGAATTAAAACATTAAATTAAAAAAAAGAAAATAGTGAATCATTGGAGGTCTTCAAAGAGAGGCCAGATGAACATTACTCAGGTATGTTACCATCAGGATTATTTTTCAGGTGCAGGTTAGACTAAGTGGCTGCTGACATCCTTTCCTACTGTGCAATTTTGTGATTCTAAGCCACTCTGCAGCTAGCCAAACAACTCTTTTATGAAGAATGATACATTTTACAAATTATCTGGGACATCATAATTTAGGATCTTTTGCAGAGAAAGCATAGACAGTTTAGATAATGAGAAAAACTTGAAGGCTTTTGTGTACCTAAGACTTAAAGCTTCTCAATGTCCAGGGCATTGACACTTCTGCCTTGTTAGAGCTCATCTATTCACAGTGTTCATGATATATATGATGGCTATGTAATCCCCCTCTGTCTAACCCTTCTTTTGTAATCCTATAAGAACTGGGTTCTTGTTGTTTGGTTTTAGAGAACAAAAATGAATTAAGCCATACCCATTAAACAATGACACTCTAATGCTGCCCTGAAAGGCTTTGAGTTTCCTTCATTTATGTGAATAAGTCCTTTGATTTCTGCATAAATGGAACATATAAAGGTGCCCATATATGCATATATATAATATCTGAATATATTTTATTATTTATAATATATTAAATATCACATTTTTATTTATATATTTATAAATATAATTTATATCATATAATATATGTTTATTGGTGGTTGGTTGGTTGCTGTCCTTTGTTCTCGAAGAGGACCAAAATGGCATCACTATGATGAAGTGAAATTTCATTGTGTCCGACTGTGGCTGATCAGATCAGTATGAGTTTAGAATGCTCTACCCCAGTTTGGGCACAGATAGTCTGGATGAATATTTGGGGTGGATATTCCAAATCTGCACATTCTACATTTAGTTTGTGCTATCTCAATTCTGCTTTGCTCATAGAGCATAGCATCCTTTCTGATGTGGGCATGCCATTCTGAGCAGTCCTGTGCCAGTGTCTCCCATGTTGCACAGTCAAACCCAAAATTCTTGAGAGAGACCTTGAGAGTGTCCTTGTATCGCTTCTTCTGACCACCATGTGATCACTGCCCCATGTGAGTTCTCCATAAAACAGTCTTTTTGTCAAATGTACATTTTGCATTCGAACAACATGGCCAGCCTATGAGAGCTGTGCTCTTTGAAGCATAGTTTGAATGCTTGGCAGTTCAACTCAAGCAAGGACTTCAGTGTCTGGTACCTTATCCTGCCAGATAATCCTCAGAATCTTCCTAAGAGTTCAAATGGAAGTGATTCAGTTTCCTGGCATGGCACTGGTAGACTGTCCATGTTTCACAAGCATATAACAATAAGGTGAACACAACAGCTCTGTAGACCTTCAGTTTGGTAGTCAGTCTAATACTTCTTCTTTCCCAAACTTTTCTTTGGAGCTTCCAAACACTGAGCTATCTCTGGCAATGCATGTATCAACTTCATTGTCAAAGTGTACATCCCTGGAAAGTACTCTACCAAGGTAAGTGAACTTATCCACAGCATTTAAAGCTTCTCCATTTGTTGAAACATGTTTCCACATATGGATGGTGTGGTGGTAGCTGATGAAGCACCTATTTTTTCTTGGTGTTAGTTATTAGACCAAAATTAGCACAGGCCACAGAGAATTGATTCATACTTTGTTGCATCTCAGCTTCAGAGGCTGCATTTGTCCCGGCCCGCGGGACAAGAACGGGGACCTGGAGGATGAAAAGAGGGGGCAGGGGACAGGAGACGCAGAGAATGGAGACAAGACAGGCTTTCTGATCAAGTCTTGTTTATTGAAGGGCAGAGCAGCAGTAATTATAGTCGTACTAGAGGAAGGAGGGGGTTTCCAGAGGGCAGAAGCAAGGAGGGGCAGTAAAGATTAAGATAACTGAGGAATGTTCCAGATCCGGGGTGGCATGTTGCAAGGCTGGATTTTTGCTGTGATGGGGTAGTCCAGATAGCTTTTGGCTTCCCACAGCATTGAGTGCACAATCATCTGCAAACAGAATATCATGCACAAACACTCCCTCCACTTTGGTCTTGGCTTGTAGTCTTTTCAAATTGAAGAACTTATCATTAGTATGGTAGTTGACTTTGATGCCATGTCCATCCTCGTTGAAAGCATTTGACAACATGACTGGAAACATCATGCTAAAAAGCATGGGAGCAAGCACACAGCTCTGTTTCACTCCATTGGTGACTGGGAAAGCACAAGAGTATTGTTCACTATTCAGAAACCAGGCAAACATTCCATCATGAAATTGATGTACAACATTGATGAACTTCTCTGGGCAATCAAATTTTGACATAATTTTCCATAAGCCCTCAGGACTAACAGTGTCAAAGGCCTTGATCAGATCTACAAATGTTGTATACAGACCTCTGTTCTGCTCCTGGCATTTCTCTTGGAGTTACTGGGCAGCAAACACCTTATTGACTGTTCCTTGGCCCTTTCTGAGGCCACACTGGCTCTCAGGTATATGACCATCTTCCAGGTGAAGGATCAGCCTGTTAAGCAGGATTTCTAGCAAGAATTTTGCCAGCAATACCTAAAAGAGAGATCCCCCTGTGATTATCACAGAATAATCTATTTCCTTTACCCTTATAGAGATGGACAGTGGAAGTATCCTTGAATTCCTGGGGGATAACCTCCTCTTGTTATATAACCTGGAAAATTTCAGTCAGCTTTTGTATGAGCAATGATCCCCCTACCTTAAAATCTCATCTGGAACAGACTCAGCACCAGGTGCTTTGCCCAATGAATGGCCCTCAAAACCTCTTCTTCAGCTGGAACTTCAGCTAAGGAGGGATTGACTTCAACCTGAGGTAAATGGTCAATGGCCATTGATTGATGATGGTCTGCTGAGAACACTATGGAAGTATTCAGTCCATCTCTCTAGGATCATGTCCTTCTCACTAATGAATGTGTCTCCATCAGCACTGAGTAGTTGTGATGTACCACAGGATTTTGGTCCATAAATAGCTTTCAGGGAATCATAAAAGTGCTTCGGATTGTTACTATCAGCATAAAACTGAATTTCCTCTGCCTTCTTACTGAGCCAGGAATCCTGCATCTCTCTAAGCTTTGCTTGTACTTTGCTTTTGATGGAATTTAATGCTGCCTTCTTAGAGGTGGATGAACTATCCTGCTGGTATATCTTATGGAGTTCTCATTTTTTGTTTAACAGCTTCTGAATTTCCCCATCATTTTCATCAAACCAGTCTTGGTGTTTGTGAGTGTTCTGACCCAGATGAGCAAATGCTGTACACTAAATTTCTGAAAGCTGCCCACTCCTTTTCTACTCTACTGCTGCCAACTATGCGTTGGCTCAACTTTCCCTCTAAGTTAGCAACAAACTGTTCATGCTCAGAGAAAAGCTCTAATTTGTAATATATATTTACCTATATTACACATTATATGATACATTAATAAATAACATAGAATTTATATTATATATAATATATTTAATATTATATTATAATAATATATTTTACAATACATTATGCCATATAGTAAAATAAAATATAATTTATAACATTATTAATTATATATTATAGGTACAATTATAAATATATTG
>CM053771.1:357486135-357517449 GCA_028658325.1 Potorous gilbertii
TACACATATATACATACTTACACAATACATACACACACATGTGTGAACACATGTGTGTTTATGTATGCATATGGCTTCCAGTAGCATAAACCACAGAATGACATCATCTATGTTACAAGTAGCGTAGAAGAGAATATTACTAGGTCAGGAGCCCTAGATTCAAAATTTGCCTCAGATGCTGGTGGTATAAGTCACTTAAACTCTCAGGGTCTATTTCCTCATTTGGAAAATGGGGATAGCAATACATGTACTACCTCACAGTGTTGTTGTGAGGAAAATGTTTTGCAAAACTCAATGTGAGTTATTATTTTCAATTTTCTTTTTAAAGGTAAATTGAATAAATATCATCAAATGCAAACATTTCGCTATACAAAGTAAAAAAAAAGGTTTGCATATGAAACTTTCTTTTATGTACAGTTTGCATTTTCTAAATTACTTACCCCTTTTGTGTATACGCAAATTTAACATGGTGATTCCAACACTGTGCCATCTTGTAAACTTTTTATTGTTTATTCTTTTTAATGACTCATTGGTGCTTTTTCTTCTTTTCTTTCACTTTTTAGGTATTACTATCAATACTTTCCCAGGTGTTCCTAACTCTCCCCTTACAAGAAAGAAAAAAGCAAAAGCCCTTCCTTGTAAGAAATAATAACCATACAAAACAAACGCACACATTGGCCATGTCTGAAAACGTATTTCTCCTTCTTCACCTCTGTTCCATCACTTATTTTCCAAGAGATGGGAAACATACTTCATTATCAGACTTCAGGGGTAAACATCACGTTAATAAGTTTTTCACAATCGTTTTTCTTTAAAATGTTGTAGTCGTATAAATTGTTCTGGTTCTGTTCACTTTAAACTGCATCAATTTATACAAGTCTTCAAGTTTGTCTAAATATATTCCTTTTTAATAGTGCAATAATATTTCATTATATTATTGTTTATGTTTAGCCATTCCCCAAATGATAGGTACTTACACATCATTGAACAGGTAATCAAAAGAAATTTACTTACTAAAAATTGCAAGGATATGCAACCAAGATACAGTTGCATTTAGCTTTGAGAGACATGACCCTCATCCTTTTTGAGATGGAAACATATTTGTTCAGCAGAGGCAGATATTACTTGCTTCATTTTTAACCATCTATCATACCTGAAAGGGTATGGTTTGGACCTTTTATGCACTTTATGACCAAGAAGTCATGTCTATGTGGCCACCGGAAAACTGTGTCAAGTGATAGACAGCCTGAGCTTTGTCCAACCCATAGGTCAATCAAGTCTCTGCTACGTTTCAGGGTAAATCTATCCTAATCCACATTGTTGATTAGGAGTTGGGTGTGTGGTGGGGAGGAACCTTGGTATGTATTGGTTCTTTCACAGCATCTATGATATTTATTATAAAGGCTTCCAGTGTTTTCCTATTTATAATAAGAGAAAGTTATCATATCTCCTGTCTTCTTTTCTTTAGGCTAAACACTCCCATGTTTTTCAATTTATCTTCTTATGACATGGTTTTCCATCCTCTGACCATTCTAGTCACATTCCTCTGGATGTCTTTCAGCTTATCAATGTCTTTCCTAAAGTGAGACACGTAGAATGAACATAATATTCTCAATGTCTATAGCTCTACTGCTTTTTACAACCCTATGTCCCCCACTTTGATCTACTCTAAATATTCCCACACTTCCATCATGCCCTTTGGAATGCCTGTTCCATAATGAGCAAGCTTTCTTTCACTTTTCCATTCTCCTAACATCTTCTGGCCCTCACTGAGACCTGATCTCACTGAGATGCCTTATGACACTGCTTCCCTCACCACTGTGTTCAACAATAGCTAGCTTTGCTTTCATACCTTTTGCCTCTGCCACTCCTTGACTCATTGGTCATATTGGAGGAGTCAGGATACTCCTTGCTCCTTATTGCCACTTCCAGGCTGTCTTCTAAGGTCTTCACTAAATAAATTCTCCTCCTTTGAAGTTCATTCTACCCCATTTGAATTTGCTCTACCTCATTTGATCACTCAATTCAGATTCTGGTGACAGTTATCTATTAACTCCCAGGATATTCTCCTTTCCTCTATGACTTTAGTTCTTAGTTCATATGATCTTTCTCTCCACCTCAACTCCTACCTTCCTACTGAGGGACTTCAAAATGCTGTTCCCTCAAATAACTTAATTTTTTAGCTCCTCAAATTATTCTGAAGTTCCATATCATTGACTGTTTTTAATATCTCCAAGTGGATGACCCATAGGTTTCTCAAAACAATATGTCCAAAACAGAATTCATAGAATTCTCTAGCCCCCAAATCCTCCCCTCTTCTGAACTTAACTATTACAGTTGAGGGCACCACCATCTTCACAATCTTAACTCTTCACACTAAATCACTCACATATTCCTTCTCCTGTCAAATCTTTTGGTTCTACCTTCATAGCATCTCTCACAAAGGCACCTTTCTTTTCACTCACTTAACTATAATAGTTCAAGCAATAATCACCTCTTACTTGGGCTATTGTAATAGACTTCTAATTTGTCTCCCTGGCTCAAGTCTTTCTCTACTTCAAAAAATCCTCTACTCAGCTGTCAAAGTGACTTTTAAAAAAAGTATAGGCATGATCATGTCAACCCACAACCCAAAAAAACCAAAGGTTCTTTATTACCTTTTGAATCAAATACAAATGTCTTTGGCATTTAAAGCTGTTAATAACCCAGTCTCTTCCTTCTTTTCCAATCTCCTTATAATTCCCTCAAACACGACACTTCAGTTACTTGTCTTGATACTGGCTGCCCTTTATGTTTGAAGCCTTCTTATCTCCACCTTTTTATTTCCATGCCTTCCTTCAGAACTGAGCTCAAATCCCACATTCTACAAGAGGCATTTTCTTTGCCCCAGATATTAATGACTTTATCTCTGAGATTAGCCTTCACTGATACTGTATAGAATCTTATATATTTATAGTTATTAAGTGTTGTCACTCTCTTTAGAATATAAGTTCTTTGAGGGCAGGTTTTGTTGTGTATTTTTTACAGAGTGCCTATGCAGGATCTATGTAGCACATTAGAGCATTCATTCAACAAGCATTTATTAAGCATTTATTATGTATCAGGCAATGTATTAGGTGCTGGAGAGATACATAAGAGCAAAAAACAGTCCCTGATCTCAAGGAGCTTATATTCTAATGGAGGAAGACAGTACATAAAAAGTATTTGGAAAGGGGGTGAGGAGAAAGTACACATATTAGGAGTATGGGAGCAAAGTTCAGAGAGTTAGAATCAGGAGGGGAATGAAGGATGGTCAACCTGAGCTTCTCCTCCAACATAGAGGACGCTAATGAAGAGGCAGAGGGATAGTCCAAGGTGAGAAGGTCACAGTTACTGAGGGAGACTCAGGAACAGAGTAGAATTCTGGAATGAGTAGATGCCTAATAAATGGTTGTTAAATGAATGAATGAATGTTGTCTGATGAGGACAGTTGTATGTTAGGAGTATCAACTCCCATGTTCATTATGAATTTTTGTGTAAATATATTTTATTAATTGGATCTTATTTATTAAGTTTTCTCTGTCAAGTCATTGTTGACTTAAATGAGCATGTAGTTCATTAAAAACCTCAGTTCCTTTTTGCATGAAATGTTTTCTAGCCATGAACATCTTGTATCTACATAGTACCTTCCTTCCTTCCTTCCTTCCTTCCTTCCTTCCTTCCTTATTTCCTTCCTTCTCTTCCTTCTTTCCATTCTTGCTTGTTTTTTATGTAATTTTTTTAATAAAAAAAGAATTAAACACGTATTTACATTTGAGAGAATGAATTTCATTATTTAAGATGTCTATGATTTATCAACTATTCTTCAGCTCTCATCCTTTTCCGTCTATTTACTCCCATATTTATATACCTATCTTTCTTTTATATAGTTATAGAAAGCATATGTATTGCCCTGGTTAAGCTTCTTTTGCTTCATATTATTTCATATGTAGTATACTATATATTTTTTATATTTTTCTGTTTACCACTCTCAATGAGTTTATAGTATTTCGTTATATTAATATATCACAGTTTATTGAAGCATTCTTTAGTTGACAGAGATCTCACTTACAGGTTTTTGAAATTCCAAATAATATCGCTATAAATGTTTTTTGAACACATACTTCTTTTATTATTTGTTATGCTAAGAATCTTAATGTCCAGAGGTGTCAGACATGTGATCTGCAGGCAGCATATGAGCCATAAGATTCTCAAATATGGCCTACCCAGATTAAAATTTAATTGGGAAATGCTTATCAAAAATAAATAAAAATACAATAGAACATAATATTAATATGCGTTTTCTGAGGCAATATACAACCTATGGTGATCCTTATATATGATCTAATGATTCTCATTTCTGTTTGAGTCCGACACCACATCACTGGTATAGTCCCAACAATGAAAGGATTTGCTCAAAAGGTAGGATTATTTTTTCTAATTCTTGAAATGCACTTCCTAATTGCTTTCTAAAAACTACCCAATCAATTTGAAATTTCATCACCAATTGATGATTTTATCTATCCCTTCCCCACCTTGAAAGCATTGTATGTTGTCATGTTTAATTATCTTTGCCTATTTTAGTGTGTCTGCAGTGGTCCTTTAAGTATCTTCATTTATCTCTTTCGCTGGAGATGGATTTGTGAAGAGATTGTTTCAAATTTCTCTTTCCTTTTTAAAAAATTCTTTGGTAATATCCTTGGCCCATTACCCATTGATGCCTCTGTTTTCTCTGAATATTATTATAATATTTTGTCTTTATGTTTATTCAGTATATACTCATGTATCTACTTACTGTTTGATCTTTTAGAATATGTGAGTAGGAATTGTTTTATTCATTGTATTTCCATTTCCAGGACCCAGCAGAGTTTCTGACACAGAGCATGTGCTTAAGAAATATTTGATGATTGATTTATTGATTGAGCTATTTTTACAAATATTAAAAAATACATTTTGTTTGCCATGTTTTCTCAATTTATTGATTCTTTTAGGGTATTATATATTTTTGCTTAGAAATTTAAAATTTTTATGTAATCAAATACATTCTTAGTAATTTCTTCTGTTTGTAAATTGGCAAAATTAATTTAACTGGTACTATTGGGGAAAATATTATTCAGTTTTCTCCTATCTCTTTTATAGGTTTTTTGTTCACATTTACGGTTAACTAGAAATTTCTGTAGTATGTGTTATTATGTTCTACAATATTCCTAACCAACTTTTCTAGCTTCATTTATTCAATAATGCATCTTTTCTCCCTCATTTTCCTTCTTGATTAAATGATCAATCTTTGTATATATTTGGATCTAGTTCTTCTACCTCTGTTCTGTTCCAATGATGTGGATTTTTTTAATCTTTATTTTTCTATTCTGAACTTGCTAAACACTAACAAACACAAACACATACATATTTGCATATGAACAGAAAAGTGAGATTACTCATGAAGTCTTGAATCTCCCTAATGAATCCTGAATTTTTAAAACATACAAAATAAACTCAACATTCAACATGTTAAATTCCAAATTATCTTGCTGGTCTTGGTCTCCTAAACATCATGCTATTCTCTTCTTTCTTTGGGTTTTTAAATGCTTCATTGACCACTTTCCTTCTTTATTCTTCTTGGTGTCACTATTGGTGGTCCATTTTCCCTCTCAAATTTCTCCCCATCCCAACTTAAAAACAAAAGCCTTGTAGTAAATATATAGACTTGTGCTAGATCACTCTTTTCCTCTCATGCCTCACTATGGGCTAAATTACTTTTTCCTTGAAAAGAGACAAAACTGTCCCTTGGACTTGATGGGTCCAAAAGGCAAAATTTCAAACTTTAAAGCTCTCTTTATCCAGCTTCCTAGAGCACTCCAACTATGTTGACATGGCTTACTGGTCATGAAAGAGCATTAAAAAACCCAACCACACTGAATCAATTCTCTACAAATTTCCTGGATGTCTCAAGACTACATGAGTCACCACACCCTTCTCTGCAGGCCAGATGGGTTTCCAAATGGAAATTACGGGGACTTTGTCTAAGATAAATACCTTAATGTCCTTGTTGGATATCCTTTCTATGTGATGGTTAAGTAAACCTCTTTTGTTAAATGTGTAATGTCTCCTTTCATTCCAAACTCAAACCTAAACTAACAAAGTACTGGCCACTGTCAGATGCCGCAATCACAAATGTCAGAGCAAAACAAATCCAAACACTGGTCATGTCCAAAACATGTTTTTGTCTCATTCTATAACATGGATCTATCACCTCTCTCTCAGGATGCTGGAAGCTTGGCTTCAACATCTTTCCTCTGGAGGTAAGGGTGATCAGAGTTCTTAAATCCTTTAAAATTACTTTTCTTTACAGTATTATAGTTATTGCATAAAGTCTTCGCTGGGTTCTGCTCACTTCACTACATGTCAGAGTCTTGCCAGGTTTCTCTGAATCCATTCCTTTTATAATTCTTGAAGTACAATAGTATTCCTATACATTCATACCCCACAATCTGTTCTGCCACTCTCCAGTTGATGGGCACTCCTTTAAAAGGGATGAAAAAAGTATGATTATGAATACTCTTGTAAGTATAGTTCTCTCCCCTCTTTCTTGAATCTTATTTGGCTATATGCCTAGTCGTAAAATCAACTTAACCTAGAGCTATGAAGAAGCAACCAGAATGAGAGATTTGCACCTCCTCTTTCTTTAGGTTCTCTTATTGTCTCTGGCAGATGAGGATATTGGCAATAATAGGTAGATAAATGAATGAATGAAAAAAAAATTTGCTGAGTGCGCTAGAAACTGAGAATACAAATAGAAATGTGAGATATTCCCTGCCCTCAGGAAGCTCACATCCTACCAACTTTGATAAGACTAGCTCTTCAGCAATGCAAGGATTTAAGACAATTCCAAAAACTCATGATGGAAAATGCTGTCCACATCCAGACAAAGAATTATGGAGTCTGAATGCAGAGTGAAGCAGACAATTTTCCCTCTCTCTCTTTCTCTTTTCTTTCTCATGGTTTTTCCTTTTTGTTCTAATTCTTCTTTTCCAACATGAATAGTATGGAAATATGTTTAATATGATTGTAAAAAAATAGAGTGAACAAGAAAGAATAAAAAGAAGTTCACATTCTAATAAAAGAGACAATGTCTAAGGAAGGTTTCAGCTGCAGGTTCCATGGAAACATTCCATGACTCTTGGGTATAGTAACAAAACAGGTGATAATATATCTTCTTTAATGTATTTTCACTAATAAAACCACATTCATTTTTGACAAGGACTTTTGTGGTGAGCACTTTCTTTACTGGTCATCAGTGACTACAGATGCTGAGGAGTCAGGCACTTCAGTAATTTTGGAGGTAGTTGCCAGTTTGAATCTCCACAAGGATTGTTCCCCAGAATAATGGTTCCTGGGTTGAAAGCAGGGCCAGGGGGTATACACTGCTATTTCTGGGGTTCTTGGATTCAGAGTTCTGGATAGTCTGCGGGCAAGTCATAGTAGTCATGGTGGTGGTGATTTGAGTTTCTGGGCATGAACATTGCTTTCTGAAAAGAAAGATGCCTGGATGTTCCATAAGCCTGAGAGCTAAGCCTTCGGAAATTTAAATTGACAAACACTGAAAACTTGAAGTTGTTGAAATTATGTAGTTAAAGCTTCTAAGAATATTGCTTTTGTGTTGTTGAATCTTGAATTTAAACATTTTTAAATATAGCAAATTCTTTGTTTTCCACTGTGGTCAAACAGGAGGATATTTAGGTGAATTAAATTTTATTAAAATGAGCAATTTTTAAAGATCTAAAATAAAATATGCTTAATATGAAAACTCCATGAATTTTACCAATACAGGTCTTCTCTTGTACTCTTAAAATATTGTAACCTTAAAATGAGAATGCTTTGAAGGGAAACAAAAATACTGAAAAATAATTGTATGAATTACCATATTTAAAAATATAAACATTAGCTTGCATTGTCCTTGAGGCCAGGGAGTCATTTCTTTTTCATCTTTCCTCTGTATCCCCAGAGCTTAGCAAAATGCCTGTCACATAATAGGTGTTTAATAAATGTATAGTGTATTCAAGCAGGACTAGCACATCTGGTGTGAGGGCTTGCTGAATCTTTTTCAGGGCTATTCATCCACCTGGCACTCAACTCTAACCTGTGGTTCCAAGAAGCTGTAGCATGCACAGCAGCCATACCCTGGTAAACCATTTTAGCAGATGTATTAAAACAGGTTGAGGTCATCAATGGGCTTCAAATCCATCAATGAGTTGGGGGGGGGGGTGTCTACTGCAAGCATGTGAAGACTTTCCCAGTGGAATGGGCAGATGAGAACAATCTGTTCCAAAGGTCAGGAAGGCAGTTGAAACAGGAGCTGTGGAGTGCTTAGAGTTTGATCAGTCACTGAAAACCCCAAGGTCATCTAATTCATGCTGGACCATCACCAGCTATCTTGGCTTTTGTCTTGCCTCTGAATTTCAATGACTCTGGAAGAGAAAGTGAGGGTGATCATGACTGCACAATTTTACCTCACTTAACCTGAATTCACAAATGAGTCAAGAAGTCATCCCATTAGTCCTCTTCAAAAGGAAGGATAAATAATAATATTGACTGACTGACTGAATTATTGACATTTATTATGAAAGATAGATAGTTGGGTTGTTGGCAACTGGCACACAGTAGGTACTTAATAAATGTTTGTTGATTTATTGTTTGATGAGTGGTAGAAAAAGGCAAGGAGCTGTGTGTCTCATACAGAACTATCCCAAATGGGTGTTGTAGAGGGAGTATCTGTAATACTTGTGGTATCAGATTGCAGATTCTATAGTCTACCTCTGCTTTTTTCCAAGGGAATGTGGTATTAAAGCAAAAATTCACTTGGAACCCAATTATAGGTCATCTGTAAACTCTGTATAGGTCAGACATAGGGCAGAAAAAGTTCTGTTCTACATTCTAACAAATCCAATAATTTAGTCTTTGGCACTTCAGGATTTTGCAATGCCTTTGGTCATCAATTTGAACATTAATTATCATGATCTTATAGAGTTCACAGAGGTGATGATTAATAGAACACTCCAGTTAATAGAATGCCAGATAAAAGTGAGTTGACGGCAGTTAAACCTTTTAAAGATCCCAGAATTCAAGTGCTTGTTTTAATGCCTGTGAACGGATTGTCCCAATCCTACAAGTTCTAAAAAAAATCAGTGTGTGTGTCTGTGTATGTGTGTAGTATGTGTATACTATTATACTGACTAGGGACATTTTTCTTTTTCTTTTCTCTAACCATATTTTTTAACATATTATCTCTTCTTTTATGTGCTGTTTGTCTCTGGGTTGTATATATTTTTTTGTAGCCCAAGACATTGCCTCCTGCTGACTGCTAAACCCATCCACAGAACAGTTAACCTCATGTTGTTTTCTAAAGGTCCTGAGGATTAGTCAGATACTTTATGTTCATTTGAGGGAGAGGATTATTATTGGGATGTAGACTTCTGGGGAAGAAGACCATTAATGACAATGAGTCTTACACGCAATAGCAACTTGTATAGTAGTAAGTTAAAAGATTTGTCAGTAGGTACTTGCTTCCAGAATAATGAAGACTCCTGCAACTGATGACTTTACAATGCTTTACTCAGTCAATTCATATTTGCACTTATGGATTAAGTAAGGAGATAGCTCACAAATAAACACATAGAAAAATGCTAGTTATAGCATTAAGACAAGAAAGAGAAATTGAAGGGTTTAGAATAGGCCCTGAGGAAATAAAACTAGCTCTCTTTGTAGCCTATTTGATGATTTATATAAGAGAATCAACTGAAAAAACTATTGAAGTAATAAACAATTTCAGCAAATTTATAGGATATAAAATAAACTCACATAAATCATTAGCAGATCTATATATTGCTGACAAAATCCAGCAGGAAGAGATAAAAAAAGAAATTCCACTTAAAATAACCACAGATAATAGAAAATACTTGAGAGTCTACCTGCCAAGACAAGCCCCAGAATTACATGAACAGAATTATAAAACACTTTACATATAAATAAAGTCAGTTATAAACAATTGGAGAAATATTAATTGCTTATGGGGAGGCTAAGCCAATATAATAAAAATGAAAATTCGACCTAAATTAATTTACTTGTTTAGTGCCAATTACCAAAAAAAATTATTTTATGGAGGTGGAAAAAATAATAGCAACATTCATCTGGAAGAACAAAAGGTCAAGCAAATGAAGGGAATTAATGAAAAAATGTGAAGGAAGGTGGTTTAGTAGTATCAGATTTCAAACTGTATTATAAAGTGGCAACCACGAAAACAATCTGGTACTGGTTAGGAAATATAGAGGTGGATTAGTGGAAAAGATTAGTTGGCTGTTGTTGTCCTTGGTTTTTGAGGAGGACCCGTGACATCACAGGGTGATGTCTTGACTTTTGTGTGAATTGGATTTAAGTAAGGCAGAGTTGTACAAAGTCATCAGCCTTACTCTCTCTTCCAGAGTCGTCAAAGTCCAGTGGCAATACAAAAGTCAAGTCAACTGGCGATGGCCCAGGAGGCAGTGGATGATCTTGGCATTTTCAGTGTCAATCTAAACTCTGAGTGCTCCACATAACCATTGTTCTCATCTACTCATTCCACTGAGGGAAATCTTCATATATCTGGGGTAGACATCTAACTCACTGATAGGTTTGAAGTCTGTTGGTTACTCTCTATCTGGTTTAGCCCATCTCTGAAAAGGGTTGCTAGAGTGTGGTTGCTGTGCATGCTACAGTTTCTTGGAGCCACAGGTAAGAGTTGAGTGCCAAGTAGACACCAAAGGAGGATGAGAAGCCCTGGAAAGGGCTCAGAAAAACTTCACACCAGAGTGCTAGTCCTCCTTAAACATCCCACCCTGGAATAAAGTACACAATACCCAATAGTAAATGATTGTAGCAATCTAGTATTTGACCAACACAGAAATCCAAGATTTTGGACAAGAAATCACTATTTGACAAAAATTGCTGGGAAAACTGAAAAGCAATTTGGCAGAAACTAGATATAGACCAACATCTTACACTATATACTGAGGTTAAATCAAAATGGGTATATGATTTAGATATAAAGGGTAATAGTATAAGCAAACTAGAGGAGCATGGGGTATTTTACCTGTCAGAGTGATGAATAAGGGAAGCACTTATGACTGAACAAATGATCAAGAACATTAGAGGATGTCAAATGGATAATTCTGATTACATCAAATCAAAAAAGTTTTTGTACCAACAAAACCAAGGCAGAAAAGATTATAAGAGAAGCAGAAAACTGGGGAAAAATTTTACAGTAGGTTTCTCTGATAAAGGCCTCCTTTCTCAATATATAGAGAATTGAATCAAATTTGTGTAAATGTGATTTCCCCAATTGATAAATGGTCAGAGGATATGAATAGGCAGTTTTCAGAAGAATCCAAAGCTATAGTCATATAAAAATGTTCTAAAAATCACTATGATTTTGTTTTGGTTTTTGAGCCATTTCAGCTACGTCTGACTCTTCGTGAGCCCCATTTGGGGTTTTATTGGTAAAAATTCTGGAGTACTTTGCCATTTCCTTCTCCAGATCAATTTACAGATGAGGAAATGAAGATAAATGGGTTTAGGCAGCTAGTAAGTATCAAGCTTGCATTTTAACTCAGGTATTTTTGACTCCAGGTCCAGCACTCCATGCATTGGTCCCTCTAGCTGCCCCCATTATTAATTAGAGAAATGAAAATTAAAACAACATCACAACTATCAGATTGGCTAATATGACAGAAAGCGAAAATGACAAATGTTGGAGGGGATGTGGAAAAATTGGGACAGTAATGTACCATTAGTGGAGTTGTGAATGGATCCAATCATTCTGGAGAGCAATTTGCACCTCTACTCAAAGAGGTATAAAACTTTGCATCCCTATTGATCGGGCAATACCACTATTAGGTCTGTAATACAAAGAGATCAAAGGAATAGGACTTATGTGTTTATATACTTATAAAAAAAGAGCTGGCAAATATATGTGTATGTATATTTACCAGCTCCTTTTTGTGGTGGGAAAACATTGAAAATTGAGGTCATGGCCATCAATTGGGGAATGACTAAATAAGTTGTGTTATATATGTGATGGAATACTATTATGCTATAAGAAATAACAAGCACGATAGTTTCAGAAAACCTGGGAAGACTTATATGAACTGATGCAAAGTGAAATGAGTAAAATCAGGAGAACAGTAAATATGAACTGATGCAAAGTGAAATGAGTAAAATCAGGAGAATAGTAATAGCAATATTGTACAATGATCAATTATAAATGACTTAGCTATTTTAATCAATATAATAATCCAAGAAAATTCCTAAGGATTTTATGAAGAAAAATGCTGCCCACCTTTGGAGAGAGAAATGATGGTGTATGAATGCAGATTTGAGCACACTTTTAAAACTTTCTTTTTCTTGTTTTCTTTTAATCTACATTTTATTTTGCAGCACGGCTAACATGGCAATGTTTTGCATGACTACACATTTATTATCTATATCAAATTGCTTGCCTTTTTAATGAGGGAGGAGGCAAGAGAGTGAGACAAAGGATTTGGAACTCAAAAATAATTTTTAACTGAATGTTAACATTTTTCTTTATATGTAATTGAGAAAAAAATTAAAGTTAAATAAAAAATAATTTAAAAATGAACACATAAAACAGTTTCATTTATATCCATCTGGTTTTAATGTCCCAGAGTGATAATTGTTTTTAAGTTGGTGAGTCGTTTCTGTTGTCATGGATGCTTGGAAAGGTAGGAGGGAGAAAAGTGACATGCTTCCACCTTTAGCACTCTCAAAATAAATGTTCTTTTAAGTCAATTTAAGACTTTTATTCTTTGACACTTAGAGAACCTTCACTGCAAAGTAGAATATAAAGAAGAACACAGCTTTGAAATTGTAACCTTGCGGATTGTGGTCACAATGGACCCACTAGAAAATCTTCACTTTCTGACTTTACAGGGAGAGGTTTCAGGACTTCAGGATTATGGGTCAAATAAAATGATCTCATAAAAAAAGAAAAGAAGAAAAACATTAACTTGTCTTGTTAAGCTTTATACCACCATGTGTAAAACTATGTATAAAACAGAGCCATAATCAGCATGGAGAAAGTGATGTTTTGTCCTGGGTACTGATATCCAGATGCTTTTTGGGAGGAAGTGGAACAGGAAGGGGAAAGTGGTGGTAGATGAGCTTCCTTTTCTCAGCAAATGCTATGCACTTCACAGGACTTTCATCATCCTTTGGGTCCTGTTCCATGCCCCTGGTAGTATACCATACTACCATTTTCCCAGAGCCTAGATCCTTCCCTCTTGTTATGAGAATGTAATGGGTATGGACTGTCTGGGAGATGGTTCTATCTTGGTACGACTGCATATATGGGTGGTACATTCCTAATTTCCTCTCATTATAACCATTTGAATGAAAGCTGTCTTTGTAAGATTAAGGAGTTTTAAAATAGCAAGACTTGAATAGTTTCTGCCACCCTTTTCAATTCCTATATTTAGTATCCACAACCTCTTCAAATAGGGGATTGTTTGGCACTAGAGAAGGGAAAAGGAGAAAATTCAGAAGACTTATATGTACAAGTGAAATTTATTAAAGCATAATTTTACAGAAAATTAAGAGCTTAGAACAGTTGGGGATTGGTGGTGGTAGTGGTGGTAATGTTACTGCCATGTTCCCAAACTGCTATCCAGAGTGGGGGAAATGGCAGCACCTACAAAATTGTTCCTACTTTGCTTTTTTTCAGGAAAAGTATAATTTTGGACTTGTTTTAGGCATGCTTATTTCTTTTCAGGGGTCCCAGGATAGTGATTGGTGGGGACTAAGATGTCATTTGTTGCCTCTTTATTGATTTATGCTTTGGGATCTTTGAATGCCATAATTGATTTTTGTATGAGAACCATAGAATTGGAATATTCCCCAGTCTACTTGAGGTCAGGTAAAAAGGAGGATTCCAAGAATCTTGTTTATGATCCTAGGTGCTTTGGGGCTATTTGGGCTGAAGTTGCTACTTAGCTATGAAGGTATCATTGAGGAGACTTTTTGTCTCAGGGGTAAAGGGAAAAGATCAAGAAACAATTCAAACTAAGTAAGACAGTAGCTAATGAATAGGAGCGTGAGCTATCAGAATAATGGCATTGGGTTGTCTCCTCATCTGGTGTTCAGAGGCTCTAAAGGAAGTGCATTCAGCTTTTTTCTTTAAGGATTCTACATCTAACTCAGGTTCTATAGGGTAGCAGAATAATCTTACAGTATATAAAGATCCTAACATGAAGATAAAAGCCTCAACATTGAATATAGGTTATGTATAAATGTGTAGATGTATGTTTACATTCATTAACAAGAAATAATCACTTCATTTACTTTTGGCAGAGGAAGGATGGCATTTATAGTTACAAATTTCTGAGAAGCAAAGAAATGCTCTTATATACATTATAAGAATGGACAAAGAAACCACAAACAAATTCATTATGAATTGAATCATGGCAGTCATAGTTTAATGGGTTCTATAATAGCAGGGGCTGTCTTCTACACCACAGTGCCCTTCTCCCTCTTCCCTTCTCAATTTAATTTGCTGTGGGTCTCATTTTCCCCAGTTATAACTCTTAGAAAACCACCCAGAGCTCTCTGCTTGTGTTTCCCTATTTAGTTGGCAGCTCTCTAGTGACAGCAAGGAAAATATTTTGGTGTCCTCTGATGCTAGGAGAGGAGAAGGAAGAAGAGAAACCTTCCATTTGCCTAAAACCATCCATTACAAATATGAAATGTGTGGTATGATTTACCTTTCTAAAGGATGTTGTGTGTATGCTTTTTGGTTCTAGTAAGATTGTCCCTCATAATTAAATATTTTTATTGTAGCTTTAGACTTTGTGAGGGGTAAATATGATCTTTGTTAACATAGATTACAGAAAAGAAATGCAGGAAACACCATCATTTAATCAAAGTGAGCTAGACTATATAATGGAAATACAATGATTAAAAACAAAACAGTTTCTGACCTCAAGAAGCTTATATTCTATAGGCATCAAGACCTCTCTGTGTCCTTTCTGTATTATTGGGTTCTACATATTACTTTTCTTCTGTTATTGCGTAATCTTGAACGATGGTGGCAAAATCCTGCTCCCTTGTGACAATTGAGATGGCAAGATATACAGATCTAAAGTTAATAGTTGTATAATAATGGTTCCATTTCTGATTTGGTCTATATATTCATAAATATATTTCTGTAAAATCATAAGATACCCTTCAAATAATTATTTTAATATCATCCATGACGGTTTGTGACAGGCTTCTGTGTCAGCATATGGTGAGCCAAACATCTCTGTGGCCAGTGATCAGATCATGTTACAAGAAAGGGAAGCCGTTTTGATTTTGGCAAAATCCGGACTCAGTGCGCTCAGGAGGGGATAAATTAGAGCCTGCTGTCCAGGCCACTGAAATATGGGAAATGAGACACTAAAATGTAGACACCAGTATTCCAAAGGAAACAAGCATACATACACACATGCACAGACACCTGCAGGCTCATGCTCAGGAGGTGGTATGCGTTGGTCCCACTAGTATAGATAGCAACAGGGTCCCCTTAAATCAGAATGGAAAAGGAAGATGAGAAAGAGCTTCCAGGGTGAATACAGCAGTGTCTTGGAGGGGTTGGTGCCTGAGCACAAGAGCCCTTGGAAGCTCTCTGCTCAAAATCCCCAACTGCCAGCTGATTCATGGGCAGCAGCTGTGCTGTGCCAAAAGCTTCATTTCCTGCCCTCTTGGCTGGAAAGAAAGCTTTGTCACAGGGTCCCCACCAGGCAGGGTGGGGCTCCAGGAGGAAAGGATGGGTTTGGAGGCTATAATCAAATGTTACTGTCCAGGAAATAGAGTCTTTTTGCCCTATCTCCACGAACTCCTCCAAATCATCTACCCTTTCTTGTTTCCTTTAAGCTAGTCTCCCAGGAAATAGATTACAGCAGGCAAAGCAAAGTGTGTTGTCTTTCACCTGTAGGCAATGGAATAAGGAGCACTTGGACCTGATAGATTCTGTGTAATGGGCAGCACTAACAAATAAATCCTCTTATTCTAGGGTGCATAATTTGATCCCAGGGATCATTATTTAAAGATTTTATTGATTCACTTTTCTTTTTTCCCTTGACACCCTTCCCCCATTTCCCAAATGAGCATCCTTTCTGCTTCAGAGAGAGGGGGAGATGGAGAGGGAAATGTGCCAGGAAGTGAAAACTGAAAGCAGGGAATTGCAGTTGAATGAATCCTCATAAGGAAACCACAAGTAGAACTAGACACAAATGTTACTATTGAGAAGGAAAAAATTGTACAATTTACCAACACCAGTGAGTAATACTGTAAGAGGAAGAGATGAAAAAATAGTATTTTAAGGGACAAACAGGAATAAACAGTTAATATTATTCAGGATGTTAAAAAAACAATTCATCATTAACTGCAGTTGTTATTTCAGCTATAGTTACCCAAAGAGAAAATAAAAAGGAATTAAGAGACACAATTCTAAAGGTAAATCATTTTGGGAGAGGATGCCTATGTTCAGATTTTATTCTGAAGGGTTCCTCTTAGCTAAAGGGGGTTCATGCTAACAATGTAAGATGCAGATTATTTGTCTTGTGAGGTAATAAATATATAATTAGATAATGTATTTAGTATTAGGTAAGGCATATACTTACAGGACAAAATATAAACAAAAATACAGTATTGGTACAATTTGCAAACCATGTCCTATAATAAAGTGCACTGTAAAATACTTAGCAAAATGATAGATTTTATCAAATATCCTTAAACCTAAGTTACTCTACAATTTCATTTTGATGGACAAAATGTTTATTTAGTGCTTGATCTGTGCAATGGTGACCTAGGAGCTAAGCATACAATCCAATCCTTAAGATTTTGCATAGATAAATGTGAGTACACTTTAAGGTAAAGGCAAGGGAGTGATCAAAGTTCTCTAGGTGGTACCTCTTTGAGGATGAAAGTTTTAGGAAGAAGTAACAGCAGGGCTGAGGGCAGCTAGGTGGTGAAATGGATAGAATGTTGGGCCTAGAGTCAGGAAGACTCATTTTCCTGAGTTCAACTCTGGCCTCAGACACATACTAGCTGTGTGACCCTGGGTAAGTCACATATCCCTGTTTGCCTCAGTTTCCTAATCCGTAAAATGAGCTGGAAAGGGAAAAAGCAAACCACTCCAGTATCGTTGCCAAGAAAATGCCAAATGGAGTCATGAAGAGTCAGACATGACTGAAAACAACTCAACAATGACAAAATGAGCAGGTCTGACTGTGTCACTCCCTTACTCAATATAAGTCCGGTGGTTCTTTTGTTTCCATCAAATACAAAGTTGCCTAGTGGCATTCAAAGTCCTTCAGAACCTAACTCCCTCCTCACTTTCAAGTCTCATACTGTACTCGCTGCCATGTAATCTTCTTATTGCAGAAACAAGACATTCCCTCTTTCCACTGTCCCCTATACCTTCAATGCTCTCCCTCCTCCACTTTGACTACTGACTTCCCCGGATTTCTTTAGGTTTCAACTAAAATCTTATGTTCCTTAACTCCTCTTAATTCCAGTACCTTCTCTCTATTGCTTATTTTCTATTGATCCTGCATATATAGCTTGCTTTGTTTATATTTATCTGCATTTTGTCTACCTCATTAAATTATAAACTCGAGGGCAGAGGACTGTCTTTTGATACTTTTTGTATCACCAGAATAAGACACATAGTTGGTACTTAATAACTTGTTTATTGATTGGTTGATTGACTTGGATTCATAGGATCATAACCATTCATGTAAATGGGATTAACCATAACTCACCAGAGAACAGTGGCAGAATGCAACAGGAGAAAAACCAGAATACAACAATATGTCGATAAAAAGCAATACACTTGAAATGTAAAGATATACAGAGAAATAACAGGAGGTGCTGGAATAGAAACTGCTGTGCCCAAGATGAATCTCAAAAAGCAGAGGTGGTAATCATGATCTCAAGCAAGCTAAAAGCAGACATAGACTTCTTTAAAAGAGAGTAACAGGGAAATTGTATTACATTCAAGGACACCTTAGACAATTAAATGATATCAATAGTATATTTGCACTGAATAGTATAGGATTTAAATGCTTAAAGGTAGAACTGATTGAAATGAGGGAGAAATAGATAACAAAACAGCAATTTTTGGGGACCTTAATGTACTCTTTCAAATAGACAAATCTAACCAAAAAATAAATGAGAAAGAAGCTAAAGATCTGAATAGAATTTAGAAAAGTAACACAGGTTCAATCTCTGGTGATTATTGAATGGAAATAGCTTTCATGGAAAGTTTAAAAAATAGATAGATACACACACACACACACACACACACACACACACACACTGTTAGCTGTTCAGTTTTGTCTGACTCTTTGTGACCCTTTGCACCATTCTGTCCACAGATTTTTTTTTGATAAAGATCCTGGAGTGATTTGCCATTTCCTTGTTCTGTGGATTAAGGAAAACACAGCTAGTAAATGTTTGAGTTTGGATTTAATTCCATTAAATAATTAACAGATATTTGATGTTTTATTTCTCTCTCTCTCTCTCTCTCTCTCTTCAGCTTTCCATGGCATATTTTAAAAAACTGGCTATGCCTACGGCATAAATATTCATAAAATGCAGAAAAGTAGACATATTAAAAGCATCCTTTACCAAACACAACATAATTTATGAATTACTTGAAGAAATATTCATATCTAAATGAAAACTAAATAATGTAATCTTAAAGCATTTATGGTTCAAAGAACAAATCATAGGAATAATTACATCAGAATTGATTATTACAATGATACAATACACAAAAACTTGTAGGATACAGTCAAAATAGAGCTTAAGAAGCATATTTATGCCTCCAAACATTTTCATAAAAAAGTACAAGTAAATAAATTTGTTACACAACCAAAAAAATTGAGAAAAGCAGCAAATAAAAAAACACTAATAAAAAAAGAAAATTAAAAAATAAAAGATTAAATTTTAAAAATTAAAAATAGAAAACCAATTGAATTAAAATAAAAACCAAAACTAGGTGTTTAATAAAATAAGCAAGTCATTAGGTCATTTGACTTTTTTTTAAAAAAAGAAGAAAATTTAATCACCAATATAAAAATGCAAAAAGATGAAACAAAGGAATTCATTATGAACTATTTGCTGAATTAGACACCAACAAAATTGACGCTTTAAAGAAAATAGATAGATATTCTTAAAAATGTAAAATATTTAGTTCTACAGAACAAGAAATAAATTTTTAAAAATCTCAGAAACAGAAACAGAACAAGCCAGAAATGATCTATCAAAGCAGGAATAAAGTAGGGACAGGTATAAATCAATTACAAGTGAATTCTATCAAATATTCAAATGATAGTTAATTTTAATGCTACATAAATTGTTTGGAAAAATAAAGTACCCTGCCTAATGTTTTTTAGTGGAATAAATGTTATCTTGATACTTGAAACCGAGAAAAGATAAATAACGTTGAGTAAACAAGCATTTATTAAGTGTTTAATATGTGCCAATGTGCTTAGTGTTGGGATACAAAAAGAAAGAACCCTTGAGAAGCTTATATTCTAATGGAGAAAGAAAACAAAATTGGGACACGAATTCATTGTTGGTGGAATTGGAGTGCAATCTGGAATTATGCCCAGAGAGTTATTAAACTATCTATATCCTTTGACCCAGCAATACCATGACTTGACCTATTTCTAAAGATAATTAGGGGAAAAGGAAAAGAATATATATGTTCTAGAATGTTTGTAGCAGTTCTCTTTGTGGTAGCAAAGAACTGGAAATTGTAGGGATGCCCTTCAGTTGGGAAATGGCTGAACAAGTTGTGGTACATGATTGTGATGGAATGATGAGTTCAGTGATTTCAGAAAAGCATGGAAAGACTTGCAAAAAATACTGAAGAGCAAAATGAGTGAACCAAGAGAACACTGTATACAGTAACAGCAATATTGCTTTAAGAACAACTTTGAGCAAATAAGTTATTTTGTGTATTATAAATATCCAAATTAACTATGAAGGACATAAGAAGAAAGAATGTATCTTTAGCCAGATAAAGAACTGATAGATAGAAGTATGTATAGAATAATATTACATATATATATGTAATACTTATGTATACTTATTTATGTCTAATGATAGCTATCTCTAGGGTGGGGGAGGAAGAAAAAAGAAATTAAGATGATGTTTTGTTGTATATTTTAAGGGAAAAGTAAATTGTGCATAGTAGATTTACAGTTTCATGTACAATCACGTTTTTTATTGTACTATGTTACGGAAATGCTTTTTTTCCCTATAAATTAAAATGGCAAGTAAAAATTAAACAGTATGTGTGATGTATAAACTATATCAAACTGCCAGTCATTTTCAGAAGAAGGGAGAGGAGGGAAAGAGAAAAATTTGAAACTCAAAATCTTGTAAAAATGAATGCTAAAAGTTTTCTTGACGTGTAACTGGGAAAAAAATAAAATACTATTAAAGAGAATATATGAGAGGAAGTGGGTTGATGGAGAAAGAATTTTGGGTAGTAAGGATCAGGACTTGGAACCAAGTAAACATAAACATGGCAGATTTGGGGATCATTCCCCAAAATGAATATTTTGGAAGGAAATGACCAATTAGGGGAAGGGGTCAAGGGACAAAGGATTGTCCAAGGTAAGAAACTACTGGATAGTGGGAGCAAAGGTAGTTTTCACTGTGAGAAGGCTGGTGGGGAATAGTAGATAAAGAATTCTGGAGAGTCCACAGCCGGCCTCAGAAAGGAATGAAAAATCACAGCAAGAAAGCTTTACAAAAATAGAACTAATGAATATTGCTGCAAAATTATTGAATAAATTAGCAAAGATACTATATGAACATATTCAAAAGATTATGCACTATGATCTGTTTAGATCTGTACCAAAAATACAGGAATGTTTTAACATCAGGAACCCTACACTAGATAAGAACAACAATTCGACAAATGTTTATTACCTCTTCATGTCTTTAGATGTTTATAACTGTTTGTCATTGTGGAGTTTATGATAAAGATTTTTTTTTCTTAAAGAGGCTATTACAGAAGCATCTGGGTGGTACAGTGGATAGAGAACCAGCCCTGGAATCAGGACAACCTGAGTTTCCATATGACCTCAGAAACTTACTAGTTGTGTGACCCTGGGCAAGTCACTTAACCCAGATTGTCTCAAAAAATAAAAACTATTACAATTGTTCAAGTGATTGTAAAACTAGAACCAGAGGAGACCTCAATAGCTATCTCAGGAGTCTAATCCTCTCATTTTGTGGATGAAGAAACATATGTCAGCAGAGAATATGGAGCAGATCTTATCCAAAGTCAAAAAGCTACTATATAGAAGAGACAGGGTTTGAACTTGAGCCATTCTATTATAAATCCAGTAATCATTCCACTGCTTTACATAGGCAAGAGAATGACAACTTACCTAAGGTGGAGGCTTTGGGAAATGAAAGAAGATATCAGATTGGAGAGATAGAATCTACAATATTTGGACACAGGGACTAGATATTTGGGATGAGTAGAATGAGAACAGAGGGTGTCTCTGAGGTTGCACCTTGGTGATTGATTTTAAGCATGATAATGTCCTCTTTACAGATAGAGCAGTTTCCTCCACCTCCTCACTCCCAATTGACCCAATTAAGAGCCTGCATTGTTCCTGTTGACCCAAATAAGAGCTTGCATTGTTTCTGTGTCATGAAAGCAAATGACACAAGTGATAAAATGTGACAAAAACTGTGGGTCACAAAGAAGTTTTTCTGTTGTCAAAGAGTCAGCTGCCCCCTCTGTCCTCACAGCTGGTGACTTTTGGTTCTGATAAAGACCTAAGCCTCCTTTTTCCTCTGGCAGGAAGAATCTTCTTCAGAGTTTTTCATAGTAAGAAGCTGGAATGTTTCCAAAGAGTTAAAAGCTTTCCTCAAAGACAAGACACTCTCTAGGAATACTCTCCAATAATAATTGGAAGTCTCTAGTAGAAATAACTATAGTTCTTCATTAAACTCTCCTTGAGAAAGAGATCATTAGGGTTTTGCAGAAAATTAAAATAATATTTAAAAGGACAGATTCCTTCCTCTCCATTATAGGATAAGTATATTTGCTCTAATAGTTTATATTATTATTTAGTTGTTTTCATATGTGTCTAACTCTTCATGACTGCACTTGGGATTTTCTTGGTAAAGATACTGGAGAAGTTTGCCATTTCTTTCTCCAGCTCATCTTACAGATGAGGAAACTGAGGTAAACAGGGTTAAGTGACTTGCTCAGGGTCACACAGCTAGTAAAATTGTCTGAGGCGAGATTTGAGCTCAGGTCTTCTTGACTACAGGCCCAGCACTCTATCCACCGAACCACCTATATGTCATTTAACACCTACAGGTTCCCTTTCAGTGAGTGCAGATCATAAACCCTCCATACTCTTCCATTCTGTGAGATTCTTGTCTAAGTTTTATCCCAAATACTCCATATGATATTGCCCATATGACTTATGTATGGTAAAAAAAAAAACAAACAAAAATCCATAGGTGTGGGTAGAATTGAGGCAGTTATGCCCTGGGGACAAACATTACTATTTCTAACTTATGTTCTATGAACACTTATGGGTAAATCACCACCGCTATCATCATCATCATCATCACCAACATCAGCATCTTCATCCTCATCATCCTGTTTTTTTTAAAATTCCTATTCTCTGTTCCATTGACTATGCTTTTTACCTATCAAAAGGTCATAGATTTAGAGCTGGGAGTGACTATATGTCCCTAAGGAAAACTAATCTAAACTTTTTATTGTACAGATAAGGAAGCTTAAAGCAGAGAGGTTAAGTGACTTCCCCAAGGTCACAACACAGTAAATAGCACAACCTCCATTCGAATCCAGACTCTCAGACTGCCAATCCAGAGTTAAACTGTACAAAAGCTCTTGGGCCCTAAATAAGGAATGAACTTCTCTTGAATATAAAGCTGACTTTGTAGAAATAGGATTAGTGAGATAAAGAAGAAGGCACAAGAATGGTCAGACCAGCCCTGGGGTCAGTTCATATTCAATTTTCAAATACAAATAAAAGATGTCATTAAACTATTATCATAAAAAGTTTTTGTTGTATGTATCTGTTTCTGGGTTCCACTGACCTAGGCATGGTTTCAAGTGAGTTAGACATGGTTCTACCCCATGATCCAAGGAGTAGTGAAGCAGACAGATTCAGATTGCACATTGAACATATCAAATAAATGCTTATAATAAGTAAAATCAGGCTTTAATGAATTAAATGAGATGGTGAATGAAAGGGAAGGTGGTATGTAGGGATGGTGTAACCTGGAGAAATGACTACCACTACTTAAAGTGAAATGTAAAAATTTTTATTGATTATTAGCTACAATTAAAAACCAAATTCATAAATAGCCAGTTGTGCTTAGTCGTAGAAGGGACGGGATGTCAGTACTGCTTATGGTATAATTACGCCATTACCTTCCAGTAGGCAAACTGCTTAAAGAAGATTCCTCCTAGTTTTGAGGGAATGAATGGGAGAACACTGCTTGGTTTTGATTGGCTTTTTGGAAGGACATAATACCTGTACAAGCAGTCATCAGTCCTATAGAAAGACATAGCCAACCAGTTGAGGCGTGACATGACAATTGTGAAAGAATGAAAACCAAAACAGGTGTCTGAAATTTTAAGATTATTTTACAATTGTGTTGAAAATACTGTTCAAATTTTGTTGGTTTGTGTTTCAATTTGACATTTAAGAGGCCAACCAGAAATGTGTCATTGATTTTGTTGTGATTCTTTGGTGGATTGTAAACCACTGGGGCAGTTACGTGAAAGCACAATGATTGCTTGCCTGAGGAGTTCTGAGAAATTTCTAAAATTGAGGATACAGACAAAGTGCCATTCGCACTACAGTTATTTTGCTAAGTACAGGCAGGGATGCTACATCAGTTAAAAATGATTTCCACGGCCACTCCAAACTCTGTACCCCCTAGATACAGTTGTAGGGGGACACCCAATGAAAATGCACAAAGTCAGGAGTGTCATGTGGAAAAATAGTAAATTAGCTAGTATCGCTGGATCATATAGAAAAGTATAAAAGACTGGAAAAACAGGAAAGGGTCAGGCTGTGAAGGGATTTAAATGCCAAACAGGATTATATTCAATCTTAGAAATAATAGAAACCAAATGGCACCATTAGATAGTTAAAATGAGGATGAAGGCTCATAAGAAGAAAAGGTGAACATTTAGAGATATTTTTTACCATAAAGAGCAGAGCTAGAAGATGGGGAATGGGGGAATTAGCATGAGGCAAGATAAACTGAAATGAACTGGAATAAGATTGCAATAGGAGTCGAAGTGGGACTGCACAGGTGAAAATGACAGAGATCAAGAAAGATGGGGACTGCAAGGTAAACTGGAAGCATATGTTATTGTGAACTCGGTAGATTTTCTTTTTAGGGAGCAGTCTGTAATGTCAATCAACCCTTCTAGAATGTTGGAACATGATGTTCTCAAATTTTTAAAAGTAGGTAAAGTTAACAGTAATTATTCTCCTTTAAATATTTACCTTGCACATTTTTCATCTCATTTCATGTCATCTCATTTCATTTAATTCCACCTTAGTCAATTTCATTGGAGGCAAGGCTTAAATCCGAAGAATTTATGTTAAGCAGGCTCCAGATGAAAATGGTTAAAACTAAGCAGTAAAAAACATTGTACCAACAAATAAAGAGCACCTTCTTCTTTCCCCTCAAGTCAGATAGAAAGGAAATAAATTAGACTAGATGGAGTGCTTTACCTACCAGCTATCTATCCCTGAATCTCTTTACTTAGATATTCTACAGCATACATTGACTCCATGGGTTGTAAAGATATCACTTCCTCTGAACAACCAGAGAAATAGGAGACAGAGAAGAAGAGTGCTATTTTTCAGGAAAAGAAACAATTCTAGTGATATGCCCAGGAGCACATTCTAGCTGCTGGCTGACTTGGGAATTAGAACTCAAGAGATTTGAGATCTCATTTCTCTGCTTAATCCACTATCCTGTAAATGGGAAGAGTGATATGGGGATCTTTCATGCACACAATCTATATACAGTATACACACCATACAATTTTATTAGTAATTTCTAAGAACTATTCTCCCTAGCTCCTCCCTAGTGAGGAATCTGAATATAGAAACTCTTGATTGCTTCATAAACAAGAGTTTTCTAGAGCCTGGCATTTATAGGCTGGGCACTCAGAGGGAAGACGAAGAAAGCACAGTCCCCAGTTTCAGAAATTAAAATTTAATTTATGAGACCATAGTAATAAGCCTTTACTAATTTACAATGCTACATATAGAAGGTGATCAATAGATGCTATAGGGAGAGATAGAGGGATAAATGCAGACAAGAAGGAAGGAAGGGAAGAAAAAATAGTTATACTAAAAGGAGGAAAGGGAGTCTAAAAGGATGTATGAGAGGGAAGGAGGGGAGAAAGTAAGGAAGGAAAGAAGGGAGGGAGGGAGGAAGAGAAAGAGAGGGAACAAGGGAGAGACAGAGAGAAGGAGGAAGGTAGGGAGGGAGGAAAGAATTAGCTAGATTCATGTGATGAGTGATGGCACATTTTTTCAATTCACAGCGAATCTCTGTAAAAAGCTAGAGAAGGAGCAGTAACATCAGCTCTGCAGCAAAATGACAACCCTTTCTTCACAGGTACTGATTCTCATCACAGGTCAGGGAGAATCATCTTGCACCAGCAACCACATTAGTATTCCTTGGCCAACCAGAAAGGTCTTCCTCCTCCCTGGGAGCCTTATGGAGGGAGGAAATAGCATCTTCCCTCATGCAAGGCTTCTGAGGGATCTTCCTATATGGAGGCTGGCTAGACACTTTCAAACTCCCCCTTGCTGCCAGAAATCAAGACACTTGTTTATCCTTCAAGACCTGAGTGTGAAATTGTGCTTGCAGGTCTTGTACTAACAGGAATGTGAAGGGGCCACTAAGCTCTGATTACAGTGAGGAATGGGCTATATAGAAGATGTGCCTTTTGCTACTCTGGACATGTTAGTGCTCATTCTTATACTAGACCACCAGGTATATCAGAGAGCACTTGGCTGTCTGCCTACATCTGTGTCCACTGCACTCTGTGCTACTGAAGCCCATGTCTATACTTGTTGCCTACTTTGTCAGGGCCAAATACTATCCCTTCCCCCCGCCACACACACACACAAAGGGGTGGAACAACTGTCACTACTCAGGTCTGAGATCTTTTCTTGTCTGATAGAAAGTCATGTTGCCATAGATCTATGCACTATTGTGCTGTCACTGCTATGGCCTGACTTCACCCTTCTCCCACCTGGGTCCGTAAAGAAGATTGCCTTGGGCACGGGCTACCACTGCCTCTTGTGCTTGGCAGGATTACCATGGGTGCTGTTATTTCTAGGGGCTGACTGACCAAGTGGGCTGCTGTCCCTATTTATCCTGCCACAACTGATGAGTTTAGGAAATGCTGCATAGGATGGTTTGGCCACCTATGCTCAAGAAAAGGCACAAAGCAAAATAAAATTCAACAAAAGCCATAGACTCCTCTAGGCCAATTCATATATTCCATTTGCCATGTGCATGTCATTTCTATGGGGTGTCAGAGAGGTGAACCTTAGTGGCCCCTCACTGGAAGATCCTGGGAGAGAAGATTAGTTTGTAGGGTTGTACCCCTTACCTAGAACATTCTCCCTCTTTGTCTTTGCCTAATGACTTTTCTGGATTCTTTCAAGATTCAGGTCAAATCCCATTTTCTGAAAGAATTCTTGCCTCATCCTCTCCTCTCTCCTTCCACAACTAGTGGCTTTCCTTCGAGGTTATCTCCAATTTACCTGTGAGTGAGATGAGGAGGTTGTGAAGACTTTTCATAATAAAAATATGGGGAATATTGGATTTTCTAAACAACATTTCTCTTCCATAAGGCCTCTCTCCTTGGATACCTGAGTTTCAGGTATCCAGGGCTTGTGGACAGTCAGTTGGTTTCCTCCCCCCCTTACCAGCTACCAGCCTTGGTTATGAAAGTGCTGTGGGCTGTAGCCGAAACTTGGAAGTTACTCAGATCTACCCATTGTTTGTTGTACTGTTGCCACATCAATGCTACCAGCTCCTGCTTCTCCCCCTCCCCTCTTTTCTAAAGCCACATCAGCAGTTAAGTTAGCTATTAGATGAGGTAATTGTGTTGGGATAGATGAAGATTTCCTGGGGTTTGCCTAGTTTTTCATGCTTAGATTGTGAGCCTGCCTCCCAGCCAATGAAGAGGTAGGATAGTGGGGAGATGGGATTCTCTGCGTTAGGGTATAAAAATTGTACTTCAATTTCTGTAAGTTGCCTCCCCCCACCAGGTTCCCTGACCTGGTGGAGGGATGTCCCTTTCTTGAGAATTGTAATAAAGCTTTTTCTTTCTGTTCTTATTGAGAAGCCTCTTCATTTATTTAAGATTTTGAGTATGGGTTTTTTTTATCCCACACACCTGTATATACTTTGCTTGTATGTTGTTTCCCCAAGTAGAAAGTGCTCTTTGAGGGCAGGGTCCATGTTTTTGTCCTTTGTATAACCACTGCTTAGCATACTACATGGCACACAGTGCTTCATAAAAGCTTGTTGGTTGTTCATTAACCATGTTCACCAGTGACCATTTCTAAGGCAATCTTCCCATCTTTTTGGGAGATGAAGAGATGACCTCACAAATGCCACTTACAAATAATTCTTCTACCATCTTTGCTCCACTTCTCACTTAAAGTTCAATACAATTTTTTATGCCAATTCCTCTACGTTTTTGTCATTTTTTTTTCCAGAGAGCAATTCTACTTTTCTTAATGATATCTATATCTGGCTCATGTTGCCCTTCTGTATGAAAATGCTTGGTTTGGCATTCAAAATCCTTCATAATCTGACTCCCTCCTACCTCTCCAATCTTCTTATTCATTTCTCCCTGATATGTACTCTTTTATGCTACCTCTCAGCTGGGAGGATTCCCTGTGGCCATCCACCAGGCCTGGAATACTCTCCCTCCCTTTCTCCACCTGGCTTCTTTTAAGTCCCAATTAAAATCTCACCTTCTACAGGAAGCCTTCCCTAACCCCTCTTAATTCCAGTGCTTTCTTTCTGTTAATTATTTCCTATTTATCCTGCATATAACTTTCTTTGTATGTATTTGTTTTCATGCTGTCTCCCCCATTAGATTTCAAGCTGCCTGAAGGCAGCTTTTGCCTCCTTTTGTATCTCCAGCATTTCGTACACTGTCTGGCACATAGTAGGTGCTTGAAGATGTTGACTGATGGATGGACTTCCCCCAATGTATGTTTTCTTTCAGTAGCTCCAAAACATGAAGGAGTGCCAGTCATTTCACAGTCCTCTATGTAAAACTGATCATCACGACAGTTTCATTAGGGCCAATTTGTAAGTCAGCATCACCCTATCTATTTCTTAATTTAAAAAGATCAGTTTGTTACATGGGATGGAGTACTAGCCCAATGAGAGGTATCACCTAAGTCTTGTTGTCCAGTGTTTTAAGATTCTTTCTAATCTTTGACAGTTACCATAGTGGTCTCAGAGTATGCACAATATGCTACAAATTAATAACAATATTTAGCACTGTGTTATTTCAATTGTTTCTCATAACATCCCTGTTATAATACCTATTTCATGGATAAAATAAATGAGAGTGAGACAAATTAAACAACCAGGGTCACACAACTGGTAAATATCTGAAGCAGGATTTCAAGCTGACATCAAGCACTGACCTCTATCCACCCTGTCACCTAGTTGTCCACATATCACTCTTGCTAGCATTGTTGTACATTCTACCCCTTCCCTTATGGAATAGGTCATGAGTTGGACTTTGAGGGGATTGTCACTAATACTGTCGTCGTTGTCTAGTTGTTCTCCTTTCCCCTTCCTCTTCTGCAGCTGGTGATTTCCTTTTGAGATTATCTCCAATTTACCTGTGTATATTTTTTTCTGATGGGATTTAGATAGAAATTTTTGGAGGAAAATATCACCATCTTGCTTTTTCTCTGTCTATTTCATGTTGTACAGGTAGATAAAATGAAAGCTTATTGTAATTAAATAAAAATGTTAGAATGTGTGCTCGTTCTCTGTAGACTCACTAAAAGCATATTCAGGACAACTTGTGTAGCAGAAAAGTCTGAGATAACATCTGCACCAGCCTATTTTTTCCTAGTTTTAATTTTTTCTGTTAGGACTTCACAGTTGTGAAGTTCTTCATTGGAGATTCTGAGCATTTGATATGGCAATATGTGTCAAATTTGTCCTTAAATGTTTTATGGACCAGTGCTTTAAGTGTTTACCAATAACAAACTTGGAATAATTCTCTGGTTGCCTAGAAAATTTATTTGCTGAATTCCTCAAGGTATTTTTTTTCTGTAGGATGGAGATTTTCTATTTCTTATCTATAAATGGTAGTGAGTTTCCATATGCAATTCTACTATAATTATTATATTATGTAATTATTTCTAATTACCTGATTGCATTTTTAAAAAATATACAAAATCCTTTTAGCCTCAATGATATATTGCACAGTTTTTTGAAGAATTTTTGTTGAAGAATCTGCATCACTTAGTAAGTCTTCCTCTTGCTATTGTCTGTTCTTTGTTCTTAAAGACCAATTACATCATGAAGGTGATGTCTTGATTTGTGAATGAATTGGATTTAAGTGAGGCAGAGATGCACAAAGTTGTCGGCCTCTTGTTCTCCTCCAAAGCCATTGAAGTCCAGCAGTAAGACATATTAAGACAAATTTAAAATTTGGGTCCCTTAAAAATAACCTTTCTGTAAGTTCTGGTGGCAACGAAATGATTATGAATCACTATCATAATGCCTAGAGTCAGGAAGACTGAGTTCAAATTCAGCCTCATGCACTTACTAACTGTACGACCTTAGGCAAGTCACTTAACCCTATCTATATAGTTCTTCATCTGTAAAAATGTACTAGAGAAGGAAGTGAAAAACTACTTTAGTATCTTTGCCAAGGCAACCCCATATGGGGTCATGAAGAGTCAGGTATGACTGAAACAACTCAACAACAAAAAATCATAAATGCCTGTTTCTTTCAAATAAATTCACATGACCCAGCCATTCTAATGGTGCTTTATTGTTGACATATTGGAGATCACCAATGGAGATCTTTTTGATTTCACTCTTAAATATTAGCCATTTCATAGGTTCTGTCTGGAAACGAGTTACTTTCAGATGCATTTGGAGGCACATATCAGTTCTCAGTTTTATTGTTGCTTAGTCAAGTGAAGTTTCTTTATTTCCAAATTATTTATCTAAATATCTAAATCTAAATTCATCTAAATTATGTGATCTTAGAAAAATTATCACAATGAGGGGGGCAGAGCCAAGATGGTAGAGTAGAAAGACTCACATTGGCTAGTTCCGAACCCACAGCCCATGGATTTCCTCTAAAAAGAACTCCCAGCAAATTCTGGAACAGTGGAAGCCACAGAGCAACACAGTGAAGGAGATTTCCATTCCAGAGAGCCCTGAAAAACCGATCCCAAAGGTCCATTGTGCACCGGATGGGAGCGGAGACCTCCCCTGCCCTGCCTGGCCACGTGGCACCGAGAGGAGCGAGCAGATCCAAGCAGGCTTCAGGGACAGAATCTCCAGTGGCCACGAAGGTCCCTCCAGATACAGATGCACAGGTCAGTGAGAGAGACGGGCTGAGAGGGGAGCAGGGTGTCTCCGGGGCTCAGGCCCCCTTGGGAGGCAGCAGCAGAGGCAGAAGCAGAGGCAGCAGGTGGCCAGAGGCTCCCAGAGCAGGCAGGAGCTCAGCAGCAGCTTCATTACAGAAGGTGTCTGCATAAACCCCCTGTGGGAACTGAGCCTGGGAGGCAGCCCTGCCCCCACCTGAGAACCTGATTTAATCTTACCCTGAACAGCAGCCAGGCCTGCCGCCAAAAGCACTGAGGCTGGGGAGAAGCATTTGAATCTCAGACCCCAAGCACTAGGTGGGCAGACCTAGGCCAGGGGTGGAGAGGACTCTTAGAAGTCAAATAACTGGCTGGGAAAATGCCCAGAAAAGGGGAAAAAAACTAAGACAATAGAAGGTTATTTTCTTGGTGAAAAAATGATTCCAACCTTCCTCCCTGACAAGGAAGAAAACTGCTTACCATCAGGTAAAGACATAAGAGTCGAGGCCTCTGTATCCCAAAGATCTGAAATAGATACCCCATGGGCTCAGGCCATGGA
>CM053771.1:357517949-357548831 GCA_028658325.1 Potorous gilbertii
TGCTACTGTTACAGTTTTGCCTGCCACTTGTCTTTTCTTCAGCACTAAGAAGTTATGCATAAATAATATCTTAAGGATACATGGAAACAGTAACAAGAAGGCCCTGTTTGGTTTTTTTGCCCATTTGCATAGCAGGTAGTAAGCATACAAGTGAGGCTGATGTATTCTTCAGAAATATTGACTATAGCTGTTGCCTTCCCAGCTCCTACAGTTCAATTATAATGTCTTCTTAACTGAGCCTACCCATACATGCTCTCTGATTAATGTAAGATAAGCTGATACTTTTTATGAGCACTAAATGTACGAAGAGAAACTTACAAATAGTCTAAGGAAGCAAAATATGATGAAGCAATCCTTTCTGAAAAAGTCATTTCTGAGACTGTCAAGCTACTTAGTCATATTTCCAGTAATTGAACCGCTTGTTGCGATAGGATTTGTCACAATAAAATGAAGATTATGTGAGAGTCATTGATTTTACTGGGACTTTGTACAGTAAGCACTTAATAAAATATAAGAGAATATTTAGGAAGGAGGTACAGTATGTGCTAGGATAAATGTTTTTAATTGCAAAGGCAATTCTCACAGTCCATCCTTCAGGTGCATGAAGCCCTGGGATTAGGTGGTGAAGACAGAAGCAGCAGCAGCAGGAGCTTTGGGAGCTCCCACACCAAATACAATAAGGGGACCTGGCAACTGGTCAGAAAGAGATTATCGGGTACCCCTATGCTAGCACTGGACACAGGAACAGATACTGTTTGGCAGATCCATTGCCCAAACCCACTTCTGGGTCATAATTCAAGGGCAGAGAGAAGCACTTTCAGTCAAGAGGGAATAGAAACCCTGAGGGGCAGTATTGATTGCAATTCTAAGGGGTCAGGGCAGCCCTCCCTCACTCAAAACAAAGTCAAGTGCAAGTCATGTCATCATTTCTCTGATGGCATGGTCTTCTTTGGCAACAAAGGATGAACGCAAGGGATGGGGCTCTTCCTGGATAAGGACCAGACAGCAGAACAAGACGACAGTAATTGCACCTTTTCCCAGATCACACCACGTTGGAAGCCCCAAACACTTCCAAATCCCACTGCTAGGTCTGTATCCCAAAGAGATCAAAGAAAAAGGACCGATTTGTAGAAAGTTATTTATAGGAACTCTCTTTGTAGTAGCAAAGAATTGGAAATGGAGGGAAATCACATCCATTGGGGAATGGCTGAGCAAGTTAGGTTATATGATTGTGATGGAATACTACTGTCTTATGAAAAATGATGAGCAGGGTAGTTTTAGAAAAACCTAGGAAGACATATGGATTGATGCAAAGTAAAATGAGAAGAATTAGGAGAACATTGTGCATAGTAACAGCAATATTTTAAGGATGATTAACTGTGAAAGACCTAACTGCTCTGATCAATACAGTGATCTAAGACAGTGGAACAATGATGAAAAATGCTACCTACATCCAGAGAGAGAACTGGTGAACTCAATGCAGATTGAAGCATACTTCTTTTTACTGTCTTTATTTTTATTGTTTCATTTTGTTCATGTTTTCTTTTGCAACCTGGCTAATATGGAAAAATTGCTTTTCATGACCTCAAAATCAAATTACTTTCCTTCTCAATGAGAAAGGGCAGGTGGGAGGGAGAGAATTTGGAACTTAAAATTTTTAAAAATGATTGTTTAAAATGTATCCATGTAATTGGAAAGCATCTACTAAAATAAAGTATTTTTAAAAGGATAAGGGAAACTTGGGTTTGTTTATAGGCATCAGGGAAAGAGTCGGTAGATAGGCAGAACCCTCCCTGCCTGTCCTCACATGAACCATTCCATTTGAATGATTCAGTCTAATAAAGCTGTGTAAATTCTAGGTTACTCGATGTCGCTCCTCCCAGCTCTTGTTTTTGCCTAACTCGTCTTATTCATTATGAGGTAAATTCTTTATTTTAGAGGATGGGGCAAGGGTGAATGAAGACAGTGCCAGAGTAGTTATAGATTTTGAGAAAAAAATGGCAAAGAGGAGTCAATTAAACATGAAAATAACAGACCTTCCCACCCCCAAAAAAAGATAGCAAACAGAGTTCCAGAAAGAGACACAGAAAAATCTGGTGAGTTTTCTTATTATAGGATTGAATTTAATAGTTACTTTAAAAAAATCCAATTTTATATAATAGAAGTTCACAGTATCACATAGGAGGTGTTCTAAAAGTCTTAATGCAATTTTAAGCATTAGTCACTTAATCAATTAAATTGCACTAAGATTTTTGGAACATTCTATGCAATTTTTTTTTCTGTTCTTTGTATATTGAAACATTGATGTTTATTGATAATTGTTTAGTTCATAATAAAATAAGAAAAAAATGTTGAGCTAGAGGGGCTTTACGATGACAGGTGTAGTCTTTAAGCATGGATGCCTGCATGAAGGCTAGTTCTATGGAGACAAAGAGAAAGATTTTTCCTCATTTCCAGAGTTTCAGCCCTGAAGTATATTTCTTCCCACATTGTGTGCTTAAAAAAGGGACACCACTCCCTGGAGAGTGTGTGTGTGTGTGTGTGTGTGTAAGTGTGGATTATTTTCCCTATTCTTTGGTTAATTGTTTTAGTTTCAATTAAATGTTATTATTAAAATTAACTTTCTTTGTGCCGCCTACTAGCCTGTTATAGAGCTCAAATGATCTTAGAGCTAAATTACAGCTCAATCCAAATGAGGTACGTTCATACCGTCTTATATATTCCAAACTGAACCTGTTAGTTCATGGGAATTCAGAGCTGAGAGGAATACCACATTACATGTTCCATTGAGGACATATTCTTGCTTTTACCACTCAGTGTGCCTTGTATGTAAATGATGATAACTGATTTTTTATCTAGACTTTAAATTTTGCAAAACACTTCACCTTCATATGCATTATTTCATTCGAACCTCCCACTAAAAGATTAGAAATATTGACAATCAGAATTGATTTATCCATGATTATACAGGCATTAAACCTATAGGCTTCAAAATACCAGCACAGGGTCTTACATACTGTAGGTGTTCATTAAATGTTTATCAATATCTCTCAGGTTGTTAGGTATTAACAACTCCTTAAAGAGAAATGAGATTGCAGCAACCAGTGGTCCATTTACTTAACATTGCTAAAATTAGGTATCTCTATTAAGCAATCAGTAAAGATCTGGCAGAATTGAAATAATTGGTGGTTTTCTCTCATTTTTGGCTCTTTAAGGGAAGAAACTATATTTCATTCTTGGTATTGGCTGTCATATTTCTACTTCCCCTCCCCAAATGCCTTGTATATAGCAGACTTTCAATAATGTTTGTTGATGAAAATTATAAAGAGTTCTTAGGGTATTTTAAGTCTCTTGGGAAGAGGAAAGAGAGAGTGAGAGAGAGACTTCATTTTACTTACTCCCAAATTTCCTGTGACTAGCCTGGGTCTGAAACTTACTAGATACAAAGTACTGTTATAGTGGATTACAACCAGGGATGTACTGGTAAATGTTTAATAATTAGCTTCTCCCCCCCATCCCCCAGTAAAAATGTATGCATGATGTACTGCTAAGTTTAACCTACATAGTAACATTTCCTCCATCACATTCTTAAGTCTACAGACAATCAATGAAACAATAAAGCATTTACTGATTCCCAAGGTTTAAATGCTCATATGGAAAATTTAACAATCACTTCTCATCAGTTAGTTAAAAACTGGCTCCAACACACCCGTGAACAGACGTAAAACATTAGAATCAGAGTTGAAAGGGCCTTTATTTTCAACTCCCTCATTTCACAGATGAGAAAACTGAGGCCTAGAGAGGCTAAGAGGCTTATTTCCAGTTATAAAGGTCATAAGTAGTTGCTAGATGGTCAAATTTAAAGAGAAATTGTTAATGCTTCAATGTCAACATAACAGGGGGTTTCCACTGAAGTGGGATTACCAGGCTCTTTTCCTGAGCTGTTGATCACCTCTTATGAATCACTTGGACAAAGGCACAGATAAAGAATAAAGGTATATTCTTCAATTTTGCAAACAGCATAAAGCTAGAAGGTATAACTGACACGTTGAAAGATAATACCCAAAAAGATCTTGACTGGATAGAGCTTGGTGTGTTCATTTGCTCAGTCATTTCTCAGTTGTGTATGACTTTGCAGACACAACTAGATAGAACAGGGATCAACAGTCTTTTTCTATATATGATCAAATTGTAAATATTTTAGGCTGTTCAAGTCAAGTGGAAAAATGAGGGTTATTATGTAGCTACTTATATAATGGGAAAATAGACCACAAATTTTTTACTGATGAAGTTCAAAATAGAATAATCATATATATATATATATATATATATATATATATATATATATAGAAAACTTTTTATAATAAAGTTCTGCTAACAAGAATTGAATTTTTTGTGTGTGTGAGGGATAACACTTTCTTTAATTAGGGTGCAAAGTTAGTTTTCCTTATCATAAAAATCAATTACAAAAGTTCATCTGTTATGTATTTCATCTTTGAAAATGTCTTTTTATTCAGATAGGTACTGTCAAATACTGATATTAGTCCATAAGCATGTGATTTTAACTGAGCATAGCCATTGCTTGGAAGAAATTTATAGAATTCTATTCTATTCCTCTTGATATCTGCCTTTTATTCTGCCATTACATTGTAGATTAATCTTCCAATTGAATGTTAGGTGGAAGTTACTCAATTACACCATTAAATGGATTGTGAAATATGAAAATTTCTTTTGTACTTCCATTAAGACTTGAAAAACACTGCTAGAACTGTAGTTTGAGTTCAGAAAATACATAACCTACAAACCTGTGTGGGAATAGAGATCTTACTTCTTGTTTCAACATTTGACAATATGGGAAGTATATATTATAAAGCAACTTGACATTACTTGTGAGTCAAACAATGTTTGTTACTGTCATATTGACTTGTATATTTCACATACAAGTGTTGTTTTATCTTGTAATTTTAGGTTAAATTCATTAAAAATATTGTCAAGTCTGCAGCAAAAGCTAGTTTCCAAAGCTTTTTAGTGTTTGAAAATATGCAGAGGTTAGATATAATTTGTCAGGTCCATTTATAGTGGTTATTTCTTTCAGTTTAAAGATTGAACTAGATGGTCACTGAAGTATCTCCAACTCTTATATTCTGTGATTCTATGAAAGAGTCTGATTGTGAACCCATGTCATTTGACTATAACCACAGAGCACTTCCATTTTACTACAAGAGTCTTTACTCTTGTCCTTTAAAGGTATTGTGTAAATTTAGGGCAGAGTTTGGATGAGTGGTACACAGTCACTCTAGGATGAGGTGGAATGGTTTATTGACACATACAACCAAGCACCACATAAGAGGATATAGCAATTTAGTCAGGAACAGATTCATATTCAATATCCCTCAACCCACTATACCATGGGGCAGCATCCTGGGGGTGGGGAGGTGGAGTGGCCAGGATATATAGAAGGATATACTTTCCAGGAGAAAGCATAAAGCTATTGTAGGTTCAGGTTTATAAAAGATTTTCAGACAAAGGGTCTGTGCAGGCAGTTAATACATCAATGGTAGGATAATGGATCAGTTCAGAGAACATGGACCAAGAGCAGAAGAGAGCTTTCTAAAAATTAATCAGGAGAGTCTACTTAGGATAAAGAAAGTGAAATAATAACTCTGCCTCATCAGCAAGCTGGCTGAAGAGGTTTGGCAGTCAGTTCTAAATAGAATTGGGTTTAACTGAAAGCCTAAAGCATACAAGAAACAGAGTAAAAGAAGTCCTAGTAAAATGAGGCCATAGTCTCCTCTAGTTATACAAGGGGCTTATACTCTAACAGAGCAGAAAAGACATTCATAAAACTGAAAAATAATTGGAAAACTTTCTGAAGGCTTTATCTATCTCACCTGCCAAGAGAGATATAGAGCTTCAATTGGACAAGTAGCTGATGGAAGTTTCAGAGTGCCTTGGACACTAACAACTCCATAAAGAGGAAAGTAAAATAGAAACAAAGACGCATCCTTTGCACATTTTTTTCAAGACAGCTAATGTAATTAATGGTCATTTCATTATTTATTTAATTACAATGATGGTAATAAGCTCACTAAAAAACTTAAGTAAAAAAAGAAGTAATAATCTTTAGAAATATGAATGAGAATGTTTGGCAGTGGCAATAGAGGATGTAAGCATCATCATTGGCTAGGAAATTGAAATCAGTATCTGCAAGGTTCCTTGAAAATATTTTTTTTTATTTCATATTTATGTGAAAATGTTAAACATGCTTTTATCCATGCCATTTTCTAATGAATCTAACTCAAAAACTTGAGGAAAAAGAAACAAGCTAACCTATAGTTAAGATTCTCTAGTGTAGAAACCAACACACAGAAAGACAGAGAGAGACAGACAGACAGACAGACAGAGACAGAGACAGAGACCTTAGGAAACTAATGTGCATAGAAATAAAGAGGAAAATTATAAGTAAATTGGTAAAATCTTGTGAACACAAAAATGGATGTGTGTACAACATTATCAAGAAAATGTAATCATTAAGAAAATGTATGATTTGGAAAGTAAAGTTGGCCAGGCCATCTATGTCATGAGGAGAGAAAACAGAAGGACAATGCCAGTGCTATGCTGATACCTATATCCATCGGAAAACCTTCAACATATTGGGTAGATCTTTGGGATAACGTGGGAAAGAGCTGCATAAGATCAAAAGGTGTGGTTAACTTAATGGTTATCTGATGAATTCTGTAGCTGGAATCAGGCTGAGAGGAGTGGCTAGGACCCTGACTAACAGATTTAGAATTCAAACTGACTAAAATATTTGTGAAATTTAATTAAGGATAAATGTAAAGTCAGAATCACAAGATTTCAGAGCTGGAAGAGACCTCGATGGCTATACCATTTCTGTCCAACTCATACCTGAAAAGAGATACCCACTACAATATACTGGTGTGTGTATGTGCACATGGGAATGTCTAAATGCAGCTCACAGAAAGGAATGAACACATGGTTCAGGAATCTCTTCAACTTCTCTCCAAGAGAGACTTAGATTCCTGACGAAACAAATCTAATCTCTACTGAAAATAAAGGTGTTTTATATACTTAAAGACAGAAATCATGTCATACACACACACACACACACACACACACACACACACAGAGGCAGGTCACAATAGAATTATGTCTCTGCCCCACCCCACCATTTTGGGTTCAAGTTGCTTTTCCTGGTTACTACTCCTTAATGGGAAAGAGTGCCCCCAGACTTGACTCCTCACCGAACACCAGCTACATAAAAGCATTCACACATGGTAATTAACAAATAAATTCATTCATCCAAGCCAATGATAAATAGAAATCAGAAAAGTTATACAGGTTAGAATATACCAGACAATATACAAATTAAATGAGCTCTCCCAGTGAGAATGAGATACCTCAACTCAAACAAAAGAGAAAGAATCCCCCAAAATCACCTAAAAGGAAAAATCTCCTAAAGTCCCTCATGGCACAAATTAGAAATAGAGACATAGACAAATACCCATTTCTCTACATTTTTCTCTCCCTTTCAGAGGAGAAACAGCCCATTCCATCAAACCTAAGCTTACTCCTTTCCAACTTCTAGCCATTGCCCTTGGTTCTACCTCTAGGACCAAGTAGAATAAGTCCAATCACTCACTACATGATAACCTTTCAAATACAATTATCCCTTCCACATTGCAACTTTCCCTATCACAGTTTCAAGTTTTGTGGAAGCCACAGAAGACATACAAAGGCCAGAAGATGACAGAGAAAAAGTTTAGAAACTCAGAAATGCATAAAATATATGTATATTATTGTATATTATCAACCCAAATTTTACAATAAAGTACTGTAAACCTTCCATAAAAAAAAAATTTAGACTTCTCTAGTATGAAGGGCCAAAAGATTCTACATGATTTTTCCAGATCTCAGGAGTGCTGTGCCCCTAATCCCTTTGACGTGGAAGGGATAACTGTACTTGAATAGATAGATACGCATGTTCCCCTTGAGTTTTCTCTTCTCTATTCTCCCTTCCCCAGTTCCTTTCATCAGTTACTAATACAATCTAAATAAATACCTTTCACTCTTGATTCTTTCTAGCTTATCAATGTCTTTCCTAAATTGTGGCACACAGAACTGAACATAATATTCCAAGTGTGGTCTGATAAGGGTAAAAAGGTAAAATCAGGCTATTTCCTTCATATTCTTGAAAATTAGTCTTCTAATAATGCAACTCAAAAATGCTTTAGATTTTTTGAATGCCACATCTCCCTGATGGCTCATATTGGTCCTGCAACATACTAAAACTTCTAGATCTTTTACTGACAATCTGCTATCTAACTCTTACCCCTCCATCTTATATTTGAGAAGATGATTTTTTGGACCCAAGCGTGAAACTTAACATTTATGCCTATTAAATTTCAGACTTGGTCCAATGTACAGGCTGTCAAGATCTTTTTTTTAGTCCTAGTTATCCAGAGTGTGAGCTACTCCACCCAGGGTTGTGTTATCTTTCAATCTGATAAGTCCTCAATCATTGATCTGAATCATTGATAAAAAAATATTAGCAGTACAGGGGATTCAAAAACTCATCTTCCCAAGTAAGAGGAGGCGATGTGACTAGATAGCAGTTTGCTCATTAAAAAAAAAAATAGGGTCTTTTAGTGCACTACAAGTTTATTATAAATCAGTAAGTGTGATATAGTTGCCAAGTAAGTAGGCTCAGTTAAAAGAAGCATTGTGTTGAGAAGTAGGAAGTTCCACTGTATTCTACCCTCGTAAGACCACCTAGAATAGTCTGTTCAGTTCTGGCCATCACATTGCAGCGAAGATAGTGATAAACCGGAGAATACTCGGGGCTACTGGGATGGTGACACAGCTTAAGTTAATATCTTACAAAGAATGATTGAAGGAACTCAAGATATTTAGCATGGAGAAATGATTTGGTGGAGAGGAAGGGGGAGTAGTAGGTATTTTCATGTATTGAAGGGCTATAACATGGAATAAGAATTAAATTAACTCTGGTTGGTTACAGAACTTGAAAAAGGTCAAATTAAGTTGCAAAGAGGCAGATTTCAGCTTGATAGAAGGAAAAATTTTCTCCTAATTAAAGCTATCGAAAATCAGAATGGCCTGCCTTTCAAATTATTGGAGTCTCCTTTATTAGAAGTCTTTAAAATAAAGCCCATGTGATGTCTCGAGCAGTTGAATATAGAAGACATTCTTACACTAGAGAAACTTTGAGGTCCTTTCCAACTCTGAGATGATTCTGTAGAGAGAACATCCATGTTGCCAAGGTCACAAATTCATTAAAGTATGATATAGGGAATTTGGAAGTCAGGAAGAGATGTTGTGATCTAGTGGATAGTGGTGGACTTGACATCAAGAAAACCTGGACTGGAGGTCTTCCTTAGATACTGAGCTCTGTGAGCCACAGAGTGGTACGAGGAAAACAACAATGAGCCTGGAGTCAAGAAGGTCTGATTCCAAATCTGACCTCTTTTACTATTTGTGTGATCTTGCTCATGTCACTTTACTTCTGTTTTCCTCAGTTTTCTCATCTGTGAAATGGGCATAGTAACCATAGCATCTAATAATAGAGTTGTAATGAGGATCAAATGAGAAAATGATTTTAAAACACCTAGCACAATGTCAAGTACATAGTAAATGCCACATAAATGTTAGCAATTATTACTTGTAAAAGGAAGAAAATAATAGCACCTCTCCCACAGGGCTGCTGTGAAGATCAAATGTGATAATAAGTGTCAAGAGCTTTGCAAACCTTAAAACACAAGGCAAATGTTAGCTATTATTATTGTAAGCTGCAAAGAGTTGATAAAGGGTAAAGCAGAGTAAAAACTCGAGTTTTCTCAGAGCAATTTGGAATTATGGGAAGGAAGACGTATTACACTAGGAAGTAAAAAAGTAGTTGGTTTTGTGTCTCATTCCACATGCAAAATGAAATTCCACCATTCTGGTTGGGGAATAGTCATGGGGACTAAAAATTCAGCTAAATAAACATGATCAGCAAAGCAATGTAACCACTTGGGGACTATGTCTAATAAGTGCCACAGGGTTTGGTGTTAGAGCAGGTCTATTTTAACTTAATGATCTGGAAGAGGAAATAACCAGCATTGCAATGAAATTGCAAATGATACTAAATCAGGAGGTGTTGCAAACAGTAATGAAGATGGAGAAAGCAATACAGGATGCCTTGGAGATGTAAAAAAAATAAGAATACAATTAGGGCTTTAGCGTACCAAAAAAAAGAAAGAAAAAGGCAAAAAAAAGAAATTTACTGCCTATCTTCCTATGGCCAGGTAAGGATCAATATAAAAGCTCTGTCCCATTGCCCATAAAGATTCTAGGGTCTAAAAATTCAAAAATCCTAACTGACTTAAGCATTGCATTTAATACATGAGTTTGGATCATCTTAAGGCACTAATCTTCTGTCCTTTTGTCCATGTGGTAACTCTCACCACTAACATAATCTGTAACTTGTCTATGACTTAGTAGATAAATTTTGGGTAATTTCCTGAGGCTAAGAGAGACAAGAGTTCCTCTGACTGCTTGGTTTGTGCCTTCCACCTTCTTCTGGGCAGCGTGTGTCCCTAGAGGGAAAGGCTGCAAGAGCTGGGGTCAAGGCTTCTTCCATCTGTTCTAAAGGACTTCTCTATGCTTAGGAAGAGTCTACCACAAGGGGCTGCCTACTTCATTGCCTCCTCCTAAGGTGAAAAGAGGACTGAGGGACTTGCCTTCCTTCTCCTGATCTGCCCCAAAACAATTTCCAACTTTGCCAGAACAAGGCAATGTCTACTTCTTGCTAATAGACTGATCTCTCAACAGCAACATGGAGAACATCTGGTATAAAGAGAAACCATCCACCTTTTGACCTCCTCAGACCTTCTATCTCCTTCTGTGTCTGTCCTTTGAGGGAAAAGAAAGAAGTGAGTCTTTGGGGAATGGGACTTCTTTCTCCTGGTGGTCAGAGTCAACTTCCATCTCGTGCTGCACCTTTTCTGCTGAATCTCCATGATTTGGAGGGAAGAGGAATACTGAAACAGGACCTCCCATGTGACTATCTATGGACCTCCCATATCATATTACGCTTCTTTCCAATCTGATCTCCAACCTGATTTGGGAAGAGGAGTTGTGCCCTCTCCTCAATGGTAAACATTCTCACATCAGTCATAGCCTTCACATCGTAGTAATTATAACCCCCTGTAGGTCATCATCCAAATCCTTCTCTCCACCCTGACAACCCAATTCCTTATTTCTGTCTTACTCCCAAGGTTTCAACCAAGCACCACTAAACCTTTGCATTAGACTCTGTGAAATGCCATGCCATAGACAATCAACTTTCCTTCATCCTAAAGCTTTTCACCTCCTACTTCTTCCATCTACTATTTCTGAAAGTTGCCCCCTCCTTGTGACACAGCCTCCCTTTCTAGTATTATCTGCACTTGCCTTCATTGTCCTTAGCTCACTGGTTGAGGGAGTTGGATTACTCCTTTTTTTTCCACTATCGCTTCCAGATTTTCTAAACCCTATCTTCATTACTCAGTAACATGTTCTCCTTTGACAGTCAGGCTACTCATGTCTACCATCCACTAAAAATCCTGGTAGTTATTATTTATGTGAACCCCAAATCACTCTCCTTTTTTCCTGAATGACTTTGATATATGATGCACAATTTTTGTCTCATCCCCAACTCCTACCTTCACAGTAGGTGACTTTAATATACATATTGACTGTCCCTCAAATACCCTCAATTCTTCACCTTCAATTTTCACTTCCTACGAGCTACTCCTCACTCTTACCATGGCCACTTATAAATATGGTCATACTGTTGACCTTGTCGTCACCCATAAATGTACCACCTCAATATTCAAAAATTCTGAAATATCCTTATCTAACCATAATCTATTGGTTTTTCACCTCTCCCTCTGCCTTCCCTTACAAAATCCTACTCTTTATTGATACCATGACTTCTAATCTCTTGACTTCTCAATTCTTTCCCAGGCTATCTCCCCTGCACTAATAACTATTTCCTCTTTTCCCCATCTTGACCCCTTGGTGAACCAATCCAACTCTACACTGTTTTCCTCTCTTGAATCCTGAGCTCCCTTTCCATATTACTGACTACACCAAGACAAGCCTCAGCTTTGTATCATCTCCATCATTTATTTGCTGCTTTCACTCCTATACACATGCTGCTGAAAGTACAAAAAATCATGTAACCATTCTGACTTGATCCAATAAAAGTTTATGTCACACAACTTCAACTAGGTGCTCACTGCTGCTAGGGAATTCTATTATGCCTCTCTTATCCACTCACTATTCTACTCTCTGCAATGGCCTTTCCAAAACTTTTCATCCTTCCCCACACCATCCATGGCTCCCACTCCCTTTCAGTTGAGAACATTGTCTGACATTTTAGAGAAAACACTGAAACTATTCACCAAGAGCTCCTTCTTCTCTCCTCTTCCTCATCTATCACTCACCTTCTGCCTTTCTCTCTCATCCTTTTCTCACAAGATGAAGGAATCTTACTCCTTACCAAAACAAACCCCTCTCCCTCTTCAAATGATGTTCAAATCTGGTCTCTTCTAACAGAATGCCTTTTCTGTCCTCACTCAATCACTTATTTTCGATGTCTCCTTGTCTTTAGGCTCATTCCTTATTGCCCATAAACATGCCATGTCTCTCTATCCTGAAAAAAATCATCTGATCCTTCCATCCCAGCCAACTACAGTCCCATATCTCTGCTGCTTTTTGCAGTTAAGCTTCTCCAAAATTCCACCTACAATAGGTGCTTCTCCTTTCTCTATCTCCTTTCACTCTTCTTAACTCTTTATAATCCAGCTTCTGACTTTATCATTGCACTGACATTGCTCTTTCCAATGCTGACAATCTCTTGGTTGCCAAATTCAGTGGCCTTTTCTCAAGCCAAATTTTCCTTGACATCTCTGCAGACTTTGTCAGTGTTGATACTTTTTGATTCCATCTTGGTATTCTCTTCTCTCTTGGGTTTTGGGACATCACATTCTCCTGGTTCTCCTCCTACCTCTCTGGCTGCTCCTTCTCAGTCTCTTTTGTTGCTTCCTCATCTAGATTATATCCTCTAACCGTAGCTATCCCTTAGGGCTTTGTCCTGTGTCATCTTCTCTTCGCCCTCTATGTTATTTCACTTTGGGATCTCATTAACTCCCGCGGATTTAATTATCATCTTTATGCTGATGGTTCTCAAATCTATGTAACCTATTGACTTCCAATCTCACATTTCCAAATGTTTTTCAGACATCTTAAACTAAACATGTCCAAAACAGAACTCATTATCTTTCCTGTAAAACCTTTTTCCTTCTTATATTCTGTTTTATTATAGGGGGTAACAGCATCCTCCCAGTCTTCAAACTTACATCCTAGGCATCATCGGCCTCAGCTTCTCAATATCTGTCATCCTCCATATCCAGTCTATTGTTAAGTCATGTTGATTTCACTTTCTCAGCATCTCTCAGACATGTTCCCTTCTCTCCTCTGATACTGCCATCACTCTTGTGTGCACCTTTGCAGTCACCTCATGCCTAGGCTACTACTATAACCTGTAGTGGTTCTGCCTGCCTCAATTCTCTCCCCATTTCAATTCATCTTCCATTCAGTCACAAAAGTGATTTTCCTAAAGTGAAAGTCTGACCATATCACTTCCCCTACTCAATGAATGCTAGTGATTCCCTATTATCTCCAGGATCTAACATATACTTTACTGAGGGTGAAATGGAATCAAATTTGAGAGGTGGATACAACTTATTCAAAGACAGGAAAAAAACCAAATATGTATTGTTGTATGCAAAGAATAACAGGTTTGGCTTAAATGAAAAACATGTGAGAGAGAACAATGTGTAACCAGCATGGAATAATAGGCTGTAGAAAGATTGTGGAAGGTATATCCTAGAACAAAATCCTAAACATGAGCCATGTGATGTGGAGATGATTCTGTCTCTTAAAGGATATATGAGAGGAACATAAGTTCTGGTGGTCCAACTAAGCTACAAAAACTTTGAGTGCAGTCTAGTGACAGCTTTTATTACTTGAAAGCCTTTATGACTAAGTATGGAGAGTTTCTTCATTAAAGAATTTGTTATTGGAGGGCTCTGGCTCCACCTTCCTTTGTAATATTATATTTAACAACTAATACCTCTAGCTGTGGAAAGGAGGGATGGAAGGAAAACCCACATCACCTTCACCCAACTCCATGCAGTAAAATAATATTTCTCCAGGAGGCCATAGTTTGAGGGGCAGTAGCCTATCTGAAATATGGAATAGCATCCCATTGATTCAGAAATATGGTCCCTAGAGAGTCAAGTGGATTGGACCAGGGAGGTGACTTTCTTTTCTGTAATAAAGTCAGAACTCATCGATTCATAAATGACTCTTGGCAGAACTTAGAATAGGAAGTTTTGCTTGCATTAGGCATGGAGATGAGGCCTTGGGTTCTAGCCTTGGATTCTAACAAGTAGATATATGATTAGAAACATGTGATCTAGTTTAGCCGCAAGTAGAAATAATGGCTTCATATAGGTCTTTTAGAGTGTTTTCTCTTGACTTTTTCTTCTCCTTTGCTTTTTTTGGTCAGTCTTGAAGTAGCAGCTGTCAGAACTAGTTCTTTGTCCTAGATTCCCTTTCTGTCTAAGAACAGCACAGTAGAGAAATCCAGGAAGCCTTGTTAACTTTTCTGCAGGTGGAAGTCATCAGAAGGCTGCTTTTCTTCTGAGAAGAGCAACACATCAGAAATTTGGTTTTCCTTATTCACTTCTTTGTTTCTCTCTCTCTACTATTATCCAATTTAGTAAGCATTTGGGGTTTAATGGAGGACTAGCATGCCTGGTATGAGGGCTGGCCATGCCCTTTTCAGGACTACTCATCTACCTTTGCTGTCCAATCGGTCATCCAACTCTACCCAATAACTCCAAGAAGCTGTAGTATGCACAGGAGACAAACCCTGGTAAATCTGTATTGGCAGATGAGCTAAACCAGGTTGAGGGTAACCAATAGTCCTCTGTGTGTTAGGGGGATGTCTACCCCAAGTATATGAAGACTTCCTCCAGTGGAACGTGCAGATGAGAGTTATTCTAAAGATCATAAAGAAGTTTGGATCACTTACAGCTTGGTCAGACATCAAAAGCACCAAGCTCATCCAGTGCATCCCAGGCCATCATCAGCCACCTTGACTTTTGTCTTACTATTGGACTTTGATGACTCTGGAAGAGAAGTGAGGTTGGTGACTTTGTGCAACTCTATCTCACTTAAATCCAATTCAAATAGCAAGTCAAGACATCACTCATCATGATTATCCATAAGTGCAGAATTTGACCAGGTGATCCCTACCTCCTCCTCACCCAATCAACTCCAGTGACTTTATATTACATCTAGGATAAAATATAAACTCTTCTATTTAAATGTCAAAGTGCTTCATAATCTGACTCCAACTCATTTTTCCAGACTCTGCACATTATTCCATTTTTTGCACTCTGCAATCCATTCAAAATGGCCTCCTCCCTGTCTCTCTCACATGACATTCCATCTCCACTTTCCTGCACCCCTTTGCTCTGGCTGTCCCATGCTACTACAGTGAAGTCTCTCCTCTGCCTCACAGCTTTTATTTCTTCCTTTAAGCTGCAGCTCAAGCACTATGTCTTTCATGAAGACTTTTCATGTTCATCACACCTGGAGCTTTCTCCTCCCTCATCTCCATCTTCTACCTTCACTGACTTCATTAAAGTTGTAATTAAAATCCCATCTTCTACAAGAAGACTTCCCAACCCCTCTTAATTCAAGTGCCTTCTCTTTCCTAATTATTGCCTATTTATCGTCCACATGGTTTGTTTGTACGTACTTGTTTTCTTGTTGTCTCTCTCATTAATATTCTGAGCTCCTGGAGGACAGAGATTGTCTTTTTCCCTTTTTTGTATCCCTTTTTCTTACTGCAATGTTTGGCACATAGTAAGTGCTTAATAAATATTTATTGACTGACTGATATCTCCAAATGCTCATGCCCTCCATCCTAAACTACCTTGTATTTTCTTTGTATCTGTTTGTATTTATTCAGCTCATATTTATGCTACATAGAGCTATTTCTCTTGTCTGTTAGAAGGTACACTCCTTTGGGATAGGGACCATTTTGTCATTTGTACTTGTATCCCTAATGACAAGCACAATATAAGGCAAATAATAGAAATCTAAAGAATATTGGTTGATTGATTGGTTTAGATAGGCTGTCACCAAGATCTGAAAGATGCAATGAGGAGTGCATCAGACTCAGTGGATGAAAGTTGGGAGTTGTCTCTCTTCTCGAAGACTACTTATTGGGGTGATTACCAGCTGATTGATTATGGAGCCATAACAACTCATGAAACTGTTTATTGATATACCAAAAGGTTAAAATCTATATTGGTGGAGGGAGTTAGCTACCAAGGAACTTATGACTTCCTAACATATTGAAATAGTAGATTTTGGCTATAATATATGTGTTTATTTGCCTCCTATTCTCTGAAGCTTTTGGAACTGTCATTCTGTGAGCAAGACTGGCTTCCAAAAGTCCTTTAAAAAATAGCTACAAGTATGCTTTCATGTTGGCATAATTATTTGGGAGGATACATATATATGCATACATATACATGCATGTGTATGTTTATGCTTATAAAATTGGCTAAAAATTCCCCTGCATAAAGGCATAGATAGTGTCATCATTTTGGCCAGGTGAAACAGCTCCCAGTGCGATCTCATGTAATGCCATTTGTCAACATGAGTTACTACTGTACCAATGCCAGAGAAAGTTGCCATACAGAAGAATTAAGACAGATTTTTGCCTTAACTTTGAAAAATACTTGTACCATTAAAAAGTATACTGCTCAGATATAAAATATAAAGTAAGTGATTAAAATCCTACATGATTATTTTTATACTTCATGGAATTTTACGTGCTTCTAGGTAATGCTTTCATTTTGACTTTCATTTAAATGTGATTTTTGAATGAAGAACAAAAAAAAATCTTTTTCTAAAAGGAATTGACAAACTAAGCTATATCATATATATACACACACATATATGTACATATATACATACACACATATACATTCATGTATATGTATATATGTATGTATGCGTACACAGATGTCTGTGTGTGTGAAATATATGTGCATATATATGATCATTCTGAAATGGCATGGCTGTTATTAAATTTCTGTGACTCACATTCCTCTCTCTCCCAATAGTCAGGAAAATAGAATCTGTAGAACTCTAAAATTAGGCTAATGTTACTTCTACAGTCTGAATATTCATGAAATCATGCATGAAATATTTACTATGCCCTCAGCTTCTTAAAATACTTTCCCTTCTCTGCTTAAGAATCTTCACCGATTCCCTTTGAGTTCATTCATTCATTCCACATATACTTCTTAAACATTTACTAAAAATAAAAATTTATATTAGGCACTGAGAGGAATATAAAGAGAAATAAGATGGGAGGAGGGGGTAATTAGAAGTAAACAATTTTAAGGAGGGACAGGGTCAAAAGAGAGAATAAAATCAATGGAGGGCAGGATAGGATGGAGGGAAATCTAGTTAGTCTTTCACAAAATGACTGCTATGGAGGTGTTTTGCATGACTGCACATGCATAGCCTATATTGAATTGCTTGCCTTCTCTCAATGGGGGTGGGTGGGGAAGGAGGAAGGAAGAGAATTTGAAAGTCAAAGTCTTAAAAATGAATATTAAAAACTGTTTTTACATTCAACTGGTAAATAAGACATACAAGCAGTGGGGCATAGAAATCTATCTTGCCCTACAAGAAAATAGAAGGGAAAGGGATAAGAGAAGTGAAGGGTGTGAAAGAAGGAAGGGCTGATTGGGGGAAGAGGTAATCAGAATGCATGTTGTCTTGGGATGGATAGAGGAGAGAGATGGGGAGAAATTTTGGAACTCAAAATCTTGTGAAAGTAAATGTTGAAAACTAACAATTAATTAATTAATTAATTAAAAAAAAGATAAATAAGACACGGTTCCTGCCTTCAAAAAGCCTGTAGTCTAGTAAGAGAGATAAGACATCTAAACATAGCATAATGTACAGTATGATGAATAAATAAGAGAAGTATCATGAACTGTGATTGTTCAGAGGAAGGAAAAATTGGTTATCAAATTATGGTCAAAGTCAATGCCAATATTATGTAGTGGCAAGTATGCTGACTCTGGAGACAGAGGACCTGGATTCCCATCCTGACTTTGACTGATGCCTAATGCTTGAATGACTATGACCAAGTCATTCCTTCAACTTCAGTTTTCTCTTCTGCCAGAATGAGGAAGATGGACTAGATTACTTATGAGGTTCCTTCCAGCTTTAAATATAGTATACAATGATCCTCAGTTGATGCTCAAAAACAAGTTTCACAGGGAATTGGAACCCAATATACATCAAAAGGAAAAAAAAGACATTCTAAACTTACTGGACAGACTGTGTGAAGGCAGAAAGAAAATAACTGCAATGCCAAGTTTATGTGGAATGTTTAGTATAGAAAATAGAATATAGGATGAAGGGAAATGTCTAAAAGGTGGGTAGGAGCCAACTAGGTGCCTCAGTGAATACAGAACTCAGTGAAGAGTCAGGAAAATCAAAATTCAAAGCTGATTTCACACACTTACCAGCTGTGAAATCTTGGACAAGTAACTTAACCTCTGGCCTGACTCAGTTTCTTCTATTGTAAAATAAGGGTAGTCATAGCACCTACCTCCCAGAGTTATCAAAAAGATTAAATGAGATAATATTTGTAAAGCACCAGCACAGTACTTGGCACATAATAGATCTATATAGATCTATGACTGTTGCTGATGATGGTGGATTCAATTCCCAGTTTTAACACCCACGTATGTGACCCTGGGGATGTTACTGGATTTTTCAGAGATGTTTTCTCATCTTTAAAAGGGAAAAATAATACTTGTATGTTATATTTCACAGGGGGAATTTGTGAGGAAAAACATTTTGGAAATGATGAAGTTATATAATTGGCAGAAGTAGTAGTAGTAGTACAGTCATAGCCATCATACTCATTTTAGTAATAGCAGTGGTGTGATGTTTTATTTTAATAAAAAATAATTTCCAGTAACACTTTGATGCTCTCAGGTCTTTAAAATAGTGATATAAATATTTTTTCTTCTCCTTTTGGTTTTGTCACTATTGTTTTATTCTGAATTTAGTCAACACTAACAAAAATAAATATTCGAATAAATAAATAGCATTAAAAATGATTGTATGTAAAAATATAAACACCAAATGATGTATTTCTTTTTAACCTGTGTGTGTTAAACTCGACAAAATAATAAAAACCCCACATAAAAAAAGAAAAAGGAATGGAAGAACTAGATCATGAAGGATTTTAAATGCCAAGCTGAAGACTTTGTAGTCTGTCCTAAAAGCAATGGGGAGCCACTGTAGATTCTTGAGTAGGAGAATGATATGGTCAGATCTTTGTCTCGGAAAGATAATGTTAATCACTATGTGGCAGACAGATTAGAGAGGAAGGTGACTGAAGACAAATTAGAAGTTCTCCTGCTTTCCCAGTCACCAATGAAGTGAAGTAGGCCAGTGTGCTTACTTCCATGCTTTTTAGCATGATGCTTTCGGTAATATTGTCAGATGCCTTCAACTAGAATGAAAACAGCCACAAGGTCAGCTACCACATTGATGGCAAATTATTTAACATGGAAAGACTACAAGTCAAGACTGAAGTAGAGGAAGAGTCAGTGTGTGACTCTAGTCTCAAGGCACTCACCATCTAATGGGAGCAACTGAATGAAAACAACTATGTACAAACAAGTAAGACAAGATATGTAGGAGATAATCAATAGAAGGAATGTACTATAATTAAGTCATGAAAGGTTTCTCCTAGAAAATGGAATTAGGCTAGGATCTGAAGGAAACCAAAAGGAAAAAATGAGGAGGGAGAATATTCTAGGTATGGGGAATAACCAATGAAATGCTTAGAGTGAGGAATATCTTATGTGAGAAACAGCATGGAGACCAGTACAAATATATAGTAGAGAACCTGGCTGGCAGTAAGGTAGAAGTGGACCTGGTTAGGAAAGGCTTTAATACCAGAGGATTTTATATGTGATACTAGAAGTATACAGAGCCACTAGAGTCTATTAAAATGGGAACAGAGGGTATCAACATGGTCAGATCTCTGCTTTAGGAAGATCACTTTGATGAAAGATGGATTGGATTTGAGAGGGACTTGTGGTACAGACATTAGCTAGCATACTAATGCAATAGTCCAGGTATAAAATGATGAAGGTCTATACCAGAGTGGTGACAGTATCAGAGGAGAAGAAGCATGTAAGAGAAGTCCATGGCTGTGGTGCAGGAGAATTGTAAAGTCCATTTCAGGGGCTCAGGGGACTTTTTTTTTTACTGTAAGAGAATCAGATTACTGAAAGCAAGCAAAAAAAGTAACCAAAGTGACCAAAATAAATTCAAAAGTTAATTGGGCTGAAGTAAGACCTGCTGGACTTGGAAGGAAATTGAGGTCAGGAAGAAAGTTCACTCGCTTTCTAGTCATCATAACCTCAAAGTTCATCAAATCCTTCACCAAATGGACTGCAATTTATTAGAAGAAATTTCATATGCTTTCAGCTTATACTTCTGCCTCTTTACATTCACGGAGAGCAACATGAATCATAAAGCAAAAGAAAGAAATGAATATCTATCTTCTCCCTCCTTACATATACTCCCATCATTCCCTTGTTCATATCCTCACATTTGCTTAGATGGAACCTACTATAGTCCCTCATATGTTGTAGAAGCTCCATAAAGATTGGTTGAATAAATAAATGAATGAACTGGATTTTAAAATACCAGATTAGGATGGAAATTGATATCAAGAGTCAGCTGGGTGGTTCAGTGGATAGAATTGCAGATCTGGAGTCAGAAAGACCTTAGTTCAAATCTTTTCTCAGACACTTACTAGCTATGTGACTCTAGGCAAGTCACTTAACCTCTGTTTGCCTCAGTATCCTCAACTATAAAATAAGAATAACTATAAACTTTCCAAAGGCAGCTGTGAGGATCAAATGGAATGATGTTTGTAAATGTTTGGTGTAATGCTAGAATATAAATATAGAATATAAATACTAGCCATCATCTTTAGTAGTTATAGTAGTAAAGAATGTTGATTTTATGCCTCTTACTAGTCATATACTTAATGAAGGGGGGTGTGACTTTAAGAAAAAAAGGTCAGCATGATGAAGAGAAGTGTGGAAGACTTATATGAACTGTTGCAAAATGAAGTAAGCAGAACCAAGAAAATAGTATATATCATGACTGCAACAATGTATACAGAAAGAACAACTACAATGTAACCTAAAATTAGGGATACAAGTTTACATAAAACAAACATTAAAAAGATATATAAGACAACAGATACCTTCCCCTACTCCTTTGTAGAGATGGATAGGGACTCTCTCTTTGACATGGCACATTGTGTATATTGTCATATTTTTAAAAATATGTTGATTGGTTTTGCTGTTTTATTTTTATTCTTCTTTTTCTTAATTAAAAAAACACTGTTTAAAGAGATGATTTTTAGGAAAGAAGAAGAAAAAAGAATATAAGGAGAAGCCTTTGTGATATAACAAAGGATTTCAATAATTTTTTTAAAAGGCATAAGTGAATAGTTTTTTTTTTTAATTTGTTTGTAAGAAAGGTTTATATGATTATTCCAGTGGTAGTAATTACAACTATACACATCTTTTTCAATGTTTGTCCTGTTCAGGTTCCATAAATTAAAATCCTGTTTTGAACTGATTTCATGTTTCATGCACTATGTGAAGTAAAATGGAACACTATGTGCAGCAAGTTGGTGGTCATGTAGAAGGTCAAAGTCGATTTCTATAACATCTTTAATATTTACAAAACCTGTTATTTGTACAATGGAAGCAAATGAAGCCAGAAAATGAAATGTGGACTTAAATCTAAATTCACATTTGAATCCCGCTGGTACTACTTATTTGTTGGGGAATCATTCTTCTGCATGAGGTACATCTTGTCTAGGGCATTCATCAATCTGAATACACAATAACAGAATCAAATCATTTCAAAAATGAATAATTTCCCTGTTTTTAAGTTATACTTGTTGCTTCTAACTTTACCTTTTGGGGCCCAACAGAACAAATACAGTTCATCTTCCATAGGGTAACCTTTCAAATAACTGAAGACAGTATTTGTGTGACCCCTCAAACTCCCTCCCTCCCCCACACCATTTCTTCTCTTTTCCAAACTGAACATTATCGTTCCTTCAAGCAACTCTCATATGATAAGGACTTGAGACCCTTAGCTAACCCAAAAGTTTTCCTTTGGACCCTCTCCACTTCGTACTCCCCTTCTTAAAATGTATCTCCCAGGCCTGAACAAATTCATTTAAACGTGGTCTCATCAGTGTGTGGTGTAGCAGGATTTTTGTCACCTTATTCCTGGAGGTTATCCTTCTCAAAGCAGTCTGAGATCATATTAGCTTTCTTGACTAACATATTTCATTTTCATATGACACTTTGAAGCATTAGATCTTGTCAATCATCTATTGTAATCTCTTCATTCACTTGAGTTCTTTGGACCTCAGGAAACCGAGGTCCAAAAAACTCAAATGAATGACCAAGGCCACGTGGAAGAATCCGGATTCAAACTCATGTCTCCTGATTCCAAATTCAGTGCTCTATCTACTATGCCACATCGATACTGACACTTTCATTTTTCCCATTTAGTCAACATTTCCACCAAACCCAATATTGACTCATTCTTCCTTTGCTTTGAAACCAACCCTCTTTTTCTCACCCTTATGGAAGCAATAACTTTTATGTGATTTTTTCCCCTCAAAGCTAGCTGAGAAAATAGTCAAAATATTAAATTTCTATGTTGTTTTAAAAATAGAAACTAGAAAAAATAAGTCAAGGCTGCAGGGGTGGTAGTAAGTATCCTTAAGGATAGAACAAGAAAGTGACTTAGAAGTCATTTTCTTGAATCTGAGAAAGGTCATCTTGTTTGTCTCTCGTCAGTTTCCATTATGGTCAAGAAAAAAAAATCTTCAAAGGTTCCAACCAAGTTCATTTTTATTACCCATTTGTTTGCCAGGAAGACAGTGTAACTGTAAGAAAATCCAGAGCACTCAAAGTTTCCTTCCTTCAGTCTCCATTGATTTGATTTTGCAACATAATGCTCAATGGCCCTTTTCCCAACTACTGAGAAATCTGTTTTCTACATTTGTGGTCTCATCTGTACTTGAACTGGGAAGATTAGTTAACAAGTTGATGTATTTCTCATTATTTGATTACAAATTTCTAAACAAAAGGAAATCGTATGTCTTCTAGAGAGGAATACAGAGGGTAGAGGTCGCCTTCTTAAGACCATGAGACCTCAGTAGGTCTAGAAGCATGTGCGCAATTTCTAGGAATGCTGATTAATTGTGAAAAGAAAATTTGTCATCCCAAAATAAAAGACTGATGCACAATTTGCACCAAGCACCATAAAGTTATGATTTACAAAATTTGATTCAAAATCCTTAAGAGTCTTAGATTCACAGAATCTTTAGCTCAAAATATCTGGGTAACTTGGAACCTATGATCCAATCCTTGACCCAAAAAAACTCTTTCAAAGGCATGTATATGTGCATACATACATATATACACACACAGTTACACCATGCAACAGTTCAATTGAATTCAATTAAACTTTTTCCTAAGCTCAATGAAAAGTGCTTCCTTAAGGGGAGGGGATATAAAAGTCCTCAGTGACCTTAGACTCATTTGGAAGATAGGATGTATGTAATAATTCAAGAAACAATAATACAAGATAGTCTGTAAAAAATACTAAATTATGATAGATACAGTAATAAGGGAGGAAATCATAAAAGGGCACTGAAGATTGGTGCCATCATGAAGGGTTCTTAATCACATACTTGTAGGCTAGACAAGGAATAAATGAACAGGAGCAAGGTTCTAGTAGAGAGGGACATACTGAAGCTACTTATACCAGGCAAGGTTGGGGGAAGGTAATGAATGGAACAAGATTCCAGAGTACAAAGGCCAGGATAAGATGAAAAGAACAGGTGTAGGGAGGGGTAGCCTTGTAAAGAAAGGCCATCTAATTCTATTGAATTGGAAGGATAAAAATGAGTTATATTATAAAGAAGATTTGAAATGGATAGGGAGACTGAATGAGGTGCTACCTCCATAAACCAGGATCTTAAAATAGCTTACAGGCAGGAACAGGTAGAAAGTGGTGGTTTGACTGAGGTGACAATGGTAAAAAAAAAAAAAAAAAAAAAAAAAAAGAAAGAAATAAGTTTGGAACAGAAAATGTGAGAATCTTTCTTGTTATGTAAGGATTGCTAAGCAACACAGAGCACCCAATGCAGTTCCATGACATTTCCTAGCGTTGCTCACTAGCCTCAAAGTCAGAGGAGAGAAAGGAGACAGTAGAACTATAGCCAAAGTTTGGCAATGTCAAGGGGACGTTCAAACTGTAACTCCACCCCCAGCACCAGTGATAGCTGCAGTGAAATATAATCTGAGAAAGGAGTCAGGTGAAGCCTGAGTCATCTCTATCAATTTTAAATGTTCTCTATGCCTATTATCTATAATGGAAAAAGGTTATAGGTCTTCCTAATAAAATCAGGCTTAAAATAAAGATATCTATTGTTATGACAATTATTAAATGCTAGCTATCATAAGACAACCAAAAAATGAGGTCATAAGCATTGGCAAAGAAGAAATAACATTATCTCTTTTTTGTCAATAATTTGAATACTTACCTAGAAAACCCTAGATATTCAACTAAAAATTGATAGAAATAAGTAATAATTTTAGTAAAATATCAAATAACAAAATAACCATCCAAGAATCATCAACCTGTCTTTATATCGCTAACAAAACTCAGTAGGAAGAGACCGAAAAAGAAAATCTACTCAAAATCACTACAGAATATATAAAATATCTAGGAGTACAACAAGGCACACATAGACATTCTGTGAATACAACTACAAAACTCCCTTTGTAGAAATAAAGAAAGACAAATAATTGGAGAAATATTCATTGTTTATGCTTAGACTGTGTCAAGACAATAAAAATGACAAAGATATATAAATCAATTTACAGATTGACACCATACCAATCAAACTTCCAAAGAGTTTTTTATGAAAAGGAGTGGGGTGTGTGAAGACAATGGTAACATTCAACTGGAGGAACAAAAAGTCAAGAGAGATAATTTTTTTTTAAGTGGGAATGAAGGGAACCTAGAAGTAACAAATCTCAAACTACAGTGCCTATACAAAACAAAAATCCTGAAAACAATTTGATACTAATTCAAAAATGGAAAAGTTGATCAATAGAAAAGGTGAACCAGATCTAGATGCACATGAATATAGTGATATTGAGTTCAATAAATTCCATGTCACCAACTAATGAGGGAAATCACTCTGTGACAAAAATGCTTGGAAAACTAGAAAGCAATATTGCAGAAATTAGATTTAGACCTCCAATTCATACCACATACAACATTAAACTCTATGTGGATATATGACCTAGATATAGAAGGTTACATTAATAAATTTGAGAAGCAGGAAAACCAACATGTTTTACAAATATTTATAGAGGAAGAAATCATCACTAAACCAGAGGGGAAAAAGGATCACAGGAAATAAAATGGACAATTTTGATAACATAAAGTTGAAATGTTCTTACACAAAAATAATCAATGATAAAATTAGAACAGAAATAATTAACTGGGTAAAAATCCTTTCAGTAGATTTCTCTGACAAAGGTCTGATATTCAGGATATATAAAGCAGTGCTACAAATAAATAAGATCAAGAGCCATTTTCCAATAGGTAAATAGAAAACGAAAATGATATGGACAGATGGTTCTCAAAAGAACCCTACCAATAACCATAAGAAAAATTGCTCTAAATCACCAAATGGGGTTCTATCTCATACCTGACAAAGATGACAACAAAGAAAATGATAATTGTTAGAATGGCTACAAGAAAATCAGTTGTTGAAGTTATGAGTTGTTCTAGTCATTCTGAAAAGGAATTTAGATCTATCTATATGTAGGAGCTCACCAATCTTTTAATCCTATAATACACTGACCAGTCACATACCTCCCAAATACCAAAGGAAAGAGACAATGTCAATATGTATAAAAATATTGATAGCAACACTTCTTTTGTTATAACAAAGAACTGTGAACAATTAACAATGCCTGTAAATTGAGAAAACGAACTGATTATGGATTAAAAAAAAGAAGACTGAATTAGATAAATAAAGGAGACATTCTGTTAAGTAGAATCCAATCCAGTTTATTTCATTGAGGAAGTTAGCAAAGGGTTCTGCTAGTAATTTTGTTTTTAATTTTCATGATATGAACCTAAAATAATCAGTAAACATAAAAATTACATATACAAGAACCAGAAAATAAGATTACATATGAAACCATAAATCTACTACATAAAACTTGATTGTTTCAATATACATAGCATTTAACATGATAATATCCACATTGCCCAGGTTGTCTGGGTTCCTTTCTAAATCTCCTTGTTTGCTTCATTGATATTTCTTTCTTTTTTGGATCATTCACTCCTTTTCACGCTTCCTTTCCCAGTAAAAAAGCCCTCACTTGTAACAAGTAATTATATTCAAGCAAATTTGTTTTTTTTTGGTTTAGATTGAAAATGAATGTCTTAATTTGTTTCTAAAGTCCATCACCTTTCCACCATGAGGTGGGAAGCATGTTTCACTTCAGGGGCAACTTCTCTATTTTTGCCACATGTGACTTGTTTTCTATGTTACAGGTGTAGAATGATTTCCTTCCTAGAGAAAACGCTGAACTTTGAACACTCCTCTCCACATCCATGGTTATGAAGGAGGAGTCCTAAAGGAAACATATGCAAGGCTTCAATTAGAAATAAAGAGGGAGACCTGAGTTGAAGGACCCTTGTTGGAATGATGAGTAATGGAAGAATGTTGCAAAGGGATGGAAAAGAAGGAAAAGAACAGATACAAAAATTAGTTAAAAAAATAGATTTGAGAGTTTTCCTGAAGAAGACAGAGCTAGATACTCTGAGGAGGAAGAATGGTAGAGTAGAACTTTAGAAATAATCAGATGAAAGATTATCCATCAAGGGGCAAAGGAAGGAGAGATGAATGGTTGTGAATTCCCTACTCAGGAATACAGAGACAGCTATTTGTCAATAGCTGATAACAATATAACAGTCTGTTGTCTTTCTACAGCAAGTAGCCAAAATATAACAAAGAACCTGCCAAGGCTTATCAAAGGAGATGACAACAAAGGACTTCCAGTGATTCATGTGGGTGCAAATGACATTTCCAGGAGAAACTTAAAAAGTACTGCTAAGAATTATGAAGTTTTGAGCAAAAATCTGAAAGCAAAAGACAAAAGTTGTTTTCTCACAACTGCTCCCTGAAGGTGAGATGTGTGAGATAAGGGTTCCTCTTATCTTAAACAAGTATTCATTTTTTCCTAAAAGACAAAAAAGCTGTCCTTGGAAATTGCTTGCTCTTGCCTCCTTTGCAGAAACTTCTTAATCACCTGAAAGGATAAAAAGTTCCTTGTACATGAAATCCAGATTCTTTGTCCCTTCAATTGTATGGAATGGAAGCTCTTTGGAGTCACCATGCTCTGCCCTGCAATGAAGAGTTTCCGTGTAGAGAAGAGGGAGGCTTTGTACAGAAAAACAAAATGCCAATGTTATCTTGATGCAAATTCTTCTTGTGTTATGTTAAAGTAAATCTCTTTGTTAACCAGTAGATGACGTGGGAGTGTTCAATGGTGAATGAAAAGAGTACTAGTCCTAAATCCACTTCTAATACATAACAAAAAGAGAAAAAGTTAATTTCAGATGTGAACAGCTGGCTAAGAGGGTGGTTTCTAGTACTGGTATTTTGATTTCTGGATCATGACTTACATTGAGAAGTTGAAAGATGCCTACTCAGGGAGGAAATATACGAAGCAAAAACTAGTAAAAATGCACTTGCCAGATATATTACAAATCTATTTTTTTTTAAAAAGGATTAAAAATAATAAATGAGGAGAAAGTAGATTCCCAATCCAACTATATAGAAATTATCTATAAAATAGGAAGAAGTCGCTAAGATAACCAGAAATTTATAGGGAAAAAAATTCAAGGAAGACTCCTATACTCAATTGATTGGATTTAATCTGTATGCAAAAGGTTCAAAATTTAGGCAAACAAGAAGAGAAACAAAAAAAGTGTAAGACAAAGAGACAAATTTAACCTAATAATTGACCCTGAAACTTGGTTAGGTGAAACCAAGCAGGGCTATAGCTTTCAATAGGCATGTCTTAATTAAACAGGGTAGGGTAAAGGGAGTGAGGAAAGTGAGAGGCAAGGAGGGAGATGACAGATAGCACTGTATATTTAAATGTTATACTCTCATGAAGAAATATAGGAACAAAAAAAATATAACTGAGATTGAGAGAAGCACAAAGGAATCAAAGAGAATTGATTTTTGTCATTGAGGTATCTGCTACATACCACTTGGACAGAAGGAGAAAATGAATGAGAAATGAGAAACAGATACTTGGGACAAAGATACATTAAGGTGCACTTCCTATATGGCAGGTACTGAAATCAGAGACATCCTATAATAATGATAGAGGACTTCAGTTATCCATAAAGTTGCTGGAACTCAGTCTTTACCAAAAGAAGAGCTAATAATATCTAGATTAACCTTAGTAATAATTTTATCCCTCAAAAGATGAAGGAACTAAGGAGGGAAAATTCAATGCTGGATCTGACTCTCACTAACAGAAAAGACAAAATTTTGTTTACTGGGGTGGAAATAATGGAAATTCTTTTCGGAGACTTGATCAATTCATCTTAGAGTCTGTGATAGAAAAGGAAAGGAAATCTGGGCACAGTATAATTTACATTCTAGATTGGGGGAAAGCAAATTTCAAAGGGTGCAGAAAAAAGATGGGTAGGGTTAACTAAGATGTTTGATGAGAAGTCCACCCAAAAAGTATAATAGCTTCTCAAAAATCAAATTCTGAATTTGATTAAAAGTCTTAAATTCACTCTCCTTGACTTGTTTTCCATGTATTTTTAAGTAGAAGATAGTTTACATTTTCTTCTATTTTTTCATATTTCTTACTTTATTCTAATGTTTCTTAATGGTTCATAAAATTCTGTTTTTCAAAAAATTTACTGTTAGGTTATGTTTTCCACCTTCTGTTCCATGCCATGTATTTTCCTTCCATTCTTTTCCTAAAGAGCTCTATTTTCTTTTCTTTTTTTAAAATGTTAGCTAGCATTTATATATCAATATAAGGTTTGCAAAGCTGTTTAAAAATGTTATCTCACTTTATCATCACAATACAACCCTGGAAGTAAGTACTATCGTTACCTTCATTCTACAAATGAGGAAACGGAGGCAGAAAGAACTTAAGTGACTTGCTAGAGTCATATAGCTAGCATCTAAAGTCAGATTTGGATCCATGTCTTTATGTTTTTTATTTTCACTTCCAAATTCCTCTTTTTCCCTCAAGCCCCTCTCACACTCACTGAGAAGACAAGTGTGTGTGTGTGTGTGTGTGTGTGTGTGTGTGTGTGTGTGTATAATGCATATGAAACAATACAAAATATATTTCTGCCATAGCAGATCTTCTTGATCTTTTATATCAAGTATTCCATTGAGTTCTGGTCTTTTTATTACAAATACCTGAAAGCCTTTCAGTTCATCAAATGTCTTTTTTCATTCAGGATTATATTCAATTTTGCTTGGTAAGTTATTCTTAAATGCAACCCCAGCTTCTTTGCTCTTTGAAATATAATGTTCCAAGACCTACAGTTTGTTAGTGTAGAAGCTCCTAGGTCTCATGAAATCCAGATTGTTTTCCTGCAGTATTTAAATTAGTTTTTTCTTGTTGTTTACAATATCTTTTCTTCAACTTGGGAATTTTTTAACTTGGCTATGACATTTCTGTAAATTTTCTTCCTAGGATCTGTTTCAGGTGGTGATTGGTGTATTCTCTCAATTTCTATTTTACCTTCTTGTTTTAGAACTTTAGGGAAATTTTTCTTAATAACTTCTTGTAATGTTGTATCCAAATTCTTTCTTTTGAACATAACTTTCAGGTAGACTGGCAATTTTTATGTAGTCTCTTCTCAATTACTTCTCCAGATGGTTTGTTTTTCTAATGAGATGTTTCAGATTTTCTTCTATCCTTTCTAGTTTTATCATGTTTTGATGTCATTTGATTCCACTCGCCCAATTCTAGTGTTCAAGGAGTTTAAGGCCCATTGTTGATTCAGTGGAGTCAGCCTGGAGTTCCTTAAGATTTTGTATCTCCATTTCGAATTAGTTAACTTTCTTTTCATAATTTTCTTGAACTGCTTTTTTTTCTAATTTTCCCTGAGTTTTTCTTATTTTATTTTTTAATTCCTTTTTAAGTTCTTCCAAGATTTCTTTTTCAGAATTGAGATCATTTGACATTACTCTTTAGGGTAGAAGTAGTTTTTTATTACTTCACTGTCTTCCTCTGAATATGAATCCAGATCTTCTTTTATACCAAAGAAGCTGTCTATGGCCATTTTTGCTTTGTTTATGCATTTTAATTTTTAACTTGGGTCATTTTATTTTTAGCAGCTTAATATTATTATTAAGTTTTAATCCCAAGATGTGGGCAATGTTGTCCTAGGCTTCCAGTCCTTCTAACTATTGTTTTCTGAATTCTGTTCAGATCTCAACCTCAGGGACTCCTGTCTTCCTCCCCACACACTGTCCTAAAAATATTTTTTTTT
>CM053771.1:357549331-357576401 GCA_028658325.1 Potorous gilbertii
TCCATCTATTTTCAAATGCACATTAAAAAATGAACAAACATAGATTATACTGACACTGTTTCTGGCATAAGGATTTAACTGAAGAATGCTGATTATTTAGTACAGTATCAAATCTGGTCAAATATTATATTGCTGAGGTTTATATTTTATTTCTTAAGGATGGTTTTGTTTCATTTTAGACAACCTTGTGATGTGCTAAATACTCTTAAACAGGTCTTTGAAAAAATCCATCAGGTTGACAACATACATTAAGTGTCAACACAGGTACAATTTATTAATTGGTGTTTTTTGACTGTAATTGATTGATATTAGCTGAAGCATATAATATTTTCCATTTTGGGAGTGCAACTTAGGAGACAACTATTGACCAGTTACTTTTGCTAGCAATCCTAGCTACAAGGAGGTTAATGGTTTCCCCAGTCTGGAAGGAAAAGACAGGAATAAAACTGGAAATAAAGCTCATATTGTAAACTCTGAGATGAATACTTTCTTCTCTAGACTGTGATCCCCTTGTCCTTACCGTCCTTCCCTTAGTTTAATGGTTTACGATTATAATCTATATGCTTACTTGCAGCAAACTAGACAAAGTAAGGACTTTATTTTACAATGATTCAAATTGTCACAATTAACTTTGTAGTTTGAGAACCATGTTTCTGTACAGAGCTTTTGTTTCCCCTTCATTCTTTCATCTGTATGATGTCAGCCTTCATAATTTCTCTTTTCTCTTTGTCAATATACTTGGCATTTCTTGACAGTACAAAGTTTTAGGGTAAAGGGCTCATATGAGATTTTTCTTTTAACTTCATGAATACATCTGAAATGAAAGTAACTCCTTAACTCTGTTAGCATTTTAGGAAAGTAGATTTAGTTTGGTTGTTATATCAATTTAGTATAAACCAAATTTTTTTAAAAAAATATAAATATGATCATTAAAGTAGTCTCAGATTTTTAGAAACAAAAAGCCATGTGAGTACATTCTATAAATACAGTAGCCCTACTAAGTTATCAAATTTGATATGCATAGAAGTAATTACATTCTACACTTTGAGTGTCCTAAATAGGAGAGTTTTACTTTGGCTTCCTCAACTCTTTCCCTGTGTATATTATCTTCTATTTACCCCATTTATGGTTTGTTTTATATATATTTATTTTCTTGTTTTCTCCTCCATTTTGAGTTCCTTGAGGGCAGGGACTGTCTTTTGCCTTTTACATAGTAAGCACTTAATAAGTCATTATTGATTAAATCATTAAAAAGTACAGTTCGATTTGAGGGAATACAAGTTAACCTCACTGGGAAAACTAACTAGATTATTCAGGGGCAGAAATTTTCTACTGTCCAGCACGTTCTGGAAAATTTATTTTTATGCACTAGCATAATTTACATTCCAATTAATTGGAAAATCCCTTATACATCCTAAATGTATATTCTTTTTCAAAGAATTAAAATGCCCTAAGATGCATATTATTATATTCAAGTTGTACCGAATATAATCATTTGTTTGAAGGAAGATAACGAACATTTATTAAGTACCTCCCGTGTGCCAGGCACTGGGATAAATACTTTACAAATTTCTCATCTGATCCTCCCTACAACCTTGCAAGGTAGGTAGTGTTATCATCCCCATTTTATAGATGAGGAAAGCGAGACTGGTGTTGGTTTAGTGACTTGCCCCAGATCACTCGGCTGAGGCTAGATTTCAACTCAATTCTTCCTGACCTCAGACCCACAGTTCAATTCACTGTAGCACCCGGCTACACTTCAGGATCTTATTTCAGTGCAGTGCAGTCATTATAAATATCAATCTATCGTTGTGTTCCAGAAGTGGGAAAATGCTAATTTCCAATTTACACAATGCTGGCAACAATCAAACTCTAATACTTAAAGCAAACAACAGATGTTTATTGAGCACTTGTTTTGCTAATTCATAAATCTTAAAGTACAACATAAATATGAGTTACGTTCTTATCTTTTGGATGAGTTTCAGATAGAAAGGGTTCTAGGACAAGTTGCTATCTTATTATTGTTTTATATTTCATTTTCTATGGACTGTTGAACAGTTAGGTAAAGTTACGGCTTTCTATAGTTGAATAAAACTGCAAGAATATAAACTCTGCAGGTTCATTAAAAGCATCCTTGGTAGCATAAGGGACCACACGGATGATATATAGCTCATTATGTTCCCATATGATTTTGATTTCCTCTGCTAGGTCTCTGTAATTTAAAAGCATTTTATTACATGTAGCTTGGATATTATTCCTATTTCTAATTACAATATCTGTTAAAAATGTTGTTCTTAGGTTTTATGGGTTAACGTGAAGTTCAGGTAATTGTGGGCAATAGTTAAATCTATAAAAATTGTCTCATTCCAGTGCAGTTAATTAGATAAATTGTTCATGATATTTTGAAATCTGTATTGGTAGTATAGTGATTTCGTTTTTGTCATTCCATGGAAGCTTCTCATGCATAATTCTAACCATCACATCATGTCCTATCAGGTACTTGGTAAGTCCTGTTTTTTTTACACTCTGCAGTGATATGTTGCCCGTTTTCTATGGTTCTTTTGTTTAAACTACATTGATCACTAAATTCTTAGAGATAACTATCCTGTAATTTCTGATGATAAAAAACCTGACCTGAAATTGCCATTATAAATACCTCTGTTTCTACAAACAAATCTGCATCACTCAGAAATTTGTTCATTTGTTGGTTGATATTATGCAAATGTTCCATGTGAAGGGATTTTTGATTCTTTTCTCAGATGCTCCATCCAGATGTAAGCCACTTATACAGTTGCATTTGATAAGGCTAGTGACATATACCTGTTATCAGAATTTATTATTGCTTGGTGAAATTATGTCTGCTTGTTTCAAGGTATTTCCTTGGGTTTTGACTGGTTTATCATATGCTCTAAGAATGTCTATCAATGCTCTCCCTCTTTTTTTTGGTGAGGATGTTTGAATCTTCATCTGCCTTAGGGTGATAGACCATCTTTTTCATTAATATTGTATATATTTTTGTGAGGATGCTTTCAAAGTCTGCTATAGTCTACTTTACAGTAGATCAAGCCTGGAAGAACCTAGTTGTTAATTTCTTTAAATTTGTTTTTCCCATCCTGCTTTGATTTCAGAATGTCAGCAAATCTCTTAATATCTTTGGAGACAATCTTCCCTTTCATCTTTTTGCTCAATATTGCTTGGAGAAAACCAAGATATGTAGCTATTGCTCAATGTAACCTTTGGATTCAGCTTGAAGTGTTTCAATCTCTATCTTCCTTAGACTATGTTAAAAATGTTATGCTCTTTGGAACTATTATTATTAACAACTTGCAATAATTTTATCTTTGTAATAACAGGTGGTATTGTTGTTATTTCCATTTTACAGATCAGGAATCTGAGGCAGATAGAAGTGAAATGATTTGCTACAATCATACAAGAGGTCAGATTTTAACTCAGACTTCCTGACTTCAGGTGTAACCCTCAATAGACTGTACCCCCTAGCTACCTAGTAATACTAATTATTTCTGTCCTTATGTTCCCATATGATTTTGATTTCCTCTGCTAGGTCTCTGTAATTTAAAAACATCATTACTACTACCACCATCATCATAATAATTTGCAAGAAAGTCTACTTGATGCTGGGTCAGATAAGTAACATTGTACGTTACAGTCCCCGATCTCAAGGACCTAGCATCCTGAATTGTAAATGCCTATATTCCTAACTATGGCCTGGCCAGAAAGCCTTTCCCCTTACATCTTTCCCCGTACTCTCATCCTTGTATTGTACAAGTCAAGGTCTTATTGTTCTTCTCCCATCACTTGCAATCCTCAGTCTTTTTAAGTAAACTATTCTTCCCCTTATTCCTATGTGTGCCTTCTACTTCTTTGCCTTTACTAAAATTTCAGCTTTCTGCTGAGCATATTGCATCCTGCATCGCTCTCTTAAATGAAATAATATAATATAAATAAAATATATAATGTTTTATAATATATATTTTATAATATGTATAATATTATAATATATAGTAAAATAATATAAAACACTTAGCACAGTGCTTAGCACAGAGTTGGCACTTAATAAATGCTTATTCTCTGTATTCATTGCTGAGTACTTTTCTCCCATCCCCAAATCACAGACCCGAGAAGTGATACTGGAATTTTTCTTCATGCCTGTTGTGAACTCATTCTCTTTCCCTGAATATGATGAGCCCTTTTGATACTCTTCTAGTGTTATTTCTGATTGTTATTTCTCAGCATCATTGGACAGCTCATTATTCACCCCCTGATCCTTTACCATGGCTATTCCCCAGGGTTCTGTTCTTATCCCTTTTATCTTTTCTATCTCACTCTTTCTCTTAGTGATATTATCTACTTCAGTGGGTTCATTGTTCAATTCCATAGAAATCTGTATATTCAAGCCTAACCTCTCTGCTTAGCTCCTGGCCTGAATCATTGACTCCTGAATGCTTCATAGACATCTCAAACCTAACATGTACAACATGTCGTTATCTTTTCCTTCTAAAGATACGCCTCCTCAAAACTTGCTTATTTCTCTTAAGGGCACTACCTTCCTCCTAGTAATCTAGATTTGTAGTCTAGTCATTTTTTATTTTTTACCCTTCCATTTCTTTTATTAACTGTTGACAGTCTGATGATGCCAAGTATGGTTTCTTTCATTGCTCTTTGTGCACTCACTAAGATGCCATCTTAATGGAATCACTTATCACTTCTCCTATTCATATTAGCCTAAGTGATCTTTCTATTTCTAGCCATTTTCCTCTCTAATTCTTTCTTCACAAAATTTCCAAAAGAATTTCCATAAGACACATGCCTAAACCATGTCACTCTCTTACTCAAATATCTTCAGTGGCTCCCCTTTACCTGCAAGATAAAATACGAATTACTCAACCTGGATAAAAGACAATCTGACACTTACTTACCTTTATAGACTTAATTTACGTTACTCTCCTTCACAAGCTGTATTTTGCAGCCAAACTGACCCATTAACTATTTCTCTAATTGAACAACACTTCATCCCCTTTTCCCTGTCTTTTGCAAAGGCTACATTCCCCATGCCTCTCACCCCCATTCCTAGAATGCATTTCCTCCTCATCTCTGCCTTCCAGAATCCTTAACTTTCTTCATGGTTCAGTACCACCTTTCACATCAAGATTTCACGAATTCACTCCCAAACCAAATGGTTATTACTGTTTTATTCCTCATCAAATTATCTTCGATAATAACCTACCTGTATCCATATTCCATCCCCAATGGAATACAAGGTCCTTAGGGATAGAAACTAGCTTTTGCTTGGCCTTTGTATCTCCAGTGCTTAGCACAATGCCTTTAACATGGAAGATGCATCATAAATGTCTATGGAGATGAATTCAGAGCCTTCCTGTGCTATCACTGTGATTCAACAACCCTTCTTCCTTTGAATATGATGTCATCTGATTCTATTATCCATCATTGCCATATACTTGCCATTAGGATGGAGGGAAGCACACCTGGCATGCAGGGGATACTCAGTGGAATAATTCATACATGCTATGATAAGTAGTGCATGCTAATGAACTGAGATCTACTTTTGTAACCCACGGCTCTAGAAACTAGAGACTGTTGTCACTACAAATTTGTGTTACATGATTTTAATTGAGCCTTCACTAATGAAAGGCAATCCATGTATACCCACCTCCTCCAAATAATCACTCATTTATGGCTTTCCCTCACCCAGCTCTTTCAGCTGAGGACCTTGTCTCAAACTGAAAAAACTGAGGCATTCTCCTCTTGGATCACTTAGATGTCTTCCCCTGCCATCTTTTTCACTCCATTTCACATGAAGTGTTTGCCTTTCTTCTTGCCATGGCTCACCACTTTGCTAATGTCTGGATCCTACTCCATCTGGTATTCTCCAGAAGATTGTCCCCTCTACAATTCCCACTCTCCTAGTAATCCTCAGTCTCTCTCAGTCTACCGGCTGCTTCCCTACTGCCTACAGACATACTCATATCTTCCTCATCCTTAATTATTTTTACTTAAACCTTTTATAACCACAAGCTATCATTATATTTTTCACCTTTTCCTGACTAAATTTTTTGCCTATATTTCCTCCCCTCTAACTCCTTTTAAAACTTTATGCATTCTGGTTTCTCATTTTTTAACTAAATGCTCTCTCCAAAGTCACTCATGGTTATGTTCACCAAATCCTTATCCTTCTTGATCTCTGCAGACTGTCCATCGTCCATTTCTCCTTGATACTCTTTTTTCTCTAGATTTTCACGATCCTGCTCTCTCCTGGTTTTCTTCTATTTTTATCTGAACCAATCCTCAGCCTCTTTTGCAAGATCTACATCCAGGTTATGTTCACTAACCATGGATGTCCTCAAGGCTCTGCCCTGAGCCCACTTCCCTTTTCCCTCTCCTACCATCCTATTCCTAACTTCCTTATTACTATCAAGGGCATCATCCTTCCAGTTACTCAGATTCACAATCTAGTTGGTATCCTGGACTCCTTTCTCTCTTCTATTTCCCCATATCCAGTCTGTTGCCAAGTCCTGTTGAATTTACCTTTGTTATATCTCTTGTATATATGCCCCCTTTTCTCTTCTAATTGTGCCACCATCCTGGTGAAGTCTCTCATCACCTGATCCCTGGACATTTGAAATGGCCTTCTGGTTGCTTTCCCTAGTTTATCTCTTTCCTGTCCACTCCATCCTCCATTCAGCTGTCAAAGTGATCTCAAAGCACAGGTTTGAGATACTGCCTCTTTACTCAATGAACAATAGTGGCTTCCTCTTATTTCCAGGCCACTCTGACTTTTAAAGCCCTTCATAACCTGATCCCTTAGGTGTCTTCTTACACTTTATTGTCCTTGACATAATCAAAGATGTAGTGATCCTGTTGTCTCACACATGACACTTTCTTCTCAAGATTCTATGATTTTTTTACTATCTCTCATGTTTGAAATGTTTTCCCTCCTCATTTTACTTTCTGGCTTCTCTGGATACACTCAGGTCTCAGTTCAAATCCCACCTTCTGCAAAAAGCCTTTCCCAGTGCCCCTCAATGTGAGTGCCTTTCCTCCATGATTACCTCAGTTCATCTTATAGACTCTTTGATATACATAAAAGACTATAATTGCCTCTGAGGGCAAGAATTTTTTTTCTTTCCTTTTTGTATCCCTAGTACTTAGCATAATGCCTGACACCCACTAAAACACTTAATAAGTATTTGTTGAGCTTTTTTATGATATTGACACCATTATCTTCCCAGTCACTTGGACTTTTAAACTTTGGGAACATCTCTGACTCTTTTCTCTCTCCTTTACTTTCAGGGGTGTGCTGAATTCAGATACAAAGGCCAGAGAGAATGATTGTTAAATTTTCAGCGTGAGCATTTACACCTCAGAAATTAGCAATTTATTGCTGCACTTAAGAAAGTGATAGAGTAAATAACTGCAGATTAAATTTAAAAGTGTTTACTTTTTTTTTTTTTTGAGGAGAGAACCATTTGCAAAAGACTTAACAATGCAGCCATACTTACATCCAATTAACTGCGAAGCCTTTAGATACTATCTCTGTGATTGCATCTGTGGTTACCTCTTGCATCGATTCTCCATTTCCCTCAGTCCCTCATCTCTCCCCTGGACTTGGTAAACTTTATAACTGGTTTTCTAGTTTTCATTCTCTTCTCATTTTAATATATCCTTCACATTTCATCCAGTCAATAGATTCTTCTCAAAGTACAAGTCTAAATGTATCTCTCTGAGGTTCAAAAACCTTTAGTGGCTCCTTATGGTTTACCAAATAAAATACGGCCATCCTACCCTGGTATTGTAAGCTGTCCACAATTTAGCTCTAACTTACTTCTCCAGGCTTATTAATATACTAATTCTCTTCATTCACTCTGTATTCCATCTAAATCTTATCATTTCTTGATCTTAGCCAAGGCTTTTCACTGTTCTGGGCTAGGTTTAGTTAAGGCAAACCCAGTAATTGAGGCTCAGGAGTAGAATTCAGTGAAACTCTCATGTTCTTCTCCACCTCTCAAAAAAAAAATTCAGTTGAAATAAATTTGCTTGCAAAAATATTAAAATGACACAATTCATAAAAAATATATATGGCTCCTTTCTCTCTCTACATTTTTCAGGACAGTTAGGCCAATGAGACCTGACACTCAGGGATAGATAGACCTTTGGCATCCTTTGCATCCTGTGATGTACATATATCATGAATGGGTATCTCATTGTGGGAACTCTCTTCTCTAATGTTGCAATGCAGATATAACTCATAGCCTTAGAGAGAAGCCCAAGGTTCAGGTAGGTTTTATTACTTGCACATCATCATATAGTTATCAATCAATCAATTAACAAACATTTTATTACGTATATATGCCAGGCACTATACTAATTGATAGGGATTCAACTATAAAAATGAAATAGGTCTTGCCCTTAGGTAGCTTATATTTTTAATACTCACTTCAACCAATCTAGGTCACCTGTATTATGTGTTGCATATGCAGAGGAAATGTGACTCATGCTTATCTAAATGAATCCTGAAGTAATGGACTTATTTCACTTGTTTGCAGATACATACTCTGAGAAGAACTTAAAGAATCTAATTGAGAAAGAGACTTCAAAAATCAATTAAGTAATTTTAAAAATTTAATTTTATTTCATATTCAATTTTGAATTTTCTTCTCCCCCTCCCTTTCCATATTCCACCTATTGAGAGGGAAAGAAACCCATTACAAATATGTTATCAAGTAAGACAAATTCCTGCATTATTCATATCAAAGACAGGAAAGGGAAAAGAAAGGAAGAAAAAAAAACAAAAGAAGGGTAGAGAACTGTTTTGATTTGCTGTCAAGTGCATCAGCTCTCTATCTGGAGGTGGATAGCATGTTTCATCATGAATCTTTGAAATTATGGTAGGACATTGTGTTGACCAGAGTTCATAAGTCTTTCAAAGTTGTTTGTCTTTACTATTGCTATTATTGCAGAAATTTATTAATTGAGGAATGGTTCTTATTCTAATACAATTGGCTCAGTTTCAAATATGTGTGTATGTTCATTCTTCATTGCTGAAGAAGACCATGCCATCAGAGAAATAATGACATGCCTTGCACTGGACTTTGTTTTGAGTGAGGGAGGGCTGTGAAAGTCACCAGAGCCATCTGAATCCAGTGATCATATATTCATCAGAATGAGGCATTTGGGGTTAGGTGACTTGCCCAAGGTCACATAGCTAGTGATCACCAAGTGTCTGAGGTGAGATATGAACTCAGGTCCTCCTGACTCCTGCACTGGTGCTCCAGCTACTGCCACACCTACTGCCCCATTTCAAATGTATATTAGAAATGAAACCTTTACTAGATAAAACTTTTTGCAAAGATTTCTACCTTCCCCCAATTTCCTGCTTCTCTTCTAGTTTTCTTTACATAGTTAGATTTGTACAAAACTTTTAAAATGTTGTATTGGTTTTTATTACATAATCAAATTTTATATATTTAGAATTGTTTATTTTACCTCTTGTGAACCTCTCTATCTCATTTGGTCACAAACTCGTCCTCTAGCCATAGATCTTATAGGTAATTTCTTCCATGCTCCACTAATTTGCTGATGATATCACCCTTTATGTCTGAATCATACACCCGTTTTCAGCTTATCTTGTTATATGGTGTGAAATGTTCTATGCCTAGTTCTGCCAGAAAACTTTTCAGTTTTCTTAACAATTTTCATTGAATAGTAAGTTCTTGCCCAGTAATTATGATCTTTGGGTTTATCAAACTCTAAGTTATTGTACTCATTTGCTTCTGAGTATTTTATACCTATTTTTTTCCCTGTTGATTGACCTTCTATTTCTTATGGGTACCAAATTATGTTTTGTTGATTATGGTTTTGTAATATAATTTGAGATCTGATACATAAAGGTCCTTTTCCTTTACACTTTAAAAAAGTTATCAATTCTTTTTATATTCCTTGCTTATTTTTATTGCTTTTTTTCCTAGTTGTCTAAAATAATCCTTTGGCATTTGATTTGTATGGCCCTTATGAAGTAAATTAACTTAGTATTGTCATTTTTATTATATTGTTTCAGCTTACCCATGAGCAATTCATATTTTCTCCAGTTATTTAGATCTATTTTTATTTGTATGAAGAGTATTTTGTAATTGTATTCTTGTGGGTGTGTCTTAGCAGATAAACTCGCAAGTGTTTTGTACTGTCTGTGGTTGATTCAAATGGAATTTCTCCATCTCTTCCTGCTGGATATTCTTGGTAATATACAAAAATGCTAACAATTTATGTGGGTTTGTTTTATATCCTGAGACTTCACTGAAGTTGTTCACTGTTTCAATTAGTTTTTTAGTTTATTCTCTAGAGTTCTCTAAGTAATTCATCATAATCCTCTACAAAAATTGGTAGTTTAGCATCCTCTTTGCCTATGCTTATTTCTTCAATTTCTTTCTCTTGTTTTATTACTATAATTAGTATTTCTGGTACAATATTGAAAAGTAATGGTGATAATGGGCATTCTTGCTTTACCTCAGATGTTATTGGAAAGTCTTCTAACTTATGCCCATTACAGACAATACCAGATATTGGCATTAAATAGATATTATTTTAAAGAAAATTCCATCTATTCCTATGCTCTCTAGTTTTTTAAAAAAAAAACAGGAATGTTTTTTAAACATAGAACAGGGTGTTCTATCTTGTCAAAAGCTTTTTCTGCATCTATTGAAATAATCACATGATTTTTGTTTCTTTTCTTATTAATATGTGAGTTATAGTTATAGTTTTCCTAATACTGAATCAGCCCTGCATTACTGGTATAAATCTACCCTTGTCATAATGTATGATCTTTGTATTATGCTGCTTTAGTCTCCCGGCTAATGTTTTATTTAAAATGTTTGCATCAATATTCATTAGGGATAATGGTCTATAGTTTTCTTTCTTTGTTTTGATTATCCCTGGTTTAGGTATTAAGATCATATTTGTGTCATAGAAGGAATTTGTTAGGACCTCTTTCTCCTTTTTTTTTTTAACGGTTTACTTTGTATTGGAATTAATTTTTTAAAATATTTAGTAGAATTCATTTGTATAGAGAAAAACTTCCAAATGCTATGAAATTTTGAATGGCAGACTGGTGTCCCAGGAGCTTCAGACTTGAATGAGAAGCCAGCCCCATTATGGTCCTTGACCTCCAGAGCTTGCAACTCTGGATACTACTCCGAATCTTCTCTAAGGCTATACATCTATGCACGGAACATATCTGAACTCATTCATAAATGACTACTGCACTTGCACTTTGTCAGACTCTCCTATTCCAGTGATTCTGAACTTCTGGTTGTCATTGTTCAACTCTTCCCCTCAGTCCAACTCATCCTTCTCCTCAGTCCAACTCTTCTGACATCAAACTCCAAAGTCACTATGTTCTCTGGAATGTCTGCTCTATAGGCAATAAGCTAGATTTCATCTTAAACCGTTTCCTTTTGCATTTCTTCCATTTTTTGGCTCTCATTGGCTCCTTCTTGATGACATAGCTTCCCTGACTGCCCTTTTCAACACTGGTTGTACCTTTACTCATACCTCACCCCACTCACAGTTTGTGATAAGAAAGTAGAATACCCTTTGCTCCCTATTGCTGTTTCTAGATTTTACCTCTGCCACTGCTATTCAGTAATCATCCTTCATTTGAGGTTTATAAAATCTGTATTTATCACTCAATCTAGGTTCTGGTGGTCATTGCCAACTTACCTCTAGGGCATTCTTCTTCTTCTTCAATTAGTATCTGCCTCAGAGACTTCCTCTCATACCCTACTCTGGCGTGAATGTTAGGGGACTTAGATATACCTATGGATATTTCTTCAAGCATCCTAATCTATCACTTTTTTTAAAACTTACTCATTTCCTATTACCATACTCTTCTACACTACCTCCACTACACAGAGTTATCAATATCCTTGATCTTGCACTGCCTGCAGATGCACTACTTCCATGTTCATCAACTCTGAAATTCCGGTATCTGATCACAGTGTTATTTTCCTACTTTTTCTTCTGCCTTGCAACTCCAATACCTATTCCTCATTCTCACTGCTCACTTGACCTCCAGTCCTTCTACACCTTATTTCCTTTCCAGACCATTACTCCTGCACTGTCTACATTCTCATCCCATGATAACAAATGATGTCATATGATTAGTTCCATTACCAACCATAAAAAAGCAAGTTGTTTATTGGCTGGCTATGGTTGCTAAAGATATTCTCTACTAATGTTAAAACTGAGACAACTAACAGAAACACCAATAAAAAGGGGGAAAAGATACAAAGAAGAAGGAAAATGAGAAACAGGCAAAAGGAACACTGAACAGCAGAAGCAGCCATTGAGATTAGAAGCTATGATGAAGACAGCAAGAGGCTGCGGTGAAAAATGAGAACGGAGAAGAGATACAGCAACTTAAAGGCTATGAATGACAGCATTCAGTGCAATAGCAATCTAAGTCATCAAACATGTATTTGGCATCTGCTATGTCCAATCCACTGTCCTGGTGCTGGGGATAAAAAGATGGAAAAAAAAAAGCAATTCTTGCTCTCAAGACATTTACATTCTATATTCACATTCTAATTATTCCTAATGGCCTCTGTGCTACGCTATATGATCTCTAAGGTCCCCTTACAACTCTAACAGACTATGAATTTATGAGTGTATTCATTCACTAATCCTTAAACACCTATTATATGTAGACATTCACTCTGCTGTACACTAGGGATACAAAGACACAAAATGAGTGCCTCCCCTCAAGTAGTTTGTATTCTGTTCATGGGGAAATAATGTGTACATAGAAAATTAAATAAAAATATATACACACATCTGTATATATACATATACATTTCTATTCTGAGAGGAGGACACTAGCAACTGGGGCATAAGGATTGCCTTCTTCTAGCTTATTTAACAGCATGCCAAGTAGAATAGCATAGTAGTTTTGGGTATTAACTAAAGGGACAAGCAGCCTGACATATCTTAATAGCTCCCAAAGGCACAGTGTAGCAAGTACTTTTCATAATGATGAACAATTGAGAAATTGTTCTGTACTATTGAGAAATATGAAATCATGTTCAACTTTTGCTATTTATTAACACATGGAAATGTATAACAATTTAATTCAAATGGTTAAAATGTTTCAAATCTAAATTTTTAGTTACTTGGAAAATGAACTTATCACTCGCAACTCATTAACTCATTCATGATGAACTGAACTTTTACTGTATCAAAAAATAAAATAAATGGGGTGTGGGGCTATGGAACCAAGAGTAAAGGCAGGGCCTCACCTGATTTCTACCAAGTTCCCTTACAATGTTAAAATAGAACATCAAAATGAAAGTGGCAGAAAGATAACAAAAGCATCGGGTGGAACAATTTCCCAGTCCAAGATAACTTAGAAGATTGACAGGAAAGGTCTGTCTTACTGGGGTGAGAGTGGAGCTCAATCCAGTACAATCTATGTCCAGTAAGGCAGTAGCAGGTCTTAGGTGCTATTGAATTGGCAGCAGCTTCTACAGCTTTCAGTCCACAGATGTGAAGGAGGTCAGCTAACTGATCATAAGGAAATCGCAGGGCACCCTTTGCTGGCACTGGGAACAGGACTCTGTTGCATTGCTCATATGCAGTTCCTGGTCACAGTTCCAGGGCAAGGGGAAACAGTAGCAGGAGTAGGGGATCCTGGGCATAGTTTCAGAACAGAAAACAATACTTTTGGTCATTCACAGATCAGGGCACAGGTCAAGAAAGCAGTGACCACACCTCACTTTAGATAATATCACTTTGGAAGAACCAAAAACATAGATATCCCCAGATCTATCTCTGAAAATAGCAGCATGAAAAACTTGAAGCTTGAGACAATGCCCTCTCCACTCCAGAAGCAGAGCACAATTTTAACATAAAGTTAAAAGTCAAGAAATAGGCTAGGAAAAAATGAGCAAACAACCACAAAGAATCTGACTTTGTTACTATGGTGACAGGAAAGGTAAAAAGACAAACTCAGAAGAAGATAAAATGAATGATACACGAAAAGCCTCAAAGAATTTGGTGGTATCATGGAAATAGAGAAATTACAGGGAAGACTAAATGAGAAAGAATCAAGGTAGGAGAAGGGAGGGGTAATAGTAATGCAGAATGTGTAAAGAAGAAGTGATTTGTGTGTCTCATTGTCTCTTTCTATTAAAAATCAACTTCTTTTTCTACCATTAAACTAGTCTAAACCTTTGTCATAATTACAGATAAATACTAGTGGCTTGGAGGCAATATTCTGTTATATGTATTTTTAAAAATTCACCTATATTTTGTTGTTGTGGAGTTCTTTGTGGTTTCATGTTTATTTTTCTGAATTCTCGAGGAGAAAGGAAAGGGATGTTAGTATCTTGTGTCCCTGTGGGTAATAAGGAAAAGGAATAAACGTGTGTATAAATATTTAGAGTAGTTTTGTTATCATAACAGCACACTTCCTAGACAATGGACTGTGGTTGGATTTAGGAGTTTTTTTTTTCTCCCTTAGAAAGCAGACAGGAAGTTTATTCACGTTTTATGGTTCAAATAATGTTTGTATAACCATGACCACTATTTGTGTTCTCTTGTTGGCACTACTTGGTTTCAAGTAGATGATTACTATAAGTGTGGGTAGCATGAAAAGTTCAGTGGAAGTATTGTATTTGAAAAATGGAGTAATCTCTACCTTCATTATACTGCATATTTATCTTGTACAACTAAGACAGGTTCATAAAACAGGCAAGTTACTAGAACAGTGTTTCCATTTGTTTTCAAAATACTCATCTCTTCTTTTTACTTATTTTCTCTCCTTATACATTCTCTAAGGCATACATATTTACCTAGATTAACCTAGTGATCGTGCATCTATAACTACCATTTCAAATGCCTTTCTTACAGAGACTAAAATACTGTTACTCTATCTTTAAGGGCCAAATGGAATGTCCTGCAAAGGATAGCTTGTGCTGGCAGTTTTGAGGTGATAGCTGATAAAATGTCTTACTATGAGATGCTTTTCCTTATGGAGTCAGGAAAGGATTATGGAGTTTTGGCTTTTGATCTATAAGGATCTATGAGATAAACTGTAGAGAGAGACTATCATAAATGATAGTTTGAGAGAAATGAAGAGATTGTTTCCTGTTCTGATTGAGGAGAAGCTGGAGAAGATGAAGAGAAAGGAGATTGAGCAATATTCTTTTCTGATGAAGCTATTTTCACTTTAATCTTTAAGAAGATTTTTGAGAAGAGATTATACTTTGTATTCTGAAAGAAACTGACTGTGTAGAACTGAGTTTTTGTAAATAAAAAGAAGTCATTGGGTGTCAATGTGAAGGGTTGAATGGGATCTGGCTGTGTTCTTTTGTATTTCAAAATATTGTAAATAACAAAATGTTACATGCATTGATTTTAATACCATGTGATATTAAGATAGTTTCATATTTAGTAAAGAGTAAACTATTGGGAAAGGAGAGTTCTTCAGTTTACTAACTAGCATATTTAATGAACTGAGATGAGGGCTTGAGCTAATTCATTAGTGGAAAAGAGTTAGCAACTTTATTAATGAGAAAGAAAATATCTGAGAACACTTTTTGATCACTCTAAAGTTTGAGGTGATAAATGTTTTGAAAAGAGTAAGAATCAAGTGGTAGTTTGAAAGGTAAACTACAAGTGAGTGTGGCAGACCCCTTTTAAACTGGCTACATCTCATCATGGAGTGCTGTTGGCTCTGGGTTTTCAAAGTTTATAGCAATAGGAAAAAAGCTATGACTGGTCCTGCCAAGTTAGAAAGGTTTATTTCAGAAATAAACTATACCTTTTCTCCACTAATGACCAGATCAGAAAGACAGATCACTAATCTGTCTATAGGGTGATGAGTATTTTTCAGTCACAATAATGCTCAATTGTTATCTTTAAAGTTCTGGATACATTGTAATATGACAGATATGCTATGAACTCTATCAGTGGAAAGAGCAAGTACACTCTTGATGCAATCACTGACCTTTAAAGACCTCATCTTCTGTTGCTCAGATGCCTTTTACCACTTTCTCCTCCATCACACAGCTCACATGATGAGTTAGCCTTACCACCCCTCTGCTTGTTCAAGAGATCCCATTCCATCCTATGTCCTCCAACAGATTGCCCCTTTGTCATCCCTACTCATTCACTTATTTTCAATCTCATTCTGTCTATTGTTTCATTTCCTACTGCCTACAAACATGCCCTTGTCTCCCTCTATCCTGAAAAAATCCTCACTTGATCTTATTATGCCCTCTAACTATCATACCATATCTATATCTATAGCATATCTATTCCATCTAACTATCTTCTCCTCTGCCCTTAGTAACTAAACTCTTAGAAAAACGCCACCTACAATATAGGTGCCTCCACTTTCTTTCCTCTCATTCACTTTCTTACTCCTTACAATCAGGCTTCCAACCTTATTCCACCAAAATTGCTTTTTCCAAAGTTACTACTGATCTTAATTGCCAAATTCAGTGAGTGACCTTTCCTCAATCCTCGTTCTCCTTGACAGCTATGAGGCTTTGACACCATTGATCACTCTCTCCAATTTGATATTCCCCCTTTCTAGGATTCCAGGACATCATTCTCTCCTGGTTTTCATTCTGCCTATCTGACCACTCCTTCTTTGCCTCCTTTACTGCGTCTTCCTCCAGATGATGCCCTTTAACTATAGGAGAGCCTCAGGGTTCTTTTCTGGACCCTTTTCTCTTCTCCCTGTATACTACTTTCTTTGATGGTCTCATCAGTTCTCATAGATTTAATTACCACCTCTATGCTTAGATCTCAAATCTATCTAGACCTCATCAAACTCTGTGCTGATCTTCCATCTTGTATTTCTAACTGCCTTTCAGGCATCTCAATCTGTATGTTCAGTAGATATCTTAAATTCAGTATGTCCAAAAGAGAGTTCATTTTCTTTCCTCCTAAGCCCTCCCTCATTCCTACCTTCTCTATTACAGGGGAGGACAACATGGTTCTCCCAGTCCCTCAGGCTCACAACCTAAGAGTCATCCTGGATTCCTCATGCCAAGGCTTGTCAATTTCACTTTTTGCAACATCTCTTGAATATGCTCCCTTTTCTTGTCTAGCATTGCCCCCACTCTGGTATGGGTCCCTACCAGGACTGGATTATTATAATAGTCTGCAGGTAGATCTGCTGATCCTTCAGTCTATTCAAGTGATTTTCCTGAAGTTCTGGTTCAATAATGTCACCTCCCAACTCAAAAAATTCCAGTTACTTCTTATTGTCTTCAGGAGCAAATGCAAAATGCTCTGGCCTTCAAAGCCCTTTATAATCTAGTGTCCTCCTATTTTTCTGGTGTCCTTATATTTACTCCCCAATACAAACTCTTCAGTTCAGTGACACTGGCTTCTTGGGTGTTCCATGAACAAGACATGGAACACTCTCTGGCTCCAGGCATTTTCTCTGGCTGTCCTCCTGGCCTGGAATGCTCTCTCTCCTCTGCTTCAACTATTGAGCTCCCTGGTTTCCTTTAAATCTCAGTTAGAACCCTACTTTCTACAGGGAGCCTTCCCCAGTACCTCTTTATTTCACTGCCTTGCCTCTGTTAATTATTTCTTGTTTATCATATATATATATATATATATATATATATATATGTATATATATGTATATACCCTGCCTCATATATTCATTTGCCACCCATGCCCCCATGAATTGTAAGGACAGGAGGAGAGGAACTGGTTTTTTTTCATCTCTTTTTGTATCCCCAGCACTGAGCACACATTGTTTCTGGCACATAGTAGGCTCTTAATAAATGTTTTTTGAGTTGATCACTTAATAATACTCTTACTGACCTGGTTCTACACAGTTCCCTCATCTTTCATTTTGCTTCCAGGATTGTCTGACTTTATTATTTGTAGAATAAATAAAGACCATGGGTTTCAAGTGGTTATAGTAGAACCCAGTAGAAAAGTCTTCTTCAATAACTTATGTGAGGGTAACTGGGAAAATACGGTAAAATTTTGATTTAGACACTGTTGTTAAAACTGTGGAGCAAAGCTATCTCTGTTTAGACACCATGAGATCATATTATTTTGGTTTTTCAGTCTGATTAATCCAAGTTGGAGCTTCTGTTTCTATTACAATCTGGCTTGTTTTAGGAAGGGAAAAGTCCAGTTTCATATTAAGGTGTGCCTTGATATTTTACCCACTCATCTAAAGTATGTGGGGCAAGTTTAGACCTGTTTCCTATACATTTTTTTTTTTTTTGGCCCAGAAAATTGAAGTAAGTTAGAGTGGGTCATTAGAAGAGTACTTTTCTTTTTGATCTAGTACCTAATAGTAAATCTTGAACTTTCCTGAAAAATTAAATTACATTCGCATTTGTTTTAGTGAAGACCTATATCTGTTGCTATTAGTTTGAAAGGGTTGAGGAAGACTTTCAATATTATATATGCATTATAAAATTCTATAAATTGCATTTATTCATTAAACTAATGTAGTATATATATATATATATATATATATATATATATATATATATATATATATATGTTGAGATCTCTCATATTGAGTACATATATTTTGCATTATATATTTTGTATAGGATACAAAGAAGCATAAGCCCCAGTCCCATCAAGGAGCTCTTTGTTCAGTGAGCAGGGAGAAAAGCTTATATGTGTTAAGTAATTTTATATAGCTTAAACAAAACTAAAACAAAGACTCCCTCACAAGTCTGTCACTCAATGACCAAAATTTCATTTTAAGGTACTTAAATTGGTTTGTGTATCCATCTCCAGTTTTGACGGACATACATCTGGGAGGAATAACCTATTATGTCTTTTCAGGCATTTATCCCTTCCCATGAATTGTTTTATCCCATCCCTTTCAATTTGACAATTGACTAAGAGCAGTGTTTTATAGAATGGGAAATAAGTAAGTTTTGGTAGTGGGGAGGCGCTCTAGAGGGAATGGGGCTTTTTGAATGATGAGGGGGCAGCTTTGGAGCCATGGAAATGGGAGAATAAGTGAAAGGGAGTGCCTGGGGCAGTGGGAGAGTGGAAAGCGAATGAAGAGCATTAAAATAGAGAGTTTCACAGCACTGGAATTCTTTTTGCTGACTTCATAATTTTACTTAGGGTTTGTTCTGACTGCAGTATTGTCCTTTGACTGTCATTTGTTTAAGGGCTTTGGAGACCAAAAAAAGTGCTGGAGGCCTCATTCCGTAAATATATGTTAATGAATGAATTTACACTTCTGATTACCAAAGAGGACAATTATCTTGAGCTAGACATCTAGGTGGGGCAATGACTTCATCTGAGGATGAAAGTCTTGTCAGATTTTCCCATTCAGACAATAGCAAGCAGGGGCAAATTGATACATGTCATTGGTTACAACATGGCACCAATGCAATCACTGCCATTGTTCTAGGTATCTAGTATAGGATCTAAGTGGAAAAAAATATTTTAATGTATCAAGTGTTCCCATGGAGCATCTAGCAGTTAGTTATTTTTACTACAATTAAAAAATATACCTCTCTAACCTCAAAATTCTCTCATTACTTTAATCTTTTATTAAAGAATAAATTAAATTGGATTGTGAGTCCACACAAAACAAAATCTTAAAATTATTGTTAATAGAATGAAAGCAAGCAACATGCTAAAAATATATATGTTCAAAATGTTCATTTTCAGTGCTTAGGCTTCATTTTCTCAACATTATTGAACTCCACCAACTGCCTCTTATATGATAGCCTACATGATATGAGAAAGACATATGAAATCATTTACTGAACACTTTTCTAAACTATTTATTAAGCAAGTTAATCTAATAATCACTGATTCCTAAAAATTGCATGCTAAACTGGAAAGATCAGGCATTAATATGTTGTAAGAGTTGAGAGAGAAGATGTAGCATAATATGGTGGCTAGGTCTAGCCTTAGAATCAGAAAGACCTGACTCTGAAATATATTAGCTATGTTACCATGAGTAAGTTACTTAAGCTCTCAGGGATTCATACCTCTGCGATTAAAGATTAAAACTCTCTAAGATTATAAATTCCACTATGCCCAAAAGGCAATCAAACCATGCATACCTTTTGATCCAGTAATATCACTACTAGGCCTGTATCCAAAAGAAATCACAAAAAGGGGAAAAGACTTAGGGTACAAAAATATTTATGGCAGCTCTTTTTGTGGTGGCAAAGAATTGGAAATTGAAGGAATGCCCATTAATAGGGGAATGGCTAAACAAGTTGTGGTATTTGAATGTAATGGAATACTATTATACTATAAGGAATTATGATTTTAGATATTAGAAAAACGTGAAAAAACTTGTATGAATTGATGCAAAGTGAAGTAAACAGAAACAGGAGAACACTGTACCCAGGAACAGCAGCATTGTATGAGGATCAGCTGTGAATGACTTAGCTCTTCTCAGAAATACCATGATCCAAGATAGTTCCAAAGGATTCATGATGGAAAAGATATCCACATCCAGAGGAAGAGCCAATCATAACTGAATGCAGAATAAAGCATACTATTTTTCACTTCCTTTTTTTTTTTGAAATGTTTTTCTTCCCTTTTGGTCTATTTCTTTCACAACATGACTAATTATGGAAATGTGTTTTATATGATTATACATTATTGCCTTTTTAGGGAGGTGAGCAGAGAGAAGAAGGGAGAAAATTTGGAAATCAAAATTTTAAAAAATGAATGTTAAAAAATTGTCTTTACATGTAATTGGGAAAAAAAGCTATTAAAAAAAAGGTTATATGTTCCAGGCAAGTTACTGATCTGTAGTAGAGGAGGAAGACTATAGTGTATGTAGAGAGAGAGGGTTACTCTGCATCATCACTTGCAGAGGATACAATGTAATAGAAATTAGTTTAGCAAAATCTTGATTAATTAAATTCAAATTGCCAGACTCTTCAAATAATGAGAACTTGCAGAGGCTTTCAGAAGAAACAGCAAAATGAAGATAAAAAATAAAAACTGATATCAGGGATTTGGTCCAACAATGTCCCCAAATTTCCATACTATGTCCTTGGTTCAGTACACATTCACTTCAATCTCATAAGCTTTCAACATCTGTATTACTGTAAATGAAGTTCTGAAACATGATCTTGAGAAATTGTGAGACACTGAATCATTAAAGGTGGTGTTTGCTATCCCGTACTTAGTAAGGAAAACAGCAATATATTTTGGGAAGTTTCTCAACAAGTAGCTAAAAATTTTCAGCTAAGTTAAAGGGAAAATCAAATTTATGAAAACATCCTATTCTAAAAAACTTTCCAGTTAATCATAATTTCCTATAATATCTCAAGTTTGGGTGTTTTAGGATTTCTGTGATATGAAATATGAAAATTGTTTACTAGAATGAAATGAAGGGACTGTTGCTTGCATATCTACTTAATATGTTGCTGATGAAGTGATAGAAGGGCAATTTATAGACTGGAAGGTAGAAGAGATTTAAGGGAGAAGAGGGCATTCTATGTGTAGGGAGGATGAGATGAGATAGTCTTGAGAAAAAAATTGAAAAAGGGATGTATAAAGAGGTTTATATTGAGGGAAAATAGGGAGAAGAAAGATCGGCAAGACTGTTCAGGTATCCTGAAAGACCTTGCAGCTGAAGCAAATGACTTGAGTCTTAAAAGAGAGGAACAGTGGTAATTTGATGACAGGAGTTAACTTAGTCAATAAAATGAGAGAAAGTAGACTTTAAGCAGTAATAAGTAGGAACTGATGTCTTGTAACAACATGAGAATTATTTGTCTTGCTAACAATATGATAGAAAGTTACAGGGCTCCTTCACTAAGAGGTCTATGACGAGTACTAGGTAGCTTTTGCCATAGGTAGACCACATTTCGGGTATTGTATTTAGTTCTGAGCTTTACTGTTCATTTGACAAATGAATGAATCCAGTTCTCTAGTGAAGATTGCAATTGCTTAGTGTGTTTTTGCTGAATTTTTCCTTCTCTTTTTTTTATATTCTTTGTTATAAGGAATTTGTTATACTGAGTGGGGTGGATACAGGATATATTTGATAGTAAAAGAGATAAAAACAAAAGACATGATTAAAATAAAATTTTTAAAGAAAGGAGCAATAGAAAGAATCAATATCATAAAGGTAGAAGCAACTAAAATTGATATCCTGTGCAACTGCTTTCTATGTCATTTGGTTAAAAAAAAATTCTCTATAGAGTATCTGTCCAACATGGTGAAAAACTTCCTCCAGATTTCTTAACACTGTATATATACCAATGGAGTACATGAGTTGTCCATTGGGAGAGAATTTGTTAGATAGCAAGAGGGACATCTACTTTTGTAGCCATATAATCTTTTACACTTATTCTCCTGAAAAATTCTTTGTTGGCAATTCACCAAAACCTATTTTTGCTAAGTAGATAGCTGTCTTCCAGTCTCCAAAGGGCTTTTACAAGGAAGAGAGATTAAATTTGTTCTGTTTGTCCCCAGAGTGCCAAGAGCAATGGATGGAAATAGCAAAGAGTCAAATTTGGATTTGATATAAGAAAGAACTTCCTAATAATTAGAGTCACATAAAAGGGAACAAGCTACCCTCAGTGGTAGTAGGTTTCCCCTCATTGGAAGTGTTCAAGAAAAGGCTGGATGACAACTCATCATATATTTTTTGAAGAGATTCTTTTTTAGGTTATGGGTTGCACAAAATGGCCACTGAGGTTGCTTCCAATTCTGAGATTTAGAGATTCTGGTACTTACAATTCAAGAGAACTCTGCTTTCTGTCACAACTGTGTGACCCTAGGTAAGTTATTTAACCTTTTTTAGCCTGAGTTTCTTCATCTATAAAGTAGAGATTATAATACTTTCACTATGTTTCTAACTGGATTTTTTTTCTTCTGTGATGATACCACATTGTACATATTAAAGCAGTACATAAATGTGTTCTCTCTCTCACTTATCTATCTTACATCTCTTATTTGTCAGTCTATTTGCCTTCTAAAAATTGTGCTGAACATGAGGAATTATATGGAAAAGGTGATTATTACAATCTTGACGGGAAGTGACCAGATCTTGTGTAAATGCTGAATTTGTCCATTTAGAAAGAAATGGACATATCCCTGAAGAAGCATGGAGAAAATACACCTTCCTCTGTTCTTTGTAGAGGCAGGGGATTATGGGTGTGAATGATTGCCTATGTTATCAGATTTGGTTATGTGATAGTTTTGTGGAACATTTTTCTCCTCTCTTTTTATATATTCTTTGTTATTTTTTTGTTTTGGTCAATAAATTTAATATTAATATATTATATTAAATAATAAAGGTGATATAAAAACAAAATATCCAATCAAAATAAAAATTTTAAAGAAAGGAGCAGATAGAAACAACTAACATTATGGAGGAAACTGCAGCTAAAATTAATATTTCTATGGAAAGGGATGAGAGTGTGGGTGTTTGATTCCCACTTAGTGGGGAGAGCAAGAAAGTGATTGGAAGACTGTAGAAATGGCTATAATTGGAACTTTTACAGAGTGTAATAAGAAATAGCAATGCATAGCAGGCCAAGAGAGTCAACCTGGATAAAGGGCCAACCTTAAAAATTAGATACATCTAGATTCACATCCTGCCTTTGACCCATACTAGCTATAGTTGCTATAAGCAAATCATGTAACCTATCAGTAAACTAGGGCACTATTTCATACAGTAACTTTCAGAAGAACTTCTGTTCGGTATTGAAAGAGGTGAAATCATAGGACTACTCAATAAATATAATGGAGGCCAATGGGAAGTTTGTGTGACTTGAAGAGAATACTTCATTTGTGTTTTTTGCTAGTACCAAGTAATGGCTTTATTTTGATACTTTGGTAGAATTATGATTTTATTGAGGTAGTTCCTCCTTCTGTGATAAGTATGATGAATATTAAGGTCCTTGATATGTAGGCAAGTGTACTTTTTCTCTTAAAAGATAGTAAAACTGCCCTTGAGGATTAATTGACTAAGGCCTGGCATAGTAAAGGTCGACATAGCTTTCTGGTAGTGCAAGTACAAAAGTCAGTGCTTCAAAAAAGTGGCACCTCCTCCCTCCAGCTTGTCTCACATGCTTCTGACCAGGGTTATGCCAGGATAGATGGCCAGCGCAGAAGCAGGAAAGCTGAATCTAACTGAATCAATGCTATATTCTCACTGAGTACATCTTCTCCATGCTAAATTTCCTTTTGTTAGCTGTCAAATGGATTACCAGTATTAAGTTTCATCCCTATCTTGACCCCAAACCACTTCGTTGGCCCCAATCAAGTGCTGGCCTATGACACTCCAAAAGCAGAGATTATTCCATGTATTTGGTGTGTATTGTGGTATATTCTTGTTCTGAGCAGCTGTTGTCCATGTCATTTTGTCTAAAAAATAAATCCTCTGCAGAGGATCTGTCCAAAATGGTGGGAGCTTTCCTCAGGGTTTCTTAAATTTTTTCCACTCACAACTCCTTCAGTGTTTCTTAACTGTGGGTCATATGGGGTTGAGACCCACAGTTTAAGAAGCACTTCAAGATTTCTTGACATTTCATGTAGGTTGTGTTTGTCCTTTGTCCTTGAAGAATACCATGACATCAAGATGATGACATGGTTTTCAGTTGACTTTGAGTGAGAGAGGGCTGTGCAAGGTCACCAACCTCACTTTCTTCTCCTGAGCCATTTCGGTCCAGTGGATATGAGTGTAGTATATAAGCTGTCCACTGGTCGTTGTACAACCAGTCCATTTGCTTTTGTATCAATTTTCTTGATAATATTTTACACTTATTCTCCTGCAAAATTCTTCATTGGCAATTTTCTTCAGCCTACTCATACTCACTAAGCACCTTTTCTTCCTATGGGGAAAAAAAGGCCTTTTAAAAGAATTGATGCTTTCTAAGCATTCTTGTTCAAAAAAATAATGATGTGCAAGGTCATTGAAATGCAAAATAATTAACAAAATAAATAAGAGTAAATCAGTATGAACAGTTGGAGAAGGCTGATTGATGATACAATACTTAAAAGGGAGAGAAAAGTCTACAATTCTTTTAGAATCCCATACTGTCTAAAGATCAGTGAAGGAATAAAGAGAGAGAAGCACAAGGCTGTAGGTTCAAAAATCAAGGAAAAATAGCTTGAGGCATTACAGTAGATAGAGAACTGAAGTTGGAGTCAGGAAGACCTGAGTTCAAATCCAGCCTCAGACACTTACTAGCTGTGTGACTCTGGACAAGTCACTTACCCTCTGCGTTTCCTGCAAAATTGGTATGTCAATAACACCCCTACCTTCTAGGGTTTTTGCTGCTGCTTCTACCATTGCTGCTACCACCACCATCACTACCCCCACTACTACTGCTGCACTACTATTACTACTACCATCACCATCACTCCTAAAGAATAAGAATGGGGAGCTTATTATTTCAGATAAAGATCATTAAAATATAGAGGTGGGGATGGATGGTTTGAGCAAGGCAAGATAGATAAGGATTCATTAAATGCTTACTATGTGCCAGATAATATTTTGTTGCATTCATTACATTCATATTCCACTACTTGTTCAGCCATTACCCAATTGATGAGGGCTAGTTTCTAGTTCTTTGCTACCATACAGGAAAAAGCTGATTATACACATTCTTGTGTTGTCCTGATTGGAATCTGCAAATAAACAACAAATATTTTATTAGCAAACTGAATATTTGCCAGCAAGTGAAGTTTAAGACTCCCCAGTAATGAAGGACCAATTCCCCCTAACCCCCTCCCTATCCCCACCCCCCAGGCAGGAACCTGGAAAAGGCAAAGAAAGGGACACAACCTATAGCAATGTAGGTATTATCGAGTTATAATTGGTTTGTATCAGAAAATGGGAATTTTGCCCAGTCCCAGGCAACAGCAGCAACTCCTGGAATATCTGACATGTATTTCATGGAATACATTTGACTTTTTAAGTGTGTATTCATCCTTCATTGTTGAAGAAGACCATGCCATCAGAGAAATGATGACATGACTTGACCTTGACTTTGTTTTTGAATGAGGGAGGGCTGTGCAGATCTCCAGCCTCACTTCTCCTCCAGAGCTACCTGAATCCAGCGACCAGATATTCATCAGGATGACTGGAGATGACCCAGGATGAGGCAATTGAGGTTAAATGACTTGCCCAAAGTCACACAGCTAGGGAGTGTCAAGTGTCTGAGGTGAAATTTGAACTCAGGTCCTCCTGACTCCTACATTGATCTTTTAAGTAAGTGCCTCTCCAAAGGAAGATAAATTTGATTGGCCAAAAGATGCTCAGTTGACTTGGGTTTTACTAGTTAGTTTCCTTTCCTTTCCTTTCCTTTCCTTTCTTTTCCTTTCCTTTCCTTTCCTGCCCTTCCTTTCCCTGTGTTGTCCTGTCTGTCCTGTCCTGTCTTTTCTTTTCCCAAAACCTTGGGAAATCTGAAGCTGGGATGCCAATGGACCCCTGCCTAAGGGCTCCTCTGGATCCTCCTGGCTTTAGAGTGATTATCAATAGTAACTATTGCTATTTTCCTCCCATCTTGATGTCTTTCTTTTTCTTGACCTCATTAAAAGACCATGCCCTGGCTACTTCTTAAACAGTCTTGTTCAATGAATGGATGTTGCCTCACCCTAAGTAAGTACCTGCCCTAAAGGGTCCATGGTCTCCCAGTGCATCCTTGGTTATCTCCAGTCATCCTGAGGAATATCTGATCACTGGATTCAGATGACTCTGGAGGAGAAGTGAGGCTGATAACCTTGCACAGTCCTCCTTCACTTAACACAAAGTCAAGTGCAGGTCATGTAATCATTTCTCTGATGGCATGGTCTTCTTCAGCAATGAAGGATGAATACAAAAAACAAATTATGTGCCAGTCACTCTTAAATACTATGGATATAAATACAAACAAAAATAAAGACAGTTCTTGCCCTCAAAGAAATTACATTCTAATGGTAAAAGGAAACATACAAAAAGATGCTGAAAAATGGAGGCAGGAGGGAAAAAGATGTTGAACCAGTTCTGAGCAAGGAAGGTTGGCTGACTTGAGGTTCCCCCACTTCAAAAAAAAAA
>CM053771.1:357576901-357650891 GCA_028658325.1 Potorous gilbertii
CCCCCCCCCCCCCCCCCCCCCCCCCCCCCCCCCCCCCCCCCAACACACTACCTGGACATGTGGTTTTAGGCCTGAAACATCACTAAGTCAACAAATGGTCAGGGCTGACTAAGGAATACCAGGCTGCTCTCATCAATGTCTTGTTAGACAAGATAAATGTAAGGGAGTATGTGTATGTCTAAGTCTAGGACACATATCATTGGTCAGTGAGGAGTAAATGTTGTTATGATCCAGTACACAGCTCCTTCAACCAGCACAGCTGGTTCAGACTATTAAGTTCTATAGGCACAGTTGACTGCTGTATCAGGAAGGGAGATAATGACTGTTGGCGGGGCAGACTGTGTCCTTGGGCAGGGGAGAAACTGCCTGGAATAGTGTTTTGAGGCTAAGGAGAAATGTGATTTTTAAAGAGAAATGTGATATTAGAATTGGGGTCAAGTGCATGCACTCAAATACCCCATCACTGTCACAGTGATTTATCTAAAGGGCAGATTTGACCCTGCCATTACTCACCCCCCCTCCTTTTACTCAATAAACTCCTATTTCCTCTGGGATAAAATGTATACTTTTCTTTTTTGACTTTTACTTGGCTTTGACCTACCTTATCAGTCTGATTATACAATACTTTCCTTTCCACACCCTAGGATGCAGAGAAATTGGCTTTTTTGGGCTCTTTGGAATGTGCCATTCCATCTCCCATCTCTATGCCTTTGTATTGGCCATAACTCCTGCTTGGAATGAACTACCTTAATTCATTCAAAACTCAGCTCAAGGGCAATCTTCTACCTGAGGCATTACCAGACCCCCTCAATTGCTAATGTCCTTCTTCCTTTGTATTTTATATACTTACATATTGTATTTATATATACTTTTATATGTACATGTTTTCTCCTCAGACTGTAGGCCATTTAAGAGCAAGGATCATGTCATTTTTGTAGGTGTATGCCAGCACCTCACATAGTACTTTGTCATATAGTAGACACTTAATAGGTAATTGGACAGCCAGGTCTGAAGTCAGGGAGACCCATCTTTCTGAGTTCAAATCTTGCCTCAAACAATTACTAACTGTATGACCCTGGGGAAGTCACTTAATCCTGTTTGCCTTAGTTCTTTATCTATAAAATGATCTGGGGAAGAAAATGGCAAACCATTCCATTATCTCTGCCAAGAAAACCCCATGTAAGGTCATGAAGAGTTGGACACAACTAAAATGACTGAAAAACAATAATAGAATTAAATGAGCTAATAGCAAGCACAAGGAAGTTTTGAAATTCTCTTCTCTTGGAGTCTTTCTTGATTCTCCAGACTTCACCTTCACCTCTAGCAGCCATTTTGCCCTGGTAGATGCCTCTACCCTTATAGTGCCATCCACGGAACCACCTGGACTCTCCATTTGAAAAATATCTACAATAGCCATGCTTAGTTCTACCTATCTTACTTCTTCACTCTGCAAACTAATTTTACCTCTTCATCTTTCATCCCCTGATATTTAGCTCTATTTTATGTATTATGTTACTCTGTTAGAATGTAAGGTCCCTGAGGGCAAGGACTATCTTTTTGCTTGTATTTATATGCCTAGCCCTTAACACAGTTCCTGAGAAAAAAAGTATTTAATAAATGATCTATCCATCTAGCTATCTTATTATTGATTCTCCTCCATCATCATCATCACCTTCTTCTTCATCATCAGTCTATCTGAGTTACTGGTTCATATAGTAGTGATTTATATTAACTCACAAGGTCTCTAGTGAAGTACAACAGAATCTTTCCTTAGTACTGAAATATTTGATATTTTAGGAATGATTTGAATGAAGGTATAGATGGCCTGTTTATCACATTTGCAAATAACACAAAGTTAGGGGAATTATTGGGCATATTGGAAGACAGGTTCAAAATCTAAAAAAACCTTCATAGGCTACCATGTTGGCCTTAATTAATTAATTAAGAATGAATTTTTAATTACTACTTTACAATAGTAAAAATTAATTTAAAAAAATGTAAAATATAATGTAAATGTGAAATATCATATTTAGGTTAAAAAGCTTGACTGGCAAATTGAAGCTCAAGAAATTGTGCTTATGCAATATGAAAATGATGTATGCAAAACATACATGAGCAGCCTTTCCCAGTCCCCCTTAATGCCAACGTATCCCTTCTGTGATTATCTCCTATTTACCCTGTTTGTACCTAAAGTACACCTGTTTGGATGTTGTGAATTTCTTGAGGGTGAGGACAATTTTTTTGCCTTTTTTTTTTGTATCCTTGGTACTTAGCAGAGTACCTGGAACATAGGTACTTAAATGCTTATTAAATTGATTTAACCAGTATGCTTTTAGATTTCATTAATAGGAGAAGGTAATGCTGTAATTTTGATGTACTTTGCTTGAATACATCATGCATGTAGTATTTAGGAACAGTACTGATGAACTTAAAGCAGCTCCAGACAAAGGTGACCAGTATAATGAAGGGACTGGAAATCATACTGTATGAGGACTGGTTGAGGCAGCTGAGGATGTTTCTCAATTCTTTGAGAATCCTTTGAGATGTCTCTCAATATCTCCACTCTCTGAGGCAAGCAGATAATAGATATGTTGGTGGATTCTAGGTATCCTCACTTTTTATCACAATTTCTTTTGTGTACATTTAGGGCCAACTGCTCTTTCTGCTTTCTCCTTAAGTGCTATTTCTACTTCCTCATATAGTATTTCAGGTATGAATGTATTGGAATACAAATGTGGGGATTTCATTTTCAATGATGAAAAAGATCAGTAGGGAAATGTTGCCAAAAACGTCCCATTTTACCTTTATTCATTTTCCTCTATTCCATTTTTTAACATATGTTCTTAGGATGATTGTTTACAACCCCATATATACATGATGGAAATCTTCACTCATTTTATTATGATGTTATGGCATTTTATTATGTTTCCTCTGGCTGATTGGTGGTGGCTTATGAATAATTGTCTGAGTGAATGTAGACTTATCTTGGACCAGGGCTGGTTTATCTGGGTGCCCATATGTGTATGTGAGAGAGAGTACTTCAAGTGCCATATATAGGATATTTACACATCACAAGTGAAAGAGATCAGCAAGATCTAGTGCAGGGGCTCTTCCCCTTTCTTGTATTCTCAACTCCTTTGGCAGTCTGGTGAAGCCTAGGGACCCCTTCTCATACCAAGGTTTTTAAAAGCACAAAAAATCACAGCATTACAAGGGGAACCAATTGTATTGAAATATAATTCTCAAAATATATTTTTAAAAGTTCACAGACCCCAGGTTAAGAACCTCTGATCTAGTGGAAAGAGGACTTGTGATGTCAAAAAACCTGGGCTCAAAATTCAACTCTTCTTAAAACAAACAAAACAAAACGCAAGCACATGTTAAGGACCTACTATGTGGGAAACCCTGTGCTAAGCAATTAACAAATATTCCCTCACTTTATCCTTACAAAAACTCTTAAGTCAAGATTCAGTCAAAAGAACTACTATTTCTGGATATTTCTAGGTGGGAGACTGGGTCAGTTTTGAGGAATGGTGTGTCAGACCAGAATTCTGAGAGATCCTTTTGAGTAACTCCTATGAGAAGATTTCAGAATTGTTGCCCTCAATGGAGATGCCTGGTCTGGGGAGTTCTTGCTCCATGTCTAACTTTCCTTCTCTGCATGGTGGGAAGCTTTATTTTACTGCAGAGAAGAAAAAATTTATTTTCCTTTTACTTTATTTTTCAAATACATACATTCCATAGTTGAATATCTATAAATAGTAAAAATTGTATCACTGCTACAAAATACCTTTATATAATTTAAAAATTACTTGGATTGTCTTAAAAAAAGAGAAAGAGCACTACTATAGAAATGAGTACAGACAGGGAACCATAGCAGCTTCCTTCACCCCCTTCTGTATCACTTGAGCTTGGAAGCTAACTACTACCTAAACCCAGGGTAGCCCAACACTCTGCAGGATCAATATCTCTTGATATTGATCCCTGTGCCACATCTCTTCTGTACATGGTCTTTGGTCTAGAGTCCTTGTTTACCCACAGCTCCTCACTACCTCCTCTCCTCTCTCCTCCTCTCTGTACCCCCAAGAAAAAGATGAATTACTTAGTTCTAACTATAGGTGAAACTCGTGTGGAGCAAACTCTTGATATGGCCATCATATGCCAAGGAAAGTCCTGGGGCCATGGGGAACCCAGTAGAGTAGCTATGATTGCTTAGGGACTTTTTTTTTATCTTGGAGATTGAATCTCCCTATCTAGCCTATCATTGACCACTGATGACTGTATCATAATCAGTTAAGAAATTTTAACCTACTCCATTTTACCAACCTGGGGCAGTTTGCCCCTCCTTTGGCAGCCTGATAGCACTCTGCTTCTGGGGGCTCATTATGTTAGTCTCAGACTTAATGCAGATACTTATTCAGCTTTTACTGAAACTCAGAACCCCGAACTTAAGTGACCCATCAACTTCAGCCTCACCTAATAGGGAATTTTCCCTTGCCCCTCAAAAGATCTATGGGCAACTAGGGGTGCGGTGGATAGAGTACTGAGCTTGGAAAGAGGAAGACATCTTCACGGATTCAAATCCATCCTCAGACACTTACTGTATTATCCTGGGCAAGTCAATTAACCTTCTTTGCATCAGTTCCTCATTTGTAAAATGAGAAGGCAATGGTAAATCACTCTAGTATCTTTGCCAAGAAAACCCCAAATGGGGTCATGAAGAGTTGGGCACAACTGAGAAATGACTTAACGACAGCAATGGAATCATACTGATATAGATAATTTTTATTTCTTTGGTATTCTTAAATAAAGCCTCTGCAAGAAAACCAATCACGAATATGCTCCTTTAGAATCCTGTGAACCCAAAAGCTGATATTAAGACAAGGCGACTGCAGCTTTCCAGAGCTCTCACTCAAGACACAGAATTGCCAGGATCTGTAGCCAGAAATACTCTTGAACTGCATGTTACAATTAAGAATTCCATGTAAGATAGACAGCACAGCTTACAGACAGTGGGTTACTGTTGCGGATTGTCTTTGTACTGTAGAGAGTGCTAGTCGTTGCATAATTCTGGAGCAGGCATGGCAAGTCAGTCTTTCAAGTTGACAGAACAGAGCTGGCATACAGAAAGAACACATGAAATGAGTGGATTTAGGTGTGCCTATACTTCATTGCAAGTGAGAATACAGAAAAGGAGAGTAGGAATTAGTACTGAATGAGGATAACTTTGACTGTATATCCTTAAAGTTACTTTGATCTCTTTTCATGTGAACTCCTGAAGAGTTTTGGAACTCAGAGAGAGAGAGAGAGTGGATGTTGACTGGTGGTCAGGCTGCTTTGCCGAGACTTCAAGTTTGGAGAGCATTTGTGTGCTCAGTCCCATTGCCAATTCCCATGAAAAGATTTCAGAATTTTCATGGACTCTTATGGTAAAATGGCATGACCAGATTTTATATCTAAGGCAGCAAGTTCTGAGCACTCTGGTCTTCCAAGGGAATTGGAAAAACAAAACACAAAGCCATTCAGGGAGGAGCCAAAGACAGAACATTGGAAAGTATTTGTGGTCTGAATGCAGAGCGTCTGGGTTCCTTAGAGATTTTTGGAAACCACATCCAAAGTACACATTCACTTGCAACACACAACATTTTTTTCTCATTCTCTGACTCTACATCAACTCTCTCAAATCATGACACTAACTCTCCATCTGTGCCCCATTCTTTATAAGTATGGTACTCCAAAATTGGAGGCCAGTGTCCTAACCATGACTACTCCATTTACCAAGAGTCAGAAGACCATCCTGACCTCCCTTTCATTACCCCAGGAATATTAACTACTACTGGGAGCTGGGAGACATCTGCAATTCAGTTTGCCAGTCATTGATAAAAAACCCAAAAGAAACAAAAACAAAAACAACATACCCCAACACATGTAATATGTCATCATTTCAAATGGTCTTACCTACAAAGGAATCTTATAGTCTTTCATAAGAAACAAATTTGGATGTGGAAGAGTAGCAGTCAACATTATCCTCAAGATCCTTCCTTCAGGAAGGGAAGGAAGTCTAACAAGTGACAGTTTCAAATGCCTAACACAAGCCAATCTCATGGCTACTAGTCTGAAGAACAGTATATAATGAAATATTCAGTGTATATCAAGGTTTTGTCCGTTCCTTAGAGGAGATATATAAATTGAAAGAGCAGCAAATGAGTACTGTGAGTTTAAATCTTGAACTCCAAAACAAAATTTTCAAATAGATTCCTTTAACTTTATTAATCACTAAATAAGAAGAGTGCTATTAAAGTAACCCCTCCTTCTATTAACATTCCTATAATGAACTGGCTGTTTGGGTAACGTTTATATCCTGGGAATTGTGGGTGGGTAAGAAAAAGTATCATTCTTTTCTAAAAATTCATTGGCTAACACTTTTGGCCAGTGAGGATGCATTGGAGTTAGAGAATAATTGTTTTTCAAAAATACATTCATTTGTCTATTTATTTATGGATTTAAAATCTATTCCTCTTACTGCTCTTCCATCATTGAAACAAACAAAAAAACCTCCAAACCCCAAATCCTTATAATAAGCAATTCATCAAAACAAACTCACATTGAGCATGCCTGAAAATGTTTGTGTCTTTCTGAATTTTGCATTCACTTCTCTGGCCAGGGGTGAATGGTGGGCCATATCTTCAGTTGTCTGGGTCTGTGATTTTTTTTGTAATTGCATGGATCAGAATTCAAAAGCCTTTCAAAGTTGTTTTTCTCTTCCCTGTTGTCATTGTACAAACTTTTCTTCTAGATCTTATCACTTGGCTCTGTATCAATTTGTAGAGGTCTTCTAAGTTTCCTCTGAAATGGTTCATTTAATAATTTCTTATGGCACAATAATATTTTATTATTTTCATTTACTATAGTTTGTTTATCCATTCCCTAATAAGAAAATAGCTCTCTAATTTTTAATATATCTATGTCTATATATTCTTTTCCTCCTTATTTGATGTCTTTGTTGTATAGGTCTAGCTGGGTCAAAGAATATACACAGTTCAATAACTCTTTGATAGTTCCAAATTGCTCTCTAGGATGACTTGACCCATTTACAGCCCCACTAATACTGCATTAGTGTGCCTATTGCCCGAAGTTTCACCAGAATTTGTCATTTCCCTCTTGTTATCTTTGCTATTCTGTTGCATATGTGATGAAATCCAAAGTAGCTTTAACTTGCATTTCTCTAATTATTCATGATTTAGAACATTTTTATATGGTTGTTGACATTTGAAATTAATTCTTTTAAAACTACCTGTTCGTATCTTTTGACTATTTATTTATCAAAGAAAAGGATAACTTTTTACATTTGACTTTATTTTATATTCTGAGCTTAGACTTAAGAAAAAAATTTTCCATACATACAGTGGAATATAAAAGAGGATTATGTACGAAATTGTGAAATTGTGAATCCTCATTTCATACAGCTTACTTTTTTTCAAAGAGGTATATACATTCTTTGTGTTACTTTCCAAACTATCCTGCCTTTCTGTTTCCTTTTGAACTTCTTTATGTTCTCTTCTGGATATGAAGAAAACCCCACACTTTTCAATGACACTCTCTTTATGTACCATTATTGCTGATTCCCAACGTTCTTCTCCAGTTAAAAAAGAAAAAAAATAAAAGAAACCCTTATAACAAATAAACACAGTGAAAAAATGTATCAACATAATAACCAGGTCCAAAATGTCTCTTTCTGCAACTAGATTCTAACATGTTTCTGTCAGGAAACAGGCAACATGCTTCATTATAGGTCATTATAGGGAAAAGTCTGAACATCCGTACAATGTACAATACTTGTGGACCTCCCACCTCTGCGAAAGGATAAGGTGGTGTGTCTTCTCATACTGATAAGGACCAGTTTTAATAATAAAACGTGTTCAAAAACTACATTAATAGAAGTAAACATACACACACACATATATGTCAGAGATACACATTGTAGGATGTACGCTACCTTCCAAATGTACCTTAGGTGAGCACTTCTGATCCAACTATGGTGGACTTTTGAAATCTCTTGACCTGAGTAAGGGCCACTGCTGTGCCTTTCAGTAGAAACCAGTATAGGTAAAAACATAGATCAAACATTATTTTCTAAAACAGTAAAGTTTAATCACATGCAGCAGCTATAAAAATTGTATACCCTTTTGCAACATCAATAGAGGCATCAGCTAGAGGTAACTAGGTGACATAACAGAAAAAGTACTGGGTCTGTAGTCAGTAAGAGCCATGCTCAAATTTGGCCTTAGACACATAGCAGCTCTGTGACCTGGGCAAGTCACTTGTTCTCTCTTTGTCTCAGTTTCCTCAGCTGAAAAATGGGGATAATGGTACCACTGACCCTCCTAGAGTTGCTGTGAGGATCACGAGAGAATATTTGTAAAGTACTGTCTAGTGCCTGATTGTGCTGAATATAAGCTCTGGAAGAGATTTTTTCGTATTAAAAGCTTGTGAATTGACCTACATCCAGTAAAAGACATAAATTATTCAGATGAAAAGACCTATAACAAGGATAAACCCTAATAAAAGCTTGGTGCATAAGAATATCCTATCTAAACTTAATCTTTAAGGAATAAGACTATTCTCATTACAACTTGTGACAGTGTGTTAAATAAAGATCAACTAAATAAGTCCTCAGTCTTTGATGTCTAGGTCTTCAAGTACTAAAGCCATATTGTGGTGGTGAGCACATTTAGTCCCTGACATTGCTTGTTTATCCCTTTGTCAATCTAGTCACAGGAAGTTATTCATTGCTTTCCCTTTGTGAATATAGCTTTCATAGAGGCTATTTCATTCTAAGCATTTAACAAGAACATAAACAAATTATCACCTTCTAGTTATTTCAATCCAGAGATAAAGCCTGGCAGGCTTTTAGTTTTCACTTTCCCATCTTTTACCTTCCCAATCTCCCACACCATTGTCTCCCTTTTAGACTACCTTCTCCTCACTTAGCCTTTGTCTGATGTTTTGCTACTCTTTCTATGTACCCTATTTAGCTTCCTAATCCTCAGCCTTCCTTCTATTTACCTGAGTCACTACAATAAGGAGAAATTACTGAATATTTACTTTACATTTATGTTGATTTTATTGATCTGTGTATATGTACACCCTACGTATATCCTCTCAGTAGAATGTAAGCTGTTTGAGAGTAGATGCATTTGTTTTTGTCCTTGTATATCAAGCACCTATCACGTTGCTTGGCATGCTGTAGGTGTTCAATAACTACTCAAGAAATAGAATAAATTTGATAGAGGAAAGAAAATTTTCTCTGCAAGTGGAAGGAAAAATAAATCATGTAACTTAGTGCAATGCCCAGCTTCTTTCTCTCATCACAGTATTCAATCAAGTTGTGACCTAGGCTGGCTTAGTAGAAGCTCAGAAAGCTTTTAGTCATTGGTAGAGAAAGAAGGAGTCTCTCCTCATAGTAAAATTAATTGGGTGCTGTATCTATACCCTACAACCACAGGATAAATGGAAAATGAGAGCTTATTCAGAACAACTAAAATGAACATGTGCAAAGAATTTCAGGTGTTGTGTAGGTGGAAGATGAAAGGTGTTGCCTTCAAAGGAGGACTTAACAGATCTAAGAAAAACAAGTTCAGGTTAATGTATCAAGTAGGTGATTCACTGTGTAAGTGAAAAACCTGTTTTACAGCTTCTGTGGGAGGTGGTCAGTGAAGGGGTTGTTATTCCTGACAAAGAGAAGAACAACAAATGGATAGGTTAAGTCACCTGGAATATAATGGTACATGATGTAATCTTGAAGAAGCAAATTTGAGGAAACAGTTTCATTAGTTTATGCCAAGAAGAGCTCTGAATAAGTTTACAGAGTGGAGAACACAGGGCACATTGTGTCACAACAACCTCTCCATTCTAGTTCCTTGGCAAAACTTGGAATAATTTATTCCATCCTGAGTGAGAGCTCTGTCTTATAAAATCATCAGATTAAGAGCTAGAAGAGCTCTTAGAGATAACTGATCCTACCTCATTTTTATAGGAGAGGAAATAAAGGTCTAGGAAGCTGAAATGACCTTTCTCAAAGTCACACAGGTAGTTAAGTATGCTCAGTATGCTCTGCTTCCACAATTACTGCCCACACAAACTACAAGAATCACTAAGCAGATCCACTGTAAGGGAAAAAGTGGTAGAGGAGCCATTACCCCAGATAAAACTTATTCTCGAAGAATCATTAAGGTTAGTTACTATATCACTAGCGTCTCCACTGGGAATATCCTATTGAAAGGCACTTGACTTTGGGATTACACACTCCTCCACTGGTGACTATATGCATTACCCTTCTACCTCTTAAATGTAAACATTCCCAAGAATATGTGTGTGTGTGTGTGTGTGTGTGTGTGTGTGTGTGTGTGTATATACATATATATATATATATGTATATATATATATATATATATACATATATATATATATATATATCTACTTAGCAACTTTATCTTCTTTTGATAAACTCCCTTCTTTGCTAATCTCATCCAGTCAATAGCATCAACTAACATCTCAGTAATATGACTCTCTAATCTATAGCTTCAGCTTTCCAACTGACTTTGGTATACTTCCTCTTGGATATTGTCAGTATTCCAACCTAAAAATATGCAGAACCAAAACGTACATTTTTCTTGACAAATCACCTCATTCTCCTGACTTCTCTGTTTTAACAAATGGCCTCATCATAGCTAGTCCCCCATATGTGAAATGTCAGTCACTTTTGCACTTCCAATTGAATGGTCTGCTATCACCTAAAATTCACTATGTCTGTGATTATATTTATTATTTTTCATCTTGAATACCCTGAAACTTTCATATTTCTTTGATGGCACCACTATATTCTGCTTAAGGCACCACTACTTGAGATTTATAACCTGACATATCTTTGGTTTTTCACCTCTTCCTTATAGTCCATAGCTGATAAATTGCCAATTTTCCCCCAACTCCACCTCTACAATGACTTAAAACCAATTCACCCTCTCCTCTCACATATACTGCCACCATCCTCATTTACATCAGGCTACTACTTGACTTAACTATTTTAATGGCTTCTTAATTTGCCTTCCTCTGCATATAATCTGTCCCCCTCTCCAATCCATCTCTTACACAAGAGAAAACCAGCATCATCTTTCTGAGGTATAGGCTTGAGCACATCATTATCATCAAAAACCTTCAGGGGGTCTCTAATTTCTCTTTGATAAAATGCAAATTCCTTAGCCTGTAATCTGGGACCCTTCACAATCTGGTTCCAAGGTGTGGAAGGGGTGGGTGATCAGGAGGCAACTTGATTAATTTCATAAATGTCTTCAATCAATTCATTGAGATTACAAGGGACAGACCTTTGTTGGAAGGGCACCTTACCTAGTATTAGATGTGTTCCCTATCACTTTATTGAGAAAATATGGGAAAATCTTCTGATTATTCACTAGTAATTGTGGATGTGACTGTGGATTAGATACTAGATAATTAAGAGTTGGAAGGGGGAAGGATGAACTCCTCTAGGAGAAATCACTTTTCCTGTGATTTTTCAGGCCACTTTATGAAATAAATTCTTTTCTCATGTTTCCTTTTTCTTGGGTAGCTATAGCATAATGCCAGAAGAACCTCCCTCACTTTTCAGTATTAGAAAATGGTGACTGGAAAGAGGAGCACAAGGCAAACCTGCCTATTCTCACCCTAGTGGTTTAAGAGGGGAGTTCATGACTGTGCCCCCAAAACTATTAAAATATGCATGATTTTTAGCCCAGTGATACTGCATTAGGTATACCCTGAGGCCATTAAAGAAAGAAGAAAAGGACTCAAATATTTATAGAAGCTATTTTTGTGGTAGCAAAGAATTGTAAACTTTGGGGATACCTATTAATTGGGGAATGGCTGAACAAGTTATGGCATATGAATGTGAATTGATAAAGTGGTCAGAACCAGAACAGTTTCCATGACAATAATTTTGTAAAGACAGACAACTTTCAAAGACTTGGAAACTATGACTCACACAATGACCCACCATGATTCCATGATGAAGCATGCTACCTACCTATAGATAGAGAAATGATTCACTCCGTTTGCTGATTGAAGTACTGTCTCATTTCTTTCCCTTTCTTTTTCTCTTCCTTTCTGACAAGGCTAAATACAGATTTTTTTTTTCGTATTACTATATGTTTGTTAGGCTTTGATTTTTTTGCCTTCTCAACGGCTAAGGGAGGGGAAAGAGAGGGAGAGAGAATCTTGAACTACGAATAAAATTGCATTTAAAAATTTAATATGAAGAAAAGAGGGAGAAAGAATGAGAAAAAATGAGAGAGAGAGAGAGAGAGACTGAGACAGAGACAGTAGTTCATGGACTGAGGTGTTTTAATTGCCTTCAGCTCTGGGTTGTTTTTGCTTTGTTTTAACACAAATTTGAGAGTTTCCAAAAGATTATAAATTCCTGTTTGTTTGGGTACTAGTCCTCCAGAGGAAGATTTCTTTAACAGCAATCAAATCAGAGGAAAAGAGAACTATCCTGAAACTGTAGCATTGAAGCTACATCCTGGGGTTGCCATTCTTCTGATATTGCTATGAGTTGCTTGGCCAGTGTAGGTGGAAAATGAATGGGGAATTAGAAAACCCCAAGATGTCTGTCTTGTTTATGTATGTATGTTTATGTATGGTAGAGGTCTAAGGAGTCCAATGATATTATCTGAGTACTTTATGTTCTTTCTTTCTTTCTTTTTTCTCTCTTTTCCTTTCTTTCTTTTTCTTTTTTTCTCGCTTTCTTTTCCTTTCTTTCTTTTTCTCTCTGTCTTCCTTTCTTCTTTTTTCTTTCTTTCTTTTTCTTTCTTCTCTCTCTCTCTCTCTCTCTCTCTCTCTATCTCTCTTTCTCTCTTTCTCTTTTAAATGGGATGTTATGAGTCTTGTGTACTGCAGCACCCAGGGACAGGTTGTGTTCCAGGGCAAGAACGGGTTGGTCTCAGACCCATACTAAGGTACTGCATCAGGGAACAGGGGCAGATTGGCAATCTTGTCACTCACTGTGAAGTTCTAGGTCACAGATACAGGGCAGAGTGAGGAGGGGTGGCATTCCCAGGTAGGGAGGCCCTGAGTGATATACTAGCAACAACCATAGTGTGGTTCAGACCCTAAGCCCAGAAACTAGGTCTCACTTCAGCATCTTGTCCTGCCTGCAGCGGAATAGCCAAAGCAGGAACTCAGGACCAAAAGGGAGCCTACAGTTCTGCCACTTTGAACCAATAGAACTTTCTAACCAGTTGTTAGGGGCAGAATCCAGCAGCAGCATACCTTTGCACAGACCCAAATCTACCTTAGAAACTAGTAGAATTCAAACCAGAGGTTATGGAGGATGGAAAGAAATCAGTCTTTGTCCTGGATCAGATCACTTCAGGGATGCTAAAAGCTTCAAGATCTTCTCAGATCCTGATAGCACAACATTCAATACCCCAAGAAAGCAACCATAGGACCAGCCCAGACCTTCCCTCTAGAAATGTGGAAGAACTCAGACCTAACATCAAGTCTGAAGTCAGAAAATAGGCTGGAGGAATGAACAAATAAAACAAAAAGGATCCACACCATAATGAGCTATTATATTGGCAGGGATGCTGAAGACAAATGTAGAAGAGAATTATTCTAAAACATCTACAAGCGAAACCTTAGAGAAAAATACAACTTGGGGGAAAACTCAACTAGAATTCCTGGAAGAAAGGCAATTAGGGTTAAGTGCGTTGCCTAGAGTCACACAGCTAGTAAGTGTCAAGTTTGTGGTTTTAAGCCGAAAAGTCCTCCTGACTCCAGGGCTGGTTCTCTATCCACTGCACCACCTAACTGTCTCTAAATGGCATTTTAAAAGAGCACTTGAGGGAAACATATTGAAAAAGAAACCAGAGTCATAGGAAAAAAAAAACTAGAAAGGGAATTTAACAACTTGGTACAAGAGCTACAAAACTTTGCCCAAACAACAAACTCTCTGAAAATTAGAATGGACCAGATAGAAGTCAATGATTTCATGAGACAGTAAGAAATATTAAAACTAAGTCAAAAGGCTGAAAAAAAAAGTGAAAGTGCTTAGAAAGGTATACGACAGCAAAAAATAAATGATCCAGAAACTAGATTGAGCAGAAAAACAAGTTAAGAATCACTGAACTATTTGAATATCATAGCCAAAAAAGAGTGCAGATGTCATATTTCAAGAAATCTCAAAAGAAAAATGCCCAGATCTCTTAGAACCAGAGGGAAAAGTAGAAATAGAAAGAATCTACTGGACATCTCCCAAAAGAAACCAAAATGAAAACTCCCAGTAACATCATAACCAAAAAGTCAAAGGAAAAATACTTTCAACTACCAGAAAGAAAGAATTCAAGTACTGAAAAGTGACAGTATCACATGCAATTTAGCAGCCACTACTATAAAGCAATGGAGAATGGGGAATATGATATTCCAGAAGGCAAAGAACATGGACTTAGGGTTAAGAACTACTTACTCAGAAAAAATTGAGTATAATCTCACAGGGGAAAAATTATTCTTTAAGGAAATAAAGGACTTCCAAGCATTCCTGATGAAAAGACCAGAGCTACATAGAAGCTTATAGGTTCAAACAAAGGACTATAGAGAAACATTAAAAGGTAAGCATGTAAGTCTTTCTATGGTTTTATAAGATTATTGAGCTCATTATTTCTTATAGCACAGTAGTGTTCCATCACAATCATACACCACAGTCATACCTCAATTGATGGGCATCTCTGTAATTTCTAGTTCTTTGTCACCACAAAGAGAACCACTATAAACATTTCAGAACATATAAGTTCTTTTCCTTTTCCCCCTAATCATCTCTGGGAATAGACCAAATAATGGTATTTCTGGGTCAAAGGGTATAGGCAATAAAATGACTCTTTGGGCATAACTCCAGATTGCTATCCAAAATGGTTGGATCAGTTCACAATTCCACCAACAATGAATCAGTCCCAATTTTTCAACATCCCTTCCAACATTTGTCACTTTCCCCTTCAATCATTTTAGCCAATCTTGTTTTAATTTTAATTTCTCTAATCAATAATGATACAGATAATTTTTATATGACTATAAATTGTTTTGATTTCTTCATTGAATTACAGAGGACCAAGGATGAAACGTTATCCAACTCCTGGTGAAGAAGTGAAGGACTCAGAAAGTAGATTTTTTTTTTTACACAGTCAATGTGAAAGTTTGTTTTGATTGACTATACATGACTGGAATGGACTTTGATTTTTCTTATATTCTAGTTTTGGGGTGGAAGTGGGGTTAGGGTATGGGGATGAGAAGGTGAATCTTTGCTGATTACAACAAATAAAAACTTTTTTTAAAAAAAATCAAGAGACTTCTGTGTATTTATCCAATAGTATGTTATCTTCCTAAAATCAGATATTATCTGTTTTTAAATTTGTCTTTTAAATATGACTTTATCTATGAGAGAGAGAAAGAGAGAGAGAGGGAGAGAGAGAGAGATCTTTTAATCTTTTAACCACCTTCTCTGTATCTTTACCACATTTACATAACTGGACATTTCATTTATTGTCTTATATTGAGCTTTGTTCTACATATCTTTCATGCTGGTGACACAAACAGATTTTTCCTATGTCACCATTTATTGAAATTTTATCCATCCTTCAAGGTTCACCTTAGATGCCAACTCTTGAATGCAGACCTCTCTAATACTACCAAATGGGAGTGATTTCTTTTTTCCTGTGAAACTCCCGTAGTTTCTTTGTATCTTTCTTCTAATACCTAAAACATACTAGCTTAAATTGTAATAATGTATATCAATTTTATCTCCTCTGCTAGATATTATCCTGCTTGAAGAGTGGAAGGGACTAGATTTTATTCACTAGTATTTCTTCCATACAATAAATACCTTGATCATAATAAGTAAGTATTCATTCCATATATGTTGAATGAATGAGATGAATGTGATTGAATTCTGTATCCTCTTGTTAAACTTTAGATCAGGCAGGATTTTGTTCTCACCACTGTATGAGAGAAACATCAAGTTGTGCTGTTTGATTTTATGATAGTCATTCTTACTGGCCGGAGGAGATTCCAGGGGTGGGGAACCTGTGTCCTTGAGGCTACATGTGGTCCTTTAGGTCCTCAAGTGCAGTCCTTTAATTAATCCAAACTTCATAGAACAAATTCCCTTACTAGGGGCAGTCATATGATTAAGTAAATAGTTGGAGAGGCCTTACTGTTTCACTATTCCATCTGGTGTGTAAGCAGCCTGCATGGGTGTGTCTATTAAGACATGCTTAGAAATAGTTAGATGTGTTTTCTAGAACTTTTCCCAGACAGATGTTTTCTGTAACTAGGCCTTTGTTTAGATTTTTTTCCATTTTCGTAATGCTTGCTCCTTAAACTATGTATCTTCAGAATTTACTATGATTTTATAGTTACATTTAAATATTAAAATGCTATTAATCAAGAGATAATCTGATTTGATCTATTGGTGAAAAACTGGGGGAAAATGATGGCTTATTTTACCCAATTTTTATACTGTCATATTTAAAATTTGTTAGAAAATGAACAGAAATCTCTGTTAAAAGAATTTATATATTTTCAGACTCATTAATTAATAGTGAAATAAACATCATCACATGCAAAATACTTTGAGAAAGTGCAACAAATCTGTCATATGCTGTGGTGTATAAATTCTTAGAGTCTGCTACTTTGTAAATCATTCTTCTCACATGGAAATATAGTTTTTCATGGATGAGCAGACAAATAGAGGAAAAGAGTTGATATATTTGTACTGCAACTCCTGGTTAGAAGAGACAATTTTATATGGCTCTCTTCTCGTTGGGAGACATCAATGACCCTTTGAGCAAAAGGGTTATAGTAAGAATATTTACAAGGAAAACAGATTTATATTTCCCAGGAATAACTGTTGAAAACTTAAAGTTTTCAGGATTTTATGGTTCAATATAAATGGCAACTAAAAGAAAAATTAATGAAGCCATGGGAAAGAAGAGGAATTGGGATTAACTCTTCTTCAACATACTCCATTTCAATGCTCCTAATTCCACAAGAAGGAAGTATCTGCCCATGTAACCAATGGGAAAAGATTTTTCTGGTGAAGGAGAAACAATCAGATTTGGGCAGTTTAAATTCTAAAACTCCAAGAAGTCGACATTAGGAAAGTTCTTGCCCTGACTTAAGGACAAAAAAAAGTTCTTGACTAAGGAAGACAAGAAACCACACTTACGGGTTTAGGTACTATTAGGTAGCACAGTGGATAGAGCACTGGACTGATCCAAGTCATGAATTCAAATCTGCCCTCAGATACTTACTAGCTGTGTGACCCTGGGCAAGTCACTTAACCTTTTTGCTTCAGTTTCTTCATCTGTAAAATAAGCTGGAGAAGGAAAGGGCACTTCAGTATCTTTGCCAAGAAAACCCCAAATGGGGTTACAAGGAATTGGGCATGTTCACAAAAAAGTGAACTTTAGTTCTATCCTATACTCTCGTACCTACCTTCAATAACATATGATATGTGGAAAGAACTATTTTCATCAATAATATCACCTTGGAAGGCAAGGGATGAAGATAAATTATGTATAATTAAAAACTAGCTATTAGAGTTGGTCATTTTCATCTGAGCAAGACTATCCAAAGGGAGAACTAGATCAAACTAGATGTGATGTGAAGCTTTCTACAGCAAGACTTCAGCAATGGAAATCTTCAATAGGAGGTTAGATTGTACTCTCTGGGAAGAAAGACTGTACAATTAGCCTGTAGGTGAACTAAGGGTAGAATTTGATAATCCTTGAGGGCCCTTGTGTTGATCACCTTTTTTAAAAAAATTATTTCACTGGTTATTTGAAATGTAGATTTGAAAAATGGTTTATTAGTATTTAAAAGATCCCATACCTTAGCTTGCAATGTTTTCTTCTTAAAAGGCTCTGTTGTCTTTAGTACAGGCACACGATTTTTAAGTCAGCAAAAATAATTTCTGCGACCATTTTAAAGAAAGACTAGAGAAGACAAGAAGGGATAATTTAGTGGAACCACTGAAATACAATGAATGAAGAAGTATTGTTTTTGGAGGACTGGAATAGGAACTGGCTAGTCGATATACATAATTCACATTTACATAGCATTTTAAGGTTTGGAAAGCATGTATCTCATAACAATCTTCTAAGGCAGATAACATAAGTATTATGGTCCCAATTTTATAGGGATAGGGAGACAGAGGTTTTTCATTGACCAGAATGCTACATAAAAGTCAGGGTTATTTTATTTTGCTTTCCCTTTGATGACAGAAATATCTAATAAAGACAGGAATGTGGAACAGAAATGTAAAGATCAATGACCTTGCTCTTCTAGCTTAGCTTTTGTGTTTACTCAGATTTATTTGTTTAACCTTTACAAACTCAGAGAATCCTTACCCCTCTCACTGATGAATTGAGTCCCCCAGAGCAAGGTTACATCACCCCTTCGGGGTTCTAGGACTACCCTAGAGGGATTAGAGAGGTTCTCTAATGGTATCAGTGCAAGTTCTCATTTCAGTATGTTCTCCCTCAATATCAATAGTCATTTCAGGGAGGACTAGTACCTTTGGTGTGAGGCTGCTGAGTCCTTTAGAGGGCTACTCATCCCCCTTCAGTGTCCACCTTCACGCAGCTCTTCTCTGTGAGCCAAGAAGTTGTAGCATGCGCAGTGGCCACACCTCAGTGAAACTGATTTGTCAGGTGGGTTAGACCAGGTTTATGATAGTTGCCAGGTTTCAGACCTGTTGGTGAGTTAGTCAGCAGGATGACAGATCCCGAGCATGTGAAGGATTCCCCTGATTGGATGGGCAGTTGAGAACAACTGGTTCCAATAGCCATGAGGGTGGCTGAAGAAGGGGCTGTGGGGCACTTGGAACTTCTGATGTCTCACTTTTGTCTTGTCACTGGACTTTGATGACTGGAAGAAAGTGAGGCTGAAGAATTTGCACAACTCTGTCTCACTTAAGTCCAATCCACATGAAAGACAAGACCACCCATCACATTGTGATTTCGTTGATCCTCTGAAAATGACGAATGAACCACAGAACAGGAGCAGTAGTAATAGCAGTGGTAGCAATCATGGGGATAGTAGTAGTTAGAGTTATGTATGCTTTAAGGTTTGTAGAGTGCTTCATAAATGTTATGTAATTTGATCTAGACAACAACCCTAGAAGGTAGGTATTGTTATCATTGTCTCCATTTTACAGATGAGGGAGTTCTGGTGGGAAAGTTAAGTAACTTGGTGAGAGTCACAAATAAGTGTGTGAAGCCAGATTTGAATCTCTTGATTTCAAGTACAGTTCCTTATCCACTGTGCTACCTTCCAATGATTAGCACTTGGTATCATTTAACCAATGAACACCAATTAATTTTTAACAAAAGGGATCTTTACTGAAAAGATACAATAAGAACAGGAGTATAAAAACTATCCCTTGCCTCAGCTCCTGGAAACACACATTTCCTGATACCTTTTTGAAGCTCCCAAAGTCCAGCCTAGCCTGTTCCACTTTCAGCACTCCTTAATCTAAGGCAAGAAAGATTAGACACAACAAAGACAAACAGTAGCAGGACCATATGCTTGAGGTTTCCTGCCAATTCTGGGTAAGAGAGGGCCCAAGGCCCCTTCCCCACCCAGGAAATGACAGCAGCTCCTCTGAATTACCCCCAAGAAATGTTTTGGAGGCACTTCCAGTTCTAGTTCAGTAGTGAATAAAAAACTAATTTCTTCACTGCCCATTTAGTGGACCGGAAACAGTCATCTCTGTGCTGGTTCTTAAGTAGAGAACCCAGCACTATCATTCTGCTTCATTCAACACTTCTAGAAGAAGATCCTCCCCACATGGTTTGGCAGCAGGAAGGGCATACTGCACATGGTCGCATTGGCCAATGTGCCAATTTTGAGAGAATCTTGGAAGTGAAATGGATTTTGTAATTTTAGTTCCCTGTGTTTCTCTGACAGAGAAATGGGACTTGGGAATGGGAATCCCCATAAGGGGTTAAATGGGAGTTGCAAGGAATTTCCAACACTGTCTGGGAATGTGGATTTTGATTTAGTAATAGATGCAGACAATCCAAAGCCAATACTTAACATTAGCCTGAGGATACTCTGCCTAGCTTTTGTTAGGTTACATTTAACAGGCTGTGGTGGTTTAAAAGCTTGATTGTGACTAAAGAATTGTCAGGCTGCTATTATCAGGGAATAGCTTTCCAGATACTGCCTACAACTAGGAACCAAGATAGCCAGTGGGTGGTCTTGAGGAGCTGAGCCTAGGAGCGAGAGTTTAGTAACATGACCACATGACCCGCAAAGATAATAGGGTCAACATGACACTGTTTTCCCACCATCTTTATGCCATACTTGTATATTCTATCTTCTACCTCTAGCTTGGCAGCAAGTCAGCTCCCATCCTGAGACCTTGGGTTTCTGATTGATGAGTCTGATGTTTTCTAGCCTAACTCAGACCCTCGTGCTGTTGTTTTCTGCTCATCTTCATGCAATGGTGACCCCAGAGGACATTGATAGGGTTTCAGTTTTACCTAGCCACACATGTGCTTTAGATGTCACAACTTCTTTGTTGATGCCCTCCATCACATGTTTCTGTCTCTTTATTTTCTATGCTTTGTAACTAAATGTCTTTTACTTCAACAAATACGTCCTATGGCTGTCTGGTAAAAATAAACATCCTCTCTGTTGGTGAACACATTGGTTCCCATGGGTTTAATTATCTTCTCTCTATGGATGACTCCCAGATCTATACATATACACAGGCATAATCTCACTCAGGAGCTTCAGCACCATATCATTAACTTCTTATTAAATATTTCAAATTGAATGTCCTGGAGAATTCTGATACCCGACATCCCTAAAACAACTCATTTCAATGCCCTTCTTCCAAACCTTCCTTTTTTTTGTTCAAGAAATCACCATTTTTTCAAGCTCCCATGTTTGTAACCTCAGCTTATGCTTGACTATTCACTTTTCCCTACCTTATATATCCAATCAAATGTCAAATCTTCCTTTCTCTACTTCCACAATCTCTTGCTTCCAGCTCCTCTCTAATCACACAGTCAGAACCTCACCTCAAACACTTTTTATCTAGACTATTGCACGAACTCCTTAATTGTACTTCTAGCTTCAACTATCTCCCTCTTTCAATCCAGTTGACAGTGGCCAACTCTACAGATTTCCTTAAAAGATTTGGTCATGCCATTATGGTACTTAATAAACTCTGGTGATTTTTGTTACTAGGATCAAATACAAATTCCTTTGTTTGGCTTTTAAAGCTCATCACAGTCTGGGCCCAACATACCTTTGCAGCCTCATTGCACATGGTGGTGGAATTGGAATATAGTCTTCGCTTGCCATTACTATTTACATATTCTCCCTCTGTCACCAAAACTTAATTTCTTTGAGGTTTATACTACTCAGACATCATCCCATTCAGGGTTCTATCATCTATTTATGGTTCTGAAGACATTTTCCCTTTTTCCTAAATGAGTTCAGGGCCTGACTCATAGTGTCTCCATTCTACTTCCCGCTAGGGAACTTCAACATAGATATTGATGTTCCTTTAAATACCTTAACTTGCCAGGTCCTCAGTCTACCTAGTTCCTGTGACCTGATCCTCCTCTTTTCCTCAGTTTCACACATGGATGAGAATGAATGAATAAAGCATTTATTAAATGCTGATTGTATACTAAACACTGTGCTAAGTTCTGGGATAGATGGAGAGAAGTAAGATAGTCCTTGTTCTCGAGGTGTTCATATTCTAATAGTGGAGATAACCAACAGAAACTTTCAACTATATGTCATATGGAAAGGTTCCTTGGTTCTCAGGGTTTAGTAGCAAAGTAAATGACATTTCCAATGATAAAAGCATATTAATTTTGGATGTTCAACCATTTGATAATGCCAAGGACTTTGGTGGCAAGAACTTTTCTTTCTGGGTCATAGAAGCTGTGGCAGTGGCACCTACCAGAGCAGCTCCCAGGCTGCATCTCCACAAGGGTTGATTCCCAGGATGATGAGTACAGGTGCTGGGTAAGAAGCACTACATATTTATGTTACACAATCTCAAATGGACCCTCACTGCAGCAAGGCAATATGTTTTTATCTCCAATCAATTTACTGCTTCACTTACAACAATAGGTATTCCAAATCTTTTTTTATTGGGAAATTTTTTAAAAATTAAATTGTATTTAAAAATAGAGAGCTTCCTCCCACCTCCCCTCTTTCTTAATTGATTGTAACAAAAATGTATAGCCAAGAAAAAATAAAATCCTACATTGGCCAAATCTAAAAAGAAAAAAAAGAAAATCTCTCAATTTGCACTGAGTCCATCACTTCTGTATCAGGAGCTGGACAGCAAGTTTCACCATAAGTCATCCGGAATTGGACTTGGTCAATGTGTTATTCAGTTACAAAATCTCTCAAAGTTGTCTTTGCAACATTGTTGTCATTGGATGAATTATTCTACTGGTCCTGCTTACTTCACTCTGCTTTAGTTCATTCAAATATTGCCAGGGTTCTCTAAAATTATCTCCATCATTTCTTATAGCACAATAGTATTTCATCACATATATATATATATATATATATATATATATATATAAAATTTGTTCAGTCATATTCTAATTGATGGACACTCCCTCAGTTTCCAACTGTTTGCCCTCTTCCCATACACACACATAAGATCTGCTATAAGTATTTTTGTACATGTAGGTCCTCTTTATCTTTCTTTGATTTCTTTGGGATATAGACCTAGCAGTTATTATAAAACTTTTCTTCTCTCCTCAAGCTTCTCATGTCACCCCTCCCCCACTTCTCAGCTTTCCTACTATACCAAAAAATTAACATTTGCCAAGAGCCTCCTCTTCTCCCTTCCTATCACTCACATCTCTCAGACATCTTCTCCCATTATCTCTTTCACATAGGTTTATTATATTTATTTACTTAAGATGAGCTGTAGCTCTGGTGTTAATGGTTAAGCTGAAAATTTAAGTTATATCTCTAGCGTTTACTGAACACTTCATAATTTTACCTGATGAAGATGTTTTCCATCTGCGGTCTAGTCTTTTATGTGTAAATCTTTCCCTTTCCCATATGCCCTCTATAAAATTCCATTGGATCTATTTTGCCTTGTAACTAAGCCTACATAAGATTGCTGAAAAGGCTGCTTAGGGTCCACTTTTTTTTTCTATGAATCTGTGGTTCAAGAATATAATAAATTGGTTATTAAAATGTTGCTGTGGGTTGATAAGTATGATTGGAAGTCGTACCTATCAATGAATCCCAGAAAAATTTTCCTATCAGCTGCTTGAGGGCAGGGACTTTTTTTTCTTTGTATCTATAACACTTAAGACAGTGCCTGGAACTTCATAAGTGGCTTAATGCATGTTTTTATTTCATAACTGACAGACATTATTCCTTTCCTACACTTTATATTCAAGTCAAACTGACCTTCTCCCTGTTCCTCAAACATAACACTCCATTTCCCTTCTCTGGTCCTTGCATGGTCTGTTTCCTAGACCAGGAAAGCAATCCCTTCTTATCTATACATTCAAGATGAAGATCAAGTGTTACCATCTTTGTAATGTCTTTTCCGCTGTTCCTCAACTGTTACTGCCCAATCTTATATTTATGTTTAGTATATTTATCATTTATATATTTCTATAGGTATTTTCTCACCCCTAAGAGAATATAAGCTACTTCAGAGTAAGGATTCTTTTTTTGTTTGGTTTTGTATCCCTGGCACCCAGCACAGTGATTGGCACATTGTAGAGGCTTTGTAAATACTTAATGATTGACTTTGAACTGGTTTATAGAGTGCCTCAATCCTAGAGACAGCCATAAATGATAAAGATTAATTACCCTTGGACTGTACAGATGGAGAAATAGACTTTGCACAGTTAAGGGATTGGTATATTGACTTATGAGTTAAGGTGGCAAACCTGGAACTCAAACTCAGATCTTCTGTCTCAAATTGCAGTTCTCTTTCCAGTCTTAAGATGCCTTCATAGCTTCCATGTTTTCTCCTTTCTCTCATGGGATTCACCCTTTGCTGACATCATTCCCCAAGTCTGGCATGTTCTTTACTTTTTCACCTATTGAAATGATAATTATTCTTTAAAGTCTCCTTCAAAAGTCTTCTCCCTGAGGAGCTTTCTCTGATTCTTCATTCTCTAATGACCTTGCCACCCTCAGGCCTCACTTCGTCCTTGGCTTACAACTATCTTTGGCAGCTCTATTGTTTTATATACTAATTGTGTGCATAAATTAGTTCAACTCTCTTAAAGCTCAATTTCCTCTTTTGTAAAATGGATTGCTTTCAGAACCTAGCTCACAAAGTTGTTTTGAAGAAGCACTTTATAAACTTAAAAATGCAAAATAATAAATAAATATGAAGACATATTTAAATATTAATAATTTGATAATTTATTAAATAACCCAACTTATTCTATTTATTAAATTCGAATCAATTAATTATTTAAATAACATTGAGTTTATATTTACATACAAATATATGACATGATCTATGTAAATAAAAATTAATTAATATATGAAAACATTGAATTTACAGCTTAAATTAATATTTGAAAATATTAAACTTATTGACTAAATGAATATTTGAAAAGATTAAAATTTTAAAATAAATTAATATTTAAAATATTATACTCATTAAACAAATGAATAAGTTAACAATAAAATAAATATTAAAAATTAAAATTAAAAAACAAAAAATAAAATTTTAGTTTCGTGTGTTGCTCTACCCTTCTACTAAGTTCCATGGGATTTGCATCTTAGCCAGCTTAGAAATTCCAATAGTTTCTAACTTACTGTTTTGAACTAAATTGAATTATTGACTTATTCTCAGTGTGGGGTGAGTTTTATCAAGTCTGTCTAAAGAGGGTAGTTAGCTCAGAGGAGGTTTGATAAGAATGGTGAGATGAAGAGAAAGGTCCATACCAGAGGTAAAGACTAAATGACAGTGTTGATGGAGTTTCTGGGCATCCAGTGATTTAGCACCATGGAAAGGGAGAAAATGAATGAAAGGAGAACTGAGAGGTCTCAGATATAAATATCATCTAATTTATAATTTGACTGAATACTAGCTCTTTCCTAAATAGAGATAGTCTCAATCTATACCATTCCTTTGCTCCCTTGATGATAGCAAGCAAATAACTAAGATGGAACAAGTATCTAAACAACTCTCATTTTTCTGATTCAGTCTTGCCCTGAAATTCCATTCTTGGAGTTATTTCTATGCCATCTCCAACACGGATGAAGGTCAACTGCCAAGCTATTAAAAATGGTGATTTTTTTTTGATAAGGCATGAAAACAGCATTTTTAATGTCCTCATGTCAGAAACAGTTCATGGAGCAGGTTAATTGGAATCCCCATTATATAATCAAGGGTTAAGAACGTATCAAAAAAAAAAAAAACCAACAAGAATCAAGGTCAGGATAGAAACCTTAATTCATAAGTAGAGAGGCAAAGATCTAAGGTTTTGTAGTAAATAGGAACTAATGTCCAAAATATGAGAGAGCTTGGTCAGGCTGGCACAGTCAAGAGTAGGAGCACTGTCTAGAGTTTTATTCAGTCTGGAGATGTTTGCAAAAGGATTTTAGCTGCGTGCCTGAGGTTAAAGTGACACACAGCTGCTTGAAATAGCTTCTTTTGCTAAAAAGGTATTAAGAAGACCCTGATTCCCCCCCTCCTTCCCGTGCTCCCTAGTGGAAACTAGCCCCAGGATATGGGGAGGGGAGCTGAAAGTTCAATGGAAAGAAAAGCAACTGTAGGTGAAGTAGGTCTGTAACAATGCAGAAGGATTGTTTGTAAAGGAGAAGAGGAAGGGAATGCCTAGGAACTGGGAAAAAGGAAATGAAGAATGAAGCCCCAGAAGTTGGTTAGAACAGTCAGAACATGGTTAGAAGCACAGTGAGTTGTCAAAAAGAATTGAGATAATTGTGTACATAGAGGCTGACGGATTCAACATAAGTAAGCATTGGGGTTGGTAAGTCTACTGGGTCTATGAAAATTTAGTATAGCAAAGATTATGTACAACAGGGAACTCGGCTTTGGTCTGGTTCCTGATGTCTCTCTGATATGGCTATATGAGAAGCCCCCATGAATGGTCATTGTCTTGTGCTACTTATCAAAATAGGCAAGTTTTTGAACTGCTGGTAGCCTATTCTCAGTAGTATCCAAAGTGGACACCCGTACTGGCCCTAGTGTAGGTTATGACCTGATCCCTAAAGGGTTATGGTCTGGCTCCAAGAAATCTGTGATTAGCAAGTGGGAGGGTGGGAAGATAGATGCTGTTCCACCCTTTCTGAGACAGCCAATCATGATATCTGTTTCCAACAAAACCACATGACAACATTATAGCGCAACATTCCCCCAATCTAGTCTCTTTCTTTGTTGTGTAACTTTTCTCATTCCCTCCTTCTGAACTGGGACCCCTACCCTATCACTCACAGCAGCAACTACAAAGGTGTCACTAGGAAAATTTTCACCTCCTGTCCCTGATCATTGGATGGCCATATCAGGCACCCTTCGAGAGCAAACTCTATGCTCTAGCAAATTTGAAAATGGTGAAACAGAGCTCCACCACTTTTTTGTTTTGGCTGAAATAGAGTGAGTCTCATAGAATGAACAGAAATAGATAGGTTGTAATCTTCATTACATTTTCTCCTTGGTGAGGCTAAGATACTACCTAATGATTTCTTCATAACAACTAAATTCCAGTTACAATGCCACTGGATCGAAGGCACACTTACAGAGGTCACCATCATCTTTTCCCACTGCAAAATAATCTGATTAAAAGTATGAGAAAGAGTCTTCTGTGATAGAGACTAAAACAAACAAAATTTGAGAGACTGTATTTGAGGGTGGGGTCTTGGGAACTGTCCTTGGCAGAACATATGCGGAAGAAAAAGAAGAATCAGAAATGAGTAAGGGTAATGATGATGGAAAAAAAAATTTGGAAGGACATTGATAATGCAAGTTAGGAATGAAAATGAACAGCAGAGGTAAAGGAAACAGGAAAAGAAACTAAGAAGAAGATAGAACAGAAGAAACAAAAACAGAAGAAATGGAACACATTAAGGTGAAAGAGAATAAGACTGAATTATCCTGAATAGTAGCTGAACAAACTGTCAACTAACTCTTTATATATAACTCTCCAGCCTAAACAATGATTCTCACATGGTCCCAGACCATAATTCACCCACCACCCAGATATCCAACCAGGATACCAGGACTTCAGTTCCACTATGTCACCATCCGCCCTGCCCCTGAGCGGATACTGCCTTCCTCTGCCCCATTTCATCTCTTACTTGCTCTGGGGACCGTAGTCAAATCAATACCACTATTCCTCCTAGAAAAGTTATGTGACTATTGTTTAGATAGAGTTCTGGAGTCAGGAAGGCCTGAGTTCAAATCCATCCTTAACACTTCCTACCTATATGACTGGGGGCAAGTCATGTAATCTCAGTTTCTTCAACTGGAAAATGGGGACAGTAACGGCACCAATGTCACAGGGTTGTTGTGAGGAATAAATGAGGTAATATTTATAACATGCTTAGCACAGATTGGTAGGTTCTTGATACTTATTGTCTTCCATTCCCCAAGTCCTCAATATGAGTATATTTGCTTGTTTATAAATTATATACGTATACTACTAAACTAATAATTATAGACATTTGTTGTTGTTTGGCCATGTCATTTGTGTCTGACTCTGTGACACCATTTGGGGTTTTCTTAGCAAAGATGTTGGAGTGGTGTGTCATTTCCTTCTCTAGCTCATTTTACAGATGAGGAAACTGAGGCAAACAGGGCTAAGTGACTGACCCAGGGTCATGCTGGTGTCTGAGGCCAGATTTGAACTCAGCAACTTGAGTCTTCCTGATTCTAAGCCTAGCAATCTATCACATACTTGCTCCAATTATAGATTTTACTATAAAACTTATACAAAAAAAACAAGTGAGATGGAGACACAATGCTATTTAATCCTAGAGTTATTAGGAAACAAATGTAGTTTATTGAGCAGAAGAGTGATATGGTCAAATTGTACTTTGCAAAAATTACATAGGTGTATATATATATATATATATATATATATATATATATATATATATGAAAAGAGAGAGAGATAGAGAGAGACAGAGAGAGAGAGAGAGAGGGAGAGGGAGGGAGGAAGAGAGAGAGAGAGAGAGATCACAGTGGATAGACTGAAAAGGGAAGAGAATTGAGCCAGTAAACTAATTTGGATGCTTTTTTAATAGCCAGGGCCAGTACTAGGGAGGTCTCTGTATGAGTAGAGAGAAGGAGACAAATAGAGAAGTCATGGAGATAGAAAGGATAAGATTTGACAACTGACAAAATATATGGATGCGGTAAAGAGGGATGGAAAGTTGAAGCAATCACTTGAGTTTATGAATCAAAGGATAGTGGTGCCCTCAAGGAAAATAGGAAACTTTGAAAAAATTGTGGATTTGTGAGGAAAGATAAAGTAATGAAATCTGAGATACAAATTGCAACCCCAAATAAAAAAAGGAGTGGGATTCTTATTTACCATTCACTGCCCCAGCACATAAAAGCTAACCTTTGAGGAATATTTATTTCTATTTTTACTTATTTTTTATTCTCTCCCCCCACTCAATAGTATTTTATATTTTTTACAATTACATGTAAAGATAGTTTTCAACATTCACTTTTATAAGATTTTGAGTTCCAAATTTTTTCTTGCTCCTTCCATTCCTCCCTCCCTCCTTCCCCTCTCCCTGCCTCAAGATAGCAAGCCATCTGATATAGGCTATACATGTGCAATCATATTAAACACATTGAAGAGTATTTACTTTAGTTATTAATTAATCTGGGGAACAGAAGGGAAGAAGGGATTTTCCCCCCAAGTTGTACTCACACAGCTGCTATTGTGTATTGGGCTCAGCTCAGAAGCAGGAAGGTTGGGAGGTTGCCCAGTGGAAGGAGTGGAATGAGGAGAGGGTTTTGGAGTATAATGTTCAGTGTGGTTGTGTTGGGGATAAATCCTGTGACTGGCTATTTCTGGTAGAGTAGGTCGGACCACAACCCCTTTGGGGTTACTCCATGGTCAGGCAGGGAGCCCTGGTTAGTACTTTAGAGGCCACTGGCCTAGACCATAACTTCCTTCCCTGACCACCTCTTCTCTATATGGGGTGTGTATCCTGCTATTGGAATGTAGGTTTTCTGAGGGCAGAACATACCTATATGGTAGGTATTTACTGATTGATTGTTGATCGATTGAAGAAAAATAAATATTAAGTCTAAAGACAGGTAAGAGATCAAAGGTGGAATCTCAAGGATGTGCTGAATATTAGCAAACTTTCACTCAGACTGAAATGTTTGAACGTTTAAAAATATAATGGAGGATGGTGATAATCCCTATTTTGTGGCCCCCGTTTTTTCATGTACACATGTAGTTCCTTGAAGAGAAGTGGAAGAAGATGAAGAGAAAGGGAATATTGCCAGAAACTGGGGTCCCTGTGAAGAGATGCCATCCATGAGACGGTGACTATGAAGCCATACAATTGCCCACAACTTCTAATCACGCATGAACTTATTTAGAATGAATTATTAAAGAGGCCCTTGAACTACTCTAGGGTATGGTGAAGTACATGAACAGAAAAATAGTGTTGTTGAGTGAGATGGTGATGATGAATCTGTATGAAAGAAACACACAGAGATAGATGGAGGCAAAGAGACACAGAGGAGAGAAAGAGACAGACAAAGAGTAAGGGAATGCCCAGGATTTTACAGTCCTGGTGGATGAGTGGGAGGGTGACGGTGGGATTAGTAACAGAATGGGTTTTGGAAATCTTATGTGTTTTGAGGCTGAGAAAATGGCTGTTTTTGAAAGCCAAGAGATTCAGTGTGTGAAGTCTGAGGTTGGCAGCTTTGGCATTACGTGGAAATTCAATGGGAAAGAAAATATGTTCAGTAGTTGGGTTGCACTGCCTTTTGGGTCCTAGTGTCCGGACAGACTGATCCTTGTATTAAAGACCAATTATGAGTGTTCATTGATTGGATTTGTCTCTAATTGACTAGACTGGTGAGTTATTGAGTTCCATGTAGTTTCTTGAAAAGGGATAAAATGTCCAGGGGTTATAAAAATCATATGTTGGCTTGTTATGAGAGGACTCTAATGCTCCGTGAAGTTGTCTGTTCCTAGGAAGAACAATGAGGGTGGCATGAGGAATCCTTCAGCTGCAGGGATTTGAGAAGAAAGTAGAGAGTGGATTTATAATAACAAAAAGCTTTAAAGAAAATATGTGCTCCACAACTGGGGAATGACTGAACAAACAACTGGATATGAATGTAATGGAATATTCCCATGCTGTAAGGAATGATGAATTTGAAGAATATAGAGAAACGGGTGATTTGAGTGACATGATACAGAGTAAGTCAAAACAATAAATGTAATAACTAAAACAGCTTAAATAAAATAATCACTAAGAAGTTAAAGAATTTGGGTCAAACGCAAAAATGTTCTTACATACGAAAAGTTAAAGCACACTTGTCTTTTTCTGTTTAACAATTGTTAAGCTACAAAAGATGGAAAGCCAGTAAGTCAATAAATGTTTAAGCGCCTACTATGTGCTAGATACTGTGAGAAGCACTGGAAATAAAAGAAAAAGCAGAAAATCATCCCTGTCATCACAATGGGGAAGATAGTGTGCAAATAACTGCATACAAACAGTCACCATGCAGGATAAATATCCTATGATGTCAGTGGTAATCATGATATTATGAGGTTTGATTTGGCTCTTTTGGAAGAATGTACTTTGCAGAGGAGAAATTTTTAAAATGTTCATTGGGATGTGTTGGTTGTGTTAAAATAGAATGGAATGAGAATTATTTTCTTTTAATGAGAAAGTAAAAGACAAGGTTGGTTGCACATGGCTGGGCTTAAAACTACCTGTACATATGTCCACTGTGTACGGAGACTGAGTGGGTCAAATTAAGATAAATTTAAATAGCTTAATGCTTTGTTCCTTCCTTGATCCTAAACTATTGAAGCCTGTGTGTGTGGACTGCCTCTACCCTCTTGCCACACTGTCTTGCTCATCCAAACATATTGCCAGGTCAGGGGTTACTGGAGAAGGTGGCTGCTGCTATAGCTAATTCTTTTGGTGTTTTCAGTAAATAAACATTTGTTAAGTTCCTACTGTGTATCAGGCACTATACTAGGTGTTTTAGGGGTAAACTTGGAGGTGGGAGGGTTACACTCTTAGTATGAACATTTTAGCTTGTGAGTTCTCACCATTGTGTTTTCCTGTTAACAAATGTGCCAGTGGGATGCCATTAACTCTTAATTGAAACATTTACTAAACAGAGGGCAAAGAAAGAATAATTATACTGGCATTTTACCAGTAAAGCTGGGGCATATACTCTTCCATCAATTCAAAAATGTCTATGGGGAAGACCAGGCATACTTTTGAAGTAGAATGTAGTGAAGAAACCTATGTGCCTATGGCACATTGGAATTTTGGGCTTTTTCATCAGGAATGGTCTGTACCAAAAGTTCATTGATGGGTGTCAGCGGTGGATGAGGGGCTCCTCGGCTACACTGGGGTGTTTTTTGGATGGGTTTTGCCAATTCTAAGCAAGACTACTTTCCCTTTGGGTCACTCTGTTCCTCTGGGGAGGTTACTCTTCCTTGTCAAGGCAGTGTCTTTCAGAAAGGGCTCTCTTCATCCTGCTATTGCTTGCAACAAAGAATAAAAAAGAAAGAAAAAAAATCAATTCATCAAAATCATACAACACAGCAACAGAATGTGATTCTATGGTACTCTAACCCTGAAAAGAAAGGAAGAGAGGTATTTTCTCTCAACTCTTTTTTTTAGAATTAGGGTATATATTTTTTCTCTCTCTATGTCTACATCTACAGTACTATGTATGTATGTAATATGCATTGTATCTATCTATATATCTCATTACACATATGTATGTATATCAGTGGAATTACAATTATACCAGCTAGATCTCTATAGGAAATTGACATTTCTTCCCATCTCTGGTCCTTCCAAGCTCCATGATTCTTCTGCACTGGTCTGAATATTGGTTTCTTGGCATTTTAATTCTGACTCCTACCCCCAGAATATTTTGGACTGCAACATTCTTTCCACCTTCCTTCCCCAATCATCCCTAATGATCCCTGGTTTTCCAGATTGGGGAGGGTTTAATCAATATAAAGGACTCTGTTTAATGAAGCCTTCAGCAGACCCTGATCTTAGCTTTGCCTAGGATCTAGAGAAAAATGCAATCAACAGAGGTCAGGGTTATGAGGATTAAGGAAAATGACACAGAAAGAAATCCAGTTCAATTCAGTTTCATTCAAATACTTTTAAACCATAACAAGAACTTATTAATCACCTATTACGTGAATAGTACTATTCTAGACATTGAAAGTAGACAAGAATGAACATAATCCCTACCATCAAGTACTGGAAGGCAGTGACAGAGTGGATAGTACTTCATTCAAATCAGGAAGACCTGGGTTCACATCCTTCCTAACATACTTACTAGTTGTGCAACCTTGGGCAAGTCACTTACCTTGCTTAACATCAATCTTCTCATTGGTAAAATGAAGACATTTACCTACATCATAGAGTTGTTATGAGGATAAAATAACATATAAAATACTTTGAAAACCTTAAAGTCCTATATTATTAAGCCAAATCACCAATGGAAAGGTGAGTGTCTGCAGCCTTGTATATGTGGTTGCCTGACCTGGTATTGTCCAGCTATCCCTGGCTTGCACATCAGTCACGGGTTTCACAGAGCATCTGCACCATGGAAGAAACTTTGAAACATCGTGATCTTGACATTCCTTCAGAGGAGACTTTTGTTTTAATATCAGACTTTCTCGTGAGAAGCTTTTTTAAAATGAAAAATACCTCAATTTAAAGGTTTTTTTTCACCACAAAAGACAAACGAATTTTCTAGTAATATTCATCTTTAAAATCACATTATTCTATAGAGAATCCTAATTACTTAATTCATAAAAATGAAATTTTTGAATAATACCTTTGGCACCTTATGCTGTATGGCATTTTAACTATGTTCCCGAAAAATTTGTACTACCCTTACACAGTTTTCCATAGCTCATATTTTACAAATGCAATGAATAATTTTAGGGGGAAGAGGAAAGCATAAGAGGGAAATTCTTGTTCTTGCACATAAGGCTACATGTTCTTGATTTCTTCCCTTCACCAGTCTCGTTTTTATTCCTGTTAAACTCATATTAATATAGATTAGATCATCTGCTTGATTCATTTATTGAACACATGCTTAGTGAAAACTTCAAGAAGGCCAGGACCAAACCATCTCAAGTTGTTGACACAAACCTTCCTTTCTGAGGAACCAATCATACTGTCTCAGCAACAGTGAGAACCATTACTCCTATATCTTGTTAATTGCTAATGGAGGTTCTTGTCCTATCCCTCTCCACTGTCTACTTACTACATCATTGTCTTCTGATGCAGTGAGAAGAAGGCTGGATTTAGTCAGAGGACCTAGAGCCTTGTCACATGCTGACTGTCTGACCTCTTTGGGCCCAGTTACCAAAATAAGTAGGTTGCTTCAGATGGCCTCTAGGGATCTCTCCGGGTCCTGTATGCTGTGATCTGTTCTCTGGTCTGGGACCAGAGCTTTCCACCTAAATAATGATGGGGTTGGTGTTTTTCAGTGGTTTCAGTATTGTCCAACTCTCTGTGACCCCATTTGGGGTTTTCTTGGCAAAGGTACTAGAGTGGTTTGTCATTTCCTTCCTTCCAGTTCATTTTATAGATATGGAAACTGAAGCAAACAGGGTTAAGTGACTTGCCCAGGGCCACACAGCTAGCAAGTGTTTAAGGCTGGATTTGAGCTTATGAAGACGAATCTTCCTGACTTTAGGTCCAGCACTCTGTGCACTATAGTGCCACCTAGCCTCCCACACACTACCTCAAAGACTCTGGCCTTTCAGTTCAACTCTCCAACACCTCTGACTTACTTTCACTCCAACTTATCCACACAGTGACAGTAAATCAAAAACAACCTTTATCCAGGAGCTGCACCTGTACTGGAAGCCAAAATCTGATCTCATTATAACCCACTTATGCAATACAGAACTTGAATTTTATCTGATCATAACCTCCTATGCTTCCACCTCTTCCTATGTTCATTCTTCCTAAAAGCTCCAGTCACTCTTACTCTTCCTGTTTTCTCTGCTCCAGTTTCACTTTTTTCTCTTTGTAGTCTTGACACTTTAGTTAACCAGTTCAATTACATACTGTCTGTAATAAGCATTTCTGCTTATTCCTTTTCATATTAAAACCCCAAAATACAAGTTGACCATTATACCCTCTGCCCCCACCTTGCCAAACCATCATCCTCCACCTTCTATGATCCTACTTGAATGCTATTGGAAACTTCTGGAAGAGTTCCACTGTGAATTTCTGTTATCCAAGCTCAGCTGGACTTTCACCACTGTACGGCAACCCTTCTGCTCCTTGATTGACTCTATCATACTTACTTCAGCACATGTTCCAAACTTCCTCTTCTTTCCTGGAAGGACCTGTACCATATCTCCCTACCTCTGTACCATCAAAGACCTTGCCTTATACTGTACTGAGAAAATCCAGGCTATCTGTCACAAGCTCCTTCTTTTCCCCAATTTTATACTTTATATGCCTTCATAATTATCATTCATCCTATTCTCCTGTACTTCAGAATCTGATATTGATGTAGCTCTTGTCCTTACCAAGGCCAACCGCTCCACCTGTGCTCTCGAGCCCATTCACTTCTATTTTCCCTGGGAATGTGTCCTTTTTGTCAATTCTTTTTTTATCTCTAATCTTCTATTTTTTTCCCCCACTGGTTCTTACCCTGTTGAATGTAAATGTGTCCAAATATGCACCATTCTTAAAAAAAAACCAACTTTACCTTACTTTGCTGTCACCTCAAGCAATCATCTTATACTTTTGTCTTCTTTTCACAGATAAATTCCTAGAAAGTCATATACTTATATATCTTCACTTTTCCTCTTCCTACTTCTTAACCCCTTGAAATATGGCTACTAATTCCACCATTCAAATGAGATTTTTCTCTCCAAAGTTGTTAGTGATTTCATAATTGCTAAGTCCAATGGTCTTTTCTCGGTTCTCATCTTTTTGGATCTTTCTACAGCATTTGACGCTGTTGATCACCCTTCTCTTGTAAACTCTCTCCTCCTTCTTGTCAATGCTCTGCATAGTGTCTCCTCTTACCTCTTTAACCAATGATTCCCAATTGCCTTTGATATTTTTTTCATTTATGACCTGTCTGCCATGGATGAATATAATTTAGTGATCTGTCCTGTACCTTCTTCTATCCTCTTTATATACTCTGTTTTGGTAACCTCATCAATTCCCATAGTTTCAATAAAGTCTATGCAGATCATTTTTGCAGATGATTTCTTTTTAGAAAGGTGCTAGACTTTAGGGATAGAAGGAGGCATACGTTGTCAGAAATGGCAAATGTGCTATTTTTTTTTCTTACCTGTACTTTTGGTAAAAGATAGGATTGAATGAGGGTGTATCGTGCAGAAATCATTAGGGAGTAAGAGCAATGTTAAAAAAAAGGAGCAATAGAATATAACTTTTTTTTTTGAAGAAAGAATATGTTAGAAATGTTGATTAGATCTCTTGTAAATACTACCATGATTCAGGCAAATTTTGGTTTAAAGAAGATTTTGTGGGCCAATCTGATAATCTAAATGATTGCTAACAAAGTTTCTATGGGAACATATATTTCAAGTTCTAATTGACTTTCAAATGAACTCCTATAAACAACCAGTTTGTCATTTGGGGACTACATAGACAGACAGCTATAAATATTCTTTAAAAGAGACTTTTATTCAAGCCCCGTTCTATTTTTTCAGTTTTATGTTTGTGTAATTCAAATGATCCTAAAAAGAATAAAAAATAATAATCTAAGATATCTCATTAAATAAACATTTACTAAATGGTCACTCTATTGGCTGAGTAGTACAATTAAGGATCATATAAAAATACTCGAGGCACAATCTTTGCCCTCAAGAAGTTTATAGTCTAAAAGGATAGTAACATATGTACTTGCTTAACAATCTTAATACTGCTTCATCCCTACACTGGATACCTAACTGTCTACGTGACTGTTATTTGCAGGCCAAGAATAAATGAATCCTAGAAGAACTGTAATAAATCTTTTTGTATTTATAGTATCTTATCTCTGCAAAAAAGATTTAAAAAAGGGGGGAAGACCTATGTATGCAAAAAATTCACATGACAGCTCTTTTTGGGGTAGCAAAGAATTGAAAACTGAGGGGATGCCCTTTAGTTGAGGAATGGCTGAGCAGTTGTGGCATATGATTGCAATGGAATACTACTGTGCATAAGAAATGATAGGCAGGATGATTTCATGAAAATCTGGAGAGACTTTCAAGAACTGATGCAAAGTGAAGTGAGCAGAACCAGGAGAATACTTATACAGTAATAGGTATAGACCTAGAGGCAGTATAGCTGTGTTAAAGGACATGCCCCGTGTAGTGACTTTTTTGTGTACAATTCCAAATTGCTTTCCAGAATGGTAGTGCCTATTCACAGTTACACCAATGGTGCCTCAGTTTGCTTATTTTCTCATGGGCCTTCTAATATCTATCATTCTCCTTTTCTGTCATCTTTGCTAATCTGATAAGTATGAGTTTGAATATCAAAAATTTTTTAATATTATTCCTCCAATGAGTAGTGATTTGGAGCATTTTTTTCATATAGCTATGGTTTGGATCTCTTCCCTTGAGAACTGCCTCTTTATATCTTTATGCTACTTATTTTGTTTGCTCATTTTTGCATCTGTGGCCTCAAGTGTTGAGACTTAGGTCTTTCCTAAGGGATTAGATTGAGTTGAATTGTGTCAGTTTGGGGGAAGGGGTGATAATTATTGATTTAGGGAATAAGTGATAAGGGATAATGGAAGTCATGGTATTTAAGTCAGGGGGAATATAGATGAGATTACAACATCTGGAAAGGACAAGGGTGGGAAGAAATAATCACTCCATGTTTACGGACACTATAGGATATCACCTCATTAGAGATTCAGTGTTCAAGGTCTTTGAAAACTTTGTCTATATTTTCATTTTTGGTAGATTCTTGAGGAATTTTTTGAAAGACTTTTTCACTCTGTATTAAGAGGAGGTTGAGGGCAGAATTTTCCCACACCTACTTTGTAAACAACTGTGGTTTACTTTGATTATTAGACTTGAAAAGCTAATTGAAAAATTGCAACTCTGGTATTTTGAACTGAGATAAGATTGTCACTGATTGATAAAATGGAATTTTTGTAATTGTTTCCTTGTGTCTGACTCTGTATGATCCCATTTGGAATTTTCTTGGCAAAGATCCTGGAATGGTTTACCATTTCCTTCTCCATCTCATTTTCTAGATAAGGAAACTAAACAGAGTTAAGTGACTTGTGCAGGATCACACAACTAGTAAGTGACTGAGGCTAGCTTAGAACTCAGCTCTTCCTGATTCCAGGTCTGGCACTCTATCCACTGTGCCACCTACATACCTTTAAAAATAAAGTAGGTCACTTCATTAAAGAGGCATTTAAATAGTTTTAAAACCTTGATTATATCATTTGATATTTTAAAAATGCCGAAGACACTTTGCTATTCTCCATAATACACTTAGAAACCATGTTTAATTTTGTGTATGAGGATGACACCAATGTAGACGCAGAGTTAGAAGTAGAGAATGTTTGTCTTTAGTCTTTGGAAGCTTGAAATCACAGTATCTTACCACCATTTTTCTTTCTTTCCTCTCACCTCCCCTCTCCCACTGTCATTGAAACTTTCTTAGTAAATTCATTGCCCCAGACTACAGAGAACACCGTGGAGCTCTTGGGAATACAGGTTTCCTGTTAGGAACCAGAAGGATCTTTGGTAATATCATAATTCTCCATTGACACTGATTTACCTTCTAATTTTTTTTTTGGAATTAGGGGAGAGGGCATAATAACTAACCCTTCCCCAACTTGGATCTAGCCAGAACAAAAGTTCTCAGGAGAGTGGCATCCACTGATTAGAAGGCAGAATTCTCTAGTTTGGAGTTAGAGGACCTAGATTTAACTCACTTCTGTCTTTTACTAGCTGTGTAACCTTGGGTTAGTTACTTGACCTCCATGAGTCTGTTTCTTCATCTTTAAAATGAGGGTGTTGGAAATCAAATAACCTTCCACTTTCAGACCTATGATTCCCTTATACTTATGAATGGATTAAAGAGGCAGTTTTATATGGTTAACAAGCCTGGCTCTTCTTGATTCAAAACTGACTTGTGCCTTGAAAAAGAACATTTCCATAGCCCTTAAGATCTAGAATAGACTTTGGAAGGTAAAAGTATAAAGTTGCCTTCAGTCCTCAAGGAAACTGAGTGTCATACCAGGAGACTCTAGTATATGACCTCATTAGATCAGAAATAGTGGAAAGAATTTAAAAGATAAGAGGTTTTTTTTATGAGTTTTCCCTCTTCTTGGGCCCATTCCGATTGGTTTGGAGATAGAAAGCTTACATGGCCTAGGGCCAACCAAGGTAGGCCCAACTAGACCTTAAAGAGGGAATCTAATTCTACCTTATTTCTAATAAAACATTGAATGTTTTGTACCTTTAGGGTTACTTTTAAAAATTATATTCTTATTCACTTAAAGGACTTTTTGATAGATTGTGTGTTTGTTATTAAGTGGGATATTTTCCCTAATCCCATGTCTTTCCTAGTACTTATTAAATATCTCCCTCCTTTATTCTTGAATAAAACCCTCTATTAAATGGAGTTCAGTCCTCCCAGTATCCTACTGATCACAGTCAGTGCCTTTAATGTACAATGCCACCTCTGAGATATTCCTCTAATCTAGTGTAGCTTAGTTCATTTTCAGGGAACAGCCGTCCATCAGGCACAATTAATTTTTCACAAAGGCATTTACTAATAGGCATATTAAAAATGACAGTTAAGAAGCATTCTTCTTATAATCCTGGGCACACTTTCCCACAAACACAGACACTGTTCCATGAGAAGGATGGACACAGACTTAGACTTCAAGGGTAGTGAGGCACAGGCATAGAGAACATACATAGCCAAGGCTATTCACGACTCTTACAATGCAGTACCCAGATGCTTTCTTGCAGCTTCACCCTGGGAACAGGGTCTCTGTTGAGTGAGTTGCTCATCGGGATCCCAGAATTTGCTTTTTTTTTTTTTTGCAAACTACTCTTATTGCTCTCTTGAATTCTCAGAGGGCTAATTTTTCCCCCTCCCTACTAAACCAAGGAGTTTTCTCTTGGAAACTGCTTCCTCCCTTTTCTGACTGTCTCTTGGTATCTGTAACTATGTGAAATGTACATCTTTGCCCATACCCTGATGGATGCAGTGTGTCCTATTACTCCAGTAACTCCACTTCAGAGTTACATGGACATTATGGGATGGGAGGAGAGGAGAATGAAATCCCTTCCTTCTTCTCTCCCCAGGCAGCTCCTGAGAGGCACTACTCCCTAATTGCTGAATTCATCTAGTACTTAGTGATTTAAAGCTCCACAAAGGCATGTCCAAGATTTGCTTGTTCCCTAAATTCCATCAGAGAAAAGTCTGGCATACGCTAAGACTACTCTGATTTGGGGGCAATTAGATCTGTCTTCTGAAGTGTCAGGCTTTCTTGACATACAGCTATGCAAGTGTTGGCCAACCAACATGTCAAATTTTAGTGAGTAATAGATAGGCATGCTGAGAATGATGGGAGGAGGCACAATGCTTACTAACCTTTCAGGTGGCCAGAAAGAGATAATGCTCAGATGCAGCTTTGGGTGTGGGTAGGTCTTAAAATATGAAGTTGATAAGGAAGTATGCAATTGCTATCTTAGGGTGGTAGTGCTAGTAAAAGCTGTACTGTGACATGTAGCCTGTTACATGTTACCCAAGAGTAAGGTAGACACTTCCCCATTTGACTATTGCTAGATACTGGTAGCAAGTTACTATGATGCCAGGGTATGCCCACTTGGCTCACTGGAACATCCCAGTCTCCATAGCAGGGAATTTAGAAGGGAGGCCTCTGAAAAAAGGGACATCATGAGCTCTTGGGAATCAGGAACTCTATAGTTCTATGGTCAGTTTCTACGTGAGTTATTTTGGGAGTTATTTCCAAATGGAAATGCTTGGAATTGCCATTATCTCATTAATTAATAATATCAAATGGTTTTGTTAATACCAAACAATATTGGATTTCTAGTGGGGTTAGAGATATTTCCTCTCTAGTGATAGAGTTGAAGGAGGCTGGAGTACTATGTTGAGTCAACTCCCCTACATTAGGTAGCCCACAGGGAAAGTTGATAGTTCCTAGTGGCTTATGGTGGATTATAAAGAGTTGAACCAAGTTGTCACATCCATTTCTCTCCATTCCTGTCTTCATCCATTTAGTGGATCAAGTAGACCAGACCTAGAGTGAGTGGTGTGGAGTCATGCCCCTTACCAATGCCTCCGTTCCCTCCTCAAACTCCCTAACCTGCCCCTTTTTTTTTCAATGAGGAAGGAGTCCAATATGCTTTCCCCATCCTTTCCCATGGTTATCTCAACTCTTCTTTGTATTGCTGCAATCTGGTGGACAGACTAAAGAGCACTGAAGGACTGGAAAGACAAGATTTTTATTTATACTAATTCCTGGGATGCAGCTATGGATTTGATACAGTGGTCTAGGGAGATTGCAACTGGACAATTGAAAACTTTATTCTTTGGAGTGAGGAACAGTGGAAGAATTTTGGATTATTTCACACATTCTCAAAATATCAAAGTCATAGTATCTTACATTTTACTTGCATCACTTCCCCTTGTAGTGACACAAAAAAATTACAGACAACAACAAAAAGCCATGTGACTTTGGGTTACCATCTATTCCTGTTCCTTCTATAACATGTGCATTTTAAGGGAATATAAACATTCTTACTTTAAGAAATAAAATTAATAAAAATGTATTGAATTAAAAATATCAGGAAAGACATTTTAATTAAAAATAAAATGTTAAAATGTTAAAGGTTATTAAGATTTAGGGACAAACTATCATCTTTGCACTTCTAAATTTTTTTGGTGATTATTCTTAGTAAAATGAAAGTACTTTTTATTTTGTTTAAGGCTCTCATAATTTAACCACTGGTATATAAAAAAGAGTTATTGGGTACACATATATGATGATGAAAATGATAATGATGAATGACAGTGTTGATGATGACTCATAAGAAGACAGATGCCTGTGATCAATGGGCTCAACTCTGAAACTTCTGGATTTTCTCCACCATGCTGCTGGGCAGGTACCTTCTTCCTTTGCCTTCCATCTGTTTTCAGCTTCCTTTTATTTGTTGTTTTCCCCATTAGAATAAGTTTCTTGAGAGCAGGGATGACATTTTTATTTTATTTGTATCCCCTGTACTTAGAATAGTACCTGACACTAATAAATACTTGGTGACTTGACTTGGTGGGAGCTTATACATTCTAGTGGCAAGAATGTGAATCCACAGGTTATCCTTGAACCTGATGCTGCAGCTAACGCTGCAGCCACCTTCTGAGGACATAACTGTAAATTCAAATTTAAGTTGGAGGAGCAACAGGGGTGGGATGCTGCACAAATAGCAATAGTTAGCCATCAAATAGATTTTTTGAAGAACTTTTACTTGACCCTGGAATCTTCTTGCTCAAAAGTTCTATTTCCAGTGGAAGCAGATTAGCTGATATTCACCACAAAAAGGAAATTCAGACCCTAGATGTTCAAGATCATTTTGCAATTTCAGATAAGATGGTAATATTTCCCTTTTCCCTTGGGTCTACTTTCTGAAGGCAATGTGCAATTTTGTCATCTAGAAGAATTTGGAAAACAAAGTAAGGGCTTTTCATTGTTCCAATTTGATCTGAGTGCTGAGAAAAGGGCTGAATTGCCCTTGTAGAGTTTTCCATTTTGAAAATTGTATATATATGGGGCCAAGAAGGCTTGCCGTTAATGTCACCAAATCAGTGTCAGGAATTTCTTATCATTCACATCCTGAGCATTCACTTTTTTTTGTTTTTTTTTTTTAAAAAGAAAAAGCCAGTTTGTTTTATATTTCAGTTCGCTTCTCTGCCTTTTGAAGTAGACTTGATGGGAGCACAATAGTGTTTGACTTTTTGAGATGGTTTGCCTAAATTTGCATATCTAATTCTGCATTACCATAGGGGATTGCCTTTAGGATAATGATATTTCAAAAGCTAGTGATAAAGATTTTAAGAACAGGGTATTAGGAGGTTGAATTAAAACCTGGCCACTGCAGGGCCTTCATACTAGTTCATTTTTATCCCTGCCTTGAAAACAGATTAGCATCACCAGGAGAGTGCTAATCAGCTATGTTTCCCATTGATCTGAATGACTTACTGCAGATGTGTTTGGAAGTGAGACATGTGGGAGTGGAATTTCATCATATGGAAATATCTAGGAAGCTTGCAAAAAAGTCACATAGATAGAATATCACCATTACTTTCTTATAATGCAGGGTGTCCCTAAAATCCTAAACTAGTTTTAAGCAATTAAAGATCTTAAAACTACCCTAAGACATTTGGAACATTCCGTGTATTGTTACTTTAAATTTCTTTTCCTACAGTAACGTAAGTCTTAATAAAGTACACTTATTGTTTAGAATATGTTGTGCAGTTGGATAGATAACTTATAGATTTGGTCCTTACATCCATCCTAGGTAGATATTGCAAATGGACAATGAATTGGGCCCAGAATCAAACAGAAGGAAAAGAATGAGTTGAAGTATTTTTTGGTAATTATGAAGTTCTTTCAATGACTTCCCAACTCCCATGGATAGTCTTTAGGTGATGCCTTCATTATAAATCATGATGCACCTTAGTCTCCTAAGAACTGAAGTTCATTGACTCAAAGGGCAATGGAGAGGCCAATGTTGCATGTGAGTGAACTGTAATTCATTACAAATGAGGAATTATGCAGGACAAGCAAAAAGACTGTGATCAGAGAAATGTATGACTCTGAAAAAAAAGATTGGCCAGGGAAATGGAGATTAGAACATGATATAACTAATGGGCAGACCACGTGCTCCACTATCATCTATCTCAGTCAAGAGAGCTAAAGCAAAGCCCTCCATATATTGGGTAGACCTGCTGTGGAAAAATTTTAGAGGATATTGGCAAGAATTACACCGAATGGTCAGGCAGAGATACATTGAGATCTGCATCAGCAGAGGCAGAAAGGACATTAAGACTGCAGATCCACTGGTCTATAAAAGAACCAATACCTTTTCTTTTCAGAGTTGAACTACTAGGTTATGAACCCCTTGAGATTTATTTATTTATTTTTTGCCTTTCTTTGTGTCTTCAGTGCTTTGCACAGTACCTGGCACAAAATAAGCATTTAATAAATGTAAATCAATTTGACTTGGGCAGTTTTACCTATCCAGAACATATCTGAGAGCCAGAATATTATAGAAAAGATCTTTTATTAGTCAAAATAGACAGGCTGTATTAACTGATGGCATGGTTATCACTTAGGTATTTCCTCTAAGAGAAAAGAAAAGTGAATTTTTCGACAGTCATAGAAAAAAAGCTAGAAGGAATGTTAGAGATCTAATTCTCTTGTCTTACAAATAAGAAAGCTGAAGCTCACAATAATGAAACTTTTTGTCAAAGGGCAAATAATTATTTAAGGTCCCCACTGTGGAAGACTTAGAAGAACACCAAACCTCTCCTCCAAGAAATAATTACATTTTCCATTCTTCTAAATAGCAGGAGCTCTTTGATTCCTTTACAGTTGTTCTTTCCTTCCTCTACCAGTAAGTTTTCCCTGTAAGATGGAGATCTGCAGGTAGAACCTATCACAGAAAAACATGTGCCTCAAGACACTCAAACCAAGTTTCCTAAACTGCTGTTAGGTCATTAAATACAGTAGATGTACTCAGAAATACTCCCGACTTGTACTAATCATGGAACAAAACTTAATTTTGTTTTCCAAGGAAAACAATAAGCAGCCTGCATAATTAGAAACTAACTGAATTATGCAAAAAGCTCTTCAGTAAGAAATAAAAAAGTAAGCTGGGGGTGGGGAGAATCACTTGTAAGCATCATTTTTGCTTAAAATAAATCTATATCATTGCATTTCCCATAATAAATGTAATATAAAAATTAGGAGGATTTTTAATTAGGTAGCTATCATAATTTGGAGAAGAAGAAAATTACCTTATCAATTCAATAAACAGAAGAAATTATAGGAGACAAAATAGATGTATTAGATTATTTAAAAATAAAGAAAAGTGTATCCAGAATAAAAAGGAGAGCCAATTAAAAAACATATTTTTCTGATAAAAACCTGACATATAAAGTCTGTAAGAGATTGTACATCTGTAAGACTGTAAGAGTCACAAATTTTTAAGGGGAAGACTGATTTACTACTTGATAACTGGTCAACAATATCAATGAACAGTTCTCAAAAGAAGTACAAATGATCTCTATCTCAAAAAAGTGTTCAAACTTTCTAATAATTAGAGAAACACAAATCAAAGCCACCTTACATCCATGACATTGATGGAGATGTTCAAAAACAACCAAAGCCAGAGCTAGTGTCATTGAGAAAAGGCACACTATTACAATGCTGATGAATTGGCATAATCTTTAGGGAAACCAATATGGAATCCTGTAATATGTATTACAAATCTGTACTCTTTGTTTCAGTGACTCAGCTATTACGACTGTCACCCTAAGTATGTGACTAATAGGGAAGAAAGACTTATTAGTGTAAATACCTTCCTCATCTGGGAAAAATGGGGAAAATAGTGTTGTGTAGCATTGGGACACACTGTTTCATATGTAGGGTCCTCAGAATAGCTGCCCCAGCTTCAAAGTACTCAGTAGGTCCACATCCTATAGTGTACAGTGTGGGAGGTCATATCACAGTAGAATATCAGGTTTGCTGGCAGAGGACCTGATTTGGAATCCCAGATTTATGATTAACTACTTTGGTGAACTTTTCAGACCTCAGTTTTCTCATCTTAAATTATAGATTTGGACTAAATGACTTTCCACCTCTAAATCTATATTCCTCTGACCTACTTAAAATCATAGCTAAAGGACTTAAGGTGTTAACTTTTCCCTCATAGTTAACAAGAGTACACAATTACTTCAAGGTAAAAAATATTTAACAGAATGAGAAAAGTTACAATTGAATATTGTCGCTCTAAACCTTGGATGCATTCCCCTAGAAAAGTGGACATCAGTCGGTAGGGAGATTGGATGCACATGGGGGTATGAGAAGTGCACATGTAGAGATCTCATATGGTCAGGGTACACACACGAAGAAGGGTGCTATCCCTCTATTGATTATGTTTGGTCATAAGTTCTTCCCTTATCCATAGATCTGACATATATTTTTCCATACTCATTTTATTTATTTCATCCTTTATATCTAAATCATGTAACCCATTTTGACTTGATTTTGGTAAATGGTGTGAAATGTTGGTGTATGCCTAATTTCTACCAAACTGTTTTCTAGTTTTCCTAGGAATTTTTATCAGATGGTGAATCCTTACCCCCAAAGCTTGGATCTTTGGATTTATTAAAGACTAAATTAATATAGTTATTTATGACTGTATTGTACCTAATCCATTCCTCTGAACTGTTCTTCTATTTCTTAGCAGGCACCTAATTATTTTCGATGATTACTGCTGTATAATGTAGCTGGAAATCTGGTACAGCTAAGCTACTATTATTCATATTTTTTTTCCATTGATGCCTTTGATATTTTTAAGAGCACACATATGGCCTTGAGGCTTCTGGTTCTCTACCCCTGTTTCTTGACCTTTTGTTCTTCCAGATGAATTTTATTACTATATATTTTTTTCTAGCTCTATAAAACAATTTTTTGGTAGTTTGATTGGTATGGCACTGAATAAGTAAATGAACTTGGAATTGCTATTTTTATTATTTTGGTTTGGCCTACCCATGAGTAGTTAGTATTTCTCCAATTATTTAGCTCTGTCTTTATTAGTGTGGGAAGTGTTTCACAACTGAGGTCATATTATCCCCTGGTTTATCTTGGCAGGTAGACTTCCAAGTATTTTATTCTGTCTGTAGTTATTTTAAATGGAATTTCTCTTTTTATCTCTTGCTGCAGGGTTTTGTTGGTAGTGTATAGAAATACTGATGATTTATGTGGGTCTATTTTATGTTCTACAACTTTGCTAAAGTTGTTCATTGTTTCAACTAGTTTTTTAGTTGATTCTGGGCAGTTTTCTAAGCATATCAACATACCCTCTGAAAAGAGCGATAGTTTTGTTTCTTTGTTGCCTATTTTTATTCCTTCAATTTCTTTTTTTTTGTCTAAATGTTATAGCTGGTAATTCTAGTACAATATTGAATATTGTATCCTTGTTTCACTCCTGATCTTCTCAGTATTAGGGATACATTCTAAACTTTAAAATATTATGTAAATGGGAGTTGCTATTATGCCAAATGGGCTGATGCTAGTGAAAAATGCTAAGGATGAAATATTTTGGGGGGACAGGATAAGAATGAGAAAAAGATAGACACATGTAGGATAGATTGTGTATTATTAACCATAACATCGGTGGCAAAGCACAAATACATAACCATTTTGTTCACCTTGGAAACAGCAGAATAAGTTTGTATCTAGTTCAGATTTGATGCCCAAGATAGATAAAGAGATAGCAAAAGAGTAGGTAAGTGTTATAAATTAGTTTAAATTAATTACACCCTAGGGTACTGAAGAAAACTTCAGAGGTGATCATGGAACTATTATTTGAAGAATTACAACAATAATAGCTGACAAATGGAGAAACCTTGAAAGATGACAAAAACTTTCACTGATGCTATCTCTCATTTAGACTCCCAACAACCCTGTAAGAGAGGTTCGATAGGTGTTATCTTCATTTTATAGTTGAAGAAACTGATGCTTAATTTGGTGAACTGGTCATATTCACACAAGCTACTCCATTATGGAGGTAGGATTTGAACTCAGGTTTTCTGGTTTTCACTTCTTAAAGTGCTCTATAGATGTGAAGAATGACTATTATTGTTGCAGTTGCAAAGAAATTTGTCTTAGTAGAAGATAGAGGCAATAATCAGATGAAACTCCTTTGCGGTATAGGAATGTGGCTTTAGGGATCTGTTGTTCCCATGTGGCTTTACAAAGGGATTTTATGTTTTCCTGGGTTGTATGCCCTTAGGGAAAACTTGTATTCTGAGCCATACCATGAGCTACCCAAGGACCTCAGCATGGAAAACAAAAAGATTTGGTAGTAACAAATCTATCAGTTGCCTTCTTGACATCTTCTGAATCGGAAAAGTTGTAGGATCCTTTCACACTGGAAATTTCTTGAGAGGTTGTATGATTTCACAGTTAATACACTGGGTGAGTAGATGGATTAGGTAGCCAATCAAGTCTATTTCATCTATTAGATTCAATATTTCAAGATCTGGATCATTAATTTCATTAACTTGTGGTTAGTTAATAGCTCTGGAATTGATCAATAACATCTCTTCACAAGTAGATCTTGAAGAGTCATCTTGGTAGATTGTTGTCCTTCGTTTTCGAAGATAAAGTGATAAAGTGAAGTTTCAGTGTGTCCAACTGTGGCTGATCAGACCAATAGAGCTTGGAATGCTCTACCACAGGTTGGGCACAGATAATCTGTATGAATTTTTGGGATGGATACTCCAGATTTGAGTGTTCTATGTTTACTTTGTGCTGTCTCAATTCTGCTTTGCTCATAGAGCACAGCACCCTTTCTGATGTGGGCTCGCCATTCATTCATTGATTCATCTAGAGTTGTTATTACCTGATATAACAGGAGTGTAGATCCATGAAATGTTACACTTGACTAGCTTCTTTTTGTTCCGTGTGTTTCAAATGGATTAAGTAGACCGTTAGGTCAGCCTACCAAAGTTTTGGCCTCCCTGTCAGTTGGTAATGGCCTTGTGGGATCCAACCTGTAACAATTCAGCTTCAGGCTTTATTGTAAATCAGACTTTAGTGCAGTTTAGTAGTTATTACAGTGTTTTTAATTGATTGGTTGATTCATCTGTAGATGGACAAGCTTAATTTAGGTGACTCTGGGAAGCTCATGTCTGAAACTAGAACAAAATGGGACACTCATAGACCATCTACCAGTCTATTAAAGGAAATTTATTTAATTATAGCAAAGGAAAGATTTTCAGGTTAGGGAAAGAATATTTAATAATTTCTTTTGATTTTTTTGTCTGAAAACCATCTATTCAAATCCTTTGACTATTTATCAATTGAGGAATGATTTATGTTCTCATAAATTTGACTCAGTTCTTTATATATTTGAAAAATGAGGCCTTTATCAGAGTTATTTGCTATAAATCCCCCCTCCCAACTTTTTGCTTTTTTTCTGATCTTGATTGCATTGGTTTTGTTTGTACAAAACCTTTTAAATTTAATATAATCAAAATCATCCATTTAGCATCTCATAATGCTCTCTATCTCTTGTTTGTTCCTAAATGTTTTTCTTATCCATAGATCCAACAGGTAAACTATTAGAGTAGGGAAGGAATCTTCAACAAGGAACTGATTCATTTGGTTGTAGTTACCTTACTTCTCTGTTGCCCTTGATGGCAGGTATATCAGGAACCTGGGGAAAGAACCAGACATTCCTTGAGTCCAGGCTGTTTTCTACCTCTCAGGAATCTGAGTCAATTAAATCTAGAAGGTAGTTTCAATTCCTTTCAAGGAAAATACCTCTTCCATCTGGGAGAGCCTTTGAGAAGATTGTTTCTACTGCATTCCACTGCTTTGTAGTAAGATTTTCCAAGTTTTCTAGAGTTATTTCCACAACTAGGAATGTTACTGGACAACACAAACTCTGGGGAATGTAGTCTAGTACATTCCCTGACCCACAAGCTAGGGTCATCCCTTCCTGGAATCATCCTGTTGGAGAAGGAGATTCTATTCTTCTCCCCTTTTTGCTGAAGGACTTCCCCTCCTTATTTTACAAGGGCTTGGTAGTTTCACCTCTCCCCATCACCACAATGTGACTTCTTGGTCCTCAAAGCCCTTCTTGTAAAGCAGTTGTCCAATGATCCCTGCGCAGAGATCATACTGGCAGCAACGCTGAGGGTGTCTTCATCGTAATCAGTTCCAGATTATGGTAAGCCAAAGACTGCATGGGACTTGCCTTTGCCACTGTCCGTGCCGGAGTCCACTCCACTGGGGTCCGTATTTGATGAGTATTCTGTGGCAGCTGGAATCTTTAGTGCTGCTTGTTGCTGATGAGTCTGCAGAGGATTCAGCAAGAAACTTCCTACCCTAGTGGGACAAAGTACTGACTCTCTGTGTGAGAGCTCCTCAAGGGACTGCCACTTTATGTTTTGTGTTGCCATCCCAGGGGCCTGAACTCTTCTCTCTTATGCTTGGACCTTATATGATGGTATTTATATGATGGCTACTGTTGTGACCTGAGCGTTGTCCCCATGCTTAGGCTCAGTAATGCCTTTTTTGCCTGGGTTGAATGCTGCAACTGCTCTCCAGTGCCAGTCCTGCAGCTCTGTTGCTGCTTGGGCCTGACTCTGCCCCCATCCATGTACTATTTTAGTGAAGCTCCACCCCCAATACCAGATAAGGCAAGGGCTGTCCTATCCACTGCTAATGCTTTGGGCCAGACCATTTCGGCTCCTGTATGGTCTGCCATATTAACAAGGCCAGGCAAATGCTGGAAAGGATGTGAAAAAATTGGATGTGCTGTTGGTGGAATTGTCAGTTGGTCCGAACAATTTGGAACTATGCCCAAAGGACTATAAAACCACACATACTCTGTGACCCAAGAATGCCACTAGTAGGTCTGTGTCCCAAAGAGATCAAAGAAAAAGGAAAAGTACCTATATGTTCAAAAATATTTATGGCAGCTTTTGTTTTGTTTTAGTGTCAAAGAGTTAGAAGTAGAAGAGATGCCCATCAACTAGGGAATGCTGAACAAATTGTGGTATATGATTGTGGAGGAAATGTTATTGTGCTAAAAGAAATGATGAGGGGGATAGTTTCAGAAAACTTTGGAAAGACTTCCATGCCTAGTGAAGTGAGCAGAATCCGGTAAACATTACACTCAGTAATGGCAATATTATGAATGTTGATCAGCAATGAAAGATTTAGTTACTTTTAGCAGTACAGTGATCAAGATAATTCTGAAGGATTCATGATGAAAAATGCTATTCACTTCTAGAGAGAAAACTGGTAAAACTTTGAGTGCAGATTGAAGTATAATATTTTTACTTTCTTTTTCTGCAACATACCTAATATAAACATATGTTTTTATATGATTTCAAATGTACAGTTGATATACTGCTTGCCTTTTCAATGGATGAGGGATGAACTGAAGGGAGAAAGAATTCAAAACTCAAAATTTTAAAAAATGTTAAAAAATATTTTATGAAAGAAATGAAACAATAGGGTCAGGAATGATCATACAGGATGGCTCAGACAAAGTCAAGAATGTAGCTAAGAGAGAGTCTGGGTTTTCTTCCTGTCAGTGGTCATCCTCTCTGATGGAGGGAATTCTTTCTGCTTCCAGTTAGCACTAATTGAGGGACCTAGGAACTCTCGTCTTGAACTCAAGACTGTCACCAAGGCTAGCAATGCTCACCTTATGATCACTCATCTAGGCTTAGGAAAGAAGATACAAAGCAAAAAAGATGACAAGAGCCTTATTACTCTTTCTTATAGATCAGCATTCCATGCTATATAGATCTTTCTAGTAATTTTCTTAATTTCTCTTGGTTAAAAATCCCCTTTTTCATTTTTTTCTTGATAATGTTTTTCCTCTTTATTATTCTTAACAGTTCTTTTAGTTTATCATCTCGACAACCTTTTTGTATATATTTCTTTTGATTTACAAAATTGCTACTTTCGTGCTAATTTATTACTTTTGTAGTTGCTTCAGCTGAATACTTATTCATTAGTCTTCTCTTTTTCTCATTCATTAGTTTAAGTGTTGAGGAATACATTTTCCTCTAAAAGTTGCTTTAGCAGTTTCCCCTCAGATTTTGACATGTTGTCTCATTTTTATTTTCTTCCACGTAATTATTGAGGCAGCTAATTGGCATGGAAGATAGAGGTTTGGACCTGGAGTTAGGAAGACTTGAGTTTAAATCAGGCCTCAAATACTTGTTGCTGTGTGATGCTGGGTGAGTCACTTGACCATCTTCTGCCTCTGTATCCTCATCTGTAAGATGAGCATAATGATAGCACTTACTTCCCAGGGTTGTTGTGAGGATAACATTTGTAAACTGCTTTGCAAACATTAAAAGTGCTATGTAAGTACCAGCTATTATTATTTGTTGATTCCATGATTAATATTCTTTGATTAATTATTTAGTATAATATTAATATATCCAAAGAGATCTGTTTCTGTTGATCATATTTCCCTTACTAGTTACAATTTTTATTGCATATACTGTGGTTTGGGAGAAAACTATTGTAGGCAATTCTAAAGCCAGTTCAAGGTTTAAAAAATGCAATAAACCCTTGTGAACCATAAAATTCAATTGAAAAACTTTACTTCTTAGAAATTAAAAGAACCTAGTTAAAAGGATTTGGAGAATACTATAATGCTACGCCCCTCAGAAGTGGCTAATTAAAGAGTTTAGGAAGGCAGCTGGAGTGCTTGAATAGTCTTGGTCTCCCCACCCCTGCTCCAGGGTAAACCATTTATACTTAGGCAAAGAGAGGAATGGAAGAGGAAAGAGCTCCAGTGCCTAAGCTGAAATAGTGGTGGGAGTGTGGGCACACACTTCTGCTCTCAATAGGGGTATACACATATTTCTTGCACTTTGGTTCTTGTAGTTCAGTCACGTCCAACTCTTCATGACCATCATGTCCATGAGGTTTTCTTGGCAAAGATACCAGAGTGGTTTGCCACTTCTTTTTCCAGTGGATTAAGGTAAACAGAAATTAAGTGACTTGTCCAGGGTCACACAGTTAGTAAGTGTCTGAGGCTGGATTTGACCTCAGATCTTTTTGACTGTAGTCCTAGTGCTCCATCCATTGAGCCACCTAACTGCCTCCTGGGCAAACAGAGGTTAAACGACTTACTCAAGGTCACACAGCAAGCATCTGAGGTCTGATTTGGGCCCAGATTTCCCTGACCCAACAACTCTATTTGCTGAGCCATATAGCTGTCCATTTCTTGCACAGACACTCAAAAAATAATAAGCAGAATTGAGAAGGATGAGGAAAACAGGCAGTATTACCTTGTGGAATTTGCATAGTTCTTTTTAATAACCCTGAACTTCTCCCTGGAACAAGACTATTACTACATTTCTGGAAAGACCAGACCCAAACAAGACGGTATGGAGAATGCTAAGTTAATTGAGCCTGGCAAGGCATTCCTACAAAAAGCACCCTAAGAAGATTCTATTTTTCCTCTTAATCTGTTCAGTCTCATCAAGAGAAAGTTTAAATCAATCCTTGCCTTTCCTTCTAGGTATATCTTTCCTTTGACACAGTGTAAGTCACTTTCCTTCTTGCCTCAAGCAACTCTCTAGGACTTGGAATGGACGTCAGTAGGGGAGGTTTCTACCCTGGGATCTTTTTTTCACTGACAGAATGACAGATCTTTCTGTGTTAAGCTAGTGAATAAAAAAACTAGGTTTGAGAAGAACAAAGACATTAAAAAGAAGAGAAAAAGACTTGGAAAATGAAGTTTCCTGCAGATCTCTGGTTCTTCTTAGTGTTAGTTATGGTACTGAGAGGACTACTCTATTACTGCTCTTACCGCTCAGAATGGGAAAGTCTGTCAAAAATGATTGACCTTTCTCTTATGGTTGACTCTGGCATTTCATTCCATAACATTTATTAAGTCTGTATTATGTAAAAACATTCAACTAGGCATGGGGCACATAAAGATGAAAAATGACCCAATCCCTGCCTTTGAGGAATTTCTAATCTAATCAGGGAATGTTTTACACATACAAATCAGTAGGATACAATATGGAATGTGATAGGAGAGGAGTCCAAAGGGCTCTAGAAAATTAGAAGTGGAAGTCATCATTTTTAATCAGGGATTGGATGATCACAGAAGTCTTTTTGGAGGTGCTACTGGAACTGATCTTTGAAAAAAGAGAAGGACTTCTCTGTACACAGAGGAGAGAAGAGAGTGTACTCCAGGTATATGAAATAGAGAGATAAGATTAGGGAACAAGGGAAATATTGTGAAATAAGACTTGAAAGGTAAGTTGGAACCTGATCTTGGGCAAGTCACAAACTTGTCTAGGCCTTGGTTTCTTCAACTGTAAAATGAAGTCATCAGATTAGAAGACCTTTAAGTTGTAAATGTCATAATCCTAAGGATTACACTTTATTCTATATGCATGTCAGGAAACAAAAATTACCAATGTAGGCAGGGGTGTGTTGGAGTCATTTGATCTGGCTCTAGAAAGCTTATTTATTTTTCATTGTGGACATTTATACTTGAGAAATTGGAAAATGTTATATATCAGGGTTTGACTTGGTTGATTTTTTTTCTTTTGTGTAGTCTTAAGAAAATGATGGGGCAAATGTTAATAATGCAGATTAAACTTAAGAATGTATTGTGTATACAGTCTATTCTCCATCCCTGAAAACTGGTTGTTAAACATTGACCACAACACTTCTGCATGTATAAATACATTTTAATTCTTTTTCTTCAATGTTCTTTTAGCTTGATTATCAGGACAAAAACCATTTGGAAACCAAAGATTATATCATTTGCATCTACTGTAAGGAACTACAAGATTATGACTAACATATTGAATCCAGAGTTGGAAGGGACTTCAGAGGTCACCCAATACAAAGTCCACCTCTATAGCATCCCTAATAAGATGTCCGTCACCTTCTTCTTGAACACCTATGAGGTCTCTTGAGGTAACTCATTGTATTGATAATGCATTTTTGTTTATTGTTAATGTAGTTGTGCTTCTTAATGAGATCTTTCCCATGCATTAACAGGCCCATGCGATCTGCTTAAGTCACATGGAAGCCTGAGTCACAGGAGTCTAAGTCACATGGAACAGGAAGAGGCAGAAGCTAGAGCAGAGTTGAGAAGAAGTTAGAGAGCAGTCAGAGCTGGGAAGGACATAGACAAGCAGGCACAGCGAGGCTCCTGAGTGTTCATTTGCTTGGGAGATGTCCCCAGCAGTGTGGGGAGGGGGGAAGGTTTGGGAATGGCTTTGTCCTCTGCAGTGTTAATGTGTACTGACTTCTTGATTACTATGATGGATTTGGCTTTCTGGTGTTGGCATTTGACTTTCTGGTGTCTGAATAAATGTTTTTCTTCTGCCTTCTCTGTGGAGAGTCTGCTTTACTTTGTGATTCAGAACTACACTGGCATATTCATAGTTGCTTTTGGTACTGTGAATATTGCCTGGGTGACACACTCATTCTATTTTTTGATAGTTTGAAATGTTTGGGAGCATATTTTTATATTAAGTTAAATGTGTCTCTGCCACTTCTCTGCTCACTGACCTGGTTTGTAAGAACTAGGAAATTCTAGGACCAATTAAAAAAAAATAACAAAACCCCCCCAAAATACAATTTGTTTTTTAAATGACAACTCTTCAAATATTTGAAGACAGACAACTTATTCTGTCTCTCTGTTCCCCTGCTCCCTTATTAATCCTTTTTCTTCATGGTAAACTATTCCCAGTTCCTTTAAATGATCTTCATCCAGGGCGTGGTTTTAAGTTCCTCACCTTTGGTCATTTTCCTCAGAATGTATTACTATTTGTCAAAGTTTCTTCTAAAATGGAACATCCTGGAAAATACTCCAGAGTATTTTGGCAGCGTATAATAGAACTATTAACTCTGTCATTCGGGACAACATAACTTTTTTATTAATGCAATCCAAGTTTACAATAGATTTTTTGACTGCTATATCACATTCTTGAGATTCAATTCATTTCAATTCCAGTTCAACTGAAGTTACATTTGGTAAGTACTTACTATGTGTAAGACAACTTACATAACTCCCTGCTCCCATATCCCATCATGCTATTTAGGCTTCTTTGGGTTCTTCAAAGCCAAGCCAAAAGATATCAAGCTCTGAAATGTCCTAGCAACCTAGATATGCTTTAGTTCTGCACCCAGTGAGGGGTCATATACCTGTTTTATTGTCTGGGAGACAATCCAGACAAGTTTAGAGAGACACATCCCCAAGTCTGTTGCAAGAAAATGAATTTTTTTGCTATAATAATTCTCAATAAATATCTAGTACATCATAGAGAAGATTGAATTACATATCCTTGTCATGCAAACTACTATGCTGGATAATAGAAATAGAGAGAGAAAAATGAAAGAAAAATTTTGCCACCAAGGAGATCACCTTCTTTCTATTGGAGAAAAAGCCACATAATTAGATGCCAGTAATTACAAGCTAGTAATTACATGAAGATTTGAGGAGGGAGAGCGTATTGACCACAGGGGGAAATCAGGAAAGGCTTCATGGAGGAAGGAACCTGATGCTTTTTACTTTGAAGAAGTTAAAGATTCCAAGAGACAAAAAAAAGAGGGAATGCATTTCACGCATTGGCAGGAGATGCCCTGTACAATTACACAGAAGAAATGTAGTACTGAGTTTAGGGAGCAGGAAGGCCATGTTGGTTAGAATATAGCCTGCCTGAAGGGGAATAATATGAACTATTTAAAGAGGTAAGTTGAAGCTTGATTGCAAAGGGCTTAACGTGCCAAACGGAGGGATTTGTATTTTGTCCTAGAAGTGATTGAAGAAGGAGTTATTGAAGATTTTTGAGTGGGGACATGATACAGTCACTTTCGACTCTTGGGAATGTGAATTTGGTAGATATGTGGGATGGGTGGGAGAAGGGAGGGAAAATTGCCTCCCTTATCCCATCCATTAGAAGAAAGAAAATCAATTAGGACAGTACTTCAATAGTCCAGGAAAGAGGTGATGAGAGTCTGGACTGGGGCAGAGCTTGGGTGGATAGAGAAGATGGTATACTTATGATGGATAATGTAGGGGTTGGATGAAAAAAGACTCACTGATTTTGTATGAGGGAGAGGGAAGAGTTGAGGAACATTATGAGGTTATGAACCTGGGCCACTGAAAGAATAATGATGCCCTCAACAAAAATAAGAAGTTTAGAGGAGGATTGGGCTGAGAAGGGAGAACAGTCAGTTTTGTTTTGGATATATTGAGTTTGAGATTCCAATGGGACTTCCACGTGGAGAAATACAATAGGCAGGTGATGATGCAGGACTGGATTTCTGAAAAGAGAGTAGGGCTAGACATATTTGGGAATCACTTGTAGAAAGATGATAATTGAATTCACAACCTGACATGATTACCCAGAGAGATTGTTGAGAGAAGAGAAATGGGGGCTTTAGGCAGAGTTTTAGGGGATATTCATTGTTAAGGGATGGGATATGGGTGATTGTTATAGATCAGTGTTTTCCTGACCTCTGATATAACTTCCTGACCTAGCGGCATAAAAGGTCCCAGCCACATATAGTCAGGGTTTCTTTAACTTGGTGAGTGTCTGAAATCATTTGAATAGCCATATCCTAATGACATACTGAAGGCAGTTTTGTGGCACCGTGTTAAGCCTAGAGTCAAGAAGACTCATCTTCCTGAGTTCAAATCTGACCTCAAATCCTTACTATGTGACCTTGAGCAAGTCACTTAACCCTGTTTGCCTCAGTTTCCTCATCTGTAAAATGAGCTGGAGAAGGAAATAGCAAACCCTTCTAGCATCTTTGCAAAGAAAACTCCAAGTGGGATCATGAAGAGTTTGAAATGACTGAACAACAATGATACACTGATCAGACATGTTTGCAAGTGGAGGTAAGCGAGGTTAAGTGCCTCTGTATTCTTGCTGTACACTCATGCTGTGTAAGGTCAAAGCAAGTTTCCTCTTTTTAAAAAATGTTTAGTGACATGCTGTGCCTTATTATATCCCAGCACTGAATCTGAACTAAGACAGTGCTGGGATTAGCGTAGAGACTACAACAACGATGATGATGATGATGATCCATCAAAAGAGATTATGAATAATTGATAAAAAACTGTAGGAAGAAAACCAGAAAAGTGGAGTCATAGAAACTGAAAGGAAAGAGAATGTCAAGGGAGAACCATTCAGCTCTGTTGAAAACTGCATGGAAGTTAAGAAGGATAGTTAGGAGATCACTAGTCATATCACAGAGGGCAATTTCAGTCAAGTGTTGAGGGCAGAAGTCAGATTTACAAAGAATTGGGAAGTGAAGGAATATGGGATAATGACTGTAGATTTTTTTTAAAAAAGAGTTTGGTCATGAAGGGAAGAGAAATATTGGATGGTAGATGGGGTGATGGTAAGGTCAAATGACATATTTTTAGGATGGAGTTTTTTGTTTAAGAATGGGCATGTTGTGAATGAAAGTAGAAAAGAAGATAAGGATATTTGTGATAGAGAGGATATAATTTTCAGAGGCAAATTTTCATGGGGTGAAATGTATTAGAGTGTATTAGTGTATTAGAGGGGAGCAAGGTGTATGATGGCACAAGTAAGCAGGTTGACCTCAGCAGGAACGATTCCCTTTTTGTTATACTGGAGCAAAGGAGGAGAAGATAGGAGATGATGAAGGTGTTCATGATACCTTTATCTTCCTTGGTAAAATATGTCAAAGTCCTTTGGTGAGAGAGAGAAGAAGAGGAGCTAATGTAAAGAGAAAAGAGAAGGTTTGGAATTGTTATTTTGGGTACTGAGTCAATCAGGGAAGAATAAATTGTATGCAACAAGGGGCTTTTTGAAATCAGATAGTACCATTTGACAAGTTGTGAATGCCTTTGGGATCAGAAGTGAGGGATCAAGGTTAGAGAGCAGTGCTTAACTACAGAGTCAAGAGAGAACAATGAAACTAGAATGGAGAAGCTGTTGGTCTTCTAAAGGACTCAGAATAGGTTTAGGGGAAGTAAAGTAGAGGGAGAGTAGGGGGATAGGCATTTATGATCAGAAAGAGGAAAGGTTCTACATTGTGGAGGTAGAATAATTGTGAGCCATAGTAGGATGAAGGCTATGACCTTCCTTGTGAGAAATGAAGGTGTAGGTGATACAAGTTGGAGAAGTTGAAGTCCTGGGAGGTCAGAGCATTTGAAGGCGTAACAATATGTATTTTGAAATCCCTAAGTAAAGATGACGAGTTGGAAAACAAAATTGTACCACTGGAGTTGATCATCACTGGCAAAGGAGAAATAATCACTTGAAGATAAGAATAACTGAAATACAGGTTTGGAGGGGGTGAAAAATATGAATGGAAAGAACTCAAAGGAAAGGATTTTCCTGATCAGTAGCAGCTGAGGGGGGGTCTCTAGAAAAGTGAGTAGTGAACAAGTAGTATATTTGCTTTTTTTCATGGCCCACTGCAATGGGAGCATGAGAGAAGTACACTGAAGACCATGATTAGGGATGCAATCCTTTTGGAGAGAAACACTATGAGAAGATGGAAAGAGTACTGAGAGGAAGATGTCTAAGAGGAAGGGAAGTTTGTTTATAATAGAAAGAAGGTTCTGGAGGATACAGTGGAAGGTGAGGGTAGAGCATGGTAGACCTGGTTAGAGGGGAGAATTGGTTTGTGGTGGATAGTATGGGAAAACACTTGATTCCTCATCTGCCCTAGTGTTTGAGGCTCTACTCTTGGTTAAGATCCCAGAGAGGCTTTGTGTCTGGCTTCCTGATGGTTATGAAGGGCCAGGGGGATTTTATTATTTTTTTAGATGGTTTGATGAGGCAGGAAGGAATAGATAATATGTCAGAGAAAGTTATCTCTTCCATATCACAGTGGTTAGGGGTTCAGTGCCCTGGCAGTCTGGAAAATCTAAGTAAAATGTTTGACTTTCCCTTTGTACCAGAAGAAGTCTGAATTATTATGATATTAAAAGATAAAATATGGTGATATTATATAATACTATATATATATATATATATATATATATATATATATATATATATATACACATAGAGAGAGAGACACACACACACTCACAAACACATACATTTCTGAGTTTCTGTCCTTTGCTGCCCATTGTATATCATCTGCATAATTCTGCAAAACTCCCCCAAAGTCAGATTTAATTTCTTATGCCATCCTGTGATATATCAAAACTGTGATGGAGAAAGTTGCAATGTGGAAGGGATAACTGTACTTTGATCATTTCTAGAGCAATGAGATTTTTTAATTTAGGCCACGAAATCCTCTAGTAATTTTTGTTCCATATGAACTACTTTTAAATCCCATCTCTTCCACTTTGTACTTATAGAATTTATTTTTTGTTCCTACTCAATTTCACATCATTAGATTTGGTCCATCATTCCAGCTGGTCAAAACATTTTTGGATTTTTGGCTAAGTATGCCATCTGTGTCTTTATCTGTACTATTGACAAAAATGATTAAGTCAGTATAGAGTCCTGTGGCACTATAGCAGAGATAATGCTCTTTTGGGTAAGACATTTAGAGATAGAAGATTTCATGCATTCCAGAACATAGCTGAAAGAATACGGTGCTAAATCATTGAGTATGTGGAAGTAGGCAGACACATTTTTTCCATTTTCATTCTTTTCCATCACTTCTCAGAAAGTGTAAGCCACTCCTTTCAGAGTATCTCTGAGGGTTGTGGCGACATGTTCAAATATACTTCAGAATGTAGGGCCTTGGGAAAAACACTTCATTTTCTATGTTCCTCTGCCTTAAGCCTTGAACCAGAGTCTTCCGCGTCAGACTATGGAAGGCTTTCATTTCTTTTCTTTGATGTCTTGGGATTCCTTTTATATCTGTGAGTTTAAGTCATTTGGCTTAAGGATGGTAGGACCACTTCTGGGGTTCAACACGTTGTTTATGTATGTAAAAATATCTAAGGCAAGCTTGCGGGGGGCGGAAACTCCAACAACCCTACTGACAATTGCTGATGTTTATATGGTGCTTCAAGGTTTGTAAAGCACTTTATGGCATTTTCTAATTGGTTTTCATAACAAACAACCCTGTAAGATAGGTGCAGTTATTATCTACATTCTACAGATAATGCAATTGTGATTTAGAGAAGTTTGGTGATTTTCCCATCATCATGCAATGTCAGAGGCAAGATCTGAACCTAGATCTCCCTAAGTCTAAGTCCAGTACTTGATTCATTTAGTTATGAGGGATGTGCTGCTAGTATTTCATGCTATATCTTGCCATCTGGATTTAATCATGTCAGTTTCTTATCTGCACTCTCTAGGCAGGAGGTGACATTTTTATGTGAGGATGTAAAGGAATACTGAGATCATTGCTCCAGTTGTACCTATTTTTACTCTAGCATTATTTTGCGAGATTGAAAAATTAGATGTCAACCACCAAACCCTTATTAATCACTTCTTAAGTTCCAAGCCCCATTTTAAGATCTGCGGATACAAAGAAAGGCAAAAAGTTTAAATTCAAATGGTGGAGGGAACAAGTATTTAATTAGATATAACCAAGATATATATAATCATCCCACTTGATAAATGGTGATTTTTTTTCCCTCTCTTGTCTCTTCCCTTCTTAGTGGTGTTCTAAATTACTCATCTTTTTATATTAAATTTTCTGCTAGTTAATCATATGAAAGTTACATGTGCTATCGGGATAACTACAGCAATGACACTGGCTTAATTCAATTCAACAAACATTTATTAAATATTTATTATGTACAAGGTTATTTTGGTTAGGCAGCTAGAGATACAGGAGTCTGAAGGTGGTTACAATGGAAGCTTCCATTTTCTGATTATTCATTGGGATTTTCAAGTCATTGGCTTGCAGCTCACATTTCTATTTGAAAATTCTTTTTAAAAAATTTTTATTTTTCCATTTACTCCCTAAAGAACTTATATACCCTGTTATGATTGGTTTGCAGGGATAAAGCTTTTCTATGTCATTTAACTTGAAAAGTTGTTGTTTGAGGCTTTATTAAAGGTATTGTTCTCTTTCAGTGCAAATAAATTTTGTTTATTTTGAGGGAACTACTTCTGAGAAAATGATTCCCAATAGGCTTGTGATATACAGCTATAAACAATGCCATTTTCCCAGAAATGCTGTTAAGAGATTCTTTTATTTTTTAGTCAGTATTCAAATTTGTTCAAAAAGAATTGATTTTGGTTTTACTTATACATATTAAACTGCATTCAATCTTTTTTCTTCCTCCCTCCTTCCCTTCTTCCCTCTCTCCCATCCCTCTCTCTCTTGTTCTCTCTTTCTTCCCTCTTTTGATCTGAACCTGGGACTACATAGAATTGGACACTCTCAGTGAAAAAATGCCAGCTACCTCCACTAAAACAAGAACAACAACTGCTCTACAGTTCAGAGTCTGTATGGGGCATTGTGCCCTTGAGTCAAATAGCTAGTATGTGTTAGAAGTGGACATGAGCTCAGGTCTTCCTGACTTTGATGTTTATCTATCCACTACATTTGCTGCCTCTTTTTAAATGGAAACCAACATAATGAGCATCTTCAGGCATATGGGTTTATCCCTAGCTGCCTAACAAAATGCTTTGCACATAGTAGGTGCTTAGTAAGTGTTTGTCAGATTGAATTAAACCAGTGTCACTGCTGCAGCTATGCTGACTTCACATGTTATGTTCATATGATGAGCAGGAAATTTAATATAAAAACTGAGTTATTTAGAACCTCACTAAGAAGGAGACAAAAGACAAAAATCACCATTTGTCAAGTGGGATGATTGTATATACCTTGATTATATCTAGTAATATACATGTTACCTCCCCCATTTGAATTTAAATGAGAGAAGGAGCTGGAATGCAAGTCAGGAGCCATGGATTCTAATCTTACTACATTTGCTGCTAATTAGTGATGGGACCTTGATGAAATCACTTAACTGTTCTAGACCTCAGTTCTTTGTGTGTTTGTCCTTTGTTGCCGAAGAAGACCATGCCATCAGAGAAATGATGACATGACTGGCACTTGACTTTATTTTGAGGGAGGGAGGGCTGTGCAGGTCACCAGCCTCACTTCCCCTCCAGAGCCATCTGAATCCAGTGACCAGATATTCATCTGGATGACTGGAGATGACCCAGGATGAAGCAGTTGGGGTTAAGTGACTTGCCCAAGGTCACACAGCTAGTGAGTGTGAAGTGTCTGAGGTGAGATTTGAAGTCAGGTCCTCCTGACTCCTGCACTAGTGCTCTAGTTCTATCCACCTTCTTTACCTGCAGAAGGAAGGCATTAAATTGGATCATAGAATTTGGAGTTGGAAGGAACCTTAGGATCATCTCCTTCAAGATTTTTATTTTGAAGATGAAGAAACTGAGACTAGGAGAAATTTGTCCAGGGTTACATAAGTGATAACCAACAGAGCCAGGGTTTGGTCAAGGGTCCTGTGCCTCTAGTGCTCTTCCTATCATACCACGCTGGATGATTTCCAGCACCATTCCCAGTTCTTTTATTTTATGAAACTATGTCCCAAGTAGTATCAGAATCCTTGTTCTGGAGTTTATTTCAGTTCTGCATTTCTGTTTTTTCTCAGAAATGGAACGGATTTTGAAGATGAAGAACCTGAGGTACAGAAAGGTTCAGTTACTAACCCGGAATCACACAGGAGATTAATGTTAAAGAAAAGATTTGAATGCAAATTCTTTGACCCTAATCCAGTTTGATACCCCGTGGTCATTATCATGGCTTGATTTTAAGTGAGAGAAGGAAAAAAACAACATGATTTCTCTAGTTGAATGCTAAGAACTGCCTAGTCATGAGCATTTCCTTCTCACTAAGGCTTTGTTTGGATCTTTCCAACACAAAGGGATCTTCAGAGAGATTTAGTGCCTGCAATGCTTTTCTGGTCAGATGTGATCTGGGGCAAAATGGAGCTTTCTGAGCTCTATGATGGATCAGTAATGCGGAGTAATTCAAGGATAGGCCACTTCAGGCTGCTTTCCACATCCCCTACTACAATTTACTATAAATACTTGTTTGAATGACTAGGGTCTTTCAATCCACTTCAGATTGTTTTTCAAGAATATATTCCCAAGGCATACATTTGACTAAAACAATATTTGCATAAAATTCAAGTTGCTAGCAAATTATGTTTGAATGTTTACAAATGCATGATTTCCTCCAACCTGACATTTTACCTCCCCTTATTCCCCACCCCTCCTCCATTCCCCTTCCTCACATTACAGATTTGCACTTCTGGACCTGGATACTGTCCAGGAAAGCAGAAGCATTTTTCCTGCTGTTCTGGAGTCTGAGTTCATTTTGTTTGATCGACTTATCATCAACTCCTTACTGCGCATATTTATTAGTAACTGTCTCAACACTTCCCATGGCCAGGACTATGAGGACTGTGCACCAGAGAGCTATACATATATACACACACACACACACATATATATATACACACACACATGTATGTGTATATATATATATACAGCTATCTTTTCTTCCTTCCTTCCTTCCTTCCTTCCTTTCCAGTGTGCTTTTCAATATACTACACTACCTCCTGAAAGGAAGGACAGTGAGTAATGTTGGATGCTGTGGGAATTGGAGCAATGCTTTTCAGTAGAATAAATTCCTTGAAGCGCTAAATGTTTACTGTTACGGTAAATGCTAAATAGTAGCAAATATTGGCTTGTGTTGGGTGAGAGAATAATGAACTACTGTAGACTCCAGTACTTAGGAACAGTCTTGTCCAGGATAGCAAGACACTTCAATCAATCAGTCAATCAACAGGTACTTATTACAAAATATATACAACAATAAATACACTGTAACTTTTTTGAGGTATGACTACAGGTATTGGGGTAGAGATTAGGGAAGGCTTCATATAGAAAATGTCATGGTTCCCAGAACTTTCTTCTCCCCATAACTTTTTTGTATTAATTCTGAGGAAGCCTAACTATTCCCACAGACTGACATTTACTCTTGTTTAGGTGGAGCCCTTCTTTCCCTACATCTCCCTTCATGTGTGACTCTTTTTCTCTCTCAGACTCTTGTCTGAGTCTGTTTTGGGTATTAGAAAAGTAGGAAGAAAAAGTTGTCTAAGACCACTACGTTAGAGGTGCTATGGGAGAAAGTTTCCCTTACGAAGCCTCCTTCCTCCTAAAATATTTGATTCATTAGTGCTCAGGGGAATCCATGATGGTCAGTATTCATATGACTTAAACTTTTCCTTGCTTTGGGGAAGTTATACTAATATTTATACTATTATTATAATACATAATATTTAAAAGATCTCTCTGGTTTGTTTTGAGTACCCAGATAAAGAATGTCCAGTAAATTAGAAAGAGAATGTCTTTGTTTCCATTTCTCTCAACTCTTCTTGAGCAAATGAAACACTTGAAACAAATAATGCAATGTTTATTGAGATCTTAATATTGTCTTTTAGAGACTAGGTTGACAGTTTGTAAAATATTAGCTCTAAAGAAACAGAAATAAGTTTTAAAAGACAGAGATAAGCATGTAGAGATATATACTTTCTTGGGATGGAAAGGAGAGTTGCATTATATATAGTTGCTGGCCAATAAGGACCTCTTTTCCAATCATCCCGTAGTTGAAGCCAAAGGAAGTGAAAGTGGTAGCAGGGGAGATGGTGGTATTTTGCTTCCTGCCACATATCAATGAGTTTGTTACCTCTTTTCATTGATATGGGGGTAGAGTGATCTTGAATACCTTCCTTCCCCTGAGATCTTGGTTTCTCCAACATCCCTTTAAGGATACAGGGAGGAAGAGATTATTTTAAGTAAAGTCACACTGTCACAGCTTCAAGGGACTTCAGTAGTAAGGTATTGGGGATTTTATAGTTTTGAGGAGACACTGATCTCCAATGCTTGCTACACAGAGATGGAGCTCAAAATGAGTAGAAATAGTCCTATAAAGAGTAGTCAAGTCCAATTCTCTCAAACAATTTTAATCATAATGTTGCTTGACCATGTTAATACCAGCTTTGCTTTGAGGACAAACAGTCCTCGCCTCTTCATCTGAATGCAGCCAGGAAGCAGAAAGGAAGAGACTTGTTTTTTTCTGGTTACTATTTTCAACAGTCAATCACATGGTTAGCAGCCTAGAACCATTTATAGAATGTCTGTGCATACTCTGTGTTAGGGAACATGACCCTTCCATTATATATCATCATCACTTTCTAGATGCAGACTCCCCAGTCTCTTCCACATGGGTTGGAAGTAGGCAAGACATAATTGCTTTCTCTGAGAATGGAGCTCCACTGACCAGGCCACCATGGGAGAGGAGTGTTATGAATTTTCTTGCTCCATTCATGTTCTCTTGTCTCCTTGTGACAAAATAGTATATATTTTCAAGAAGGGTAATTAGTCTTTCATCTATGGCCAAGAGAGTGCAGACATCCTGGGAAGAGTGATGAATGGAATGGCCAAGTTAAACTGTGAAACTATAACTAGGAAGTATAGAACATGAAATTTACCTTTATCTTGATTAAGTATTTTATTTTATTTGCATTATACATGTAATGACTTTATGCTGGTGTGCTAATTCTGAATCCATATTTTTCTTCTGCATGTGTAAAAACTCCCTACATAGCAGAAAAAAAGAAAGGTAATTTGGAGTAAGGAATGCAAATTACTTGCCTTATGGAGTTCAGAGCTACAACTATCCCCTGATCAGTTCAGAATGCTAACTGCATGAGCTAACCAGCCACAGATTATAAAAAATTCACGTTACTTGGAAGGATAGATTCCTAAATTATAATATAATCTTTGAATTCATTGGTGGGGCAGAACTTGTTCCAAAATTCTTAGGTAGCAATGTAAAAAACAAGTTAAAATTGTGACCCCCTCCCCCATGGGCTTAAATATCTTGATGTTTTAAGACAAAGCAATATAACTGGTGGTTAGAGTTTATGTAAATTTAAGGTGATATCTAACTTCTTACTATCATACCAGTCCAAATTACACCTTGATTTTATTAAGTGGGAAAGTCACGTAACTCTGTTTGTCTCAATTAATTAATTATAAATTAATATCTATTAAGTGCCTACTATGTACAAAGCATTGGACTAGATACTGGTAGTGGGGCATGGTAGTGGGGGGTGAATGAAATACAGGTAACTTAAACCATGGCATGGTTTGTGCAATCAAGGAATTCACAATATAGTAAATTAAATAACTTGGAGATGCAGTCTATCTTCCTCTGTGCTTAATTTAAGACTATTGTTTAGTTCAATCACTGGAATTTGGGACCCCTGTAGAGTAAATTAAATGAATAATCACTTGCTCTAGTCCCCTAAACAGATGGAAAGTGTTTAAAAATAGAATATTTCTTTCACGAAGACCTCTAAGTCAAATTCTTGCTATAATTATTTAAATATTGTGGCTCTGTGTCTTCTATTAGATCCCGGTTTTTTTTAGAAGTCCAGATGTTGAATTTACTCCCTTTGTATCTTCAACAAAGCTCCATCTTTGGCTGCCAAAAATGTTTGGAAAACTATGTGCTTCAGTCGTTTTTTTTTTTAATATCATTTTGAGTCTTTAAGAATTTTTGAATATACTTGCCTTTCAGCTGAAAAAATAAATTGAATCCTTGTTAAATATTCTTAATGTAGTAAATATACTATAGGATATGGTAAACTAATTTAATGCAATAATGGAAAATAGTAGCCTAGGGACTCATTTGAAGACTGTACTCCATCATAAAGGAGGGAAATTTGGTTCCTTCTCTTTTTCCCTCCCCCTCGCCAAGTATGTAGTCATGGGATGACAAGGTTTTAATCAAAGTGGTTCCTTTACAAAGTATGATAACCTTTGTTTCATGAAGCTAAGTGGAGCCTGTCTATTGGATAAACAAAAAAATTGTCCATGCACCTGGGGGAATTAAATAGAGAAGCCCTGGAGACAGTATTTTCTACAATTATAGAGTTGATAATAGTTAAGGCAGAGGCCTTCAGTTGAGGAAGAAGGACACTGAGAAGGAATCACTTTGAGCACAGATGATTTTTTTCCCCTCTCTTCCTCCATTTTTGGCCTTGGGTCTAGCAGTGGAGCTCCTTGTTCAAAAGGAAAGACCCTATCCAACAGCTGGAAAAAGAATCAAAACAATTTGAGACAGAGTTGAGGGAGCAGAAACATACACTCTAGATAAACTGACACAGATGCAAAGAGATAGTCACTTGAGGCTAGTATCAACTGAAAAGAGTGGGATTCTTGGCAGCATGAAAGAGAGATGACTATAGACTCAAGACAAAGCTATCCCTGTCAAGCTATCCCTTGGAGAGGAGCAAACTGGGAACCCAGCTGAGCATGCTACCCAACACATACGGTACACCCAGGAAGGAACTCTGTGCAGATTCCACAAGAGAGAAAGAACATAAAGGCCATGAAGCACTGGAATCATGAGCTCTCTCGGTCACATGTTCCCTAAGTACATTCCTCACTAATAGTATATATACTCTAATTTTGTTCCTACTCTTTTCATGGATACTTTCTGTATTTGTGGAGAAGTGTGTCCAAATTTTACTGAAGGGAAGTGTTGTAGCTTCTATCTTTACTATGTCATCTTAGTAAATGCCTTTTCTATTAGTGGATTGTATCTATTGTATCTATTAATGGAAAATATACTGATGGGAGCTTTGGAATTATAGTATAAGGAATGAGTGAGGACCTTCAGGACACCTATTGAATTCTGAGATAGTTGTATACTCAGTCACTTCTTTTTAATATACTAGCTTTGAAAACAAAGGACAACAATCACCATATAGCATATTAACATAGTAACCATTAAAATGGGAGATTATATATTAGTAAGATTGACAGTTTTCCGGACAGAAAAGTAACTAGATGTATTTTAGACATTCAGACCTTCATGGTTAGTTGCCATTTAGTGTGACCATCTCAAAAATCTTATCATTCTTACTTCCTTTTATGCTTGTTATAAAATTTCCTACTCTTGATCCCATGTCAATTAGTAAACCTAATTTGTGCCTTGTTTTTCATATTGAGCTCTAGAGGCTGATAATATTGTAAAAATAAGATATCTGAAAGAGGAGATGATTACCAAACACTTGACTAATTATTCACATAGGAAAAATCAATTAGATGAAGAATACTTATCATCTAGGAGGTTATATCATATGGGTGGATAGACAATCCTTAGAATCAGACCATTAAGGTGTGTATCTTAGACTAGATCTTTGGATGTAAAGAGAGTTGGGCTCAGAAATGAACAGAAGGCTGTGTGACCTTAGATAATTCACTTTACTTCTCTGGTCCTTAGTTTCCTTTTCTATAAAATGAGGGGATTGGGACTAGATGACTTTTGAACCTTGGGGAATATCTCTCCTTTTATAGCTTTCTTGGATGCAAATAGAGACATAAATACATGTCAGTATTACTAATAGAGTATGAGAAGAGCCAGATCTTGGAACCAAAGAACCTGGATTTAGGTCCCAGTTCTCTTTCTCATTGGCTGTGTGACACTGAGTAAAGTCTGAGCCTGCTTCTTCATCTGTAAATTAAGGATAAAAATATACTACCTAATTCAGAGGATTGTTGTGAGGAAGGCACTTTGTGAACCACAAATGTGAACTTTTATTAGTAACATGGTTGAGTGCTAAATTCTTTATACATAAAAAGGGTACAAAAGTAGTATAATGAGGGTCTGGCTCATGCTCAGAGTCCATTAACTTGCCTGAATGATTCAATTTCTTAGTATGGAGCATGCTGGGATGATGTTTTTGGGAGGACTGTGATAACACATCAGGTAAGTTCCTTCCAGAGAATATAGAACATAGGTAGATATTCTGCAACTGGTTCCAGTCAGCTAACCATTTGTTGAAGAAGAAATTTTTTTGACTGACTTCAGAGACATTCAGAAAAAGCCTATCTGTATTAGTCACGTACTCTTGGCTTATTTTCTTTTGGCTTCATTTGGTGACTTAGCTCACAACTTCTGGTGAGAGACCATGCTGACCTTGAGAATTTTCAAAGGTCAGGAGAATGAGCCACAGGAATCTGGGAGTTAGAGTCCAGGCCAAGTTTCACAACCAGTGCAGTCTCCAAACAGTAAGGAATTTTGGGAGTGACCTTTGGAATCCCAGACCCTGAGATGAGAACTCACCCAGCATCCATATCATGTTTGAACATAAACTTGGCAAGATCAGTGCTATGTAGGTACTAAGTTAAGTTCAGTGTCTACTTCCCTGAGACCAAGGTGGGATGAGGTAAAGCATATCCTCCAAGGTACTGGCAACGTTGGGGAGGATGTTTGTACAATTTTTCTTGCTATGTCTTTGAAGCAAAGATTCCTTTGCCTCATTACTGGCCTCTAATAATGGAGGGAACACAGCTGGTGGGAGCTCAATCCAAGGGTAGTAAACTTATTCACTGAACTTTTCCAGAAGTGGATGAAGCAGAGGAAATAGCTGAAGCAAACAGAACAGACCTTTTGGAAGCTGTTCTGAAATCAGTCACTGAGACTTTATTTCTCCATGTGGTTAGCTGACCAGAACCAGTTATGGAATGTTTGTATATGCTTCAAGGTTATTCCCTTATATATCTTTAATTCTCCTGGGAGCCATCTCTTCGGCATTTTCCACATAGAAGGGTTGCATCAAACATCATAGGTAAATTTAATTATTATTTTATTTACTTATATTTTAAAAAAACCAATGGATATTTGTATTGGTATTGACCTAAATCTGTAAATTAATTTCAAGAATATTGTCATATTTACTATATTGGTCCAAACTATTGGAGGACATTGACTTTTCCCCTAATATTTAGATCTTCTTTGTTTTTCTGTCAAATCAATTTTATAGTTCCCTTTATATGGAATGTCCCAAAAGTCTTGGGGTAATTTTAGTCTGTATTGTAATGTTCAATACATTTCTTAGGTTTGTTAATGCCATCATCATCCATCAACCATTAAAGCAAAAGAAAAAACCCACCTCAGTGCCATAGAATTATTTAATCTTAGAGTTGAAAGGCACTTTACAGATCAACTAGTCCAATCATCTGTCCCTACCTTTCCCTGTAAAGCAGGACTTTTCTTCATAACCGCCATGACAGGTAGTCATTGAACATCTGCTTGAACATTTCAAGGGATTGAGGTTTCCAGAAAATGGCAGTCTATTTCCTGTTTGGACAACAATTAAGAAAAATGTCATCTTGATATTGATCCAAAAAATTGGTCCTAATTCTGCTTGGGGGAAATAAAAAAACATAAAGCTGATTATTCCCCTTGCCACAAAAGAAACTTCCAAATATTTACAGGCAGCTACAGCATGAATCCTTTCTTTTTTTAGACTAGATATCTCCTGTTTCTTTGAGCTTTCCTTGTGTGACATGTTTTTCAGAACTTTCAGAGTCCTATTTACTTTCTCCTCCATTCGTTCTTGTATCCGTGTGCTGTCCTGAACCAAACATAATCCTTGTGCTTGAGGCAGTTCATACTGGCTTGGGCTGATCTTTAAATTTTTAGTCTGAGAATTTACTTATGCCACATAAATCACCAAATGCTACCAATCAGTGCTTGATTTATTGCTTTGTTTATTGTCTAAACTTAAGAAAGTGACAGAGAAAATGTTAATCATGCAGATTAAATTTAAAGTGTGTCCTAAATTTTCAGAGAGCCATTGTACCCCTGTCCAGATATGGTCTGACCAGGTGAGGGTATAGAGGAATTATTACCTCCTTTAATGTGTATCCACATATTTATTCGTTCAGATTCAGACTGCATTAGTTTTTTTTTTTTTTGGCAACTTCATGTCATTGTAGGCTCAACACACTTATACATGCACACACATACACACACACACACACACACACACCTGCCACCAAGTCTTTTTCTCAGGAATTGCTGTTACTTTTCTTAATATGAGTAGTTTTTTTTTTTGAGTTCTGGGGATCCTCATCCCCATTCCCACTCATGTTGACAAATTGGCTTCCCAGAAAGAGGCTGGTTGGATTTCCCTCTCTGAGTTCTAAGAGTACTCCTGAAGGAATTTGGGGTTTTCCATAATAAAATTTGCTTAAAAACCTATTTAAACATGGTAGTCAGTATCTTCCTCTATCAACTGACCCAAAGATCAGTGTGATTCTATCAATTTAACCAGTTAACATCAATAAGCTTTTCCCAAGAGATATTTACGAAGAACATATGGTAAAAATGGAAGTTACAAAACATTTCTATTAACAAAGGGCAAGCTCTCTAATCTACCATCTTGGTCTCTGGAGAGACTGGGCTGAGGCTTAAATGGGGGCTACACAGCAGTAGCCTCAAGTTCACTTCATGCAGGACACCGGCATTTTAGTCACTTTGGGTCTGACTCCTGAAGTTTGTTTTGGACTTGTTCTGGTGTCTCACCCAGTTTGACTACTGTCAAATCCTGGTATGGACTTCAGACCTTTGGAGATCTTATAAGGCCCTGCAGTAAAGGAAAGAAAAGACAGTCAGCTGACCCATCCAAGACATAGGCTTGCCTAGGAGGCCATGCTTTCAGTGGGTCTGATTAAGAGAGGACCCGAGGTCCCTCCTCCACCCAGAGTCCTATAGTGGTTTATCCTACCCACTCAATATAGCCAGAGGGGAAAGAGAAAAATTGGGATTTATGGATACATAACCAATTCCAGCTCAACAGCCAATCAAAATGCCATATTTTGTCACATAGTAAGCAGATAGGAAGCATCCAGCTGTACAGTATTTTCTCCAAAGCAGAGAATGGGGCTTTCTATTATATATACCTAGAAACAGGTTCACCAAACATCCACGTGGCAGATCGTATCAGACACAGTATGCTATGCATAACCCTGAGGATTGGACTTTTATTGACCAGTACACTACAAAGAAGAAGCAAAAATGCTCTTACACTCTAATGGGAGAGATAACATATCTGAATGTATATGTACAATACTTATGTGCACATATATGTATGTATATACATGTGCACACATCCATACATACAAAATAGCTAAAGGGTAACTTTAGAGGGGAAGGAATTAACAAAATCTAACATTTATCTTTGATAAATTACTATGAATTTGGTTCATTGGCGGGTATGTGTGTGTATGTGTGTGTGCATGCGTGTGCAGAACAAGTATTCATTAAGCACTTGTTATATATCAAGCCCTATGCAAAATGTTTTACAAATATTTCATCTAGTCCTCACAACAAGCCTGGGAGGTAGGTGCTGTTATCATTGCTATTTTATAGGTGAGGTTATTGAGGCAGACAGAGGTTAAGTGACTTGTCCAGGGGTCACATAGCTAGTAAGTCTGGAATCTGATTTGAATTCAAATTTTCTTGACTTGTGGTTTAGTGCTCTGCCCATTAAATTCTTTTTGAATCTTTATTTTTCAATCCAGTATATTAACTATCCTTCCCAGATTTTTGTCAGCTACAAATTTGGTTAAAATTTGTCATCCCAGATATTGATAAGATGAACAGGACAGAAGTAAATATAGAATGTCACTACATACCTTTATAGAGCAAGACATATTAGTAGGTTGTCATGACTCATTCTTAATATCCTATGTTGAATATTCTGAAACCATGTGCTCAAAAGTCTGTTCTAGAATCTTACCAAAAATCAATAGCAAGCCCATTAACCTGTGTTTTCTGGAATCTATCCTTCTTTCTTGAAATATATTTGTCCTTAGTTATGTGTTCCTGCTTCTATTTTTTATGCATATTCTTTTAAAATCTGAGCAACCTGTAAAGCCACATCGATTTTCTTACTATTTGTTTAGAGGAGTCAGGGTCCCATAACCACTGACTTTGAGGAGCTGGTACTAATCTTAAGAGATTTCTAGTCAACCAATAGGAAGGTAGAAAGAGAGGTTGCATCCCATTCTCCTTGAGATAGCCTATCCTGGGATTTGTCTCTGATGCAACCACACCTACCTTTATTCTTGTCACCTCCTCACTCCAGTTTCTACCTCCACTGGGCAAGCTACCAACCTACTTCCTACTGCCACTACCCAGCCCACTACCAAGGTACCTATTGAAGCAGTAGCATGACTGCTTTCTGTTCCCTAAATCACATGGTGATCAGAGGGTAGTTTCTACACTGTGGGCCATTGAATAATTAGTAAGAGTCCCATTTCCTCCCCACCCCCCTTTTTTGTTTTGGGTGAGATAGAATGAGTCTCTCAAGATGCATAAGCATGAATGGATTGGGAATTGCATCTTTCTTCACAAATTTCTTCTTTTCCAAACTGTTTTTCCCAAATGGTTGCCAAAGGTAGCATCTTTCTAGTCATCCAACTTCGCAATATCTTTCTGTCCTCTTTGCCTCTTCACTCTCACTCATTCCATATATTCAATCAGCTGCCAAATATTGTCCTTTCTATCTCTACCATATGTTACATTTCCCTCTTCTCTCTACCACTCTAATCTAGGGTCAGGGATGGGGACCCTATGGCTTCAAGGTCGCACGTGGCCTTCTAGATCCTTGGGTGTGGTCTTTTGACTGAGTTCACCTTTTACGGAACAAATCCTTTTATTAAGGGGATTTGTTCTGTGAAATTTGGGTTCATTCAAAGGGCCTCATTTGAGGACCTAGAGGGTCACATTTGGCTTAGAGACCTCAGGTTCCCCACCCCTTCTTGGCTCTCTTCTCCCTGTTTCAGGTTTCTTTTCTTCCTGGTTCATCCCCTACATAAGTAGTTTTCAAAGTATGGTCTGAAGACCATCGAGGAGTCTCTGAAATCTTTCAAAAGGTCCCTGAATTCAAATCTGTTGTTCATATTGATATAAAGATATTGTTTGCCTATTAAAATGCTCCTCCATTTTCCAACTATATATATACACACACACACACACACACACACACACACACACACACACACACACACATATATATATATATATATATATATATATATATATATATATATA
>CM053771.1:357650991-357687946 GCA_028658325.1 Potorous gilbertii
TATTGACTCAAGAATAAAATGTTATTTCATTTTTATCTTTCTCCTTCAAAAATGTCTGCTTTTAATGTAAATTTTGCAACACATATAATATTAGTATAGTAGTACATATGTAACTCATAAATATGTAAACATGCACATAATAAAAATGTATGTTAAAAAATAAATTTTTTTACTGATCAGGGTGCTCTGTCAAAACACATTTAGAAACCCCTAGCCTCTAGAAACAATTTAGGAAAATCAGCTTAGATACCTGGGATTCTCTTCATTTTATCTGTTGCCAACAATCAACCTCAGAATGGGCAAGAGGTAGATGCCTTCATAGAGCTGTTGGCAGATGCCACCATCTAAATTTTACACCTTAATTGCTGTCTCTCCCTGATTGTAGTACCATGTGTGTGTGTTCATCCTTCGTTGCCAAAGAAGACCATGCAGTCAGAGAAATGATAACATGACTTGCACTTGACTTTGCAGAATTCTTTTGAACTGCACTACTTTTTGAAGTTTCTGGAAATGGGTCCCTACTGATGTTTTCTCTGAAGTTTTTGAAATCATTTCCCCTAAAGCCTATGGTACATTTTGATTGAGTTCTCTGCCTTGGCTATTATGAGAAATCTAAAATGACATAATTGCTTTCTTCCAAGCTTCCCATTACTTCCACTTCACCAATCAGCTTGTCCTTGTTGATCATAATTAAATGCAGAATAACTGCTCAGTGGAATGCTCCAGGGCTCTTGTCCTTGACTCTGTTGTGTTAAAGATTTTTTTTAATGACATGGATGAAAGGAGACATGGCATGTCTGTCAAGATACAAGAGATCTTGACAGTCTAGAATGATGGGTTATATCCAATAGATGGAAATATGATAGAGAAAAATATAAAGTATTACACTTGAGTTGAAAAAAAATCAACTTTTCAAGTATAACATGAAGTCAATATGTTTAGAAAGCAGTTCATATGAAAAATATCTGGAGGTTTTGGTGTATTGCAAGCACAATGTGACTCCAATGTGATGTAGTGGCCACAAGAAAAAACACAAATAAAACCTAACCCAACCCAAAAAACAAAACCTGACCAATTAGTGGGATTTAAGAATGCATTAGCAGAAGAAGTATGGTTTTCAGGGAGAACTAGCACCACTGGTGTGATGGCTTGCTGAGACCTTTTCAGGGTTACTCATCTACCATTGGTGTCCACTTGTCACCCAACTGTCACCTCTGGCTCCAAGAAGCTGTGGCACGCCTAGTGGCCACAACCCTTTAAGACCAGAAACTAGGTTGAGGGAAACCTAATGGCCTCAAACCATCGGTGAGGTAGAGAGATGACTACCCTAACTGTGTGACGACTTCACCTGGTGGAATGGACAGATAACAATGTGTTCCAATAGCCATGAGGATGACTGAAGCAGGTGCTGTGGAGCACTTAGAGCTTGATCAAACATGGAAGATGTCAAGGTCATCTATTACATCCTGGGTCATTGCCAGCCACCCTGACTTCTGTCATACCCCTGGACTTTGATGATTCTGGAAGAGAGAGTGAGACTGACAACTTTGTACAACTCTACCTCACTTAAATCCAGTTCATGAGTAAGTCAAATCACCCCATGATGTCATTGGTCCTCTTCAAAAAGAATGAACAGCAATAACTACTGAAGTATAATACCCAGAATGAGGGAGATGATAGTCTTTATTAAGCTCTGCACTTGTTAGACCCTTTCTGAGATGCTATGACCAGTTATTGGTGCTATGACTTAGTTAGGACATTGACGTACTGAAGTATGTCTAGAGGAGAGCATCCAGGAAGACATAAAGCCCTGCCATGTAAAATGGAAGAAATTTGAGTTTATAAAAGACTTTAGGGGAGACATAATTACTATGTGACAACTGTTTCACATACCTTTCCTACAGAGGCTATAGAAACTGTTGGGTCAGCTAGGTGGTGCAGTGGATAGAGCACCAGTGCAAGAGTCAGGAGGATCTGAGTTCAAATTCTCACCTCAGACACTTGACACTCACTAGCTGTGTGACCTTGGGTAAGTCACTTAACCCCAGTTGTCTCATCCTGGGTCATCTCCAGTCATCCTGATGAATATCTATCTGGTCACTGAATTCAGGTGGCTCTGGAGGAGAAGTGAGGCTGGTGATCTTGTACAGCCCTCCCTCCCTCAAAACAAAGTCAAGTGCGAGTCATGTCATTATTTCTCTGACAGCATGGTCTTCTTTGGCAACAAAGGACGAACATGCACACACAGAGAAATTGTTACTGTTTCTTTAAGAATCAGGGAAGACTGAAGAATAACAATTTAACTGTCAGTCTATGACAGGGATTTTTTAACTGTTTGTCATCGGCTCCTTTAGCAGTTAGGTGAAGCCTATTCTCAAAATATTCTCATGCCCTTTCTCAGAACAATTTGTTTAAAGGCATAAAATAAAACACACAGGATTACAGAAGAAATCAATGATATTGATGGAGTTATCAAAATGTTGACAAAGCCAGGTTTGCAGACTCCAGCTTACAAACTGTTGGTCCTCTGAGATAGGACTTTGGAGAGAATGAGGAGAGCTAAGAGTTAAAGTCTGAATGAGGCAGAGTAAACACTTGCTTGGAGAACTGTTCTAACTCCGCATCGTGAAGAAATATTACAAAGAAAATTTCATGAGGAGTAAATCTAGGTAGTAACTAGAATTATGGCTGGAGAGAAATTATAGAGAAGACAAGGACAATGAGGAAAAACTTTATTCCGCCTGATGGTATTGATTCAGTCTTTATCTAGTGTAGAGATTGAAAGAAATTCTTGAGAAGACAGTAAGTTGAAGTAAATTGAACCCTGCCAAAAGTTTGGTGCGATACTTAGAAGTAACTCTGGCTAAGATCTTTCATGCAGCTAAAATATTGCAAGTAATTTTTTATGTCTCTATGTTGTGTTGATCACATTATTAGCAAATTGCATTGCCAATTGTTTTTTAAATATTGATTTAATCCAAGAAGATGAGGGGTTTTTATATGTAGACTAATATGAGCAGCTATTTATGAGGAAAGAGGTTTTCCTATTTTATTAAATATTGTTAAATTATTTTTAATAATCAGGCCACAGACAAATTATTAATGTTAACATAATTATTAACATTAATTTGTAAAACCATATTTTATACTTTAATTATATTTAACAAACTTGTAGGGCTCTGAGTTAGCTACTTAATTAACGAGAGAAATGTGCAATTTCAAACATATCCTCAATTTACTCTGGAACTGAAGATAAGGATAGCTATAGTAATGAGTAAGAAACAGGCTGAGGGGTGCCCACCCTATACAGGCTACAAGTGACCCTATTAGGGGCAGCATGATGGTGCCTAGTTCACAAAGTCCTGGGCCTACAGTCAGGGAGATTTGATTTTAACTTGGCCTGTCTTAGTTACTTTGGCCCCATTTAGTAACTGTGTAACTCCAATCAAATCACTCAACCATTGCCTGCCTCAGTTTCCTCCAAATGGTGTAAATAATAGTACCTACCTCCCAAGGTTGTTGTAAGAGTAAAATGAGATAATATTTTTAAAGTTCCTAACACATAGCAAGAACTTAATAAATATTCTCTTCTTTCCTCCTTTCTTCTCTTTTCTTTCTTCTTTCTTTTTCTCCCTCTCTGGCTCCCCTCCCTCTTTCCTTCTATCTCCTTCCCATTTTCATTCCCTTTCCTCCCTTCCTCTGTCCCATCTTTCCTTCCTTCTCCCTTCCTTCTTTATTTCCTTCCTTACATCCTTCCTTCCACATGAAGACATTCTTTCAAATTTTTTACTATCTTCAAAATTTGAAGTTCTATTGTCTAGATGAAAGATCAAACTCATTCTGCATAATCATAAAGGCAAAACTAGAACCAAAGAATAAAAATTATAGGGAGGCAGATTTCAGATCAGTATAAGGAAAATCTCCCTAACAATTCAAGCTATTTAGAAATGGAATGGGACTGCCTTCAGAGCCTGTGATTTCCCCCATTACTGGAGTTCTTGTAATGGAACGTTAGTATTGTTGCTACAGAAGAGATTAATGCTTCAGATATGGGTTGGAATAGAAGGCCTCTCCTTTCAATGAGTCTACTATTTTATGATTCTACTTATTGCTTGTGAGAATAGGATCATAGATTTAGAAATGGAAGGGAACTTTGGAAGTTAAGTAGCTTTCCCAGGACTTCATAATAAATGATAGAGCCCAGATTTGAATACATGTCCTCTGATTTTAAGTCTAGGACTCCTTCCACTGTCTATTATGCCTCTCAATGGTCAACAGGATAAATAAGGAATTTATCAGATGTTCTACTTTCAACTAAATCAAAACCTCCAGCAGATGTCTAGGGAGTTTACTCTTTTCACCATCTGACCCCTGCGTCCATTGTATAACCTGCATTAGTAAAGCATCATCTGTATCTTCTTTTTGACTAGGTGGTCTGTAGTTTGTTTTTGTTCCTCATTTTTGAAGAAGACCAAGGTACATCACAGGTGATGTCTTGACTTGCAGGTGAATTGGATTTAAGTGAGGTAGAGTTGCACAAAGTCATCAGCCTCTCTCTCACAGAGTCATCGAAGTCCAGAGGCAGGACAAAATCAAGATGATTGGCAATAACCTAGAATACAGTGGAAGAACCTGGCATCTTTGATGCCTAACCAAACTCTAAGCACTGCACAGTGCCTGTTTCAGCTGTCTTTATGGACCCTGGGAAAATTTGTTCTCATCCAGTCATTCCATTGAGAAAAGTCTTCATGTGCTTGGGATAGATATTCCCTTAACTCACCCTCAACTTGGTTTATCCCATACTCTGAGATATGTTTTATTGGGGTGTAACTGCTTTGCAAGCTACAGCTTCTTGGAGCCACAAAGGAGAGTTGGGTGAAGGTGAACCCCAATGGTGGGTGAATAGACCTGAAAAGAGCTCAGTAAACCCTTACCCAGAGGTGCTAGTCCTCCATGACTCCTGCAATATCACTTCTGTATCTCTCACTTTTATTTTTGCTCCAATACTTTTCATCATGCTTCCACTCTCACATTTTCAACTTTTCACTTTTGAGAAGGGATATTTCTTTCATACAGAGTCATTACCCAGTCCTTCTATTGAATCTGTTTTCTTTGAAAAATTTATACCTTTCCATTGCCAAATTCCAGCTGAATATTGTTGGTTAAGTCTCTGGAATGTCCATGAGATTGCATTTGTTGTTCATAAATTCCTTGTGTTAAATTTCTTTGTTTGCTGTGTTACTTTTTCATAATCTTTGCCTTGTTATATAGACACTTGTGGCTGTACATAATGTTATCAAATCTTTTTCTTTTTCTCTTGATAATTACCAGGCACTTCCTTCCTCATGAATGTAAGTATACAGAAAGGAATTTGGCAAAACAATGCAGAAGAAAATGATAAGGGTAGGAACTGGGCCTGACCTGTAATTTAATGCTATAGAGAACTCTTGAGTGAGGAAACTCCCTGTACCAATGGAGATGGCACTTTCTTTGTAGTTCTAAGGCTGTGGTTTGAGAGAATTGTCTAGGGCCCAAGAGTTAAGTGATTTTCTGAGGGTTACACATGTAATACTTGTCAGAGGCAAGATTTTAACCCAGGTCACCCTGCCTCTAAGGTTGTTCCTCTATCCTCTATGATATAATGTCTTTATGCAAAATAGCATGTCTATTTTTTGGAGTTAAAGGGGAAAAAAGATCTAGATCTTTTCTATTTATATTAGTAATGGACAAATTAGGAAGGGAGAAAGACAAAATCTTATGATTTCTTTGTGTCAAATGTGAATTGAGAGACACAGGATATTTGTAAAAAAGGTTACTTTTCTCTCACTATTTTCATTTTAAAAGACAGTTCTATCTTTTTAAATTCAGTTTAGGAACTAGAGTAGATATGTTGTTGGAATTTGGGGCTAGCCAGACTTTTGGATAAAATAGTGCAATAGTGGCTATTGGTCTATAAATCATGTGACTGATCACCATTAGAATAGTTAGCTTTTTTTACATATATCAATTCTTTTAAAAAATACTTTATTTTTTCCCCTAATTACATGTTAAAGTAATTTTTTAATATTGAAAAATATGAGACCTCTATTTTCTTTCCTTCCTTCCTTCATTCCTTCCTTCTTTCCTTCCCTTTTTTAAATTTTCTTGGTGGATTTCAGGATAAGAATTCATCTGCTTATTCTTGTCCATCAAAGGACTGATAAGGTCATATGGAGTATTTCTCAGGGACCAAGGATTCCATTGTAATTCCATAGGAATGACTACCTGGCCATTCTAGAGGTCTTCTATAGCTTCAACATTTTAGAAGAATGACATCATGGAGAGAACATAGAGAGCATCAGACTGGGAATCAGAATGACTGGATTCTAATCTTGCTTCTTCCCTATATCCAGCTGTGTAATCTTGAGAAAAGTCAGTTAAATTTCCTGGAAGTCTGGATTTCACTACTTGTAAAATGAAGACATTGGATTACATGGATGATCAATTTGAGAGGCAATGCATTACAGCAGAAAGCCCATGTGATTCTGGGTAAGAAGACTGAGGTTTAAGGTCAAGTTCAGCAAATTATTACCTCTTTAACCTTGAATAAATCACTAATGTTGGACTCAGTTTCCACATCTGTGAAATAGAGATGGTAGACTAGATGATCCCTTATAACTCTAAATCTATGATCCCTTCCAGTTTTAATGTTCTAGGGTAACATTAAAAGCAAAGAACTTCACTTGGTCAGGAGTACTTTCCATTGTTCATGGGTAGATTATCCTAAGAATACCTCATATTTAAATAGTGCTTTACACTCTTTTCCTCTCAGGTACTTTCTTATTGTTTATCTCTTTTGATTTCACAACAACCCTGTCAGTTGGTAAGATATTATTTCTATCTAACAGATGAAGAGACAGAAACTTAAAATACAGAAACTAGTATCATATAATAGCTGTAGAGTCAGGACTGGAAACTTGGGCTCCAGACTCATCCTCACCACTATCGCATTCTCTCTCCCTTTGCGTGGTCTTTAAATTCCATTGCCTTTGGTAAACTATCCTTTTATTGAGGGAATTTGTTCTGTGAAGTTTGGATTTAGTCAAAACACCACACTTGAGGACCTAAGGGGCCACTGGTGCCTCTTTTTCCCTTTCATACTTTCACTGACATCTTAGAGTTTTTGTTTTTTTTAAGAATTGTCAGAGTTTAACTTCTAAAAATTTCTTTGTTTTGCACAATGCCTTACTTCCTATAGTATATAGTAGTATATTAAGTAGGCACTTGCTTACACTTAGTAGGTGCTTAGTTAACATAACTTTGAATTGAATTCTTTCCTTAAAGACAAAGAGGAGAGAGGTGAAATTCAAATTATGATTTGATTTTCCTTTTTTTCCAGATCTACATTAAAACTATTGGCCAAAATGAAATTTGAGAATGCTTAAAGATTTCCATTATTAATGTCTATCCCTAACACTGCATCATGCATAAGTAATAACTAAGCAATATCTAAGTGTTGGTGTAGGGAAAACATAGCAGTCATAGCTGTAGTGAAGTCATTGGCCTGATTAGAAGGGTCTAACTATTTCAATGCCTTTAAATTTCCACCTCTATTATACAGGCAGTAATTAACTTAAGAACAGTTATGTTTCCAGAATTTATTTGTAAGTAATTGTTTGGAACTCAGAATTGTTTTTCTCTTAGAGACAGTGTTATAAAAGGTGATTGTCTCCTAGACCAACCAACAAAAGTCCATTTCTGTGGACTTGTGATTGAATTATCCTACTCATTTATGGTCCTATCCTGAATTCTGTGTTACGGATGTAATATAGTATAGAAGAAGAACCTCCTCTGCTTTCCCTAGGCATAGAGCCAATCCTAGCCAATGTTTTGAAATAGATGAGTCTTTTGGGGAGGTATCCTTCTAAATGAACTTATTGCTCTGTACGGGTAGCTGAGTTAGCAGGTTATAGGGGAAAACATTTGGAACGTCTGCACCAGACAGGGTGAGGCACACTAGCCTCTCGACTATTATGACCTAGTTTCCAAGAAGCAGCTTGAATTCAGACAAAACATCGACCCCATGTCACTCCCTCCCTGTATTTTGTATCTTATATTTCTCCAGAGTCCCACACCTCTGAATGCCATGATTGGCACTGGTTCACTTACTAATCTTAACCCTTGGATATCAGTGCCTCTGATATCTAGTCACTCTGGTTCCAGAACTGGGTCTTTCCCTCAGCTTTGCTGAGTCATTTGGGTAACCTTGGAACCATAGTGTCATTTCCTGTACATCTCTAGGTCATGCTTCCTTTGTTTTAGCATTCATCTTAACTTCCTCTTGTTTGAACTTGAACTCCTGCGTGTGGGACCCTGGGTTCTAGATGGTGATCTTATTTTATTTCATTCCCAGACAGTTATGCTACTCCCCAGCTACCTCCAAGGCATGCCACCGCACATGTACCTTTTGCCACATTCCCACTTCCACTTCTAATATCCAACATTTACTCCCTTGCATGTCTTCTTTCTTTCTCTGGAATGTAGACTTTTTGAAGGTACATAGTATTTATTAATAAATGCTATTTTCCTCACTCATTTTAAACATTTCTTTTGGGACAGAAAAAATAAATAACTGTCCCATACCTAAAGTGCTTTGTACCTTGAGTACCTTTATACAAATGCTAATTTCTTTTGGGGGAATCCTAAGCACTAATCAGACCCAAGCTATAAGAGACTGTCCTCCAGGTTTACTCTGTGGTGAGGATATAATGAGCCAGAGACATTTTAAATATTCTTATTCCTCTCTTTAGTATCCAGGCTGTCCTAGGACTTAACTCGGTCTGTGTGATCACAGAACTGGATGTCTCTGGTAGGAGAGAGCCTCTTAATCTCTTGAGCCTGTGAGTCTATAGCTTGCATAATTGAATTGAATAGCTAGAGGGTGAAGCCTGCAAAAACATGGTGAGACCTGAGCAAGCTGACAGGCTAGGAGAAAAAAGAGTCAGTGGGCCTAAGAATTGGCTTAAGGGGAATGAAATATGGGGATAGATGGAGGGACAAGAAACGATCAGAGAGAGGAATCTCACCTTTCAAGATCATAGAGGTCATAGAGTTAGGAGGTCTAAGATAAGACTATTCCTATTGGTGACCGAGGTGAAGATATAGCTCATGGGAGTTGAGAAAGTTGATGAACAGGGAGAGCAGGATGTTCAAAGGGACATTAAAGCATATATCTATCTATTTGTCTATCTATCTGTCTATCTGTCTGTCTGTCTGGCTATCTGTGCATTCATCTGTTTGACCATCCACCTACCCACCTATCCATTCACCCATCCATCTATCCACTCATCTGACTACTATCTATCTATCTTTCCATTTGTCTGTCCAACCATCCACCTATCCATCCATCCATTCATCTGTCTGTTCATCTCTCTCTCTCTCTCTCTCAATCTCTCTGTTTTTGTGGTGGAAAGGAAGTGCAGCCACTGACCTCCTTGCGAGAGGCAAGACAGTGACCTGGATGTTGGGGCAAGAAAAATGTGGACCAAAGGATATAGAGAGATCTCACTGAATGTATCATCCAAGTTACAAGAAATACTGTGCAATAAAAAACAATGAATTTGAAGAATTTGCAGATGTAGAAGAAGACACAACCTGATACTGAGAAAAGTAAACAGATCAAGGGATACAATGTACATAATGGCTACAATAAAGCAAATATAAAGAACAACAACAAAAAAGAAACTGAACATCGCATAATGTCAACAACCAGGCTTGGCTTTGGAGAAGAGTTCAGCAGCTCGTTCATTTCAGGGATAGGCAGCTGTGGATATGGAGGATGTCAAATGCTGTGAAGTTAACTTGCCTGACCTACTTTTTTTCTCTTTCTTTTAACATATTATTTATAAGGGGTAAGTTGCTGGAGGAGGGAGGAGGCATATGCTTAGGAATGAAAATAGTATAAAAACAAAATATATCAAAAATTAAGTAAAATTTAAAAAAATACTTTATTCTGAGGGCGAAAAATCTTGTGACAGAGATGAAAATCCTTGTGAACTGGTAAAAACTAGCTTTACTGGTAGAGCCCCAAACTGTAGGAAGCAGGTATGTTCAGCTGACCTGATGACCGGTTACTTGCTTGCTGCGGGCACAGTTAGATTTAGGTTTCCCAGGTCCTGGTTCCTCACTTCTTATTCCTTATTAGGCTACTCAGAAAATACCCTTATTTCAGTGATCCAGATTATACTACTGCTTTCTCCCATGTGTGCTAAGATAGTCTCCTATTAATGCCACATCAGATTTTCATCTAAAATCCTATTTAGATCTAGCTCCTGAGTGGCTTGGGGCCAGGACTGGAATGTGTAGCTTGTCACATGCCTGAGCTACCCCCTGACTATGGAGCTGCAGACTGTGAAGGGTGGGGAGGGTACCCTGTGCTATTCCCTGTTGTCACCCCTCTCCAGTGGCATTGTCCCTCTTGGGGAATAATTTCCTCCCATGTTGTCCTGCAGTCATGCTCTAGCCATGATTCTGAAAGGAACAGACAGGAAAATGTTTATCAGGGATGTTCTTCTCTTCCTCTAAAGTTGCTGGTTGTGTTGCTGTATTGAAGGGTTGCTATATTTGTGAATTTTTGAAAGTCTTGGAGCTTTAAACTAAAAGGTCATGGTTGAGCACACTGTGTCCATGAAGATGACTCTCTAGCCAAGGGTGTCAGCTGAATCCCAAAGCAGGAAATAGAAGTTCCAGGACCTCAGGCAGAACTGTTCCTGGCAGGGGCCAGCAAAGACCACAAGGCAAGCTGAGCAGCGACCCACAGAGATCGCACACCCTGTGGAGACTACATGCCATCTAAGGTCCCTGTCAGCTCTAAATCTGTGATCCTATTATAATAAGGTTAGAAGGGCCTACTTGTAGGTCACCCTTTAGCTGCCACATGATTCATTCTGATATTTAATCTCATCATCTCAAATTCTAGGGCAATCTAGGAGTCACATTAGTTGATTTTCTCATTAGTAAAATTACAACCTCTTTCTCATTAATTAATCAGTTGTTTCAGAGTCCTCATTCCAGTTTATAAAATATTATTTAAATGAAAATATCATTTAACTATTAAGTTCAGGAAATTTCTTTCCCTGTACATTCATGTCTCTTTACATATCAGAGCAACTAATCTTGTGGATTCCCTCACTATCAAAACTACAGCTTATACAACTTATTAATGGTATAATCCTCACCAACGTGAAGACATAACTATGATATTTTAGTTCTGGGAATGATTACAACCCGAGTCATTGTTAACTATCATTACAACTGCAGATTTCTCTCACTTACCTAGAAACACATTTGCACCATTCATTTCACTAAAAATACCAAACAAAATCTCTTTCTCAAGAATTCATTTCTTTCTCTTTATAAGAGAACAGACTTTTTAACTTGGTCTGTTCCTACTTTCTAGCCTTCTTATACTCTCTGTGGACTCTGTGATCCAGATATATGGATCATCTTCAGTTTATCCTGCCTGTAGTTGTTTGTACAGAAGTTGTTTGCAAGTTGTCTCCTCCATTGGATGGGGTTTCATGAGAATAGGGATAGATTTTTGTGCACTAAGTGCTTAGCACATATTAGATACTTAAAAAGTGCTTGTGGATATATTGAGAAGATAAGGTTAAAACAGTTGCATTAAGAAGTGAAGACTCTTCAATGCCCTTTCCTTCCGTGTGACTCTCCAACTGTGACAGAAAAAGTTTCTTTATTTTCTCTCAAGTAACCACTTTTAGGAGTATCTCTAGACTCACTCTTAGAATTTTCTTTCTACTCTTTCTTCCTAAAATAACAGTTAAGACTTTTTTTGTTTGATGCAATGGGGTCTGGCATATTCCCAGAGTGCCTCAGATAAAGTCTCCACATGGAGAACAGCTGTTTTCAAGAGAATTGTGATGACGTGTAAGGGAAGTGCCTTGTAGAGAAAGACTGTGGATCATGTGTAGACATTCTGCAGCTTGTTCTGATCAGTTAACTACCTGAGGAAGACTCTTTGCTTGTTTTGAATTTTAAATTTTTTTCTGAAGCAATTCAGGTTAAGTAACTTGCCCAAGATCACACAGTAAGTGTCAAGTGTTTGAGGCTGAATTTGAATTCAGATCCTCCTGAATCCAGGGTTGGTGCTCTACCCCACTGCACCACCTAGCTCTTCCCTGAGGAAGTTCTTTGATTGGTTATGAAGGCATTAAAAAAGTCCAGGTGGCTTCAGTCTCTTCCTCTTGGTCACAGTGACTTTGGGGAATCTCAGCAACTGGTAAAGAAAGTATGACTATGTGAGTCCAAAGGGTTCCTTGCTTCTGGTCATTCGAGAGTGCTGATTTATAGCTAATAATAGATCGACGCCCAAAATTTTGAAGAGAGTAGGGTTTTTCTCAGCATCCTGTGGTTCTGGAGCCTGGGTTTTGTGGTATCAATGCTCTTTGGAGCTCCAGAACGATGATGCTGAAATGGAGGCAGTCACAGTGAATCTGGGCATGAACTCAGTGGGACCAGTGCTAGGTAGGAATTGAGTTATCCTTCAGAAACTGAGGGAGAGGATGCTCAAGAAGTGTCAGCGGAATTATTGTATGTTTGTTCTGGCTAAATCTTTGAAGTCAAGATTTCTGTGAAACAGTTACTTGATGTTAAGGGGAATAGAACTTGGGGGCTAGTTACTGAAGTTTCTAAAATGCAGTGGAATACAGCTGACAGAGGCTTGAATTGAACCAGATAAGAGAAAAAAATAAACAGCTACAAATCCTTCTGGGTCCTTGCAAACCCTAAGGAGGTGATGGTACAGGTCTGGTTCTTGAAGAGAGGGCCATAATGTATACATTACACTAACAAGAAAGACCTCTCTTTACCTTCTTTACTTATTCTTTCTTTATAAGCACTTCACAGACTCTCATAGATCAAAGTTAAATGCACAACTTCACCATATGGACAGCAGTTAGTTAAATAAGAATTATTGCTGTAACTTCTAACTTTTGTGTTTAAAGAGGCTGTAGCCATTTCCCTATAGGAGAGGTTTTTAAAGTGAATTACACTCTGATCCTATTCATTTCACTGTCCTTTGGGATTATGCGCCTGGTGGGAATAGTAAGCTTACATTAGGAATGTAACATTAGGAAAATGTGTGTGGCTTTGTGGTGTTTGAGGCAAGAGTTAACCTTCTAGGTATCCATCCTTTCCCTTATGTATGCGTCTCCATTTGGGCTCACTATGAGTCCACCTTCTTCCCATAGATGGTGTCTGCTACTGATTTATCGGGAAATGTTTTGCTGCTATTTTTCTTACTATGCTATTGTACTAAATTGTTTTGCTTTGAACTAATTGTGTTGTCTGGCTGACTATGAAAGGCAAGCATATCAGGGAAGGATCATGAGTTATGGTTTTGAGTGGATGTGATTCCACACAATGTTTTGAAACTAGGTTAATTCTGTCTAGGGTAGTTACAATAGCACCCCAGTGCTCCAACTAGTATCTCAGGGATCATTAGGGGATCACATGTAACTTTGTTTAAAAAAAATAAATAAATGTGTTTATGATTTCATGTACGAGCATTTATCATTTTTCTTTGAGCATTTGAATTATTGCTTTTATTGGCATCGCTTCTACATTTAGAATACAAAAATGTAAAGTTATGCAGTTATCCCTTCCACGTCATGACTTTTCCCATTGCAGTTTTGATATATTGTTGGTTGGCAGGAGAAATTAAATGTGAATTTTTGGGGAGTTTTGTGGAAGTGGTCGATAATATGCAAAGGCCAGCAGATGACATAGAAAAAGTTTAGAAATTCAGAAATGCATAAAATATATGCATAGTATTGTACAACATCAACATATTTTTATCTTTTAATACCATAATAATTCAAACTACTTCTCTGGTATGAAGGGTGGGCCAAAAATTGTACATGGATTTTTCTGATCATGGGAGTGCTGTGCCCCTAACCCCCATGATGTGGAAGAGATAACTACATTTCAATCTTTCCCTGAAAATGTAATCAGATTGTCACTCTGTATTAACAAGGTAGCAGGAGATAGAAACTAATGACGTGCCTGCAAAGACAATTGTGCATGGCATTAGAATGTTTGAGATTTCGTTGGGATTGAGGTGATTAAAATAGTAGATAAAAATGATTAGATTGCTAATGGCAAGAAAGAGAGGACTTTCAGGTCACTGATTCTATTGTCTGTTCAGTAATAGTTCCAACACTGAGTTATGGTTTACAGGAAAGGAAATTAATTGCAATGATATAGTTACTTGAAATTTCACCAAATAATGGTTTGGGTTGTCCTCTTGAGATAAAATTATAACACTGTGAGAATGAGTCCACTTCTGGACTCCACTCTGCTCCATTCTTGATTTCACTCAAAACTTCTGTTGGATCCTAAAAGCACATATTGATTTTTTTTGTTTTTGTTGCAGTTAGAAAGTTCACCTGTCAGATTATACTGATTTCCTGCAATGTCCTTGGTCAAAAGAAAGGTCAGAATTCTTTTATGAGAGGATATGTCTTTCCATTTTGTTTTATTTGCTTATTTACTTTTTAGCTTTTTCTTCATGAAGACTATCTGCAATGGGATAGGTTTTTGAGATAATTAAAGATATTTTTGAGATATTTAAATGCTGTACCAGTACTTAACCTTGGTACAGTGGCTTTCATCTTCAGGGACCTCTACCAATATGCAGGAAGTCAGAAAGCATCTTACAAAGGCAGTGAGTGATATATGGCCTTCTGATGGAAATTTTCATTTTCCAAGAGACATTTTGTAATTCATTCTCAGCCCCGCTCCAAGAGCATCAAAAGGCATTGAAATGTCATGTTGCTCATACTTCTGTACTATCCTTGGTATTTTAGAGAGTCTTCCACAGACTGCTTCATAAACAGTTTGCTATAAATTTGCATAGAACCATGCAAACAATATGATAAAGGAAATGGAAGATTAACTTGGTAAGTGAGGGGAAATTATTTAATAAGTACCTACTATGTGTTATATGAGGCAGCTAAGTAGCTCAGTGGATGGAGCATTGAGTGTAGAGTCAGGAAGATCTGAGTTCAAATCAGACCTCAGGCACTTGCTAGTTGTTTGCTTTTTAAAATTGTGTTCATCCTTCATTGCTGAAGAAAACCATGCCATCAGAGAAATGATGACATGACTTGCCTTTGACTTTGTTTTGAGGGAGGGAGGGCTGTGCAGGTCACCAGCCTCACTTCTCCTCCAGAACCATCTGAATCCAGTGAGCAGATATTCATCAGGATGACTGGAGATGACCCAGGATTCACTGGGAGACCTTGGACCCTTTAGGCCAAGGTTTTTGCAGGAACTCACTTAGGGTGAGGTAAGGTCCATTCATTTAATAGACCTGTCTTTAATGAGGCAAAGAAAAAGAAAGACATCAGACTGGGAGGGAAACAGGAACAATTACTACTGATAATCACTCTGAAGCCAGGAGGGTCCAGAAGAGCCCTTAGGCAGGGGCCTGTTGGTGTCCCAGCTTCAGAGGGCAGTAGGCTTAAGGTTTTGGGAAAGGAAAAGACAGGACAGGACAAGACAGGGCAGGATAGGAAAGGAAAAGACAGAAAAGGAAGGAAAGGAAAGGAAAGGAAAGAAAAGGAAAGGAAAGGAAAGGAAAAGAAAGGAAAGGAAAGGAAAAGGAAACTAGCCAGTAAAACTCAAGTCAACTGGACATCTTTTGGTCATCCAAATTTACCTTCCCTTGGAGAGGAGAAGGGAGGGGAGGAGAAGGCAGACAGGAGAGGAGGATCTGAGTTACATAGCTAGCTGGGACCCCATTCAACCAGCTCTGTCTGCTCACAGGATTGTGTTTGTCACTTCATTGTCAAAGAAGATCATGCCATCAGAGAAATGATGACATGACTTGCACGTGACTGTTTTGAGCGAGTAAGGGCTGTGTAGGTCACCAGACTCTCTTCTCTTCCAGAAACATCTGAATCCCTCCTGAAACATAGTAGATGCTTAATAAATACTTGTTGACTGACTATTTACCAGTGTGCTAGGTTATGGGGGGAACATAGAAATTGAAAAAATGAAGGCATTCAACAATCATTGGGCATTTTTTGTTAACTTCCTTTTGGGGATGAACCCTTGATTATGTGTGTACCCAAGTAAGTATTGCCACTGCTGTTTGAAGTTACTGTTGCCATAGTAAGCAAGGTGGGTAGTGGTCATGGGAACTGTTCAGCTCCTGTGAATGTAAGGGAAAATGGAAGTTGGAGGCAACAGGTATCCAACTGGGCATAAAATATGGAAGAATGCAGCAAACCGAGTAAACTTTTTTTTTCTAAAGTGCATTCTCTTGTTGGTCATCTTGCTACTGTGTCTCACTATAGCCTGACTCCAACTTCATCTCTTTTATTGCCTTGATCCTTGGTACTGACTTGAGCCATCACATTATGGCTCTGCTCTCCAGTTTTTATGATTTAGTTTACATGTGGCAATTGTTGCTTCAAAGAAACATAACAGATTTTTAGTTCAGAAATGACATAAATCAGGGGGCACTTATTTGCACTATGAAAGAATCACACTTGAATATCATTGTATACTTTTCAAAACGTTTTTGTGTTATCTCACTGGATTCTTGCAACAATCTGTGATGCTAGCAGAGAAGGTTTTACTAACTCTAAAAAAATGGAAAATGAGACTCAGAGAAATTAAGTGAGTGTAGTCCCACAGGTGAGAACTGATGGAGCCAGGAATAGAACTGGCATCTGCTGACTCTCACTTCAGTTCTCTGTGATTTATGTACCATGTATGTAGAGTCAAAAGCACATCTATCACCAAAGTGAATACACCATTAGCCCCTATGCATAAGGGTACCTACTAACACTATGATATTTTGATGCTAAAGGAAATTACTTAGAGAATGTACACATTTTAAGAACACCATTATGCACTGTCATCTGTTAGAAAATTTTAAGTTTTACATCTCTGAAAACATCTTGCCTACTATGATGCTAGAGCACGGTCCTTTTGTAACATATAATGAGATGCTCTCCACTTGTAGTAAATACGTTGAGAGAGGCTCTAATGTTTTAGGTTTAGTGGGGTCACTACATGTAAATAACACAAGGGAAAGGAAGAGAAGTATGGTATTTCACCAATTGAATAAGTGTCTTGGAACAAATTTAAAGACTTTAAAAAATGGATAGTAATTAGACAGGGGAATGCACTCCTTGAGAAGGGAATCATATGAGCAAAAGCACCAACTCAGGGCAAGAGGAGTAGTTCAGTTTGGCTGAAATACTGGTCAGGTGATCAAGACAGAGGGAGAAAAGGCTAGCTAGATAGGTTCAAGGTAAATCACAGAGTCTCTTGAATATCAGACAACGTAATCTGAACTTTAGCACACTATGGAGGTACCACTGACATTTTTGAACAGTAGGTTAACATAGAATCATAGATCCTTATAAGAATTGTGATTTTAGAAGAGTCTTTTGGCTATAGGTATAGAACGGAGTGAAAAGGAAGATAAAGAGCCAAGCTAGGGCAGCTAGTTAGAGAATTTTTGTAGTCTTTGAGGTGAGAATTGATGAGGGTTTGATCTAGAGCAACAGAACTGGAATAAAGATTATGACTAAGAGAAATTCTATGGAAGTAGAATTTCTACTTTTTTTAGGCACTCTGAAGATTAATGTGCTATTTTGGTGTAATAACTATTCAGTCTCATAGACAAGAACCCACCAAATTGTTAGGTATGCAAGAAATAAATAAATTAAATGAACAAACTCATTTAATTAAACAAGAGTCAACATCAAGTCACAAAGAAGTCAATTAAATAATCAATAAATGTGTGTTAAAGCACCTATTTCAAAGAAAAAAGAAAAGGAGGTAAATATACAAAAATATTTATAGCATCCCTTTTTCATGGTAGGCAAAATAGGAAACTAATGAAATGTCCTCTTTTGAGGAAATTCTCTTATTGAGGAAGGACTAAATAAATTGTGGTATATGAATGCAATGGAATATTATGTCATAAAAGATGATAAATTATCTATACAATACCTCAAATTGTTCACATCAATTTCATGTTTTAAAATTTCACTTAAATGATAAAATTTCATTCAGTGACCATCCATGGAGAAATTAGTCTTTCATAACACCAAATGGATCATCTAATAAATCAAAATAATTAAAAATGCTTTCATCATTGTTTCTGTGCTCTAAAAAACAAATTCATGTGTTGAATTACATACTAGAAAAATAACGTTCCTGGAAAGAGCACTACATTTATTACTTTTATTAAATGGAATACTTTAAAACTTACCTGACTTAATCAAATCTTCAACATGAGCTTCATGTTTTGTTGTACCAATTTTTAAATTTTCCAAAAGTCTTATTGTGCATTTGATTAATTCTTGTATTTTCTGAATGTCAGTTGATCTGGACTGCAATGCAATTAAAAGTAATGAAAATTCTTGAAGAATGTCAAGCATTAAAATAGTTTTCTGAGAAATTAGTGTTAGCTTATCTCTTTGCCAAACCAGAATAAGAAGAATGAGAAAAATGCACACATGATGTGGATGCCATGACACAAAGCAGCAGGAGCTCATAAAGCACATACTGACAATCTTGGTCAATTACTCAACCAATTTTAGTATGTGAATTTCAGGTTTTTCTGTAACAATAGTTTCTAGCTAGATTTGCTTTTTTTTTTTTTTTTACTATATTGGTGAAAAATGGAAGGAATTTGTTCAAATGATTATCTTGCTTTATTTCAGATATTGAATCTTCAAGAGATAATTACAGTCAGTGATTTAGACCCTGCTGAATGATGGGAAAATTTCTATCAACTTTATAGCTACTCTAGACTCTTTTCCCAGCATTGTACTAGCACCAAGAGAACAAAATGCAATTAAGTTTGCTTTTGAATATTTATTATTAAAGCCACAATCACTTAAAGTAAACAACAATGTATTGAAAATTCACTGCGGTGATGATGCCAGTTCTTTTAAAGCAAAAATTAGCATTACTACTACAGAAGTTGATTGAACTGTTCACTGGAGATAAATTATTAGGCGACTTCTATTCAAAATTGCAGATGCCTTGTCAATTATGACACAGATTTTTTGGCATCCTCTTCTATAATATTTTTCATTATTTTCATCTTAATTTCTTTTGTAATATGTTCTGCTACTCTTATTATGACTGTATTGTGCATGTAAACAATTGCCTGCATCTACTAAATTTTGCTCTTGTAAATTGATTGCCCCCTCATTATCAGATAAAGGTCTATTATGTTTTACTAAGCTGTAAACAGTATTGAAAATTTTTATGGTAGTATCAATAATTTTATTCTTTAACTTATGTACTTAATTGGAAATTGGTCATTAGGTGACTTTTTAAAAAACAAATCTTGAATTCTAGTATGTGCTTTAGAAATATTGTGTTCCCTAATTATTTTTCTACAATAAGGCTTGCCTAGTCATTGTATCACTGCCATTTGAGGTTATTAAATATGAGCTCCATAGTTTCTTGGGTACATGGACATGTTTTTCTGCTACCACTTCTATATGGGAACAATCATTTAATGTTCTAATTTACTTTGTTTTATGCAATTTGCAGTTTCCCTGATAATCCAAAAGCATGAGATCCCTTTAATGAACATCATGGTTCTTCAATGACTGGTCACTCAAAAGATTAAAAATGAGATTCTGTTGAAATCAATGTTCCACAATGCTTTTCAATTCTATCATTATTTTTTTGTCTTTTCACCTTCACATTTACAAAGTTTAATATATTTCTCTGATATTTTGGCATTTTAAGGGTCAGAATCTCAAAAGTAATTTTGTATTATGTTAGTGAAATTCACAAAAATATGATTTGTGTAAAAATTCTATTAATGATTTCTTTATAAAATTATGGAAATAACTAATTTGAAGCTAAAAAGTTTGTCTTCTTTTTCATTTTACACTAATAACTTTGGTGTGAGTTGGCGTTTCTGGAAAAATGCATTACAAATTTTTATAATTCTATTGCCAAAATAGTACCATGAAATCAGATTATGAATAAATGCTTTAATTACTATTGATTCAACAAGGAAGTCACTCATATCATTGATAAATGAGTACAGTTCCCGCATGTTTGGATATTTTCATTTATGTTAATGAATAAGATAATAGTGAAATAGCAAATATACATGTTGGAACTTCACTTGTTCATCAAAATTATGAGTGACTTTATTTTTTGCTGTATCAGATAGAGTTTTTGATGATTGGGAAAAATTTTCACAGTTCTTTTTTTGTGTGTGTTATTCACAATGTAGTGACTAATGACACATTTTAAAGTTTCACATTTTCTCCATTACTTCCCAAGTTTAGACAATCCACAGAATAATAAATGAAATCTTGATTGGTAGCATTGGTTAATTTCAGTGGTGTAAATACTCCCACCGTGGTCAATTTCAGGCTACCAAAGTGAAGTCACTGAACACAAAGTTGGGAAAAGATAGACAGTAGCATACTATTACATAGTATTTACATCACACAGAAACAATAGACATAAATAACCCTGAGAGCACAGAAGATAGCAAAATTTAGCTAAATTATTAGGAAGTGATAAGTTTTTAGTATCTATTAACTTGTTTTAAATGTAATTTTATTATAAGTTTATATAATTTAATTTCTAATAAGGCTGTGTTTAATGATCATTTTGTGAAATTCTGAAACATTTTTTGATTAACTTGTCACTACCTTGAGGTGGGAAGCTAGGCTTATTCTAATTTCGTATTTTTCACAAGTGTGTAGCTTGGCCAATTACAGGAAGTGAGTTGCCATTTTAGTTTTGATATTTTGAGAGGGAGAAAATTCTTATTGCCTGGTGCCTTTGTTTTATTGTCATAGCTTTTCCACCATTGAATTAAAGTCCCTTCTCTAATTCCATCAGTTGTTTCAATCAGGTAAATAGATTTTGTGACAGTTTAAGAAGGGGAGAACAGAGTTACTTGGAAGCAGAGGAGGCAAATGCCTCCTGCAGTTCCATTCTGATGAAAGGATGATTCTTTTTGGTAATATGCATCAGTGGATCCAACCATGAAAGACATCTTCAGTGGAAAGACCAGGAAATTTGGATTCTAGTTTCAACTCTCTAACTAAATATCCGGGCCAGGAAGTCATTTAATCAACAAGCATGTATTAACACTTCTCAGGTGCCCTGCCCTGTGTTGTGCATATAAAGACCAGCAAAAAGAAAAGGCAGTCCTTGCCCCCAAGGACTTACATTACATATGTGTTTAATATCATTCTAGAATATCAATCAGTTCTTTCTCTAGATGCCAATAGCATTTTCCTTCATATATCCTTTGTGGTTAGTTTGGGTATTTATAATAGTCAAAAAATGACTTGTTTGCTTAAAGTTGTTCTTAATTGCCGTTACTGTATACAATGTTCTCTTGGTTCATTTTGCTTTTCATTGTCTCATGCAAATCTATCCATGTTTTCTAAGATCATCCAGCTCAGTATTTCTTGTAGCATAGTAGTGTTCCATCACAATCATATACCACAATTAATTGGGCATCCCTGCAATTTCCAGTTTTTTGTCACTACAAAGAGAACTGCTATAAATATTTTAAAACATATAGGCTCTTTTCCTTTTTTTCATGATCGTCTTTGGAAATTGACCTGGTAGTGGTATTGCTAGGTCAAAAGGGATAGATCAGGGGTGGGGAACTTGTGACCTTCTAGGTCCGTGGGTGCAGCCTTTTGACTGATTCCAAGTTTTACAGAACAAATCCTTAAATTAAGGGGATTTGTTCTGTGAAGTTTGGATTCAGTCAAAAGACCACACTTGAGAACCTAGAGGGCCACATGTGGTCTCAAGGCTGCAGGTTCTCCACCCCTGGGATAGACAGTATAACTCCAGATTACTCTCCAAAGATCTGTTCACAATTCTACCAACCATGAATTAGTGTCCCAGTTTTTCTATATCCCCTGCTTTCTCCTTCAATAATTTTAGCCCATCTGATAGGTGTAAAATGATGTCTTAAGGTTGTTTTAATTTACATTTCTCTCATCAGTAATGACTTAGAGCATTTTTTCATATGACTACAAACTGTTTTACATTCTAAGGGGAGAAGAAAACACTTGAAGGTGGAGCTGAGAAGCAAGGGAAGTGAGAAGAGAGAGAAGGAGGCGCCCACAGGAATGATGTCTACAGGCAGCTGAGGCATAGTGGTGTAGTGAGTGACTTTTGGGATCTCAGTGAACATATTTGTAAAATGAGGAGCTGGGCTAGATATTCTCTAAAATTCTTTCTAACATTAAGATTCTACAATTCAAAAGAGCTGGCTAGGTAACAGGGCTAATGGTGGAAGTCATTCAAACCATCAACAAACTTTCACTATGGGCCTCACAATTTACCGGCCCTCTCACTATTCTGCCTGCCCTCAGGCCATCATTCCTATTTCTCTCACATAGGAACCCTGAACTCTGTCTCTGGGTCCCCTGGTTCTCATAGGTTAACTATGACACCTTAGAATAAAGGTCCTTCTAGGTCAGGGACTGCCTTTCTTGCTTGTATTTGTATACCCAGCACTTAACACTGGCAAAAATTCTCTTTCTTATTCTCTCCTCTCTTTCTCTCTCCCCCTGCTCCTCCTCCTCCACTACCTTCTTCTTCCTCCTCTTCCTCCTCCTTTTTTTCTCTCTCCTGTGACCTCAACATTCTAGTTCAGAAACTCTTTGTGGTTTTTCCACCCTGTTCTTTTTTCTCCAGTGTCCTCTCTGCTCTGGACATAACCCTCCATTTTCTTGCCTACCATCTTATTTCTTTTTTTCTGAATAATGGAATAATGACAGACCTAGGAGTCCCACCATTAAATCTGGAAGGTGTGGGAAAGTTTGATGCAACAATGTCCCAAGTGTAAGGAGTGCGCATATATGGGACAATCATTTTCTTTATCCTTTTCTCCTCTTGCTATAATGCCTGAGGTTTCAGCCACATCCTAGTTCTCCTCCTTCCTCCCTCTTCTTTGGAGCGATCATAAACTGCTACTCTAGTGGAGATGGGGATAGGTGGGTTCTGCCCTACCGCCTTTCTTGGCTAGTGACTTTCCCACTCTAGGCTCCTAACTCGAGTGTCTCCAGTTAAGTCCCAAAGCTTTCTTGAAACATGCACAAAAAGACCTATTACTTGTCATTGAGTGGCTGATCTAATTCCTCTGTCACCCCTGTCTCTTCCCTTCCCCCTTAAGTCCTAGGGCAGTAAGCACTGGCATTGTACCAGAATACCAATTGAAAATGAATGAGGATAAAAACTGTTTTCACCAAAGGGCCTGGATGAGAAAAAGAAAATGGTAATCACCACAGAAAACAATGAAACAATATAGTCAATGTCCCCAATAAATTATTGAGATAATGTATATTAACTACTTTGTAAAACTTAAAGTTCTATATAAATGTGAACAATTATGAGCTGGCAATGAAATACAGAGAGAGTGGAGAAAGTTTTTTCTCTGCTTGTTATGTTAACAAAGGGACATTTAATTTTTTGGTGGTCCTGTTGTGACCACTACAGATATAACTGTATCTTGAATTTGTATACCTCCTTTCCTCTAAAGAACTCCATGCATTTTACATGGATTATTCCGTTTACTGTCTAAAACATCCCAGTGGGAATATGTATTATTAACATTCTGTTGGCGTGGGCTGCCTTTGTGAACATTTTCTTTCCTGGGAACAGAATAATGCTACATCATTATAAAAGTAGATATTATACTATAAGTCACCCACCTCTTGCAGCTGAACAAGTTAATCACATAAATTTGGTATTTTGATTTAGCTTTGAGAAATTATTTTTCTCCTCTATGCCCTGTATAGAATTTAGTTTAGTTTTTAAACCTGTCATTAGAATAGCCCAACAAATTTCAAAAAGATTTGAAAATATTTTGAATAAGTCAATCAGCACCTATGGAGTCTGATTGTAGATAGATAAATATTAATATTTTTCTAAATTTTTAAAAAAGACTTCACATGAAGTGTTTTGTTATCCATTTACAAGTTTGTGGAAGTTTCGACTGGACTGAAACTTTCTAGCCTTGCTCCTAGATCAAAAATTTATTCCTTTTTTTCCAAGGGTAATGAAAATTGGCTCTACCATTTTTAGCTAATGGCAACTAAACCCACAGAAACGAAGCTGCTTGTTAACTTGAAATATTTCAAACTTTCTTCATGACTTGTTCTCCATAAAGTACCTGCCAGCTGAGCCAGTCAGGAAAAGTAATGTTTCAAGTTTCCTGAACCACCTTGGAGCACACCCAGGAGTTTCTGATAAGGTATGTGCAAAACCTTGAAAAGCCATAACCTCTATCTTAGTTGCCAGACAGCTGTGGGTAGATAGGTGGATAGGTGAAAAGAAAGTCTTATTCTTTTTATTATTTCATTGGGACCTGATGGAATGTGTCAGGGTTTGGGTTTCCTGGGTATTTGTAAATGTCTCATTGAAATATACTGAGGAACATTTCACAAAATATTTATTGAATATCTGGGTCAGGAGAACTCTTTTGTGAACACTAAAATTCATTGGAGTCTCCCATCTGAATGTCTCCTGCAGTCTGAACTTGAGACTTGGATTGATTTTTCCCCTTTTATGGGATAACCGCATACTTCCAAAGAACTTACTAGCCTTGTTAACTCACCTTACTAGAAAAACCTGGCAAGCAAAGCAGCATTTAGATAAGGGAAAGAACTATGGAATAGGAGGCAGGAGAACTCATGCTAAATGTTGCCTCCCTCACTTCCTGGAAGGAATAGATAAGTCAATGAACACTGTGAAAAAGGCACTCTGAAACCCAGAGGATCTGAATTCAAGTCTTGACTGCACCTTGCTAGCTCTGTTATCTCGGGCTAGTAGTTCATCATGCTGTATCATAATTCCTCACCTAGAAAACAAAAGACTTGGATCAGATGTTCACTAAGATCTCTTCTAATTCTAACAATCTGTGAATTTATGAAAAAGCAAATTGAAAAGAAGCATTCTCAGCATGATTTCTTGGAGGAAGCTTAAAATTTTTCTGCTACCTCTTTATGTAATAACAACTGAGCAGGTTAGAAGTAGGTGGTGGTGCAGTACCTAGAATTCCACCCTTAAAGTCAGAAGAGCTGAGTTTAAATCATATTTATGTGTAATTTAGAAAAAAAATACTTAAAAAAATAACTCCTTGAGGATTTCTTTTTGTTTTTTAAAATCTCCAGAATATAGCACAGTTCCGGTGCTTGGTAGGTTTTTGTTGATAGATTGCTAGACTGTTGGGAATTCACAGAACACGTCCACACTAAATATGGATACCCTAAGCTCATAACCAACAACCTTCTAACTCATTGGAGAAAACACTCGTCCTGGAGTCAGGAAGACTTGAGTTCAAATTCTACTTCAGACACTTAACTAACAGTGTGAGCCTGTACAAGTCACTTAACTTCTGTTTCCTTCAGTTTCCTCATATGTAAAATGGGGATAATAGTAGCAACTACCTCCTAGGGCTGTGAGCATTAAATGAGGTAACAATTATAAAGCATTTATAAAATTTATGTAAAGCAATTATAAACATAATAATTATAAAACAGTGCCTGGCACATAGTACATGCTGTATAAATGTTTGCTGTTACTATTATTTCCTCATGTGTAAAGTAAAGGTGTTAGAGTTGCGTGGGTTTGGAGGTCTCTTTGCATTCTAGATCTATGACGTTATTTACTTCCTAACTGGCCTATGTTCCAGGTTCAAATTCAAGCATATTAAAAAATGGTTACTTCCATCATACTTCACTGAAAAGCTTTTCTATAACCATTGCAGACCCTAGGACAACGTTTAGACAGATTGCTTTAGAGGGGCAATCGTTTCTTTTTAGTAATTTGAATTTGAATTTTTAAAGTGACTAAATTCAATGTAGCCTCCCTTACTTTTTGAGGAAACAATATTGTGTCCCGTTTATATTTCCCTGCTAGTCCTTGGTGGGATCCTGGATTTTTACCTACTGTTGAAGACAGAAATAACGACCACCCGGTTTTTACTCAGAAACAGACCCTTTCTCCTGGCAGGCTGCTACGCTTTTCCTCACTGGTGAAAATTACCTTAAGAGTAACTACTGCTGCATAAATCCCCAGAGGACCTTGACTTGGTAGCCATTGAGATTGTGGTGAGCCAACACAAGGACAAGGAGCCCTAGTTTCCCTTTCCCTCCTTCCCTTCTCAAGGGAAAGGAAAGGTAGTTAGGAGGGATAATTATGCTGATAGATGTAGACTCACTTTCTCATATTGTTTTTGGGCCCAGAGTCAGAAAAGGCTGAAGAGGGTCAGCTCTAAGAGGAAAGTTTGAGAAAGAAAAATGTGCATTAAGTCATGGAGCTTAGTAGTGTACTGGGACTTTGGCACATGTCCAGGTCACCTAAGATGGAGTGGGGACCTACTTTTGGGAGGGCGGCAGGAGCAAACTGGTAAATGTTGAACAGTTAGCTCTCTGGTGGGAAAAGTGCCTATGATACACTTTCAAGCTTAATCTGAATTACTAACATTTTCCTACCACTTTCTTAAGGCTAGTCAATCAATAAGATAATGAGCCAAGCGCTGATTTGAGTGTTTGTCAATTTCCAAGGTGTAAAAGCTCACACTTAAAAATTTAACTCTCAATTCTTGTGAGCTAGTGTGAGTCAGCTATGGCCGTATTCTGATGGATTTATGTATGTTCTGCATTGACTTCCTACGTTGAGGGGTGGAGGGTGAGGTAGGGACCAGTTTCTTTCCTTTGGTTGCCTGTCAGGATATGCTTGCATCTTTCAGTCTACATGTGACCCAGTCACTCTCTCTTTCCAGTATTGTCCAGGGTTGAAAAAGGTCTTGTTTTCATTTTATTTTTATTTATTTTTTAAATTAAATTATTTTATTTGTTTTCAGTGTTTGACAATCACTTCCATATATAAAGGTCTTGTTTATAGACAGCAGAGACACCTTTCGCACTAAGCACTTTCAACTCAGGGCACTGAGAAATGGGATTGAGGTCTTGTATTCATTTTGTTTGTCTTTTTAAGTCCTAGGTTTAGGGAGTGGAGTCCTGGACCTGAGATTTTGAGCTATGAGGATTTTGAAACCCAAGAGTCCATGTTGGATAATGGGACCAGCCCAGCAGGGAAGCCCTGAGAAGTCAGGATGCCAGGACATAAAAGCTGGGGACCTTTGTGCTTGCGACTTGGTGGCATTGATGCTATGTAGTAACTAAGCTGAACTGTGAATCTAATGCCCTTCCCCAGAGACTAAGATGGTTTGAGGGAGATTATACATTCCCTAGGGTAGGAGAGAAATGTTTGTATGTTTGTTCTTGCTACATCTTTTAAGTAAGTATTCTTCTGTAAAAGTTGATCTGACTATTAAGGGGTTAAATATAACTGGGGTGTTTGGATCCCTAAAATTCAGAGATTACAATCAATGTATATTTACTATACATAGTAGGCAAAAAAAAAATCATCAGTCAATAGTCAACTTTTTGTTGATAAGCCTCCCTGAAATTAGCAACCTGGTTCTCATTAAATAGTCTTTCACTGACACATATTTGAAGTGTCTACACCTTGGTTAAGACCTTACAGAAGTTGTGCTCCACTGGTAGAATTTTCTTTTTCTGTTTTAAAAAATTCCTTTTTTAAAAAATTAATTAATTGATTTTTTAGTTTTCAACATTCACTTCCCTAAGATTTAGTGTTCTGCATTTTCTCCCCTTTCCTCTCCTCACCCCTCTCCAAGACAGCATGCAATCTGATATAGATTCTACATATCCATTCATATTAAAGATATTTTCCTATTAGTTATGTTGTAAAGAAGAACTAGAACCAGTGGGAGGAACCATGAGAAAGAAGAAACAAATGAAAAAGGGAGAGCAAATAGTCTGCTTCAATCTGCATTCAGACTTCAGAATTCTTTCTCTGGATGTGGAGAGTATTTTTCATCATGAGTTTTTTGGAGTTGTCTTAGATCCTTGCATTGCTAAGAAGATATAAATCTAGCAAAGTCATCTCACAATGCTGCTGTTACTGTACGATGTTTACCTGGTTCTACTTACTTTACTCAATAGCAGGTTATGTAAGTCTTTCCAGGTTTTTTCTGAAGTCTACTTGCTTATCATTTCTTATGGAAGAATAGTATTCCATTACCTTCATATACTACAACTTGTTCATCCATTCCTCAATTAATGCACATCCCAGTTTCCAGTTCTTTGTCACCACAAATATAGCTGCTATAAATATTTTTATATATGTGGGCCTTTTCCCATTTTTATGATCTCTTTGGGATATAGACCTAGAAGTGGTATTGCTCAGTCAAAGGGTATGTAGTTTTATAGCCCTTTAGGCATAGTTCCAGATGGCTCTCTAGAATGGTTGTATCAATTCACAATTCCACCAACAATGCACTAATGTTCCAATTTTCCCACATCTTCTCCAGCATTTATCATTTTCCTGTTTTGTCATATTAGCCAATCTGATAGGTGTAATGTGGTCACTGGTATAATTTTCTAAAATCCAGTCACAATGAGGTGCTTAATTGGAGGGAAAAAAATATTCATTTAAGTGATTAATAACAGAAAAGAAAATACACAATCCTAAACAACAGAAAAGAGTGGCAATGTTGATTAAATAGCTTGAAAACATGAAGCAGGTTTAAAGGAATAAAGGGAAGGAAATAGGGAAGGGAATGAAGGAATTTTATATACAGCTATTATATATGTTTCTATATGTATGTGTATATATTTATATGTGTTATATAAAAATATTATATTTACATGACACATATATATGTGTGTTATGTATGTGTATATATATGTGTATGTATATAATATTTATATCACCCACAGTGACAGGCACTGGTAAATATTATCTCAGATCCTCACACAGTTCATGTAACATAAATGCTCTTATAATCCTCATTTAACAGTTGAAGAAACTGAGATAAGCAGAGGGTAAGTGATATGCCCAGGGTCACACAGCAAGTAAGTTTCTGGGGACAGAATGAGGATTAGTTTTTCTACAGAAGAGAAGGTTGAATGACATCTGCTGTCTATGGACTTATTTGAATATTTTTGAGGGAGGATATATATATATATATATAACAAGAAACCATTTGGCTTGCATAAGGAAGAATGTTTTGATGATAACTTACTAAAAGGCACCTAACATTGTCTCATCCTGAGAGAGCTTTAAGAATAGACAACCAGCAATTTGGAATGGTTTAATTATTCCCTTGACACACAGCAGCAAGCTGAATTGGGAAGGAGGGAAGTCTTTGGGGGGTCTTTATAATTTTAACACTTTATGGTTTATGAAGATGAATATGGTCCAAACTTTTAAAAAAAAAGTATCAAAAAAGATTAAAACCTTGAAGTTATCAGAACAGGTACAATTAACAGAGCAAGAAGTTAAATTTTTCTTATTTTATAAGGACAAGATTGAGTCATGGGGAGATTAACTAAGACCACATAGATTGTCATTAATGAAAATGGTCCAGAAACACTCCTAATATCAAGTCCTCTCAAGCAAAATTTTCTCAAATGGAAATTGTCTCTCAAACAGAATTTTGACTTTGATCCAAACAGAATTTAGACTTAAATTTTTAGGTTCATATCTATTCTGTACTAAAATTTTACGATTTTTCCTTGACCTCCCCCTAACATATTTGCATGTATGACTTATTTGGACATGAGTAATTGTAATGTCTATTGGAAGGGGTTCTTAGAAATACATTTTTCTATCAGTGTAATTAATCAAGGTAATTGCATTATAACCAAATATCATCACTGTAAAAATCAGACATTATAGACGCCCAAGACATGGTCTGCTTCCTAATTTTCAGTTTTGTTTGTAGTCTTTTGTTTTCAATTTTATCTACTCCTCTGATTTCTGAGCTTTCCTCTTTCATTCTTGTTTTTGTTTTCTTCATTATATTTTGTTGATTTTCCAATTTCTAAATTTTCACAATCTATTATTCTTCTCATTCTCTATTTTGTTAATATATGCTTTCAGAGATTTTTTTCTCTGATGAATCCTTAGCTACATCTTGGAGGTTTGATATTTTGTCTCATCACTATCATTCTGTTTTATATAGTTATTATTTCTATGACTTATTCTTCGATCTACCCATTATTCAGAATGGCGTCATTATCTTCTTTTATGCCTGAATCTCTTGCTTGTGTTCACTATTTCTATTGTCTTATGGTCTATGAATAATATTTAATATTTTTGCTTGTTTATATTTATCTACAATAATATCTTAGACTAGTTATTTTTGTAACAGTATGATTTGGTGCTGAGAAATATGTATATTCACTAATATTCTCATTCAGAAGTACCATAAATTTCATTCAATTCATCTTTTAAGGAAAAAAAATTTACATTAATAAACTTAATTTTTCAATCAACAACAATCTACCTTTTCTCCCTCCAGTTCCTTCCTCCTGTTATCTTTCCAATGTTAGGGAGAAAGAAAAACAAAACTTTTATTAGAAATATGTTCTCTAATTGTCCATGTCCCCCCAAAATGTCTCAATGAACACAGCACCTCTTGATCAGGAGATCAGCAGATTTCATTTGGAAAGATGGTTGTCATTGAAGTCCTTGGTCCAACATCAGAAATAGATATTATTTTATCCATCTAAATGACATTAAAGAAGTCACTATCATGTGCTCTACTGTTTCACTTTAGAAGTGATGGGATCTTTCCATACAACTTGCAGCTGAAATTTTCCATATGTATTACCTCCTCTATTAGAAAGTTAGTTCCTTGAGAGCAGAGACTGCATTGCTTCTGTATTTTTATTTCCAGAATTTAGCACTCTGTACATAAGTGCTTAGTTAATGCATTATTCATTCACTTATTCATGTTTCTATTCCTTAAGGTCAAAGGGGAGCAATGTTTGACAGTGAAAACCAGTAGTCTCTCTACTCTTCTGTTTGTTGTCTATCATGAGTCCTGTTCTGTTCAGTTTCAATTTCAAGTAATTTCACCATTCCACCCTCAATCTTTTGAAAAGACTTCCCATCCAGTCTTCTACTTCTATGATTTTAACAAAGTTCTCAGTGCTATTTGGCAATCTTGCACTTCCACCAGTGATGGGAGTAGAATGATAGAAAAGGGAAGAGGTGGTCCATTAGTCAAATAGAATTTATTTATCATCTACCATGTGCCAGACACTTTGCTAAGTACCAGGGATACCAAAAAAGCAAATGACGGTCCCTGCTCTCAAGGAGCTCACAGTTGAAAGAAGAAGACAACCTGCAAATAGTTATGTACAATATGTACAAAGATAGGATATGAATAGGCAGGAGTGTGCTGGTAGATGTTTAACAACCAATTTTCTGAAAAAATAATTCCCGCATGAAGAATACACTTCTAAGCTTAATCTTCATTATTAACATTTTTCTCCATAACTTTCCTAAAGTTTAGACAAGCAACAAAACAATAAACCAAGCCTTGATTTGCACGTTATGGAATGTCAATATTCACACTGAAAAACTAACAATTGACTCTAGTAAGCTAGTCTGAGCTGGCTTCAGCACACTGTTGAAAACAGGGTAAATTTGAAGTAATCTCAGAATGAAAACACTAAAAAAAAGGAAGATTGGGAAAGGTTTTTTAAAAATTAAATTATATTACTTGTTTTCAGTGTTCTACAATCACTTCCATATAGCTTAGATTTTTTTACCTCCCTTCTCCTCCTTCCCCCCTCCCTTCCTGAGACGGCATACAATTTTATATAGGTTCTACACATATATTCCTATTAAATACATTTTCACTATAGTCATGTTGCACAGAAGAATTAAAATGAATGTGAGAAGTCATAAACCAAACCAAACCAAAACATAATACAAAAGAAAATGATCTGCTTCATTCTGTGATCGAGTTCCATAGTTCTTTCCCTGAATGTGGAAGACATTTTGCCTCGAGTCCATTGGGAATTTTTTAAGTATTAAATCTACCAGAAAAATTCTTTGCATAGTGTGGTTGTTGCTATGCACAAAGTTCTCCTGGTTCTGCTCCTTTCACTCAGCATTAGTTCATACAAGTCTTTCCAGACCTCTCTGAACTTCACCTGTTCATCATTTCTTATAGCACAATAGTATTTCATTATATTCATATACCACACTTTATTCAGCCATTTCCCAATTGATGGGCATCACCTTGATTTCCAGTTTTTGGCCACCACAAAGAGAGCTGCTATAAATATTTTTGTACATGTGGGACCCAGGAAAGACATTTTTTTTGTGGAAGCTGAGACTTCAGATGAGATATGAAGAAAATCAGGAAGGTTAGGAGATAGAAATGAGAGGGAGAGAGTTTCAGGCATAGGAGAGAGCCACTTAAAATTCAAGGAACTGGGAGATGTAGTGTGAGGAATAGCAAGGAGGTGCAATGGTAATTTAAATGGGAAGAACTTTCCTATTCATTAATGGCCCCATGTGACCTACCTGAGTCACACAGAGCCTGTGGTGGGAGGAACTTGTTGAATGTGTGGACTAGGAAGAGGCAGAGCTAGAGCAGAGCTGAGAAGAAGTGAGCTCTTCCTGTCAGAGGAAGGATGAGGCAAACAGACAGTTGGCTAATGTGAATGAAAGCTTACTTGTGATTTTGTTTAAGGGAGCCTGCTTGTGATTTGTTTAATGGAACTGGTTTGTGTGAAACCTAGCAGGGGGAAGGCTTGGGGCTGGTGTTGTTTTCTGCATTGTTAATGTATATAGATTTTTGTTCCTGTGATTGATTTGGCTTTCTGGTGTCTGAATGAATGTTTTGGTTCTGTCTTCCAATGTGGAGAGTCTGCTATATTTTGCGATTTAAAATTGTGCTGTGATATTCATGACTGCCATAGGCTCTATGAATATCACGTTGGCACTACAAGATGCCAGTGTCACTGTATTGCAGAATACTTGTGAGGGGTGGGGAGAGTAAGTTATGCGAAGACTGACTGGAAAAGTAGGAAGGGTCCAGATTATAGAGGGCTTTAAAAGATAAATAGAGGATTCTATATTTGATCCTGGAGTGCTAGGGAGTCATTAGAGTTAACTGAATAGGAGGGGGCATGGTGACAAGATCAGATTTATACTTTAAGAAGATCAATTTGATAGTTCAGTAGAGAATAAACTAGAGTGGGGAGATAGTTGAGGCAGGGAGAACAGCCAGCAAGCATTGAAATAGTCCAAGCCTAACACGATGAAGGACTACAGGAGGGTGGCAACAATGTCAAGAGAGAAAAGAGAATCACATATGAGAGATGTTACAAAGGTAGAAGTGACAGGACTTGTCAACTGATTGGAAAGGGAACGTAAGATTGAGGAGGTGAAGATGCTATCTCAGTTTCAAGACTCAATGACTGGGAAGACAGTGATACTTTTGACAGGGGAGTGTTTTGGAGGGAAGATCAGGAATCAAGTTTTGGACACATTAAGCTCAAATTGTCTGGGAGACTATAGTTCAAGATGTTGGTGTTGCAGGATTTCTAAGAAAGTATAGTTTTAAACTATTGACATTAACTGAATTGTTGATATATAAGTGATAGAGAATGGAATCTGAAAGCATATGCTTTTCTCTTGCCCTTGCCAACACCCCTCAAGTAGACAGAACAGTCTAGCATGTCTAGAAGTTAACTCAGTTACCTCATAGCACCATGAGAGCCATGTTTCTCTGGATAGCTTTAAAAATCTGTGTGACCTTGTGTGCCCTTGGGCAATCATTTTAACCCTCTTGATCTCATGAGTAAAACAAGAGACTTGAATAGGCAATATACTAAGCCTAACTGTCTTCAACAATCTATGATACTTTTCTTGAGTTATGACCTGCTATTGAGACCTTTAAATCAAGTCAATAATTATTTATTAGATACTTACTTTGTGCTAGACACTGTTAAGCACTGAAGATACAAAAAACGAGTGTCCAAAACAGTCTCTTTCTCAAGGATTTTACAGTCTAATGGAGGAAGGACAACATGCAAATGACTAGGTACAAATGAGATATACACAGGATAAATTGGAATTATTCTTAGAAAGGAAGCACTGACAATAGTTAATGAGCTCTTATATAGCACTTAAAAGACTTTTAAAACTTCATAAATATCACATTTTATCCTCAAAACAACCCTAGAGGTAGATGCTATCATTATCTCCATTTTATATATAGGACAACTGAGGCAGACAGAAGTTAAGAGATTTTCCCAAGGTCATAGGCCTTCTAACATCTGAAACTGAATTTTAACTCAAATCTTCCTAACTCTAGGTCCCAAGGATGGACTGTGAAAATTTGCTTTTTTTTTTTAAAAAAAAAAACAAAACTAATTTATTTGTTTTCAGTTTTCTACAATCACTTTCATAAGTCTTAGATTTTTCTCTCTCTCCTTACCACCCCACCTTCCTGAGATGGTATGCAATCTTATATGGGTTCTACAATACATTCTTATTAACCACATTTTGTGAAAAATTTCTTGTAGAAGGTGAGATGGGCTGTGAAAGATTTCTTGTAGAGAGTGGAACCTGAAGAAAGCCAGGGAATTCGGGATATGGAGATCAGGATGGAAAGCATTTCAGTCAGGGGGGACATCTAATGAGAATGCAGGATATAAGGAGATAGAGTGTCTTATTTGAGGAACAGCAAGGAGGCCAGTGTAATTGGATAGCAAAGTATGAGGAGGGGAATAAAGTATAAGAAGATTGTAAAGGTAGGAAAGGCCCTGGTTATAAAAAAACTAAAATACAAAACAGAATTTATATTTGACCCTGGTGACATAGAGTCACTGGAATTTATTGAACAGGAGGGTGACATGGCCAGATAGACTTGATGGGGAGAGACTTGAGGCATTGAGACCAGTCAGAAGTCTATTGCAATAGTCCAAGTATGAGGTGATGGAGGACTGTACCAGGGTGGAGGCAGTGCCTGAAGAGAGAAAATAGAATATAAAAGAAATGTCATGCAGATAGAATTGAGAGGACTTGGCAACTGTTTGGATTTTTGTGTTACAGAGTGAATAATTGAGGATGATAAGTAAGTTGTAAATCTCAGTCACTGGGTAGATGGTGAGACCCTCTACAGTAACAGGAAAGTTAAAAAGAGGGGAGGAATTTTTTTTTGGGGAAAAATAATGGATTCGGGTTTGGATATGAATACAGGATATGTATAGAACATCCAGTTTAAATGTCCAAATGAACAAATCATTTACTTCCCTTTTCTATATTTCCATGTTATATTTGACACATCTTACTTTGATATTATGATGACTTATTATGAGACTTAATTATTTATGATCTATAAAGCTCCTAGGGATCCTTGACTTAGAGGCACTTTTTAGCTATGCAGAATGTTACTATTGGTAAAATCTTGTTCCAATAAAATTTTGGAGACTTTCTAAATTCTTTGAATGTACAGGAATTTATACTGAGTACCACTTGAAATACATGGGCTTAGATTTTTTAAAAAATGTACCATATATTTAGTTGAACCTGTTTATAAGAAATTTGACCATGCAGATTAAAAAGGGATTATATTCTTTTTGAGAAAATAGTCAAACTAAACAGGGCTACCTAGTTTCATAGAAAATTAACCAAGGTCACTGATTCTTCTTCAAAGGAACCATCCTATGACTCAAATGGAGAACATCTGCTGTTACCCTCTGGCATAATTCTCAGCTTGAAAATGAATGATAATATCCCTCAGTCTTAACCACATGTTCCTTATAAGAGGTCATATGAACTTTAAGATGTCTTAAAAACTGTGAGGATGAGTTCCTGGAAAGAAGAGCCAATATGGACAAGCCTTTGTGCTTTTTGCAGGGAAGAGGACTATGAGTCTGCACCAGTACAGAGAGGAAGAAGCTGCAGAGCTAAATAAGAATAAATGGTTTCTGAGCTGAGCAGGGAGTTTTAGAACCATGCTGAAAGATGACAATGGATAGGCAGTAGCAACGGGAGAATCTATGAGCCAGCGCAATGGCAAAGGGAGCTGATCCTGGAGAGAAAGAGGAGGGGTCATAATACTAATCCAGTCTCCAGAAACTATAATAAGAGTAAGGGACTTTATTAGTTGTCACTTGAGTTTTTTGGAGACTGAATGATAGACTTCTGATGTGATTGTCTGTACAAATTACAAAACAAGGAATAGGATTTAGAAAGAAAATAGAAGTTGTAATGAGAAATCTATAGAATGTTGAGTATATAGGATTACAAGTTAAATGGGGAGTAGAGAATTCTGATGGACAGTAGTCCCTGTCACATAGGCAGCTTGAGTATAAAAGATTCTTTGTTTCATGCACAGCAGAAGGTTCTATACTGGTCTGTTGACCACTAGCATCTCAATGATCCTATAAAAAGCACCCAATGAGGTAACTTCCCACTTTTGCAGACCTGGCAGATTCTAATTTTGTGCTGGCTACATGCTACTACATGAGCACCGTGCCTGTGGAGAAAAAACGGAGAGGCCTTAGTGCTCAACTCTACTAACCTGAGCTGAACAGGAAGTATGAAAATTTAGTGTTTGACAACTGTAATTGTACAAGCCAAGTAAACTTACTCTTTTTTTAGCCCCTTTGCTTGTGTTACATCTCCCTGATTATCTCTTAATTAGGTCTATTTTTGCTTTGCTTTGCCTGAGATCATGATTGCTACCTTTGCCTTTTTTTTTAAACTTCAGCTAAAGCATAATAGATTCTCCTCTACTTCTCTATTTTTAACTCTGTGTATGTCCTTCTATTTCAAATGTATCTCTTGTAAACAACATATTGTTGAATTCAATCCATTCTGCCTTCCACTTCCATTTTATGGGTGAATTCATCCCATTCACATTCACAGTTATGATGGCTAACTGTGTATTTTCCTCCATCTTATTGTTTTCTATTTATCCTTCTCTTTATTACCCTATCCACTCCTCAAAAGTCTGTTTTCTTTTGGCTACTGCCTCCTTAAATCTACCCTCCCTCTTTTCCCC
>CM053771.1:357688446-357722394 GCA_028658325.1 Potorous gilbertii
TCTGTTTAAGTAGACTCCTAACTGCCCTAATGATGATAAACTTCTTAGCATCTTCCCATATAGGAGTGTAAACAGTTTAACCTGTTAAGTTCCTTATGATTTATCACTCCTGTTTGACGTTTAATGTTTCTCTTGAGTCTTTCATTGAATGATTTGAATATCAAATTTTCTATTCAATTCTGGTCTTCTCATCAAGAATTCTTGAAAATCCTCTATTTCATTAAATGCCTATTTTTTCCCCATTCCAACTCTGGATTATATCCAGTTTTTCTGGGGATTTTTCCTTTATTGTAATCCTAGTTCCTCTGCTTTCTAGAATATCACATTCTAAGCCCTCCACGCTTTCCTAGTGGCAGTTGTTGAAACTTGTGCACTCCTGACTGTAGCTCCATGGCATTTTAATAATTTCCATAAGCTCATAATATTTTCTCCTTGACCTGGGAGTTCTGGAGTTTGGCAACAATATTCCTGGGAGATTTCAGTTTGGGATTTATTTCAGGTGGTGGTTGGTGGGTTGTTTTAATTTTAACTCTCCTTCTGGTTCTAAGGCATTGGGACAGTTTTCTTTTACCATTTTTTGACATATGATGTCAAGGGCCTTTTAAAAATTCATGACTTTCAGGTAGACTAATAATTCTTAAACGATCTTTTGTTATTTTCCAGGTCAGTTGTATTTTCTGTTATTTCATATTTTCTTTTATTTTTCAGTCTTTTGACTTACTTTTATCATTTGGCCAATTCTGATTTTTAAGGAACTATTTTATTTAGTAATTTTGTCACTCCTTTAACAAGCTGTTAATTTTTTTCATATTTTTTCCACACCCCTCATTTCTTTTTCCAATTTTTAATCTACTACTTATTTTATTTTGAAAATAATTTTTTGGTCATTTAAAAATCTTTTTTGTTAACCGTTTTAGGAACTCTTGTTAGACTTACATCCAATCTGCATTTTTCTTTGTGGCTTTGAGACTGTAGATGGTTTCAAGACATCCTTTAAACTTTAATTAATTAATTTAATACATATTAAATCAGATTAAAAATAATTCATTTTTAAAGCTTCGAGTTCCACATTCTTTCCCTTCTCTCCACATTCATTCTTACTGAAAAGGCAAACAATTTGATGTAGGTTATATATGTGTAGTTATGCAAAACACTTCCATCACTGTCATGCTGTGAAAGACTAACTATATTTCTCTCTATCCTGTCCTACCCTACATTTATTCTATTCTCTCCTTTGATCTGTCCCTCTACCAAAGTGTTTGCTTCTAATTACCACTTCCCCCAATCCGCTGTCCTCTTTATTAGCCCCCTCTCTTTTTCCCTTCCCCTCTACTTTCACGTGTGGTAAGATAAACTTCCAAATCCAATTGAGTGTGTATGTTATTCCCTCCTGAAGTCCAATCCAATAAAAGGCTCACTTATTCCCTCTCATCTTCCCTTTCTTCCCCTTCATTGTAAAAGCCATTTCTTGCCTCTTTTATGTGAGGTGATTTACTACATTCTACCCCTCTCCCTTTCTCTTTCTCCTAGTACATTTCTCTCAATACTTAATTTTCTGTTTTAGATATCATCCCTTTATATTCAGCTCACCCTATGCCCTCTGTCTCTGTTTCTCTATACATACATATGCATATACACACATACATAATGTATATGCATATATATGTATATATGTATATATATACACACTCCCTCCAACTATCATAATACTCATGAATTACATATATCATCTTTCCATGCAGGAATGTAAAAGTTCAATTTTAACAAGTCCCTTGTAGTTTCTCTTCCCTTTTTACCTTTTCATTTTTCTCTTGATTCTTGTATTTGAAAGTCAAATTTTCTATTCAGCTGTGGACTTCTCAACAAGAATGCTTGCAAGTCCTCTATTTCATTGAACGACTATTTTTTTCCCCTGAAGTATTACACTCAGTTTTGCTGGCTAGGTGATTCTTGGTTTTAATCCTAGTTCCTTTGGTCTCTGGAATATCATATTTCAAGCCCTCCAGTCCCTTAGTATAGAAGCTGCTAAATCTTGTGTTATCCTGATTGTGTTTCTACAGTACTTGAATTGGTTTTTTCTGGCTGCTTGTAATATTTTCTCCTTGACCTGGAAACTCTGGAATTTGGCTACAATATTCCTAGGAGTTTTCCTTTTGGGATCTTTTTCAGGGGGTGATCAGTGGATTCTTTCCATTTCTATTTTACCCTCTGGTTCTAGAATATCAGGGTAGTTTTCCTTGATAATTTCTTGGAAGATGATGTGTAGGCTCTTTTTTTGATCATGGATTTCAGGCAGTGCAATAATTTTTAAATTATCTCTCCTAGATCCATTTTCCAGGTCAGTTGTTTTTTCCAATGAGATACTTCACACTATGCTCTATTTTTCATTCTTTTGGTTTTGTTTTGTAATTTCTTGACTTTTCACAAATTCTTTAGCTACTATTTGTTCTAGTCTAATTTTAAGGAATCATTTTCTTCAGGGAGCTTTTTACATTCAGGACCTCTTTTTACATTTGGCCCATTCTGCTTTTTAAGGCATTCTTTTCCTCAAGGGTTTTTTGGACCTTTTTGCCATTTGGGTTAGTCTAATTTTAAAGCTGTTATTTTCTTTTTATCTATTTATCTATCTATTTGTCTGTCTGTCTGTCTGTCTGTTGGTCTGTCTCTGTCTGTCTATTTTAAGTTTTCAACATTCATTTTCGCATAATTCTGAGTTCCTAATTTCTCCCCATCTCTCCCCTCCCCCACACAAAACACCTTGCATTCTGATTGCCCCTCCTACCAATGTGCCCCCTCTACTAACACTCCTCCCTTCCCTTATCCCCATCTTCTCTCTTGTCCTGTAGGGCAAGATAAATTTCTATACCCTATTACCTGTACTTTTTATTTCCCAGTTGTACACAAAAATAATTCTCAATGTTTGTATCTAAAACTTTAAGTTCCAACTTTCTTTCCTTCCTCCCTCCCCACCCAATCCCACTGAGATGGCAAGCAATTCAATATAGGCTATATATGTGTAGTTTTGCAAATGACTTCCACAATAGTCATCTTGTATAAGACTAGCTATATTTTCATCCATCCTATCCTGCCCCCCATTTCTTCTATCTCTCTTTTGACCTTGTCCCTCCACAAGAGTGTTCACTTCTAATTGCTCCCTCCTCCCATTTGCTCTTCCTTCTATCATCCCCCTCACCCTGCTTATCCCTTTCTCCACTACTTTTCTATAGTGTAAGATAGATTTTGATACCAAATTGAGTGAGCCAAATGTGATGAGAGTAAGCTTCACTTTTCCCCTCTCTCCTCCCCCTTTTCCCCTCTCTCCTCCCCCATTTTCCCTCCATTGGAACAGCTTCTTCTTGCCTCTTCTATGAGAGATAATTTGCCCCCTTCCATTTCTTCCTTTTTCCTCCCAATATATTCCTCTCTCACTCCTTAATTTTATTTTTTTATATATCATCCCTTCCTACTCAACTCACCCTGTGGTCACACTCTCTCTCTCTCTCTGTATATGTATATATATATACACATATACATATATGTATATATATGTTTATACACATATATGTATATATACATATATGTATATATACATATGTATATGTATATGTGTGTGTGTGATCCTTGCAACTGTCCAGATACTGAGAAAAGTTTCAAGAGTTACAAATATTATTTTTCCATTTAGTAAACAGTTCAACTTTACTAAGTCCCTTGTGATTTCTCTTTCCTCTTTACCTTTTCATGCTTCTCTGGATTCTTGTGTTTGAAAGTCAAATTTTTCTTTTCAGGTCTGGTCTTTTCATCAAGAGTGCTTGAAAGTCCTTTATTTCATTGATTGACCATGTTTCCCCTGAAGTATTATACTCAGTTTTGTTGGATAAGTGATTCTTGATTTTAATCCTAGTTCCTTTGACTTCTAGAATACCATATTCCAAGTCCTCCAATCCCTTAACGTAGAAGCTGCTAGATCTTGTGTTATCCTGATTGTATTTCCACAATACTTGAATTGTTTCTTTCTAGCTGCTTGCAATATTCTCTCTTTGACCTGGGAATGCTGGAATTTGGCTACAATATTCCTAGGTGTTTCTCTTTTTAGATCTCTTTCAGGAGGTGATTAGTGGATTCTTTCAATATTTATTTTGCCCTCTGGTTCTAGAATATCAGGGCAGTTTTCCTTGATAATTTCATGAATAATGATGTCTGGGCTCTTTTTTAAACATTACTTTCAGGTAGTCTCTCCTGGATCTATTTTCCAGGTCAGTTGCTTTTCCAATGAGATATTTCACATTATTTTCCATTTTTTTTGTTCTTTTGGTTTTGTTTTGTAATTTCTTGGTTTCTCATACAGTCATTAGCTTCCATTTGTTCCATTCTAATTTTTAAAGAACTATTTTCTTCAGCGAGTTTTTGAACCCCCCTTTCTACTTGGCTAGTTTTGCTTTCTAAATCACCCTTCTCCTCATTGGCTTTTTGGACCTCTTTTACCAATTAAGTTACCTTATTTTTAAAATGTTATTTTCTTCAGCATTTTTTGGGTGTCCTTTAACAAGCTGTTGACTAGCTTTTCATGATTTTCTTGCATTGCTCTCATTTCTCTTCCTAATTTTTCCTCCATCTCTCTTACTTGATTTTCAAAATTCTTTTTGAGCTCTTCCATGGCCGGAGCCCATTCTATATTTATTTTGGATGTTTGGGAGGCAGAAGCCTTGACTTTTATGTCTTCCCCTCATGGTAAGCATTGTTCTTCCTCATCTGAACGGATGGAAGAGAATCCCTGTTCACCAAGAATGTAACCTTCTATAGTCTTATTTTTCCACTTTTTTGGGCATTTTCCCAATCAGTTGTCAAGAGTAGGGTATACTTTGGGGACCTGTAACTTCTTAGTTCCTCCAAGGTGGCACAATCCAAGAAAAGGTGTTTACTCCCTGGCCAAGCTTGTGGCTGAGATTTGAGATTCACATCAGCTGCTCAATTCCCCCAGGGGCTTTAAGTTGAGTGCTCCAACAATGGAATAATGGACCCATGCTACCTGTTGCTGCCTCAGCCACCACCTGTGGCTGGGGCTAGGGGAGGACCCTGCTCTCTTGTTATGGAAGTGAAAAATCCCCCTCAGTGACCTTTGAAGCTGCCTCTGGCATTTGTGGGTTGGGGCAGGGTCTGGGAACCACTGCTTCTTCTACTGGGGGGATTCCACCCTTGAGACCTTCCCTGATCCTGCTCCTTTCAGCGCATGGCCAAGACTGGGTAGGGCTCTGCTCTGTGTCTGGTACACAGATGCTTCCCATTGGCCTTCCAGCTCACCCTGTGCTGGAGCTAGAGTATGTGCATCTTTCTACTCTGCTATCTTGGCCTAAAGCTTTTATTTTCTTCAGAATGTTTTTTGGATTTCCTTTTTCATGGTTTTCTTGCATTGCTCTCATTTCTCTTCCCAATTTTTCCTCTACTTCTCTTACTTGATTTTCAAAACCATTTTTGAGATCTTCCAGGACCTGTGACCAATTCATATTTTTCTTGGAGTCTTTGGATGCAGGAGCTTTGGTTTTGTTGTCTTCTTCTGGTTGTATGTTTTGATGTTCCTGTCACCAATGGCATAAGAAAATACCTCTTCACCAAGAAAATGAGAACCTGTAGTCTGTTTCTTTTCCTCTGTTTGTTCATTTCCCCAGCCAATTACTTGACTTTCAGGCTCTTTGTTATGTGGAAGAATCCAGAAGCAGCATCTGTTTCAGCGGTGGCTGCTACCATAATAGGGCTGGAGCTGGACCCAGGGCTGAGGCTGGGGATGTACCATGCCCTCCTCTCAGCCAGGTAAGAAACCCTTTCCACTGACTTTCAAAGCTGTCTTTGAAGTTTGTGGGTTGAGAATTTGGTAAACCACAGCAGGCACCAGTGATTCAGTCCCCTAAGTCCTGCTCCAGCTCTGTCCACAGTCCATGATGAACTGTGTTCTGCTCCCAGTCTAGTGCAATAGACCCTTCCAATTGATATTCCAGATTATCTTGGGTTGAAAATTTGCTTCAGTCTTTCATTTTGTGGCTTCTGCTGCTCTAGAATTTGTTTAGAGTCAATTTTACTGTTTTTTTGAGGGGTTTGGAGGGAGAATTGTAACAGATTCCTGCTTCTGCTCCACCATCTTCGCTCCACCCCCTTTCTGTTATTTAAAACAACAACAAACACAATATTTTGAGAAGGGGTTCATAGACTTTCCTAGACTACCAAAGGGTTCATTGCCATACAAAATGTTAAAAATTAATATACAGTTTTTGTACACTTGAAATTAAGATGAGTGCCAGTAGACATAGACCACTACAAGGGTAGTGAGCTATATAAGGCACATGCTGAAAGGTGAGTGGTAACTATCTCCTTCCTCACCAGAAGGGAAAGGGAGGGAAGCAAGCATTTATAAAGCACTTGCTATATGCCAGGCACTGTGCTAAACACTTTATGAATATTATGTCATTTGATTCAAGATCAGAAGCAAATTCCTTTTCTGTTTTTTAAAATATGCTTTTAAAAATCAACCTGTATTATGTATGACTGCCTATTATTAACTTGATATTCATAGGGGAATTAATGACCTGTATTAAGGCTCTTAAAATGAGAAATGTTATTTGTTCTTAATGTGTCCTTAGTTGGGATAAAATAAATGATGGAGAACCATATACATTGTTGAATATTATTGAGAAAATTTTCAAATTGAAATTAGTCATTGTGCTGGTTGATTTTAACTGTTCTTCTTTGTTATAAGGGAAGGTTGGGAGTCAGAAGGTATGGAAGGGTATATAGAGAAGTGATGGTGGTATAAAATACAAAAAAAAATTGTGTGTGTGTGCACGTGTGTATGTGTGTGCGTGCATGTGTGTGTGTGTGTGTGTGTGTGTGTGTGTGTGTGTATGTGTGTCTTATTTGAGCCGTATCTGGTATGGCATCATAGTTGAGTCCTTGGTTTACTGATGAGGAAATGGAACCCTAGATACATTCAACAACTTGTCCAATGTAGTACCAATGTCATACTAAGAATAACTAGGAGACTCAGACTCCAAATCCGGCTCTTCTAACTCTAAATCTACTTCTTTCCACTAAACTATCATAGAAGATCTCATAACTTTCCAACATAGTGAAACTTGTGAATTTTCAATTTTTTTCCACATAGGCTGCAACTCTGCAATTTTCCAGTTCTTCTGCCCTATGGTGATGGGAAGGGGACAGGAAGAAGGCAATTCATTGACTTGCTTTATGCAACAATGACCAGATATTGTCTTCTCTTGGCTGAACATCTTTTTAGTTTAAAAGAATTGAAAAGCTGTGCTAGGTTTGTTCTCCTTGCTCTGGTAATTTGGTATTCATGTTTAAATATCACACTCTGCTGAGGTTCTTTACATGTCAAAGAGCTTTTTTCTTTTTATTGTAGTGCAAATGACATGTATCTCCCTGCCCATGTTGAACTCTGGACTATAAATGAGAAACTTCCCAGTCCTGTCATTTTGTGTTCTTGTCAAACTAGATGACATGATCCCATGTCTAGAAAATAGCCCGTGTTGCTTTTTCCAGGTAGGGAAAACCTGCTCAACTTCACCCCCTTTTCTTTCACCTTCTTCATAGCAGAAGACAGCATCTTTTTTCATGTATTTATTTGTCTGATTCAGACAATACATACAATGCTCCTCTCAATATTTTGTGGCTCTTCTATATATATCTCTGCTCCATGTAGGTGTTGTGGGACAAGGGAAAGATCACTGATCTAGAAGTCTGTAGACTTTGGTTCCAGCATTGACTCTTCTGTCAACCACCTATGCAAATCTGTGGACAAATGATTTGCCCTCTTTGGTACTCAGTTTCTACATCTTTAAAATAAGGGTGTTGACACAGAAGTTCTTAACCTGGTTTCTATGAATGTATATTTAAAAATATTTTGATAACTGAACTTCAATATAATTGGTTTCCTTTATAAATATGTGTGTATAGATATGTATTTATGTATAAATATGTGTCATATGTACCTACATATAGATACATACATACCCATTTATTTGCATTTAAAGAAATTATTCTGTGAAGGGATCCATAAACTTCACTAGATTGCCAAAGGGGTCCATGACACAAAAGATTAAGAACTTCTTGGCTAAATAACCTCCAATGTCCCCAGTTCTAACATTAAAAAATTCAATGTAAAATAACTGCTTTGTAGAGTTTGGGGTCAAGAATCATCTAAAGTCACAGTGCATTCCCCATATTTTGCTGCTTATGCTTCAGTGCCAGAGAATATCTCTGTCAAATCTACCTTGTGAGCTACAGCCCCTTAATCTACCTCAGGAGTGCCTATACTTACTCAATATTCCTCCCAAAATCCTCAATATTGTAAATTCTACTGACTTCTTCCCAATTGCCTAGAAACATACTCAGGTTTCCCCAATTTTAAAAACAAAACAAAAACAATCCTTCTCTCAAATATTTTTTCTGGACCTAGTAATTATGAAAGTTGTTGAAAAATGTATCTATACCCAAAGCCTTCACTTAACTCATGACTCATTTTTATCCTCAACCCTTTCCCTTCCTCTGGGCCAACTCTTCTATTATTGACATTATCCTTTCCAAGGCAGAGGTTCTTAACCTTTTCTGGTATATCATTTAGTTCTTTGGCAGTTTGGTGAAGCCTCTCTCAGAATAAAGTTTGTTGCCTACATTCATAATTGAAGGAAATACTCTGTGAATGATAGGTGAAGACAAAAAAATATAATTTTTCCTCTATTAAAGTTCATGGACTCTCTGGGGCAATAACTGCTATTCTAAGATAATGAATCACCTCCTATTCAAGTCTCACAGCTCTTTTAAAAGTCTCCATCTCCACTGACCTCTGTAGCTCAGGATGAAGCTGATCATTCTCTCTTATTTGAATGGTCTCTTCCCTTGTTTTCAGAAATACACAGTTTTCTGGATCTCCTTTCTCTCTGAACATTCCTTTTCCATCTCTTTTCCTGGAACTCAGCATCTTTTTGACTCTTTGATGTGTCCTCAATGATCTTTCCATAGACTTCTTTCTTTGCATTCTCCCATTTGGCAATCTCCCAATTTGACAATGCTCATAACTTCAAATAGCACTGTTACATGGATGACTTCCAAATTGCCATCTTGAACTCTGACCTTTCTTCCTAGCCCCAGGCTCATGTCTCCAACTGGACATCTCTACCTGGATATTCTGCTGCGAACTCCAGCTCAACTCATCCATGTATGAGTTGGTTGTCTTTATTTCCTAAATCTGCTTCTCTTTGTGACTTCCCAGTAGTACTATCATTTACCTGTTTATCCAGAATCACTACCTGAGAATTTGGGCTTCCCTCACTTCTCATATCTAATGAGTTATAGAGTTCTGTGAATTTCACCCCCCACAATATCTCCTTCTGTTCCTTTCTTTCTATTACCATTGCCACCACCTTCATAAAGACTTGCCCCAATGGAGTGGGAGGATGAGAACAATTTGTTCCAGTGGCCATGAAGGTGAATGAAGCAGGTGCTGTGAAGGCCTTAGAGTTTAGACATAAAAAAACACCAAGGTCGTCCATTGTATCCCAAGTCATCACCAGTCATCCTTGACTTTTGTCTTGCCATTTTACTACACAGATTCTGAAAGAGAAGGCAAGAGTGATGACTTTGTGCAACTCTGCTTCACTTAAAATTCAATTCACAAGCAAGTCAAGACATCATCCCTTACGTCATTGGTTCTCTTAGAAAACAAAAGATGAACCACAAAGGAATTTTCATCACTGCTTGCCTGGATTATTCCAATAATCTACTAATACATTTTCCTGCTTTCCTCTTCCTCCTTGAAATCTGTCTGCACTGTTGCCAGAATAATCTTTCTTATCTATAGATATATCTGCTCAGATTTTTCAGTGGATATTAAAGTTCTCACTCCTTCACCAATTCTCCAATGTCCTTCATAATATAATACCATCCTATTTTTTTCTACCCTTCTGTCACTATACTTCTTTACATCATATTGTTATAAATACCAGCTAAACATACAGCCCTTCTGATTTTAATCATTTGCTCAAGCTGTTTCTTAATGTGCTATGGAGGAAAAATTTCTGAACTTGGAGTCAGAAGATCTGGATTTGATTCTGTCTTCTACCTAGAAGTTGAATGCTAATTTCTTGGATTACTTTGGAAAAATCATTTAATATCTCTTGGTCTCAGTTTCCTCAGATGAATTTCTCCATTAATTTTGTAGATATTGAAACCAAGCAAGTGAACCTTTTAAATCTTCAAATGAGACCTTGATCTTTTTCATTTGGATATTCTTTATGATCAATCAATTCATCAACAAAGATTTATTAAATATTGACTTTGTGACAGAAGGGGTAGATGTAATTTCATGAAGATGGAAACGACAGGATTTGACAATGGCTTGACTATAAAGGATGGTGGTATCCTAGTAAGTAATAGAGAAATTTGTAAGAGGGATGTTTGTCACTTATTCTTGATATTTATATGTGTAACAGCCTGTTGACCCCATTTAGACATTTCTCGAATGCCATTTTTTCCTTCTGTGTAGTTCCTTATTTACCACATCTTGCAGTCTGGCTTGCTCATACCCACCGTGTACCTCTCCATTATCCTTTCAGTGATTTTCAGTTTCAGTTCTTCTGATACTGTAGCATTTTATGAATTATAGCTACTGGAAGAATACTGTATTTTCTATATGGTGATGGTGATGATGATGACTGGTGGCCTTATAGCGCTTTAAGGTTTACAGAGTGATTTATATACATTTTCCATTTCTAAAGCTGTAATATTCCAAGAATCCTTATCATATAATAATACTAGTACAATATTGGTTTTAAAAGTATGAGATTTTTTTCAGGGGGAATTTTGGGGTCACTAAAAGAATTTTTAGAACTTCTCAAATGCAGTTCTGTCCACGCTACTCCTCTTTTCAAATTTGGGACAAATGTACTGTCCATTTGCTATGTCGGTCCAATATATACATATATTGGTAGATGAACTATAACTTTACATAATAATAATAAATAATAAAAATTTATGTGCCATTTACTATGTGCCAGGTACTGTGGTAAATGCTTTATAATGATTATCTATCTATCTATCTATCTATATAGATATAGATATATATATGGCATCTGTTTGGCTTTTCCTATGTAGATAGCCAAAGTCTTCTAAATGTCTATGAATTTAATCCAAGAGACTCTGCAGTATTCTGTGGCTTCACTTGTTTTAGCACAATGTCATTCGCAAAAAGGAATGTCTGTATGATCTCACCATCTACAGAGAATTCTTCTTTGATTGACCTAGAGGACAATGGAAAGGTACGTTAAAAGTATGAGTATGTTATAAAACCATTCCAAAGAACTGAAAAGGAACGCTGAAGTAAGGGCTGTCATTAAAACTGTGATTGAAAAAAAATGGGTTTATCACATTCCAAGAACAAGGGATAACTAGCTGATGGTTAGCCTGTGTGATTCATTGATACCAACAATATTTCAAGTGAAAATATATATGAAGAAAGATGCTATCTGCACCCAGAGAAAAAGTTGATAAATAGAAGTATGTACAGAATAGTTTTACGTATATATGTATATATATGTATATATATATATGTATATGTGTGTGTATGTGGGAGGGAAGAAAAAAGAAATTTACATGATAACCATATATGTATATACATATACATACATATATATGTATATATGAAAGGAATAGCAATAGCAGATTTGCAGTTTCGTGTACAATCATCCTTTTTTATTATACTATACTGGTACTGAAACAATACCAGAAAGCAAAATAATGTTTGTTTTATTCCATAAAATAAAATAAAAAAAGAGAAAACACAGAAGATCTCTGGCATATTGAATGGTTTCTTGGTCAAGAACTTATAGTCAAACATGGACAAGAGTCATAGAGACATGGATAGGTTGTGATTTTTGTCATTGGAGAGAACATCCAAATCAATTAGCGTTCATTTTGGTTTTAGTTTTTTATTTTGTTTTGCTTTTTGCTAATACTGAGAGTGCTACTTTGGATTTTTTTCATTTCCATATGAGTCCTTTATTTTTGTCATTGACTATATGCCTAGTAGTGGGATCATTTGGTCAAAGGATATGAAAAATTTAGTGATTTCTCTTGAATAATTCCAAATTGATATCCAGAATAGTTAGAACAATTTATAATTCTACCAATAATGTGTTGGTGTGCTTGTTTTCCCATATGTCCTCCAACATTCGTATTTTGCATTTTTAAAATTATTTTTACCAATTTTATGGTGTGAGGTGAAACTCCAGATCTGTTTTAATTTGGATTTTTCTCATTATTAGCGATGTGGAATAGTCTTTCATTTTTTGTGTTTGACTTTTGTGTTCATTTATTTTGATCACTTATATGTTGAAAAATGACTCTTCGACTGCAACTCTTGAAGACTTGGCCAATGAATCACAGGTTGCCAGATTGATACCAAACTAAGAATTAGAGTATGGGCATGGTGACAGACTGTTAAGGACACATTTAGCTAACCTGGAAAAGTTTATCTGAAGTTTATGTATCAGGTGATAAGTTTTCATCTCTGAGGACCCTTGAAATAGAATAACAGATAAAATGGTCTTATGGATCAGTCCATTCCCCTTGCTGCTTCCCTCCTGAGGCAGGAAGTATCAGAATTCATTATTGAGTTAATTGTGGATGGTAGAGAAGATAGTATTTGTGAGGAAAAAAAGCATCAGGCAAATCGGATACCAAGTGTGCAGAGAACCAGAATCCAAGCAACTAAAATGAAAGATAGCATGGCATAGTGAATAGACACTGAGTGTGGAATCAAGAAGACCTAGCTTGGAATACCAGTTTCAGACACTTACTAGCTTTGTGCCAATGAGTAAGTCACTTTCCCTTTCTGGGGCTTGGTTTGGTTTTCTTATCTATAAAATGAGGCTATTGAATTCAATGGCCTTCCAGTCGTAAATCTATTATGCTATTGTCCTAAGAAATGAAGAAAATGTCAGAGAATTGACAAATTGTTTAATTCAACATGATTCCAGAAAGTTGTAGAATATTCCTCTCCAGGCTAGCAATAATGTATTGGCATGGTCATGGGAAATTTCAGACAAACCTCCTTCTTTTCTAACTTAGTTGCCATCAAAGTGCTGTGAGCTCATATATCTTTCTGCACCTTCAGTGAAAGGGGCAAGGCGGTAGAAAAAGTTGCAGAGGAGGCTGTAAGTTTAATTTTTGTTGGTGACCTAAGAACAGTCTTTTTGTCTAATGCAACTGTGTCTTACTTTAAGAGAGATATTCAGTAGCCTCATGGTATGTTTAGCCTAGTGAAAATGAAGCTTAGAGGAGATGATGTGACAACTATCTTCAAATGTTTGAAAGGTTCACATGGGAGAAGAATTCTGTTTGTCCTGGTTGGCTCCAGAGAGTGGAAGTTGTAGGAAGGCAAGTTCTAAATGTCAAAGTCGTTGGCGCCACCATGGCTGAGCAGCAGAAATTGATATGATCTTATTAATAGAAATAACACTAAAGAAGATGCATTACAATTTGCTTTGCTGACATAAAAAATGGTGGCCACCAAAATCCACCCAAGTTAATGTATTTTAATTTTTGGGACATGGCAGTAGTAGGAGAAAAAAAGTGGTTTTGCTGAGAGAGAAAAGAGAGGAGAGGAGAGGAGAGAGAGAGAGACAGAGTGAGAGAGAGAAAGAGAGAGAGACAGAGAGACAGAGAGAGAGAGAAAGAGAGAGACAGAAAGACAGAGAAAGAGAGACAGAGAGAGAGAGACAGAGACACACACACAGAGAGAGACAGAGAGAGAGAGGGAGAGAGAGAGAGAGAGAGAGAGAGAGAGAGAGAGAGAGAGAGAGAGAGAGAATCTGGATCTTTCTAGTCATGGAAATGACTTCTCTCTAAAATTTTGTGTGTGTTCCATCTGACTTACTTAGGGAACCACAATGATGGCCTGAAGCAGGATTTGATCCTAGATTTTCCTGACTGCAGGTCCAGTACTCTAGCCACTATACCATACCACTTCTCTAATAAGAAGCTGTAGGATCATTTGCTACAAGTTCTGTAGAGGGAATTCTTATTAATTTAACAGGAACTGCCATTTGTCATGGGTCCCATGTGTGAGAATGATTGTCCTGGAAGTAATAACAACACAAACAAATCACACATGTACATACATGTATACACATATATATATATATATCCATATGTGTTTGTGTGTAGGCACACACGCATCTTTAGTTTTTAGGTCTAATAGGGAACTGGGATTGTTGCTAGGAATCCTCTCGGTGCCAGAGGCAAAGCTAAAAATGGCATGGCAATGCCTTAGCCTTAGCCAAGTAGCCTAGATGCTCCATCAACAGCTGCAGCCCCAGTGCCTCAAGCTAAAGCAGCAGAAAGCTCTGTTGGTTTGAATTCCAAATTCCCCAGCCCCGACCGTTTTGGAGTTTTTATTTTTGTGGTTCCATTTCCTTTATAACTGTTTTTGAATGGGTCTAGGGGATTCTGATAATCTCTCTCTGTGTGTCTCTTTCTCTGCAAAACCACTTTTTCCCCCTTGTAGTGCTACTATGAACCAGAAAATAAAATACATTAACCAGGTTCAATTTGGGTAGCCACCATGTTTTATGTAAGTTAGATGAAAAGTTCTAAGAATACAAAGGGGTAACAGAGAGGGAAATGTAGATATCAGCTGCTTTTGGCTGGCAGCCCAAGTAAGACAAAGGACTTTTCTCTCTCCCTTTTCTTCTTTCCTCACTGGGCAGAAAGGAAATAGGAAGTAATCTTCCCATAGTTCATCTGGCTGTTGATAGGGGTTTTGAGCTAAGCTCCTTCGAGTGGGTAGGGTGACAGAGCAGAGTTCAGCTCCCCAGCAGTTCAATCTCAAATCAATTTACCCATGAGCTTCTGGCAGCCTTTATACCATCCCCTTAGCAGTCACTGTCTAATATCTATAACAGCAATCTGTAGAGCATTCTGGGGATGCAGGTGGGTTTGGGGTATAGCATCTAGGAGAGCCATGTGCATCTCCCTGATTTCTTTCCATCTCCCTATTTTTGGTCAAGATGAATTCTAAGATATGCTTCATGCCAGTGTCCTCAGTGCCAAGTTCAAACATCAGAGATCCTGTGAAGTCTGCATAAAAGTCTGCTCAGTTACCATAGATACTTTCAGCTTCCAGAGTTTCCCTGGTAATGCTACCAGGTATTAACCAGGGGCTATATATATATATATTCAGATGATCTCTTAGGTCTGTTTCAGTTTTGAGACTGTGGTTCTCTCAAGCTAGACTGACCCCCAAAGCCTAATATGGTTGGTGCATACACTTCTTGTCTCTGTCTCCCAACTTGTGGTTTCCATCTTTCATGTCTTATAAGCAGCTCCTTCCACTTAGTTAAACATTTTGCAGAATCAGCAGAAGTTATGCCTATGAGAGAAACACAGCTGCAACCCAATCAATCACATAGTTCTCTATTACATTTCTCCCACTTGAGAGCTGAAACAGTTCACGTTTTGCAAAGGTTTAGGCAGTTCAAAAGGGATAGGGATAAGGGAAATCCATTTATTTGGAAAATGGGCACCTCATTCCCTGATAATTGCATTTGGATAAATGAGGCATTTCTATGCACTGCTCTAGGTTCCTCTTTAGTTACTAAGGTTAGACCAGTTTAGGATCATTGGTTAAGCAGGCAGCATACCATGCTGGAGTGGACATAGGTAAGCTCAGATTCAGATCCTAAATCTGACACTTAGTCAAGTGAAACTGGACAGGTTTCCTCAGCTATAGAATTATCTGTAAAATGAAAGAGATGAATTGATGATCTATCAGGTCTCTTCTGGCGGTAAATCCACTGTCCTCTCAGTTATCCAGGTTCCCACCAACAGTAAGTGACAGAGCCATGATTCGAACCCAGATTCTTTGATTCTCAAGGAGCCTTCTTTCTTTTAGACTATACTGCTCTACTGTAGTATAGTAGACACAGTGCTATGCCATTGATGGAGAAGCCAGTCTGTATGTGGTATAATTTAAGGGGTTAAATTATTAACCCCTGATTATAAAATATCTTCAACCTGGCCTACTGAAAACTTAAAATTTCCCCAGATCATCACCATTTTCTAAAGAAGTGAATTTTCATTAAAGCATAGCTCTAATCATGCTCCACAATCTTCATAGGCTTCCGTTGTTTCCTCAATCACATCTAGATTCCTTAGCCTGGTTTCAAGGTCTTCCAAAATTTGGCTTTTATTTTTTCAATCTCATTTTCTGCTCTCTCCATATGGATGACTAAATTTCAAACATGTTTCTTCCTCTATGCCTTGGTTTATTGTGTTCCTCCTATCAGAAATGCCCTCCCCTTCTTCACCATCCTCACCTAAAATGTCACCTCTATCAAGTTGTTTCTCATTTCTGTTGGAATTTCTCCCTGAACTCCAACAACGGAGGATTTGAACCTCTGTCATGCACTCCTCATATTCTGTCTTTCATTTTGGTTACATAAACTGAATGCTATCCTTTCATTAACCTTTAAAATCTGAATACATAATAGAAGTCTCCTCAGGTTAAATAAGTCTTTTCATTCCTCAACTGTTGCTATAAAAAATTAATTTCAGGATGCATACAGACTAAATCAGCAAATCAGGCACAGAGTGTATCTTCTGGGGTCTCTTCAACAGACACATCTGCAGTCCTGCCCATTTATCTGGAGATCAGATCATTGACAACTTCAATCAGAATAATAGCAATAGCTCAAATTTTATAATGTTTCAGATTTATACTTTTACACAATAATCCTGTGAAGTAACTTGTACAAATAGTGTAACTCCTGCTCTGTAAATGAGGAAACTGAGTTTAAGAAGTGGTGACTTGGCTCATCCAGAATCACACAGCTAGTAATTCTGAGCCGAGATTTGAGCCATCCTCCCCAAGTACATGTATGTTACCCAGAGGAGACCCCCAGGGGCCAGTGTTTGCTATTTTATGTAAATATCTAACTAGCTTCCTTGTCTACTTTCTCAAGACATTGAACCCAAGAAGCAACAGATTAGAAGTCAACAGTAGCTGAAGAGAGGAAATTGTCATCCCTTCTTGGTGGTAGCAGGGTAAGTGACAGTAAAGGATGCAAAGATAGACTTTAAAATTATACACAAAAAACTAAAACCACAAGACAATTCAGGGTGGGTACAAGCAGCCCTTTGTGCCTCAATAGACCCTGGTGTTTGTTTTGATGATACTTAATCATTTTAAGAAAATGTTAAATTATGTTCATTATTTTCTGTTTGGAATATGTGACCCAAGATTTCTATGAGAAATACCTTGCCACAACTTTGGCACTTTAACGGATGACCCTCGTTAGACTGTGCTTTCATTTATCTGATAAACATATGGGAAATGTCTTATCCCCAAGATTGTATTTAGATAAATAAGGGATTCCCATACGTAGATCCAAGAAAGCAAACTTACAATGGTACTAATATCAACTAGAAACATAGAATAAATTATTATTAGAATAAATACACTTATTGGTTTAAATGTTATGTATTGTTAACTATTATGGTTAAGTATTATAATGAATCTTTTATTAATTTTATTTTATTTTAAAAGATTTATTGATACCATTCTTAAACATCAATCAATCAATCAATCAGTATTGATTAAACATCTAACATAGGCTAGGCCAGTGCAAATAGAACGAAACAATCCTCACTATCAAAGAGTTTACCTTCTATTGGAGGAGAAAAGAAGAATGTATAAGTATATACAGAATAAATAGAAAGACAATAAATACAAATATGTACAAAGCAGTTAAATACAAGGTAGTTTGGGAAGGAGGGCATTAGCAGTCATGAGGATCAGGAAAAGCTTCATGTAAAAGACAGTGCAGGAACTGCATCATTAAACAGGGGTGAAGGTAAGAATTCCAGGCATTTGAGATGACTCGTGAGAAAGGTATGGAGAAGGGAGAGGGGGTGTCACAAGAAAGGAGCAGAGCAAAAGGCAGTTTGACTGGTCACAGACTACAAGAAGGGAAGTAATATACAATAATTCTCAAAAGATAGATTGGGACCATGGTGGGAAAGGCCTTGAAATCTAATGAAAGGAGTTTCTACTTTATCCTATGTGACTGTATTTCCTGCTGTCTACTACACCCTTGTAACAATAAAATCAATTGACATAGCGACAGCAATACCGTCTGATGGCATGTGCCATGGTAGATGCAATGTTCTGCAAAGGTGATCACTACAGAGGAGGGAAGTGTGTTTCACTGTGGTTCTCCTAGAGCAAGATGGGTCATTTCAATTACTTAGAATCTGACTGCCTTTCAGTCTTCTTAATTTATAGTATTGTAATCATCATGTTAAACATTTTCCTGTTTCCATTTAATTTTTCTTGTAGAGCTCTGAATTCTACATAGTCTTCATTTTTTAAGGAACAATCATACTCCATTCCATCCATGTTCTACCATTTGTATGACAATCTCCAAAAGATAGGCACCCAATTTTCCTAGTTTTTATTGTAGTGTTTTATTTCACAAAGCACCTGTATTTGATGGGGAAATGGTGTGTGGTAAGGAATGTAGAGTCCAATATGTGAGAGGTGAGAGGTGGAGGGGACTCAATCTTGTTATAAGACTTGTCTCCCTTCCCCACTGATGATTCCCCAAAATGCTGTTGCTGTTGTAATTCAGCCTTGGTTCTTGAAGACTAGTGACATTACTAGACTGATGTCTTGATTTGTGCGGGAATTGGGTTTAAGTGGGAAAGAGCAAATGAAACCACTCAAGATGTTAAATTGAATGTCTCCATACCATCAGTTTTATTGGCTTTCTCGCAATAAATATTTACTAAGTACCTCCTGTGTGGAGAGCACTGTGCTAAGCATCAGGGAGATATAAATAAATAAATAAAGAGTAAATTTTTAAAAAGCATTATTTTGTTCTTATGTGTCAAACACTATTCTAATCTCTGATACTGTTCCTTCTCAAGGAACTAACATTCTATGTTGGGGAGACAGAGTTTAGTTTCAGGGTGACTAGAAAGAAGGAAAGCCCTTAGGGATTAGTGACTAGGTGGATGGCAAGCAGACCCTATGGATGCATTAGTTGGTCAAATGAAAATACTAGGGACTAGAAAGAGCAGAAGTGGGTGGATAGTAAAGTCTGGTGATTTTCTATCTCACTAAGATGCAAAAAAGTTGGTGACTCCCATCTCATCCAAGCCAAATAAACAGTTAAGCATCCTACATGTATTTTGGGAAGGCTATGAGGGGTGCAGTGTGGCGATGAGGGAAGAAGCATGCCCCAGCAGAGTTATTAATGCAATATAACACATTCATAACTAATATAGAATGATCCATGAAAAATAAGAAAAAAGCTACTCAAATCTCTGTGGCATCCAAGGGTCAAAGGATTATTTGATCAGGGAATAATTACTGTTAAAGAAACTGTTTACGATGACATTTAAGCTGAGTAGGTGAGTAAGAGTTCAGGAGAAAGACAGAGAAGACAGACATATCCAGAGAGAGACAGACAGACAGACAGACAGAGAGACACAGAGAGAGAGACAAAGAGACAGAGAGAGAGACACACACAGAGACACACAGAGAGAGAAACAGAGACAGAGAGATTAAGATTGGTGGAGGGTATTTTGTGATTTGACCTCTGTGGTTAGTTAATAGGCAGCTATGCGACATAGCTGGACTTAAGAGTCAGTAAGACCTGAATTCAAATCCTGTCTAACACAGTTGCCGTGTAACATGGTAACACCAGTTACCAGCTGGACCATGGTCAAATTAATTTATCTGATTCTGTTTCCTAATCTGTTGAAATAGAGATAAAATAACACCTGTCTCACAGGGTTGTTGTGAGACTCAAAGGACATAATAAATATATGTATATATATATATATATATATATATATATATGATATGCCATATAAATTCTAACTTGTTATCCTCCTCCTCCTCCTCCTTTTCTTTCTCTTTCTCCTCCTCTTCCTCCTCCTGTTACTCTTCTGTCTCCTCCATCTTCTGTGATACAGATAGAGGTCCACAAACTCCAGGCATGAGATTACATTTAGAAATTTTATTATGGTATTAAATAGGACTATTGGACCATCAGTTTGGAACAGGAAGGATCCTGAGAAATCATCTCATCCAATTCCCTCATCTTACACATGAAGAAGGTGACACCCAGATTGACTTGACCAGTCACACATAAGTATAATCTTTGGGGAATTGTAGAAGTACATTTTACTCTTCCCTATTGTGTACATTCAAATTTTCCTGCGCTGATGACTTCAAAAGCAGTTCAAAGTAGTAGATAATATCACTCCCTGCTAGAAGCAGTGTAAGTCCCCCTTTGAGCCCCTTGGATTTCTCATCTATTATAACACATAACTCATATTTGGGCTTGGTCTCTATTTCTTAGAAAGGAGAGGAAATGGATAGTGCAAGGAAGGAGTCGTACATTGATGAATATTTAACAACTGGCCCTCCAAAGAATCACACATTTTCAATTCTAATCTGCATTATTAACATTTTTCTCATCACATTCTAAGTTTAGTCAATCAACAAAACAGTAAATCAAGTCCTGATTTGTAGCATTTGTGGATTTCCAGCAGTGTGAAATTTCTTACATTGTCAATTTTACAAACAGCTCATGTGAACCAGTTAGAACCGGCTCCTGTACACCTCTGAGCTGTGAAGGGGTTATTGGCCTGTATATAACTCAGAGAGGGCAACTAGGTGGTGTAGTGGATGAAATGCCTGGTCAGGGACTCATCTTTCTGATTTCAGATCTGGTCTCAGATACTTACTAGCTGTGTGACTCTGGATAAACCACTTAATCTTGGTTGCCTCCGTTTCCTCATCTATAAAATGTGATGGAGAAGGAAATGGAGAAACCACTCCAGTATCTCTGCCAAGAAAATCCCAAATAGGGTTATGAAAAGTCAGACATGACTAAACAATTACAACAAAAATAACCAGGGAATTATTTTAACCAAATATATTCAGTATTTCTTTATGTGTTTCTGAAGGCTCCTTCAAGACCCTTCTGTAGACCCCTGGTGATTCTAATTTGGTTTTTGGCCTAGGATTAGGAACCAACACCTCATAGCAACAAGCTGATTTTTTTTTCTTTTCTTGAACATTGAAAGTTTAATCTGGCTCCTAAAATTATGGGCTGTATCCTCAATCCAAAGCAGAAGCAAAGATGTTTTTAATGACTTGAAAGGTCAGTATAGTGCCTATATGTGATCTCTTATGTAACCACATGGCAAATTTCATCATGAAAGTCCATGTTGGAAAAGCAGAATTGAAGCCATAGACATCAAAAAATTATATACCAATAGAAAAGAATTAAAAAAAAAAGTTCCAGCATATTTGACCACTAATGAAGAGAACTGTTGAATGAAAAACATATTCAGTGGAATAAAAATAATACCTTTCTTGGCTGAAGAATTTCTAAATATTTAAATCCAGGAAAGAAGTAGTTTATAGAAAGTTAATTTTCCATTCTCTTTTCACTTTCTACTTGTTTCCACACTTCATTTCATGCCCCCTTCCAAAAACTGAGACAACATCCTTGATCATAAACTCTGGGATATCTTAAAATAGAAAGCATTTTAAAAATGTATTTTCAATAGAAAAATTAATTATTGGCCAAAAATGAAGCTTGATTAAGAAAATCTTTGAGATATTTTTTCACTATAATGTTTTCTTTTATAATAAAGTTAAATATGTCTTAGGCCTTCTAGTTTTGGAGGAAGTAGTTCTTTATAAGGTGGTTTATATATGCCAACAATAGGCTGTTTGCAAAGAAAAACAACTTTCACTCAAATTAAGCTTGGTTTTAGATTGGAAGAATTTTTAAATTTTCCAAAAACTCATAATCATCTTACTAGTGTCTTATTGCTGGAGTGTTCTGGGGGCTGGAAAAACAAATGCTTGACTCATTCAGTTCTGTGAATGTCATTGGTTAAAATGGTTTGGCATTATGTAGGGAAAATGATCTTAGAACTGACTTCATTTTTCCTTTTCCAACCAGCTGTTTTGGCCTCATGTGAACGTGGTCACTGTTTCTTAGCAAATATTTATGCCTTTTAAAAAATTCCATGATCCCAAACTTTCTTAAAGTTCTACTGTATTATGGGTCTATCTCCAACAATGGAAATCAAACCACAATTTAGCAATTTCTGAACTATTCATAGTCATTTTAGCTCATAAAATGGAATGTATAGGAAATCCAGTGGTATCTTCATTGGTAAATGTTGTGGGAATGAAGCTTCTTTAGATTAACCTGTAATTTCACTGGTATAGTTTACAAATGAAAAAACTCTCAACCAATTCACATTGACTGTTCTGACACTTGAAAACTTGAAGTCTTAAAGAATTGTCTGGGATACTAGAAAATTAAGTGACTTGCCCAAAGTCACTCAGCTCAGAGCTCTGTCTTTAACCTAGGTCTTCTTGAGTTGAAAATCACCTCTTTATACACTAAGTTGTCACCTAAATGAAATGAGTTTTGATCAAATTTAAAACAATAAGAAGGATAGCTAAGTGGTTCGGTGGATACAGTGCCTAGCCAGGAGTCATCTTTCTGAGTTCAAATCTGATCTGAGATACTTACCAGCTGTGGGACCCTGCACAGGTCACTTAACCCTCTTTGCCTCGGTTTCCTCATCTGTAAAATAAGCTAGAGAAAGAAATGGCAAAACCACTCCAGTATCTCTGCCAAGAAAACCCCAAATGGGGTCATGAAACATTGGGGCATGACTAATATAACTAAATAACTAACTAATAACTAAATAACTAAACAACACCACCACAATAAGAAACAGAAAATCATACAAAATAAATGTTTACTTCCTGCTAGGTATAAGGTGCTGTATTAGTTGTTCCCTGTATGGGGAATATTGAGAATACAAATGAGCATTTGCAGCTGCTGGACAAAAATATCACTCTGCACAGCTTCTGTTTGTCCTTGTGCAGTCAACATTAAAAATGATGAAGTCTTCCAGGTGGATCACCTACTTTTGCATTCTTCTCTTTCTGTACTTTTTCTCATTCCTTTCTTCCCCTTTGCACTCGCAAGTTCCATGTCAGCTAAAAATTACCCTCCTGTATGGATATTTATTTATACTTGCAGGGTCAGATAATGTAGAGTAAGACTGTAATCCACTGTAAGGCAGGTTTTTTTTATCTTTATTTTCTTAGTGCCTAGCACAGCACCTTGCAGAGAGTAGGACCTTAATAAATGTTTATTGAATTGAACTGAGTTGAATTATGATCACAAACATTCCCCTAAAAGTGTTCTCTTAATTAGTCATTGAATTTTTACAGAGTCCTAGGATTTAGTCTTCAGACATCATGCAGTCCATCTACCCCAGTGTTTTGTATAAAGTGAACTAAGGCTCAATAAAGAGAAAGCAGTTGCTCAGGGTCCCAGAGGTCTGGAGCTAGGATTCAAACATTCTACACCATGTAGGTCATATGTGATGGTAAAAATGTAGAAATTCATTTTAGTTTCCCAGCTAAAACATCTTGAACATTCCTTCCACAAAATCAGGGAATGAAAAAGAAGGAATTTTAGGCTTCTGCAGGTGGGTGGAAAGATTTTATGGGGAGTGAGTATAGTTGTTAAAATAAGAGTTCTCCATATGTACAAAAATATTTTTAGCAGCTGTTTTTGTGGTAAAGAATTGGAAACACAGGGGATACCCATCAACTGGGCAATGGCTGAAAAAGTTATTTATGGGAATGTGACGGAACAGTGGGAATTGTACTGTAAGAAATGAAGGGGATGGCTTCAGAAAAACCTGGAAAGACTTGTGTGAACTGATACAAAGTGAAGTAAGCAGAACCAGGAAAATAATTTATTCAGTAAGAGCAATATTGTGAAGATAATCGACTGAAAAACTTAGAAACTGTAATTAACACAATGACCGACTACAATTCCAAAGGACTCATAATAAAACATGCTATCCAATTCCAGACAGAGATGATGGACTCAGTGTACAAATCGAAGGATATTTTTTTCCTCCTTTTTTTGCCTTTTTTTGGGGGTGGGGTGGGGGGATATGACTAATGTGAGAATTTGTTTCGCATGGCTATGCATATTGGTAGTGGGTTTTATTTTTCTTGCTTTCACAATGGGAAGGGGAGGGGGAAAGAGGATAGAGAGAATTTAAAATTAAAACTAAAATAAAAAAATGAAATAAAATAAAATTAAAATAATAATCCCGTTTGTCTGGCTTGGAAGATAAACTTAAATCCTTTTAGGATGTAGTAACTTGGGGTTAGAGGGGAGGTAAGAAAGACTAGTATGTGATCTATCTTTCCTAGGCTCCCATCTATAACCCTAGGGAGGTCAAGTCAAATGGCACCTGATAAGGACACTGGAATCCTAATTGTGTATCTTTGTATCCTAGAATTCGTTCTGCTTAGTTGGTCTGCTTGTGGGCTACTTCCCTCCTTAATTTCTCTCCTTAATTTCTAACCCTAGAACAGTACAAGTCATGTGTTGGGCCTTCTCTTTTAATTCAACTATAATCCTTTGTTCCCAAATACCTAAACTATAGAGATAGTTCATATATTATGATACAAACATAATGTTTTATGGACTATTTGATGCTGTTTTAAGCAGTATTGGACAGTTTTTATTTGTAACTTAAACCTTCTTTATTTGATATATAGAAACAATCACTCTCTAGTCCATTTCTCTCTCTACTCTGAAGTTCCTACATATTACTGAACTCCATTTGGTATATTTTGGAATTAAAAGTATACCTCAGTCGACTTGAGCCCTAGACCTATCAACCAGGCAAATTTCTAACACTTTTATTTCTATTTGGACAAAACAAGTAGACCATAACAACAGTGTACATTTAAAAACTATGAGCCATGACTTAGGGCTCTTAAGCTTTGAACTCGGGGGGAATATGTCCAGTTTGGGGTGCTACCTTTGGCTCTTTCTGCTTCCACCAAGAATTTTCTCTAGGAGATCTAAATGTACTTCATATTTACATTTCCAAAGAAGTGGGTAATCACTTCCCAAAGTTCTCATACAAGTACTCAAGCTAGCAATGGTATCTGGTGCAGGGCAGCCTTTATTTCACTCCACAGAAAATGTAGAAAGCACAAAGGACACATGGAAATTTATAAACAAATGCAGAAAACTCATAAAGAGGCAAATAGTTCACTAGCAATAGGCACAATTCTCTTTCCTCTCTGATGGGTTCCATTTTCTACAGGCTTCTACAGAATCTTCCCCCTCTTCCTTTGGTTTCAACTTCCCGCAGGAGGGAATCTCTAAAAAGATTGCTAAACCTTCTTCCCATTATACCCGTACTGTGTGAATTTGTTTGTTCAGTTATTTCAGACTCTTTATAACCCAGTTTCTTGGTAGAGATGCTGGAGTCCTTTGCCATGTCTTTCTCCAGTTCATTTTAGAGATGAGGAAACTGAGACAAAGAGGGTGAAGTGACTTGTGTAGGGTCACACAGCTATTAAGTGTCTGAGGTCAGATTTTTCACTCAGGAAGATGAGTCTTCCTAACTTCAGGGCCAGTGCCCTACCCACCATACCACCTAGCTGCCCTTCTGGCATCTACTTCACTATTCTTAGAGGGGACAGTCAAAGACAAGAGGTATGGCCTAGTCTGGCCATTCTACAAGCCGACATGTTTCAGGAGATGTTTAGATGGTGCAGAACCAAAGTATAATGTAAAGTGCCTCATCTGCAATCCCTCAAGCTACTTTTATTTTCTGTTGAGATTTTTACCTACCAGCCTTCTGATATATGATAGCAATAGCAATTATGAGTTGTTACTGAATCCTATTTTAAATTATTCTGTTAATGCATATGATGAGTATTTTATGTTTAGGATGTATGTATGTATGTGTGTGGAAGTAAATTACATGTCCTATTCCTGATCTATATTATATGTTGAGTATTTTTCTACTACTATCCTTTAGGGAGAAACCCTGGATGTGAACAATAACCTAAGACACCCACAAATTTGCATCTTGGTTTCCAGGAAGGGGGTTTAATAAACCAAAGAATATGAGAAAACCCTTCATATTAGAGGCAGGTTCAACAGGAATGCATCTCATTCGAATCATCTACCTGGGTAGAGAAACAGAAAGTGGGTATGGATGTAGTATGCTAATATCTTTTAGGTCCACCATGGGTTTTCTTACAATGTTATAACAATGCTTCACTTCACAAGCTCAATATTCCAAGACCTTCAATCAATATCATTGTATTCCAGATTGTCAGTAATTTAAAATTAAGGTATCAATGAAATTTTCTCAAATCTGATATAATATTACTTCTATTAATGAGATGAAGTTCCAAGTTCTTTATTATTACCAGAAGTATTTCAGGTTCATGGAACATTTTTTGTCTTTGAAATCCTTGGGGGTACATGCTTGCTTGAGAGTGTAGTCTCTGCATCAAAGGATGTGGCCATATTAGTAGCTTCCTCAGCATAATTCAAAATTTCTTTCCAAAATGCTTTGACCAGTTCTAGTGTGCCTCTTTTTCTACAAATCTTCCAACATTAACTATCCATATCTTCTGTCATCCTTGCCAACTGGTGAGTGTGAATAAACCTCAGAGCCAACCTGGGGCTCCAGGAAACCGTAGCATGTGTAGCAACCACATCTAATAAAACTGTCTAGGGAGAGGGGCTGGACCAGGTTGAGGATAACTGACCGACCTCAAACCTGTAAGTGAATTAGTGGGTGTCTACTCCAAGCATGTGGAGACTTCCCTGGTAGAAAGGCTGGGTTGTTCCCATGGCCATGAAAGCAGCTGAAGCAGGTGCTGTGGAGCACTTAGAGTTTAGTCCGGCATTAAAGATGCCAGGGTCATTGACTGCCTCCTGGGCGATTGCAAGTTGTCCTGACTTTTGCCCTGCCACTGAACTTTGAGGATTCAGGAAAAGAGAGTGAGGCTGATGACTATGTGCAGCTCTATCTCACTGAAATCCAATTCATGCACAAGTCAAGATATCACCTGTGATGTTGGTCTTCTTTGGAAATAAAGGATGAACAACCGAAGGTAGAAACACGTGCAAGACTGTGATACAAAAGTGCCCATTCATCTAAATACATCCCCCATAATGACTGAATACAGGACTGGTTGTTCATTGGGAGAAGCTCTCAGAGCTGCTGCTTTTTTTTTCCTTTAGAGGGTCTCTTTCTGAGCATCAAAATTGCATCAGGAGATTTGGACTCTAATTGGAAGGAGACTCTCCGAGAAAGTATTTATGGTGGGGATGGAATGGGAGGAGGAGGCATGGTGCCTGCCCTTTTGGTTCTGACATTAGAATGGGTAGGGGAATGCAACAGAGAAGTAAATACATTATAGTTTGAGGAGGGGGAAAAATGCTAACTAGAGAGATGAGAAAGGGCATCCTGAAGGAAAAATCTGAGTTGAGCTTTAAATAACACCTGTTGCATCTCCATTTCCCTTGGCTCATACTCAACCACCCTAATTCAGGCCTTCATCACCTCTTGCCTCAATCACTGCAAGAGCATTTTCTTGGCCTTCCTGCATCTAGTCTCTTCCCTTTCCTATCCATATTCTAAATAGCTGCCAATTAATATTACGAAGGCAGGGGTCTAACCATGTTACTCCCTGGATTGAAAAGTTTCAGTAGGAACTTAGGATAAACTCTGTTTGGCAATTCAAGCATGTCACAGTGTGCCTCCAATCTAACCTTCCAGGTTGATTTCCTTCCTTCCTTCCTTCCTTCCTTCTCTACAAAATGCTCCTGAGCCTACATCACCTGAACTGTGCAGAGTTTAGCTACTTAAAGCCCCCCAGGACAATGGCTATTTTTTTTGCTCATCGGGTGAGGTTGCTCTTTTTAATTCTGTCAGAGATAGGTGTTCATATTTCATAAAAGTGTGATCAGCTGTCAGCATCTTGTTAACATATTAATAATTCACCTGTGCCTACATTCTGTGGCTAAATCAATTTAAAGGAGGTAATCTATTCCCTTACACTTATATATATTTTGAATTTATTTTCATTGTATACATTTTGCTCACTCTGTTTCAATATGTCAACTTTGTGAAGGTGGAGACAGTTATCATTTTTGTTTTGCATTCCCAGAGCCTCATGGGTGCTTTACATTCTTACTGAATTGGACTGAATTGAATTGAAAGAAGTTAAAGATCCTAAGAGAAATAGGTTAATATGGAACACTTTTTAGGTATGGGGGAATGCCAAGAAAATGGAATTCCAAGGTCAAGGAACCTAGTTTGTCTAGAAGAGAATGTGGGCAAAGGGGAGAAATATAAAATAAGTCTGGAAAGGAAGGCTGGAGCCAGACTGTGAAGGGCTTTGAAATCTAAGCTCAGAAGGTTATATTTTATACAATAAAAACCTAAGAAATTCCTATCTTATGAAAATGTGTATATCTGTTTCCTAGAGCCAGGACTCATATTTGTAAAATCTCTATCTGACTGTGACACAAGCTTAAATGACTAACCTTTTAAAGTTGGCCAGCCAATATCTAGCAAGGCAGCTAGAATAACTGGCTTTAGAGTCATAATGGTATGGACTATATAGACCAATCCCTACATTTTATAGATGAGAAAAGTTGCATTGAGATAAGGCAAGTTTAAGGTCACATAAGTAGTTACTAGAAGTATTGAGAATCAACCCCATGCCTTCTGACACCCAAAACAATACTTTCCATACCAGCTATAGTCTCTTAAAATTGCCCTAGAAAAAGAAAACATTTTATTTTAGTCATCAAATGGATATTTAGTGTGTTAAATAATCAACAGTGTGTTCATGCAGTAGGAAAAATGCTGTTCACAGAGCCGTCAGAAGAAACAAAATAATTGGGTCTCAGCAAGGGCTTTGGGAGATTAAAATTGTTAGATTATCTGAATTTGAATTCAAGCCAATCAATGTAGGTCTATTTTTCACGTTTATTGTTATATTGCTAAAACAAAAGAAAATCCACCAGGAGAGGTTCTAGACATTTATATTTGATTTCCTCTAGCCTGAACTTTTAAGTGAATCAATACAGCAATGCTAAATAGGCTTAAATGTGGGGGACTATTCAGTAAAGAGTGAGAATGATGTTCAAATGCATCAGGCTTGAAAAGACTTAATACAGGCTGAATTGGCCTGTGGGGAACATCTCATGGAGCGTTTTCAGAGATGCTCTTCCTGGTTCTAGGCAACCACATGGGACCTTTCCGGAGTGTTTCCAGCTATTTGATGTGTCAGTGCTAAAAGGCATTTGAGTTCTAACATGTTGAGACAAACTGAGAGGTTCCTTAGTCCTTCCCCATTTTTTGATATCAAGAGGGAGGAGCGGTGCTGCATCAGTTAAAAGAAAAGCAGTTTCCAGCTCTCTTCCTTTGACTCCTCAGGTTGCCTTATGTAACTCTTAGATTTTTCAGTGGTGGCTGAGGAAAGACTGGACTTTCTCTGCCTCAGTATCATGGTGACTGTGTCCACGTGGCAGCTAGTGTGGGAGAATTCAACTAGATGAGTTTACTCCTGGATCTGTGGTTGCCTTTTTCAGTTTTGTGTTTATTCTTTCCTGATATGAACATAGTGTCTATCCCAATGGAAGCACGCAGACTTAGAAGTGACCTTGTGAATTTGAGAAGTCTAGAGTCCTGCATCCCAAGGTGAATTGATAATTAATTTATGAAATGAGGCAAGCACACCTGGTCCTTTTAGGAACTCACTGGGAAAGACCATGATTGGCAGCAGGAAACAGGGTGGCAGTCACACTTTAAACACAGAGATAAGAGATGAAAAGTGGGGAGGGATATAGAAGTAGCAGCTTGGGGACTGGAGAATGGAATGGTGAAGGAAAGCAGTGTGAAGAAAGAGGATAGGTGGAGGAGAGGGAGAAAATATCACTCATACAGCTGAGGATTAGGGTTGGAAGCCCTAGGCAGCATGAACCTGATGAAGGTGGCAGACTGAGGGAAGGGGTGGGGAGTTTGAATTCTCATTCTTACAGTGTTTTTATTTTGGAGGGGGAGGTAAGCCAACTTCTGTCTGTGTGACCTTGAGGTTAGTTTGTTGACAAATCCAAATCATCTCAGTCACCACCTCAGAGTTATCAACATCTTTCAGATGTTCTGTGGACCTGTGGAGGTCTGGATTTTGTCTGGAATTTACATACAATAAGACCAGAACCTTCAGAAGCAGTACCTGGGTGGTTTCCCCTGATTTGACACATATTACCAGGATATGAATTTTAGCTAGTATATGATGCAATTTGTAAATTACTTTCCTTTGATCTTTGCTATGGTTTGTATGTGACTTCCAGGCTTCCTTTTGCAATTTTATTTCTTGCAGTTGCCCTTTTATCCTAGCTGTTTATGAACTTCCTTACTATATTGACTAGAAGAGGGAGTTGATCAGAGGGACTGGAATGTGATAGAATTTTAACAAAGGAGATGTAATTGAATGATAGCAGGGGAGGAGCTCCAGGCAACTTCTCTAGTGTTCTTGGGAAGGAAGATCTCCAACGAGAGAATTAACCCATGTGGAGCATTTCTTTTGTATGTGAGAGTAAATACTTGTCCCATACCTGATTTATATTTATGTTGAATATTTTTCTACTCTTCCTTTGGTGGAAACCATGAACTATAACCTCAACTGTAAGTAAAATCTACAGTGGGGTGCTAGGATGGAGGTTTAATTAGCCAAAAAGCATGAAAATAGGGAACCCATTCTTATGTCATTAGAGGTAGGATCCTGGTACCAAACATGGGTCAACCTACATATTGGGTTCAGACAAGAGTGAGTGCATGTACTACTTCAGTACCTGTGGGTCAAGCGACTGTTCCTGAGTTTGGAAAACAATAATGTTTTTAGTTTGGGATAAGACTTTCACTAAATAACAAGATCCCATCGATATGCAATAGATTGATTATTCACAAGTCTGTATGCTTGCCTGTCATCTAATAGTTTCCCATATACTCCAATTATGCTGGGAACCTGGGAGCTAAACTCTATTGTTTCTACACTGCTGAAGGAATGTAAACCCAAACATAGGTCTCCAGATACACAGCAACCTTTACAGCCTGGGGCAAAGCCCAAGATTATCATGCCCTATCTCACGCTCCTGCTCTTACTTGTTGTTTAGTTAATGAAAACTGCTGCTAGGATGTGTGTGTGTGTGTGTGTGTGTGTGTGTGTGTGTGTGTGTGTGTGTGTGTGTACAGATCTGACAGGGCTATTTTGAAGCACTTGCCTTAAAGAAGACTGTTTTATAACTTTCTCTGTTAAGAGGAGAGAGAAAAAGGTGTTTGTCCTTAATGAACAAAATGAAATTTGAAGATGTTTTGCTCCGGCAAGTTTTCTTTTACTGAGTGAGAAAATGCCACAATGTTTTACAATAATCTCACTGATGAAGACAAGAAGCTGTGAATAAGGCTCATTCATAGGACGGACATCCTTAGTCCTCTTTTTTCTTTTTTTGATCAGTCCCACTGCTTATGCAGGCAAAAAAAAGTAATCTTAACAATTAAGCTTACTAGGTATGCTGAGGTATGGGCTCTGGGGAAATCTACTTTGAATTGCCAAGATTAATGGGAAAAGAAATTTTAAAATTTCCTAAAACAAGCATAAAAAAATACTAAAATGATTTTGGAAAACTCAATTTATGTTTTCATTTGAATAAAGGGAAAATAGAGAAGCAGTAATCCATTTTTATGTTTTTATTTCACTCAGGGATGCTGATCAAATCAAATTGACATGATTTAAGTTATAAACCTAATGGAGAAGTGTAGTTCGTAGTTTATATCTCTCTGCATTTAGAACTGGGACTTGAATATCTAGTGTTATTGGATAGAAAGTGTGAGGGATCGAACATAAGTAAGGAGAGATTTTAGAAAATCTCACATCTACTATCTTTTTTGGGGTTTGGGAAGAGCTGGACTTTGGGGAGGTGTGGTAGGAGTGGAGTTTGGTGAAGACAGTGTTGAAAAATATTCAGTTCAGTTCAACTAATACTTATTAAGTATCTAATATATGCAAAAAACTATATTGGTCCAGGAGACTGGAAGATATAACAATAAACCAGTCCTTATTCTCAAATACTTTACATTCTGATGGAATATGCAGCATAAATGAATGAATGCATACATGAAAGAAAAGCATTTATTAAGCACTTGTTATGAACCAAGTCATGTGCTAAGATGTGAGGGTATAAAAAGAACACAATCCCAGTTCTCAAGGAACTCAGACTCTACTTGGGGAATTCAATACAAGATCAATTTGTTGGTCAGTCCTCTCAGTCATGCCAGACTCTGTGATGCCATTTGGGGTTTTCTTGGCAAAGATACTGGAGTGCTTTGCCATTTCTTTCTCTAGCTCATTTTATAGATGAGGAAACTGAGGCAAAGAGGGTTAAGTAACAAGATAAATAAATGGAAGGTATTCTGAGAGGAGAGAGAGCACATTCCTAGGGATACAAACAGACAAAACAAGACAGTCCATGCTCCCAAGGAGCTCATAGGGGAGGTGACACATATAAGAGCTAACAGCTGCAGTTAGACAGAAAGGTCCTCTGGTTCTTCAGATGCATAGTCAAAACAGATGGTAATGTGTCTTTTAAAATGCTCTTTACAGGGGCAAAACAGATGGTAATGCATCATTTAAAATGCTCTTTACAGGAATCAAGGTGGTCCATTAGTGGAGTACCTGATGACCTGAGTTCAAACTTAGCCTCAGACACTTACTATGGATGTGAACTTGGACTTCTCATTTAATCTCAATCCCTCCAAAAAATACTATTTATATTCATCAAACCACAGCTATTTCTGAAATTAGACCATTTGACAATGCCAAGAATTTTCTTTTCCCAGTCTTCAGTCATTGTGGATGCTGAGTAGGAAGATATACCACCTACAGGTATGTTCCTACATGTAGAAAGATATACCTACCTACAGTAGGAAGTATACCACTTACAGAAGCAGTTACCAGGTTCTGTCTTCACACAGGTTGATTCTCTGGAAGATGGCATAAGAGGTTGGGCTGGAAACTGAACCAGTTGTCTGGATGCATTGCCATTGCCAAGGTTCTTGGGCTTGAGGTCCTGGGGTATCTCCATCAGGGTAGTGGTAGTTGAGGTGGTGATGATCATTCGATTTGTTTGACACAAGATCTCTCCAATATCTTCCTCAAGATACGTTGTTGTTTCATCTAGATTGGCTTGCCTGTGAAGTTATCTGACTATGGCCCCAGATGCAGTGGAAGACCTTGGTCCTTTTTTCTAATACCTGCAAAGGCTTAGCCCAGTGCCTGGCACATAGTAAGTGTTATATAAATGTTATCAGCTACTACTACTACTACGACGACTACTACTACTACTACTACTAGTACTACTACTACTGGTATGGGTGAAATATCTCTTGGGTGAGTTCATGTAGTAGGTAAAGGCTGCCAAATATATATTTGTCACAATGCAGTAATTATAGAGGTAAAAACCTAGGTTTTCTTATCATGTTCAAGGATAGGTTCAGGACAAAAAGAAAATCTGAACAATTATGAGGATGCTGACAAAGCTTCTTATAGAAAAATTATATCAGAGGGATGGAGAAATAATTCATTTAAATATCGCAATCTTGTACATTTCTGTTAGGCCATAAAAGTTAGAGAAGTTAGATCCGTAATCCTATACTTTCCTCAATGTCATAAAAATCTAATAAGCTTAGTTAAACAGTTATATATTCCTTAAGGAAACAAATCTCAATAAACAAACTCTATAGGTAAACTGAGTCAGGTTACAGATTAAACTCCATTTAGAGTTTTTACAAATAGGCTGATTGAGGAGGAGGATTTACCTGTCACCAAAGAGTCAGAGTCAGTTGAGATTATTTCTCTGGCCTCTTATCTAAGGATTGTTTGAGGTTCTAAGTAAATTTTCACATCCCATGGAACAGATT
>CM053771.1:357722894-357784655 GCA_028658325.1 Potorous gilbertii
GGAGAGTTGGAACACTAATTCATTGTTGGTGGAGCTGTGAACTGATCCAACCATTCTGGAGAGCCATTTGAAACTATGCCCAAAGGGTTACAAAAATGTGCATACCCTTTGACTCAGGAATATCACTTCTAGGACTGTATCCCCAAGAGATCATAAAAATGGGAAAGGGTCCCACATGTACAAAAATATTTATAGCAGCTCTGTTTGTGGTGGTCAAAAACTGGAAATCAAAGAGATGCTATTAATTGGGGAATGATTGAATAAATTATGGTATGTGAATGTAATGGAAGACTATTATGATATAAGAAATGATGAACAGGAAGATTTCAGAGAGGCCTGGAAAGGCTTATATGATCTGATGCTGAGCAAAAGGAGCAGAACCAGGAGAACTTTGTTCACAGCAACAACCACAGTGTGTGAGGATTTCTTCTAGTAGAGTTAGAACTTCATTGCAATGCAAGGACCTAAAAAATCCTCAGTGGTCTTACAAGAAAAAATGCCTTTCACATCCAAAGAAAGAACTATGGAATTCAAATGCAGAATGTAGCAGATCATCTTCTTTTGTATTATGTTTTGGTTTGTTATGTGATTTCTCCCATTCATTTTAATTCTTCTATATAACATGACTATGGTGAAAATGTATTTAATAGGAATGTATGTGTAGAACCTATACAAAATTGTATGCTATTGTGGGGAGGGAGGTTGAGGGAGGGCAGGGAAGGAGGAAGAGGGAGGGGGTAAAATCTAAGTTATATGGTAGTGATTGTATAACACTGAAAACAAAAAAAAACTAATTGCTGTTCCTTTAAGGGTAAGAAGCACCCCAAGCTCATCTCCAAAGTTCTGTTACCTTGCTAACAAATAGTGCGGCATGTTTGTAGGCACTAGGGAAGTAGCCAGCAGATAGGGTGAGAATGAATATAAATGATAGAGTGGGTTTTACCCCACTCTATGATGAGATGGAATGAGATGGAATGAGATCACTTATATAGGTAGAGAGATTAACCTCGGTAAGGAGTAAAGCCATCATACTGGCTTAACAGTGAAAAGAGATGAGAAAGAAGAGAGAAGAGCAGCAAATGAGCCCAATTTTTTCTATAAAAGATGAGACACACTTTTCAACCAAGACAGTGGGAGCCATGGGAGATTTAAGGAATTGGATATCCAATAGACATCTTAAACTAAACATGTCCAAAACTGAATTTATCATATTTCCACCTAAACTCTCCCCCATTTAAAAGGGTGTATAATAACTGCCATTATAATTTAATAAAAACATTGTGAGGTAAGCTCACCTCCTATAGGTTGACAGAAAGCTTCTTTGGGGCATTTCCCATTGCAAATAGGATGACAGGGATAGCATGTCCCTCATCATATTCCCACATAGTTTTAATTTTCTTTTGTCAGGTCTCTATATTTTAGAAGTTTTTTTCATCTCATATTTTAAAAAATATGACTATTCAGCATGATGTAGTACTATAAATTTATTATTCTTGAATGTTTACAAATCAATATTATATATAGACACTTATGTACATAATAATGCCCTGGTTCCAATACAGTTTATTTGCTGAATTCTCAAGGACATTATAGAGTACTATCTCTAGAATGGGAGTTTGCCATTTGTTCCTTTATAAAGGATAGCAAGCTTATGGTATATAATTCTAGCCCCCTGGTTGTATCTCCAAGGTATCTACGAGAAGCTAAATTTTTGCATCCTACTATGATATATGGAATTTTCTCTGTTATACTGTATAATACCAATCAACCAACAAGCGTTGTTTCCTAAAGGATAAACTTTTGGTAATTGCTGGTGGAAATGTCCTGATCTTGAGTTGCTATCACAATTCCCTCCATTTGTGTAAACAAATCCAAATGATGTCCATTTTCTCAATTTGTTGTTGTTGATGTTGACACATGGCTAGTTGGTTGAGTTTTGGTGGATGTCATCCATGAAGTGATTCCATTCTTGGAACATGTCCATTTCATGGTGTATTGGTGGCATGGTACCAAGAACATTCTTCCTTTGCCTTTCTGGTTTGGCTTGTTCGGTCCTACCTTTACTTGCATACTGGCTAACTGGGAGATTCTCAAAGTGGAATTCTCTCAAGGTACTAGGGGCAACCATGCTGAGTGGAGATACTCCTACCACTTACACCGTAGCTCCTAAACCTATATTGACTTCTCATTGAACAAATCAGCCAAGATGAACTGTATTAACTCTCAGACAGAATATCTCCTAAACAGAAGTTAAAGCAAGAATAATTAAAACATAATATTCTATCCATAAACTGCGAATACTCCCTCCCCTCCCCACCCACCTTAGCACACATTGGAGGGAAGTGAGCACAAACTTACTTACACATATCCTAGTTGCAACTCTAGAATTTAAGCCTTGATGTCTTTTGTTTTCTTCAGAAACAGTCTGAATAACAATTCATGGGTGGGTGGACTTACTTCTCTTACCATCTTTCCTTCCTCCTTACTACTCTGCTGGACACCATTGGCTAAACACTTTTCTCTGGGCCTCTCCCCTCTCCTCATGGGCTTTTCTGCTACTGTCCCTCCTTCTGGTCTGTGAAAGCAAGGTTAAGCTCTTTCAGAGAAATAGAAAGTCTGGGATCTATAGAATATTTCCAAGTCTTCTCCTTTGAGTAGATTCTCAGGATTTTCCACTTCTCAGGCAGAAACTGTCAGAACAGAGTCTAAACTTTTTTCTAGAACTGACTGAAGGTTTGTGCCAAGCTCTCAGTTTAGCTCCATTACCAACCCATCTCACCTCTGACCCTTAAGTTCAGCTGCTCAACTTCCCTCCAGACTCAGCATTTCTGTAATCCCAAGGCTCAGGTCAACCATCAGAAGCATATGGCAAATCCTTTTTTGCCTCCTTTCAGCTATTCCACACAGCAGGTGACAGCATAGTCCTCCAACACAACTGGATGTCTCTCCTCATCCCATTTCTAAGGATTACTATCGAACCCAGATCTGAAGCCTACTCTGACCTCCTCAGATCACCCCTACTGCTCCAAAGTAAGGTCTCTTGTTTTAAATGTCATGGTGAGAAACTATGCCAGTCAAATCAGAGCTAGGTAGTATACAGCTGTCTTATACTCATCAAAAAATTCTAGGTATCTATGTTTCCCAGCTATCAGCCTCTGAATCTTCATGTCAGTCAAATGAGTCCTTATGTCGGTAAATTCAATTTTAGGAAGCAGATTGCTTTGACCATCTTTGTTTAAGTGGATGGCTTTTCTATGTGGTTTATTTCTCAGTGTGTTTATCACAACTGTCCTTGTTGCTACTCTTGTTAAATGAATAAAAGTCCAGATCAGAAAGGGGCACCATCTTACAATAGAATCTATCTACAGATAAACCACTTTCAACCATATTTAACAAATTCAAAGATATATATGTGTTGTCAGGCTTTGCTATTGTTCTGTGAAGACATTATATATTCACGTCACTCAACTTCAACTGGACTGTCACTAAAAGCAAGGAGATAATTTTACTCCTTCCTCGTTGATTCCTCATTTTACTGCTCATAGCCATAGAAGCAATTCCAGATTTTCTCTTCACTCCCTCACCTTCCCCTCTTAGTTATCTGCTAAGGACTTCACCTTTTACTTATTGAGAAAGCTGAGACTTTCCTGTGTGAACTTCCTATGCCTTCTCCCCTTCTCTTCCTCTTACCGTTTGACATCATCCCCTACTCTTTCTTCTTTTCCCCAAGTCTGACAATACGGTGACCATCCTCTTTGCTAAACCCAGTCCCTATATATGTGCACTTGATCTCATTCCATCTCATTTTCCCTAGCATATTATCTAGTAATCTTCTGACTCTCTAATGCTCAACTTTGCCCTTTCTGCTGGTTGTCCCCTATTTCCTTCAAGTACTTAGCCTTTAAAAAACCTTTCCCAGATCCTATCATTCCCCTCAAGCTATCACCTTATTACGTCTCTCCTCCCTGTCCTAGACAAATGTCTAAAAAGATCTGTCTCTCCTCATTACAGGCATTTCTTCTTCCTTTCACTTTGAGTGAATCCAAACTTCACAGAACAAATCCGTTTAATAAAAAACCTTGTTCTGTAAAACTTGGATTCAGTCAAAGGGCCACACTGGAGAATCTAGAGGGTCACATGTGGCCTCCAGGCCACAGGCTCCCCACCTCTGCACTAGGGGAAATTTCAGGTACCCTTTGGTACGAGGACACAGAAAAAATTTGCTTGAACTTCCAAGGGAATCACCTACTGTGCCAGGACCCTTGGAGAAAATTTATTTTGCTCCCTATAGAAAAATCCATTTAAAGATTTTTGCCTAACCCTCTTTTCTATGTTTCGGTGATCACTGGAGATAATTTGGGTACTCAATACTGTTGTATGGCCTGGGAGGAATTTTATAGTTTTAAATCCACTCTCTGAATGGGAATGGGAGGAGGGTCATAGTGGAAGAGCAAGAGATTGAGTGCTTAGCCTAGTAACATCTCCATCCCACCCCACTCCCATCCAGAGCTGTTTTGCAAGTAGTCAAACAAATTGATTTGGTTTCTTAACTGATGATAAGAGAGTAACTTCCAGTTGACCTCAGGCCTCTGATCCATGTGGAGAAAAGCCCCTATGGCTTTAGAATCTCTGGAGATTAGTTTTCTTTTTCTTTTTGTAGTTAACCAATGATTAACCTGGGTTGTTGGGTTGTTGGGGGATGGAGGTCCTAAATACAACCCCCTTAAGTAGGAAAGGCAGATGAGTATCCCAATCCCCCCTAGACCCCAATGGCAGGTCTCTTGGTAGCACTTTGTGTGCAAATGAGTCCAGAGTAAAGGGGTCCCTCTGTGGGAGTGGGAGAGAAACCCAGACATCCTGGATCCAGTTGTCTAATGTTACTACACAGTCAACCAAGTCAAATAAGTATTTTTTTTTCTCAACTGAAAGGTGGGAAGGTAATTTCTAGTAACACACACCTCCCCCCCAAACACACACACAAATCCCTAATTCCTACAATGAGTTCCTCTTACTCAAGGGACCTTATAAGGAAGTGGTATCAAATTCAAAAAGGAATGGGGACCACCAACCCACAAGAGGGAGTGTTATAGGACATGCAGCCAGTGGCCTATGTGTTTGGCACCTCTGCTGTAAGGGATGAGGCCCTTTGAGGAGGGAAACTTGATTTTCTTTCCTTTTTTTTTTTTCATGTTCTTTACTATTTGCAATTTAGAGGACTCTTTTACAAGCACAGAACAGGCACCTAACCCATTAGAATATTGTATAATTACATTTGGTTGTTAAATTGTATTATCATGTTTGGAAGTGTAAAAGAATACTAATTATCAGATTTCATTTTAAACTGAGACATGCAGGCTTTTCCCAAGACTTTTTGGGACAAGGTACCAGCGAGGGCAGTCAAAAGGCATAATTCAGAACTTCTCCAAGTCACTAAAGAGCTATCCAGGATTGAGGACTATGGACTTTACCAAACACACTCCAATAGATTTGCTGAGGACAGTGAATATTAAAACTTGAGGGAGCAGGGACAATTGAGGAAATCAATCAAACCATCCTCCCCTTCCTTCCCCCATGTCAAGATGCTAAGTAAGTCCAGTTATCTTAACCAGGTAAGAAGGCTTCTGTATTGAAGCAATCAATCATTGACATTAGAATGAGTTCAAAAAAGACCTTGTTCACTTTGAATGACTTGCACAGAAGTGTGTTTGGTTTGTATGAGGCAATTTGGTCTGGAGTCATTTTTAGCCTGTGGATCTAGGGCCACTTTTAACCCAAGAGATTTGGATATATAGCAGTCAGGAGTAGCGTGAGCTTCAACTAAACTCCTGAAGGAATGTAGTAGCCACATTCTGGGGCCCTCAGTTGTCAGTGTCAGTGGGAGGGATAGTCATCACAGAGCATATTTGGAATACAGTTGTTGTCCCCTCTATTAGAAAGCAAGCTACTTAAGAACTGGAAACTGAATGGGAATGTGATGGAGTATTACCATGCAGTAAGAAATGATGAAAGGGGTGGCTTTAGAAAAACCTGGGCAGACCTGTATAAACTGATGCAAAGTGAAGTGAGTGGAACCAGAACAACTTTTACAACACTGTAAAGACAAACAACTTTAAAAGACTTAGAAACTGATCAACACAATGACCAACCACAATTCCAGAAGATTCACTATGAAACATTCTCCCCTCTGCAGATAGAAAAGTGACATATTCATCGTGTATACTAAGGCATACATTGTTTGGTTTTGGGGGTTTTTTTTGCACAAGGCTAATGTGGGAATTTGTTTGACTTGTCAATACATATGTTTGTAACAAGGGAAAAATGAATGTAAATTATTTGAAAGTTGAAATTGTTTTGTTCTTTATGTTTGTATCCTCAGTATCCATCACAGCACCTAGCATATAACCAGACTTAATACTGTAATTGACCTTGATTGAATAGTTGATCAAAGCAAAGTCTGTTTCTTCCAAAAGAATTTTTGTAAAATTTTATTCTATTTATTGTGTGCTCTGAGAATATCTATCAATCTTCTTCCTCTTTTTTAACATGGAAGTGTTAGCTTTTCTCTAGCTACCTTGGGGAGATCAGCCTTAGGTTTAAATAATATTGTAGAGATCTTTGTTTTCATACCTTCTGGGTTTATTGTATCCCATTTTTTGCTACCAAAAGTATGTGTTAGGAATGGCAGTATGTAGGTTTTCATTGTTCTCAATTGTTCTTTCCTTTATATTCTGCTTTTAGATCCAGCTCTTGACATACACTGTCTCAGCTTTTTCCCCTAGAGTCTTTTGCTTAGTGAGTCTTGCCTGGAGAAGATGAAGTATCTAAGTATCACTTTTGTCTTTTAGTTCTATTTCTTGTCCAGATTCAATCTCACAACTTTCGATGCCTATTCTTCCCTTGATATCATTAAGAATTTTATATTTTTTGAGTCCAAGTGACATTGTTATAGTTGGAGAAAATTTCCATGAGATGATTCTGCTGTTAATGTGCTTTTCAGGGGATCCATATGACTTTCCACAATCCCTATGTCAAATAAATTACGTTTTGTTTTGTTTATTTAACAGTTCTGTCTTTGACTTGAAAATCATAGTTCTATTCAGGAGTAATAATGTAGGTTTAAGGATAGGCAGAATCATAGTGAATTTAAATGATTTCCCTAAAGATATTGCATGTTATATCAATTGCACTTGACGTTAATGTGTTGGTAGCATGTTTTAAATAGATAACAGTTTCCACATGAACACCAAATACTTGCAAATTCTTATAATGTTTGGATCTCTTGATATGCTTTCAATAAAGTGCATGAATAAACCACGCATGGGGAATTAATTCAAAGGTTTAGGGATAACCAGTAAAGACACATGAATATTGTAGGACTTTCAGGCAGCTTATTCGGTCATTATGCCCTTGCTGTTGCTTGCAGTAAATGACTATGCCATGAGTGCAGAACTGAGACAAAGGTTTGGAGAGAATCAATTAAAAGGCAAATGGGTGACTTCTTCAATCACCTAAAATCAATCATGAGCTGCTCTTTTTACCCTCTGACCCTTCTGAGCACATCTTTGCTTGTCTACCAATATTGTTTTCTTTTAAGTGTTTACAATTATTTTTTCATTGATACAGGCTGTGAATGAATTTCATGAATTATATAACTAAGGTTACTGATGTTCTGATTTTTTGGTGAGAAATATATAATACCTTCTACTAAGAAAAAAATAGGATTGCACCCAAGAAAAACGTTGGAGAAAAGTATTACCAGTACTTCTTACAACACTGTGAAGGGCCCACTGTGTGGCCCTCATGCTATCCCATTTTGGAGGAAAATCAGAGTTTCTGTCACCTTCCTTGACACTCTCATTCTATCATTCACTATATCAGTATTATGTCAACTTTCTACTGCTGTACTGCTACAACTTGCATTTTAACTATGTCAGAGTTCTTGGACCTGAGAGTTTCTATATCCTCTTTGTTTTCTGGTGTTCCGTGTCACCTTTAATCCTTTTGTTTTTCAAGCCTGCATACTATAGTTATTGATTGGTGTGAATTATTTACTTTCTTCTTTGCTCTGCTTTGGCTTCTTATCTCAAACTTTTGGCTTTCACTTTTAATTGTTGATTAATGGTATCAAGAATGGCTGCTCCTTTTCTTTTTGTATAACTTTAATTGGGCTATGTAGTGTCCAAGGTTTTTTGTCTTATTTTAGTTTTTTGTTTGTTTCTGCTTTTTTTACTATGTGAACTATCTAGGAGTGGGGAGCTCGTGGCCTCAAGGCCACATGTGGCCCTCTAGGTCCTCAAGTGTGCCTCTTCTCTGTCAAAAGGCTGCAGCCAAGGACCTGGAAGGCCACATGTGCCCTCAAAGCCACAGGTTCTCCACTCCTGGTCTAGATAGTATTATAATTCTCCAGGGTGTTTCTCTGTCTGTAATAATTTTCTCAGTCTACTGAGAAAATCTACTGCCTTGGCAATAGATGATCCATATCATCAATAGTATTCCTAGATAGTTCTATCTCTGTTCCTTTGGTCCTTACCATGGCAACTGCCACAGCATCTTGTGTTCAGGTCCTGAATGAGTGTACACTCTCTGTAAGCTGCTAAAGCTTTGAAATGCACTAAGACTTTTAGGACATTCATAATCAATTAATAAATATTTGTTAAGCTCTTACTATGTGTCAGTCATTGTGTTAAGCATTAGGGACAGGCTTTGAAACGAATAGGCCTTGGCAACAGATTGAATATGGGACGTGAGAGATAGTGAGTAATCCAGGATAACTCCTACATAGTGAATCTGAGGGAGTAGGAGGATGGTGCCCTCTAAAATAATAGGGAAGGTAGGAGGTGGGGAAGGCTTAGGGGGGAAAGTAATGAGAAAATATATTTGTTCATGACAGTTATAGCAGATTCTAGCTTTTTTAAAAAATTACTGTTTTGCTGTAGTTCATCTGTTAATTAAATTCATGCCATCAAACTCAAAAAAGGGCTTCAAAAGATAGTCTAACACTAATAACAATAGTAGCTAACATTTATATAATGCTCACTATGTTCCAGGAACCATGCTAAGCACTTTACAAAAAATCATCTCATTTCATGCTCACAACAACCTTGCTAGGAAGGTTCTATTTTTATGCCCATTTTACAGATGAAGAAACGGGAGTAAACAGAAGCTAAGTGACTTGACAGAGTCACACAGCTGGCAAGGGTCAGAGGCTAAATTTGAACTCTGGTTTTCCTGACTCCAGGTCCAGCACTGCACCACCTACCTGCCCTAAGAATGCCCATCTCCTCTTGCAAATCATTTAGGCTTTCAGAATTACTTTTGCTTTCCATTCATTATTAAGTAGTACTTCTGGAGTTTGTGTGGTGTAAATTCTCTATGCCTTTAGGTTTTGTATCTTTTCCGTTTTCAAATTTAAATAGCTCTGCCATTTCTACTTTTATTTCACTTAATCTGAGTTTAGGAATTTGTGATTGCTCTATATTGATCCACAAGGTTAACGTGCAGCTTGGAGCTGAGATCACATTGACAAAAAGCAGTGGGAACTCCTTGCCTGTAACTGATAAGATCTCTTTGCCATTTTTATAATATAATACCAATGCATATTAAAATATTTGTAACATGTATAAGGTCTGAAAATCCTCATCCCAATTCCCATCCTCACAAACAAGTTGGGTTCCCAGAGCTAGGTTGGCTCCATCAACTCCTCGGTATCCTAAGGATACCTGTAAAGTGTCAGAATTGATTTTCTCTACTGCTGTCAGCTCAAGCCCCCACCAATGCACTTTCTCCAGAAAAATTATCAGTTAAGAATTAAATAACTTTTACAAGAGGTATTTACTAAGGTGGTCTTATAAGAAGAGTTGGTGTAAAACATCCCCTCAACCATCTCTGACTCATTCTCCCACAAGTACATACAGACTCCAAGGGAAAGTGAGCTCAGGCATAATGAATGCATTTGGCAAAGGGGTAACTCATAGCTCCTGGTTACTCCCATTTTGGAGTTGCTCAAGTGTAGACACCCTAACATACACAGAGGGACTTGCTACCACAAATTCTTAGATCTTCATTCACAAAAGAACAGCAACTTTCAAGGAGTTAACAATCAACTTTAATCAACTTTAATTTAACTTTAATCAAGCACATGTATCATTCCTTTAACCAGCACATTTATCATTCACCTAGTTCAGGGAAGTTAGCACCGTGAACTTCGAAGGAAATGTAGAGAAATAAGAGATCAACAGATATGGCTTCCTCTACCTGAATTCAATAGATAGGTCCAAACGTCTGATGATAGCTATTGTTGCATTGTGTCCGTGCTTTGTTGCCAAAAAAGACCATGCCGTCAGAGAAATGATGACATGACTTGAACTTGACTGTTTTTGAGTGAGGGAGGGCTGTACAAGTCACCAGCCTCATTTCTCCTCTGAAGTCATTTGAGTCCGGTGACCAGATATATTCATTAGGATGACTGGAGATGTCCCAGGATGCAATGGGAGACTTTGGCCCCTTTAGGCCAAGGTCTATTCAGGTACTCACTTAGGGTGAGGTAACACCCATTCAGTGAGTAGGCCTGTTTAAGAAGTAGCCAGGGGATGGCCTCTATAATGAGGCAAAGAACATTACTACATCAGGCTAGGAGAGAAACAGCAACAGTTATTATTGATAATCACTCAAGCTAGGAGGGTCCAGAAAACAGCCCTTAAGTGGAGCTTGGGCTGGGGCTTAGTGTTGTCCAATCTATGGCCTTCAGAGTACAGTAGGTTAAGCACTGATATCTGGGTTTTCAAAGCTGGGAGGTTCCTTTAGCAGCTTCCCAGAGTCCTCATCTGACCAAATACACACTTCCAGTCGGTAAGCCCCGAAGTAAAATCTCAACGCAGAGTATTTGTAGCTTTTTTAGAGCCAGAGAGCATCACAACCCTTGAGAACAAATGCCTCATTAACAAGAGATTTAGGCCTTCCCACAAATCTTCCCTAGTCAAACTCCCCTTAATGAACAGGCCCATTAATGGCTGGGGAAGATCTTTAATCACATTAAAATAATTAAAGACATATACTGTTTCTAGTTAAAGAAACTTATTTCTGTACTTCACTCCTTGTAAAGACTCTTGATTGATAAAGGCAAGATTCAATCAGAGGTGCTTGATTATACTAAAACAAAAACAGCAAAAGATTCTATTTTGCTTGCCATTCTCTTAATGATGAACAATCTGCTTCCATCTCTCCTTGACTCCCAATGCCAACAGAGCTGTCAGCAGATCTGGGGGTGCTGTCTATAACACCTCTAGGAAGACTTCAAAGTTCAAGTGTTCTTCTCTGTTCAAAAGAGTATAGGAAGGAGATCTGGCCAGGCTGAGATCTCTCCTCCTCATTCCCATTTGCCATAATCTCTTCTTAGAACTCCATACTTACTCCAATTTCTCAAATTCAATTTCTTCCCAACTTGCTTGATAATGTATGTATTATCCCTGTCCTTCTGTATTTTTTTTATCTTGGCCTATCTGAACATGATTCTTGTGGGAGTCATTCTCATCTGAAGGCTTTTTCTAATTTAGGCTAAGGACTTTTGATTCATTAATTGACTGAATGAGACATATTCTCATCTAGTTAAGAAACCAGAGCTAAAATAGGTTTGGTGTGGCTTCAGTCCCTTCCTTACACTTTCATAACTTTAGCCCATTTAAAATGAACTCTTATTTTGCTTGTTTTACTGGGAAACATCATCTGTACCAAAGCATTTTCAGCAAGTGGGGTAATGATATTTCTGATTTCTTCTAATGTATCTTGTTTTCTTTTGTCATCAGAAAATGCCAGTTGGGTGATACATAGGACTGGACCCAGAGTCAAATATATCCAAGTTCAAATCTTGCTGGTATGACCCTGAACAAGTCCCTTAATTTCCATCTTCCTCAGTTTGTTCATCTGTAAAATGGGGATAATAGTGTCTATCTCCCAAAGCTGTTGCAAGCACCAAATGAGACAATATTTGTAAAGTCCTTTGCCAACCTTTAAGTAGTTTGTAACTGCTATTTTGTTATATTTATTTATCATCATCATTATTTCTTAGATTCATAGAAGCAGTTGGCTAGTTTACTTTCCTAATCAGTGGTACGGCCAGCAACCAACTGACTGATTTTTTAGTTTTCCTATGAAGTCTTTATAGTTCCTGCAGAAGCCTCAAGACACATGAAATCCCCACTGCACATCACCAGGGCTGGTATTCCACTTTATCATTGTCCTGCCCCCACAACATGGGTGATGGATCAGTCTATAAGACAGTGATGAAGATGATGGTGATTGACAGGTTCCCAATTTCCTGTGGACTTTATTTCTGTGAAGCATTTTTCATTTAATGGGTCTCATTGGAACAGGCAACTCCCTTTAAACTCAGTGTTCAGGAAAATAACAGCTACATTTACAGCCCTCAGTAAATAATAACAAAGAACCTAAAGTCACAAGTGTAAAAATTGGCTACAAGGTGCTAAACTTAAGTGCTCATATATAATTAAATTCCATCAATGATGTCAAGTTATATTCAAAATACTCTTCCAGAAATGCTTTCTCTTCTAAGCTGTGGTTTGGGGTTTGGTGTGCTTTTTCACACATCGACCCAGAAACAAAAGTGTCTGTCACAGCATTTGTTTCAAAAGGGCAATTAAAACATCCTGAATCCAGTATGACTGACTTCTAAGAGCCCTAGTGCTCCTGAAAATACTTCACTAATTACAGCCTAATTTAGTCACAGGGCCTAAACAAAAGCAGCCTGCCTGCCTGCCTCACTTATCATATGTGAATAGTGTTCAGTATTTCAAAATTCCACTCCATTATGAACCGTCAAGGCCCACTGGGCTCCATGTTCAATCATGGAGAGCACCAGTATGGATTCTCATGCAGATTTCTACTCCAGTTTGTGTCATTGACCCTGTTACTACCAGACCTTTCAGATACCTTTATGACAGTACTTTAAACTGCCTTAATTTTACCAACTGTTATGTGGGAAAAGAGAAAAGTGGACAACTTAATCCAAGATCACACAATAGTATGGAGGCTAAAGAAAATTGGCTCTCATTTATTACACGTGAAAGATAGGAAGGAGCATCTCAGGACCAACTAGAAAGATAGCATGCCATAGCAGAGAGAATGTCAGACGTCAGAGACAAGAGACATGAGAGGTTTGAATCCTTGCTATGCCGTTTTCTATCTCTGTGACCCTGGGCAAGTCATTTACCTCTTCTGCGTCTCTATTTTCTCATTCTGTATGTACGTGTGGGCTCAAAACCTGAAACAAATTTTCAACTGCACGTCCTTAGGCAAGAACATGATTGTGACCACATAGGGTCTTGTTTGGGGGCTTAGCCTCTGAGCTTCATACATTCATTCTTTCATTTATTCATTCAGAAGTAGTGGGAGCCATCTTACAAAGCACTCCTGGCAATGAACCTTCACCTTGGCCCCTTCTAAGGGGTCACATGCTCTGGCCCCTTACTAAAGGACCAGCAGTCCCTGGTTTTTCTCTGATGTGACTGGGACTTGTGTCAATGATGATTGGCGACTGAACCAAAAATGCTGCCCACTCTACAGGCCATCAGGAGGAAGGACAACTTCTAATGTCTCACATGACATTAGAGGCCTCTTTGTTGGACATACAATTTCTTGTGACATAGAGACCAATTATGAATCCTTCACAACCTTCAGGGAGGAGTCAGAGCATGTGACCTACCAGAAGGAGCCAGGGCTCAGTCCTTTTACTTCTGTCAGAGAACAAACGTTTGCTAAGTGCAGACTTTGTGCAGGCCCTGTGTTAACTGTTGAAGGTACAAAGACAGAATGAAACAGTCCCTGTCCTTAAGGAGAATGCCTTCTATTGCCTCATGTGTACAGAAAAATAAATGCAAAATATATACAAAGTTGATGCAAAGGAATTCCCATGGGGTGGGAGATTGGGGAATGGGCTTTCTGTTGGACACGGCACCTGAGTTGAGTTTTGAAAGAGGCTTGTGATTCTATGAGGCAGAGGTAAGGACAGAGTGCATTCCAGGTCTAGGGTAAAACTGAACAAAGTCACAGAGATAGAGGATGGAATGTCATGTATATGAAAGAGCAAGTGGACTGGTCTGACTGCATCATAGAGTATGTGAAGGAGAATGATAGGGAATAAGCCTTGAAAGATAGACAGAAACCAAGCATGAAAACCTTTAAATGTTTTCCAAAGAGTCTATGACTGATCCCAGAGACTACAAGGAGACATAGGAGATTCTTAAATAGTTGAGACATGTGGTTATACCTCCAGTTTAGGAATATTACTTTGGTAGCTGAATGGAGGATGAACTGGAAAGAGGAGAAATGAGAGGCGAGAAGACCATTTGAGAAGCTTAGATTTATTTGTGTTGCAGTTGAAAATTATTTTGCATCCTTAAAAACATGCAAGAGATCAGATTTGGGCTTTTCTATATAGCTGCTGTGAAAAAATTCCTCAAAATAAATTTTAGGGAGCATCTCCTCCAATTTTATTTTTGCTTAAGAAGACATATTTATCTTAGATATATTTATCTAAGCAAGCAAAAAGCCCAAGAGGTAAGGGTTTTGTCTCTCCTACCTACCCACATTCCCATCCTTTCACATGTATTTGTTGTTCAATTGGTTTCAACTCTTCATGACCCTATTTGGGGTTTTCTTGCCAAAGATACTGGAATGGTTTGCCATTTCCTTCTCTAGATCATTTTACAGATGAGGAAACTGAGACAAAAAGGGTTATATACTTGCCCAAGGTCACACAGCTAGTAAGTATCTGAGTCCAGATTTGAATTCAGGTTTTCTGACTCCACACCTGGTACTCTAGCCATTGATATGCTTCATCCAAGCCTTTTCAGACTCTGAGACTATCCTTATCAGTTAAACAAAGGGCCCTCTTAGTAAGTTCTGTTCCATCTTTAGATTCTTTTAGAGCTGAAAAAAAGTCAAACTGGCCCAACTCAGGTTCCCAAGTACAGTAGGGAACCTACTCCCCCTGAGAGATCCTTCCTGGTACTTCCAAATCCAAAGCTTTTCCCATTTGAACCTATAACATAGGAGGCAACCATTGGCATTGATGATTTCCAAGAGTTCGGTTTATTGCCTACTACATAATTGAAATGGAAACATTAGGTTCTTTTTGAATGGCAGCTGAGATGCACAAGAATCATAAAAGCATGGAACATAAGAATTAAAAAAAACCTTAGAAACAGTTTAGTCCAACACCTCCCCCATCGTACATGTGAGGAAACCAGAACCTAAATGGGGCAATGACTTGTTCAAGTTCTAAATTCCTGCTCCTCGAAATCTCCCCATATTCTCAAACTACTTCCCAACTAAACCCTTTGCTAGTGACTAATGAGAAGTGCAAGGGAGTGGAGTATTATCTCTCTTAATTCTCTTTACCAAGCTCATTGGCACCCTGCAGCTGGTGCTGCGTGTACTGGCCGCCACAGCTTGAAAATGCCATGACGTCACAGGCTCTGCTCTGTTAGCTATTGGCCTCTCTGTTGTCCTGGGCCACCTCCTCACCCTAAGCTGCTGGAAGGGGTGCCCAGGTGAAGAGTGGGCCAAGGTTATCTCCTGGATACTCACTGAGAAATAGTTAAAAGGATGGCAACCTATAGGAGAAAGAGAATTCAAAAGTTTAGACAACTTGTAGAAAGGAACCATCAATTGAAAAGCAATTTGTAATTTCCAAGGAAAGTAGGATCCTTCCCACACAATCCCCTTCAAAACCCTTGGACGCCTCAGTTTGGAAGGAACTAGCCCCAACAAGAAGTTACAATTAACAGTAATGAAGGAAAACAGTAGATATATCAAAATGCCATTTTGTGTCAGCTCAAGCTGCCCTCCCCAACTCGGTAGCAAGCAAGGACAGAATACTTAATTATTTCTTGTTCATAGCAATGACTCTAAGTCATCCAGTAGAGGTTCAACAGTATTCTACATATTCTATTTACCAAGGCAGGAAAGAATATTTCTTTACTATTTCCTTAAAAACCTCTTTTAAAAAAAAATAAGCAAAAGGGCAAGCTTCTGTTTTCAGAAAATTTCATTTATTTGTATTCATCCACATTCTTCGATTATATTGAATTAGTTGGAGGGTTGGGGTTTTTTTATTGTTTGGGGTTTTATTTGTTTGTTTGTTTTTATGTTGTTTCTGCCAGTGTGTTCCTGTTTATTTTTATTTCCTATGTAGATACTTCACACCCACTTTAAATATGACTACAAAGTCTAAAATTTTATAATGAGATCTATAAGTGACATGATAACAATGTGAAAAAGTTGTAATGCCAAATTGTCAAGATCAAAATTGTATAGAACCTTCAAAGTAATAGCTAGCATTTAATTTTTATCTATACTTTAAAGTGTGCAAAGTGCTTAACAAATATTGTCTCATTTTACCCTCACAAAAACCCTGAGAGATAGACAGTATTATTTTTCCCTTCTGACAAATGAAGAAACTGAAACACACAGAAGTTAAGGTATTTGCCTAGGATCACACAGCTTATAAGACTGAATTTGAATTCCAGTCCAGGACTCTATCCACTGTGCCGTCTAGCTGTCTCGCTTCAATATCTTACATATTGTAGGATCTACTGTAACAGATACCAGGAACAAGAAATTGCAATACATCCACTTACGGTGGATACCTGAAGTGCTACAAATAAGCATACATCTATTGCAGGGTGACCTTCCTTTTTAAAAAGACAAGTAAATCTCCAAACAGAGTGAAAAAAATGACTAGTTTCTGATCTGCCTGACTTCTCTAAACATTATTAGTTCCACAAAATGCATCTTCCCCCCAGGACAGCAAACTGTCATTTTCCAGTATCAAGTCCCTATGATTCTGAAGACACAGTTAGGTAGATAGAGAATAAAGATTGTTATTGATCAGATAAAAATGAAACAGACAGATTGAGACAGAGACAGAGAGACAGAGAGAAGCTAGCCCAAGTTTATTTATGGACACAAAAACTGAGTATATTCTCAATCATTTCTCACAATTCTCCTGCATAGACAATTCTCACTATTAAATTAGAAGTCAAGTTAATAATCTGACTAGTTTTAGTTTAAAAAAATGCATCCTTACCTCTAAACACTGGTTTATCACCTGGATTGCAGATTATATCCCAATTATCATTGCCTATAAAGTCATACATATCCTCTCTAATAAATGTCCACCCTTGGAAAAACTGCGAACTGAGCACAATTAGGCTACTGACCATTTAATCTTTCATTAGTAAGACTATAAATAAATTATAAGATCCTCAAGGGCAAAGTACCATTATTTTTATTCCTTTCTAATATTCTTTTGATTCCAAAACATTTATTAAGTGCCTACAATATGAAAGATAGTATGGTGAGTGATGAACATATGTAGAATCAGACAGACACACCCTGCTATTGTAGGGAATAACTATTTGTATGGCAACTGCTATGTGCTAGGCATCATGTTAAGTACTTTTTACAAATATTATCTCCTTTGATCTTTCCAGCAGCAAGGTAGGTGCTATTATTATGCCAACCAAGAAAATCAAGGCAAAGAGAGGTTAAGTGACTTGCCCAAGGTCACACTACCAATAAGGCCCTAGCCCTGGTATGACCCTGGGAAAGGCACTTTAATCGTTGTATGACTTACATTCCTACTCTGTAAAATGGAGGCAAATGATACATTTTGGCCAGAAACCATGAGGGTTTTCCCTTCCTAGATTGATGTTTTTGTTATTAGGTAAAAAATGCCATTCTCTGCCTCATTTCTTATGTAGCTTTAATCATTGATTGAGCATTATCTTGGTCAAACTCAGACCTGTTAAAGACCATGGCTTAAAAAGGCAGGGGTCTCCAATGCCTGACAACGTATGCCAGAATACATTTCAAATGGGTACACGATCTAGATAAAAAGGCTGATACTATAAACAAATTAGGGGAGCAAGGAATAGCATATTTATCAGATTTATAGAGAATGGAGAAATTAATGAACAAACAAGAAATAGAACACATTATGAAAGTGCAAACTGGATAATTTTGATTACATTAAATTAAAAAGTTTTTCACAAACAAAGTCAACACAACCAGATTAGGGGGAAAGAATTATTACAACTAGTGTCTGTGATAAAGGCCTCATTTCTAACATGTATAGAGAACTGAGTCAAATTTACAAGAATACAAGTCATTCTCCAGTTGATAACTGATGGTCAAAGGATATGAACAGGCAGTTTTTAGAGGAAGAAATTAAAACTTTCTATAGCCATATGAGAAAATGCTCTAAATCACTATTAATTAGAGAGACACAAATCAAAACAACTCTGAGGTACCACATCACACCTATCAGATTGGCAAACATGACAAAATAGGCCGATGATCAATGTTGGAGAAGATGTGGGAGAGTTGAACACTAATTCATTATTGGTGGAGCTGTGAGCTGATCTAACCATTCTGGAGAGCAATTTAGAACTATACCCAAAGAGCTATAAAAATGTGCATACCCTTTGACCTAGCAATAGCTCTTCTAGGGCTGTTTCCCAAAGAGATCATAAAAATGGGAAATGGTCTCACATGTACAAAAATATTTATAGCAGCTCTTTTTGTGGTGGCCAAGAACTGGAAATTGAGGGAATACCCATCAAATGGGTGATAACTGAACTAGTTGTGGTATATGAATGTAATGGAAGACTATTATGATATAAGAAATGAGGAACAGACAGACATCAGAAAAACCTGGAAAGGCTTATAGGAACTGATGTTGACTGAAATGAGCAGATCTAGAAGAACATTATACACAGTAACAGCCACGGTGTGTGAGGACTTTCTGATAGACTTAACCCTTCACAGCAATGCAAGAACCTAAAACATTTCCAAAGGACTCTTGAGGGAAAATGCCATCCACATCCAGAGAAAGAGCTATGGAATCAGAAGGCAGAATGAAGCAGACTATTTTCTCTTGTGCTATGTTTTGTTTTGGTTTAATTTTTCTCATGGTTTCTCCCATTCATTTTAATTCTTCTACACAACATGACTAATGTGAAAATGTATTTAATAAGAATGTATGTGTAGAACCCATAGAAGATTGCATGCTGTCTTGGGGAGGGAGGGAGGAGAAGAAATTTAAAACTTACGGAAGTGATTGTTGATCTCTTACTGCATCCAGGGCCATTTCCAGTCATCCTGATGTATATCTTGCCATTGGACCCAGATGACTCCAGAGGAGAAAGGCTGGTGACTTTGCATAGCCCTGCCTCACTTGAATCCAATTCACTTGCATGTCAAGGCATCACCTTCCTGATGTCATGGTCTTCTTTGAGAATGATGCACAAATAACAACCACCTGATCATCTCTGAGGTTCTGGGTCCTTGGGAAGTCCATTCTCACCCTGGGGGTTGTACATGTCCCTCTGGGCAAAAAGTATTAAACTCTCTGATTCTAAGAGTCAGTGATCTTCCATACCTATGGGGTTGGGGTGGGTGTTGGGCAACTGAATCACATTTGAGGCTCTAAGAATATAAGAAATCCAAAGCCTGCTGTTTAGCCCCAACATGCAGGTGAACCCTGCCTCCATTAGGACTTTTGTTGAATTTCATTGAGCTCTAGTCATGAAGTTTGTTGTAATTGTCTCTCTACAGAGTAGGCAAACATGCTTAGTTACTGCAAAACTTTTTTTTCTTTTAGCATAGCTTTAGTAAGCAATATTTTAGCATAGCATCTATTAGCAAAGTACTTACTAATAAGAAAAGAGTTCCTAATAATAAAACATTCAGCAGGCTACTGTGAGTATGCCATTCTACAAATCCCAGAAGTCCTATAAGGCATAGAATCAGTCTGAACCAATGACTTCCAGAAAATGTACACTTTGATCCTTCCTTATAGAGTCAAACCAGCACAAGCTATGCAATCTCCAGTAGAGGTTCAACTTAATACATTCAGTAGAGTTTGTCATTGGATGGAGATACATCCATTTTAGTTGAGACTCTTGCTCAATCTGGAGCATAGAGCTCAGGATACAGTCTGAACCAGAGGTAGAAGGGTTTGTAATTTCCTAGTCTGTACTATCTGATCACTAGCAGGGGCTTTTGACCACTTCTAGCTTCCGCTAACAAGACACAGGGCAATGTGTGAACTCAGCAGCCAGCTCTGGCAAGAAGTCCTGCTGCTATATTCTTTCATCAGCTTTCTCTCTCTCTCACCTATTGACTCCATCTCTCCTTGTCTTTCATGACTTTCTTTTGACATCTCTAGCCAAACCTCATCTTTGAGCCCCTGGAGTGGGAAGGAATGGGTGTTGTTATGCTTTCATGCCTCTACTATACTTAATTCAGTGCTATGTATAAATGTTGATAATAGCATTCTTCCTGTATGGTGGTAATAGTACTATCTAGCATTTATATAATGCTTTAAAGTTTGAATCTCATTTTATCCTTACAACATTCCTGGGAAATAGGTGCTATTAATATCTGCATATTACTAATGAGGCACACACATAGATTAAATGACTTGCCTACAGTCACACAATTACTAAGTGACTGAGACCAGATCCAAACTCAGGCATTCCTGTCACCTGGTCCAACACTCTGTCCCCTGAGTCACCTAGATATCCCTAAGCTTATACTTATGAGTTTTCAACAACAATGTGACTAGAACTCTCTAGTATTTCTAGACAACTGCGAACTATCTTGTAATAGATACTTGCAGGTACTTTTTGTGTCACAGTGAGAAAAACGTTTATAAACTTGTTATTATAAGCCACAAACTTTAAATTACCAAAGAAATATGAGTGATTACTTTTTTCTTGTCATAAAGGTGGACCTAAGGTAATTATTGAACTAGAAGGTCATCAGAACAATTCTATCTACAAACATAAATGAAACTCAGGAAAAACATGCGACCCATACACTGAAAATATTTGGTGGCAAGGTCAAATTAAATGAGCAGCAGTGAAATAAAGGAGGATGAGCCAAGGCAAGACTTGACCTCCACTAAACCATTCCACTAAAAGATGTTCAGAGAAAAAGAAAGTAGCAGCAATCTGGATAAAACTAAAGGCTTTGGCTAAGTCAGAGTTCTACCTAGTAACCCACTGGAGATAGCTATGGACAAATTTAATCTGAAGGAGCCCAAAAGTCCTATTGAGGAGACCTTGCTAGGTGTTAGATTACCCACACAAGTCCTGGAACTCATACAAGATGGAAAAATTCAAATGAAGCACTGATCCACTGAAGGCATGATAGAAAACTTCTTCATCCTCAGTGAAGAAATGAGTTTCCTTCTTTGGAGTGATTGAAAAGACCCTCCTGATCCAGGGACATCTCAGAGAAGCTAAAGGAAACAATAGGAAATTCTACTATGTTAAGGGCATCATCTATCTATGTTGTCTCTATTGGACAAAACAATCCCCATAATGGCATCCAGGTACTATCTTTAGTGGGTGCAGACCTCCAGAGACCACCCAGCCCTCCATGCCTTCTTTTAGGCAAACATGACTTTTGGAGAAACTGTATCAAAAAGCAAGTCCATCCAGAACATTTATATGTATGTATGTATGTGTGAGTTGTGTTTGTCCTTCATTTTCAAAAAGAATCATGACATCAGGGAAATGACGACATGACTTGTAGTTGACTTTGATTTGAGTGAGGGAGGTCTGCACACACATCTATATATACATATATATGTATGTATTTTGCAGTGCCTCTAGGCCTAGGGGTGTGAGGAGCCATCTCTCACTAAGACAACCTTGGCTCTGAGCTCCCATATAGTAGGTTGAATCCAGGGGTACCATAGACTCTAAAAAAAATACTGTCAGGTATTTTCTCTTTGTCTCATTGTGGTTGTACCCTGAGGCTACTACTAGGGCTACTCGACCCACCACTAGGGCCAAGGTTTTTTATTATTAGTTAAAAGTCATTAGTTTTCCCAAAAAGTATTATCAGGATCCATTCTAGAAAGTTGCTTAAAATAAATCAAGTATAGTGTGGTTATTTATTTCTTTAGTCACAAAAGACACAAAAGACTCACAAGTGTACTTTGACAGATATTTAGAACATGATGAACCCATCAAGCATTATACTTTCCCAGAACATTGCTATTTGGGATATTAAAGCGTGAAACACTTTGTGAGCCTGCTGAAAAGGCACGTATTGTCTTTGCCTTAGCTCTGAACTACCTGGACACATTCAAGGTCCCTTTCTACTTGGCTTCCCATTCTCCTAGCAGTTATCATTTTCTCTGAGAAAGATGTAATTGATGAAAATGCCTGGGGCTGCCAATCACTCAGGCCTCTCAGTGATTCTGAACTCTTGAGTCTATGATGAAGCTGCCAAGGGTTGGCAAATGTCAATCTTAGGATCTTTGTTTGACAAGCTGCGTTCAGGAAAAGGAACACAAAACAGAAGAGGTAGCCAGGGAGCTTCCACTAAACAAATGATCTTACAGGTATATGGAAGCAGCCTTCATTGCTGGGGTGGGAGCAAAGGAGGAGAGAAGATTCCCATCCTCCAAGAAAGCCAGAGCATCAGTCATGCATGATATACTGGGATAGAAAGTAAATGAGACGCTGGAGTCACTCTTCTTTCAGTCTTTCAGTGGCTTGTTCAGATAGTATCCACAGCTAACATATAATTATGATTTTTTTTAGGTTCTTAGTGTGAAAATCATAAAAGATTTTATTAGTACATATCTGCACGTTGTATTTTTGTGTGTTTTAATTAACTATAAAATTATCACATTCTTCATTTTATGAACTAAGAAAACAATTGGTGTAGATTAGTTTGTGAAAAGTATTGGGGGTTAAGAATTTTTGTTTATATGTTTTGCTGCACAAACTAGGACTAGAAAACTATGACTTCCCCAACCTGCTTGTCTTGTACCTTTTCCATTAATGCACTGCTGTACTCTAAATTGGATACTTTTCATTACAAGGCAGGGCTCAGTGTCTCGGTGAGGAAAATGCTTTGTAATCTTTAAAGTGCTAAAGAAATGTGAGGCATCAGGATTAGTATCATTAAGATGCTTTTAAGAAGAGGTTAGGCACATACATATTCTATGGCAAATTGCTTGCCTTCCTGAGGAGGGAGGAGGGGAGAGAAGGGAAAGAAAGAACTTGGAACTCAAAATTTTAAAAAACAAATGTTTACAATTTTTGTTTTTGTAATTGAGAAAAAAATAAATAAAAATTAAATGAAAGGCAAAAAAATAACGTAAAGAGAGGTTAGCATGGTTTCCAGACTTTATACAGCAAAACAGAAAAACAAAAATGCTTAACCCTGCAATACTTTTCACAAAGCAATCTATGCTAGTCATTTCCTTAGTTTGTATTTTCTTGATTCATAAAATGAAGAATGTTACAATTATATAACAAATTAGAACATACAAAATACAGCATACAAATATTTACTGATAAATCCCTTATAATTTCCCCACTTACAACCTAAAAAATTATAATCATGTTAGCAGTTTTGAGCATGTGCTTTGGTTCCATGAGGGATGGGACAGAGGCTTTGGTCCCTTGCTAAGGGATGTATACAGCCATATGGGTGCTGGCTCTCATGTCCCTCTCTCTCAGTTGGGCACTGGCCACAGAACTAAAAAAGAACAACCCACTCAGTAGACTAAATGAAGAGTAACTCTATTCTCTCATATGCTCTCTATGCCTATATATCATGCTTGACTCAGTATAGCAATGGATTGAAGCCAGGAGAGGGAGTTACGCTAGTAACTCAAGTACAGGCCTTTGACTGAATCCAAAATTCATGGAACAAATTCCCTTAATAAAAGGATCTGCTCTGTAAAACTTGAACTTAGTCAAAGGACCACACTCAAGGACCTAGAAGGCTACAGGTTTCCTTAAGGCAGCGGGTTCCCCACCCTGAGGGCTAGGGTGCTAGACTTGAAGTCAGGAAGACTGTTTAGTTTCCTGTTTCAGCTTCAGATATTTATTACCTGTACAACTCTGAACAAGTCATTTATACTCTCTACCATAGTTTCTTTATCTGTAACATTTTTACAGAGTAAGTGAAAAATATTGATTTAGCATGAAAAACAGTGGAATAGAGAAAATACCTATTTGTTTGTTTTATAATTGGGAAGCTTTAGAATAATCCATGTGCTTTATCCAGTTCTAAGTGATTGCTATGTATTTGAACATTTCCTCTGCTATTCTGGCCTCAGACATGTGTATTCAACTCTATTGAATAAATGTTTATTAAGCATGTGCTAAAGTTACAAATAAAGATAATAAAAAAATATAGTTATTGCCCTCAAGGAGTTTGCAAGTTACTGGAATAGGATTGGATATAGATCTACAAGTATATCCGCAGATGAACATGTTGTGAGATAAGGATAAATGAGGGGAAAGCTAAACTGGATGGTGTTCGAGGATTTTCAATAGAAAGAGAAATAGGTCACCTGTCCAAAAACAGCCTAGCAGATTCAATTATGATAAATAATTCAGCTTTGAACAGGAACATCAAGCATTATGGTTAATTCCTAGTTAACTGAAAACCACTCCTATCTGGTATTTCCATTTGTGAATAGTTTTTAAGATTCAGTGAAGATACAGTGGCACAGTGGTTAGAGAGTTAGGCAACTTATCTTCCCAAGTTCAAATCTGACCTCAGACACTTACTAGCTATGTGACCCTGCATAAGTCACTTAACCCTGCTTATCTCGGTTTCCTCATCTACAAAATGAACTGGAGAAGGAGATGACAAACTACTCCAGCATCTTTGTCAAGAAAGCCCCAAACAGGGTCAACAAAGATTCACAAATAACTAACGCCAACAACAAAAATAGATTTATCATGTAGAGAGGAAAGCTATTTGTTAGGACTAATCAGAATGTTTTCTTTATGAGTAGAAGCTGAGATCAAATCAGAACCAAGGTCGCACATATTTTTAACACATGCCTTGCCACTATTATGGTCTAAGTTTAAGCTTACTTTTCCCATGGATGGTGTGAATATTTGTGGAAAGGGGTAAACTAGGTGTTTAGGAAAATGTTTTGTATTAACTGTCTTTATCATGTTATCTGAAAGGAGCAATAGCTACCATCTAGGTATACTCTTGTGGATTCAAGCAGACGTCGGGGTATGTTAACTATTTTTTCTTTTCCTCTTCCTCCCCTTCTTCTCCTCCTTCTTCTCTTTCTCCCCACTTACCACATGTAGTCCACCTCTCCATTTTGAGGGGGTGTACCCTTATACGTGGGTACCATTGGTCTTTATTAATATTAATTTGATCATTGTTAAATATTTGAGGTATGAGGGTCATATTTTTTATTTAATTTTTATTTATTTAGCATTACTACTATTTTCAAAAAGCTAGGACATTTTTATTTTTGTCCTGTTTTCATTTAGGACTTCTTGAAATATAGCTCTGATAAAACAGGCTTTTAAAAAAGTCTGTTGTGTTTCAAATGGAGCTACTTGACTATACCTTTAAACCTAAAGGCTTTCATTGAATGAGAAATAATAGCTCCCAGTCCAAGTTTCTGTAGCTCATGGTTTAGTTTTAGTGACTTAGAATGAGTGAGAATAGCAATTGTTTTCTATTCTGGTCAGAAACTCTGAGGGTCTTCCGCCTCCCCATCCTACCTCTAGCAGATTGATACTTTTGTGATGAAAAATTAAGACATCTTTTGCCCTTAGTCATTGAATGGGCATTGCCTCATACAAACTGAGACCTAGGAAAGGTCTTTATTGAAAAAAGCCAAGGTAACCCATTGCATCCCAGACCATGGCAGATGTCTTCATTTTTGTCTTGCCACTGGACTGAAAGGAGAGAGTGAGGCTGGACTTGGTGCAGCTCTGCCTCACTTAAATCCAGTTCATGCTCAAGTCAAGTGATGTCATTGGTCATCTTCTAGAAGGAAGGAGGAACCACAGCAAGAGTTTGATTTCTGCTTCGCTATTGTTTTAAAAGTGATTAACAATTGATCCATAAACTTCGTTACTCAAAGGCAACTGAGAAAGACACATAGGTGATGAAACACCCAAAAGGAGAGAGAAATAGATGTTCTTCAATGCTGATAGGCATTCCTTGGCATGGGTCTTGGAGCTGAACAAAAGAAAATTACTGATTCTACTTTTTTTAATTACTTTCCAGAGAACTGAGAAAAAAAGTAGTTATCTGCCTTGCTCTAGAAAGATGGGTCTAGCATTTTTGGTGCAGATAGGCTAGAATAAACTAGAGGTGAAATTTAAGGCAATACCATGGGCACCTCCCCTTCTCTTTGTTTCTGTCCTTTATCTGTTTTGAAAGGAAAGTAAGTCACACCAAAAAGAGGAGCTGGTGTGAAGACAGTTACTGCCTCTTTCTGTATGGGTTGTGCCAATCTTTCCCAGTTCTTCCCATTGGGAATAAATTCCTCTATTCAATTCCTTCAGCTCCTTCACCTAGAGGTCACATTTATAGCGTGAAGAGTATTGATTTTGGAATCCAAGAATCTTGGTTAGGATCTTGTCTCTATCATTAATTGCTTTATGACCTTGAGTAGGTCATTTGCCCTCTCTGAGCTTCAGCTTTCTTATCTATAAATTAAAAGAGTTGGACCAGGTAACCTGTAGGGTCCCTCTTTGATCGACTATATAGTGCTTGGTCCATAGTAGGCACTTGGTATAAATCCCATTATCATAAACCAGATTTCCTGAGCTCAAATTCAGTATTCTTTCCTTTTTGGAGTACAATGGATTTCAGTATCTGGAAGGCAAGTGACCAATTGGAATAATTTAGGAAATCTTTTTTCTAGTTTTTAGATCAATAGCAACTATGTAAACACATTTAGATAAGTATCATCACAATCCCTATTGACAAGATCTCCTTTGCCAACAGGCATCCAGTCTCAACTCTCCAAGTCAATACAATAATCCTTTGAATACATCTCACTTATCTCTAATTTAAAAATCAGATAAAGTTTCTCTAGAGAAAAGCTACAAACTAATCATAGCAAGAATAAAAAAATAGTCATTGACTTGGGTAGATGGTAGATTTGTCTCTATAATTTTAGTTGTTAAATTTGATTTTGTGTTTTCAAAATGCATGGCTCCAATAGCCATGTTTGAAGTTAGAAGGGAATTTACAAGTCATCTGATCCGTCCCACTCACTTTACAGTTATCTAGCAGCTGTGTATGTGGTAAAGGGTGTTTTGTTGTGAGCAAGGGACTGGTCACTCCCTGTTTGGGGCTCTATCCTCTTAGGGAGGGCCAGCTCCTCCCTCTGGTCTCCTTTTGTTTATGAATTTTCTGTGGTCTAGGGGGTTTTTAGCCTTTGGTATGTGTCACAAATGCCCTTGGAAGTCCAGTGAGAATTCTTGAATAATGTTTTTAAACTCATTCCATGGGGTGGGTGGAGGGAATGAAAATAAATTTCTCTTCATTAAAATTTTTTTCAATTTAAAATGCATAAAATTTTACATTAAAATGCATAAAGGAAATAAATTATATTTAAATATAATTTTCAAAATATTTTTTAAAAACCAAGTTCATGGACCTGAGATTCAGAATACCTATTCAATTCACTCCCCAATTCTGCCCTGAAAGGAAGCCTGCAACTGTCAGAAAAAATGGAAAGGGGGAATTGCCTGAGATGATCACCTTAAAAAGACTAACTTCTAGCTCCTTTTTTAGTTTTCCCTACCCCACTGCTTAAGTCAATTTATCTAGGACTGGTGGGAATCCCCATTTTCTTTCTCTGTTTTTGAAAAGCTATAAAAAAAAATTAATTTGAATAAAGCCTCTCTTCTGTATAGTCTCCAATCCTAGGAGTTATAAAAATCTCCCTCTCCCCTGGGGGTTTCTTACCACTTTATGCCTCTCCCTCTGCCACCATTGCACAAGGACACACATACATATCAAGAATTCAGTGGTAAACCACTTTATTTCAGAGAAACAGCAACATAGAAAGCAAAACAAACATTTAAGAAAGAGGTATTAAGAACCAAGCTCCTATCTCTCCAGAAAAAGGGTAATATTGAGAGTGAAGCAAAGGGCAGGAAAGTATGGATTTACTAAACTTATTCTCAAAAAGCATGCCTAGCTCTAGTAACTCTGTATATGTTCTGTGTAGCTTCTATATAATTCATCTATCATCTTTGTCTTAGGGTTTCAGCTTTTGATCCTCTGCCAATTCACTCATGGTGGTAGTGCCAGGGACTATGGCATCAGCAGCAGTAATACAGTTTGGCAATAGTCCAGTAGTCCCGTGCCCCCAGCCTACTTAAACCCTTCTCTCACCCTCCTCCTTCTGAGAGAGTTGCCTCTTCAGACACAGGCACCCATCAGACACAGCAACCCATCTGACATGCTGATCATCACGTTCTATCCCCAACCCATTCCTACTGTTTTTAAATTTTGTTCTCCTTATCCTCCCTTCTTTAGAATGGGTTGGTCTAGGTTCACCATCGAATGACAATCTCATAGCTCTCTTTGGCACCATCAAAAGCTTTAATATCAGAAACTGATATAATTTGATCACTGGAAGGGACACCAAAGAAAATGCTTTGATATCCTTTTTGCCATTGCACACTAAATACGAAGGGACCCCTCTATCTGACTTTTAGCTGAAACTTTCCACAGGTTGCTTCCCCCAATTAGAGCTCTTTGAGAATGGAGACTGTCTTATTTTTCTATTTGCATCCCCAGTGCTTAGCATGGAGCTTTGTGCATCATAAGTGCTTAATAAATACTTCATTTGTTTATTCTCAAGGGGTTAAAGTAAATAGACACTGGAGAATTTCTGTCTGCCAATGGTCATAGGTCTCCACCAATAAGCTGATACAGATGACTAAGTCTGGAGAGATTAAATATTATCCCAAGAACCCTCAGCTGTTGGTGGCAGAGGTGGAATTCAAATTCAAGGGTCTTGACTTCTATACCTCAGGACTTTTTACCCATGACACTGGACTATTTCATGGCATCTCAGGAGAGTACTGAAAAAAAATGTGAAGTATTCTAACCTATTCTGAATCTAGAGGAAGGTAGTTTGATTATTCTAGTGGATGCTATCTTGAATAAAGAGTAAGGGGATCAGAGGTAATGTCTTATTTTGGTTGATCCTAGAGAGCTTTGCTACAGAAAAGGAGATCTATTCATTTGAAAGGAATTTTTTTTTCTTTCTCTTTCTGCTGGTTTTTGGTAAAATACAGAAGGGCTGATTGTGGGTTTTTTTTTTTCTAAATGTATTTTCTATCTTACTTTTACTGGAGTTATTAATTATTTCAATGAATTTTTGAGGTAGATCTCTAGTTCACCAAGTCTTCTTATCATTGACAAAAGTGATTATTTTGTTTCCACTTCCTACCCTATAGGTATTTTTTCATTTGTTTATTCATTCAACAAGCATTTATCAAGAATATGCCATATGCAAGACTTTATGTTAGACATTAATGATTCCAAGACATAGATGACACCCATCTCTGAATACAATGAACTTACATTATCCAGAGAAAATCACACTCACCCAAATCCATGCAAAATATTAACAAAGGAAATGCAAGCATATGGTTTTTTCTTTGCTGGAAGTGGCAGAAGACATGAGAGGAAAGCAAGGAGAAGTGGGCAGATGGTGCACATGGTACTGGGGCATGAGGTGGAGGTGATGTGAGGGTCGACAGACAACCTCTATATTCTCTGCCAAGAATGAATGTAAGGGCCATGTAAATGTCTGCCACCATGTCAGAAATATTGAATGAACCTGTTTGATAGCTCAAAGATCATAGATTTCAAGCTGGAAGGGACATGAAAAGCTCTGATACAATCCATTCTCCTTTTTTAAATGAGGAAGCTGAAGTATAGAGGGATTAAGTGACTTCTCCAAGAGTATACAGTAAGTAGTAAAAGCAGCATTTGAATCAGATTCTCTGGTTCCAAGACCAACTCTGTTTCCACTATGTTGCCTTCACGCTTTGGATTGACTTTCAGACTGGCCATTCAAAACCTGAGGAACCTGTAAGGTAACATACATATTTTAGGGGTTTAGTCCCTGAACTTTTGGCAAAATAATGGACCTGTAAAGGGATAGGAAAGGACCACAAAATACCCTAAATTTGCAATCCCAGTTGCTAACTCTAATACATGGAGAAGAGAGGAAAGAACCTTTGGCATATAGTATTACAAGGGTGATAGGTAGGGAAGATGGGGGTCTGTGTGTGTGTGTGTGTGTATCTCTCTCTCTCTCCTAAGGGTTGGTGATTGCAGATGATCTCACAAGCAGTCCTCATATTTGAGAACTTCAATATGCATTTGGAAGTCTCCTTGAAGGTTGTCATGGTCAGGCCCTGTTGGATCTTGCCTCCTATTTCCCAGACTGCTACCACAGGCTTCCACTTTCCCTGGTGTGTGTGTACTCAGAGGGTTATGGACTTCCAATCCCCCAGACCATTTGCAGGCTTCTGTCCCATCCCCGCCCCGCTATACAGCATTCTTTTTCATAACTGCAGGTTTGGGGTGCCCCTAGCTAGAACACTGTAGACTTAGCACACCAAGAGTCAAGGCAGTTATACAGGCTTCAGGGTCCCTTTAACTGAGCTCAGGCTGAGTTTCCTGAAAGGGATCCTCTTCCAGTGTTTGCAGGCTCCAGGATGTCTTTTCAGGGTCTCTATCCTGGGCTTGTTTCTATTTAGATTTTTTGCATCATTACTTGATTGGGTGCCTTGTTGGAGATCTTTGCTACTGTTTATGTATGAGAACTGGGCTTCTCTCAACTGGGAGAACAGGGGTCTTCCACATTGGACTCACAACTAGTAACAAACCAGCAGCAGATTGTTCTCTGTCCATGGTGGACTTTGCTTTTCACTGCTGCATTCATTTCAGGTCAAACAAGGTACAGAAACCTGCAGTGGTTTCCTAGTGAAAGAGGAATCACAGTAATTGACTTCATTAGCATAACTTCGGAAGCCTCAATCACAAAAATTCTCTGTGCAGCTGGACATTTGCCCATCTCCAAGCTTGAGAAGAGATACCCCCACACTGCCACCTCTAAGTATTTTCATAATCTCAGTTACCTCTACCAAAAGAGCTCTCCCAGGATTTTTGTTATGCAAGTGGAACACATCCAAACCCAAAAATAAGAGTTCTCTAGTTCCCAGGTTTCTGTTTTCAGAGGTGAGTAGATGGGCACTTAATTGAAGTATATCTTTATTTTTTCTCTTTGTTCCTATTGTGTACAAACAGAGTCATAACTCACCCTGTCTCCATTTAAATTCTAAACAATAATAGCCGTTTCATTTATATTCGAATTACTTAGTCACATTGGCTGGAAAGCTTCATAATAGAAGGATATAGAAGATGTCCCAGTTTAGTGTGAGGTTACCCATTTATTCACAGCTTCACTAAACAAAACAAGGAGACATGAGAGTCCGAATGAGTTGTTGCACAAGATGAACCCCCACTCCAAAATGTTAAGGTTTCGGTAGTATCATCCACCATATAGTGAAATACCTTTCCTTAAGAAGTCTAATACCAACTGCATACTAGGCAGGGATGTTTTAAAAAGTTGGTCCAATGTACCAATAAACCAGGCGACTGCTGACATAGCAGCTAGATGGTACAGTGGATAGAGTGCTGAGCCTGAGTTTAAATCTGTCCTTAGACATTTAGTAGCCATGTCACCCTGGGCAAGTCACTTAACCCTGTTTGCCTCACTTTCCTCATCTGTAAAATAAGCTGGAGAAAGAAATGGGAAACCACTCCAGTATCTTTGCCAAGAAAAACCCAAATGGGGTCATGAAGAGTCAGTCACAACTGAAATGACTAAACAACAACAGTTGACATAGAGTTATGATAGTAATGGTTAAAGTATGGAAGGATCATACAGTAAGAGTTGAGAGGACCTTAGAGGTCATCTGATATGACCTTCTCACTTTATAGGAAACTGAGATCCAAGAGAAGTTACCTGATTTTTCCAAGATTTCACAAGAGACTGAAGCTAGAGCCTCTGACTCAGAGCATCTTCTACATCAACCTATCTAGTAATCTAAAATTCCTACAGTTGGTCATTCCTTGTGAAGATTATTGTTATGGAAATATATTATTTGATGTGATACATAGAGACTCCATCAGCCATCAGGAAGACTTGAGTTAAAATCCAGCCTCAGACACTTACTAGCTACGTGACCCTGGGCAAATCACTTATCCCTGTTTACTTCAATTTCCTCATCTGTAAATATCCAGTATCTTTGCCAAGAAAATCCCAAATGGGGTCACAATGAGTCTGGTATGACTGAAACATCTGAGCAACAACATTCCATCAAGAATAACACCACTAATTGAGTTTGCAAATCTTTATTTTCATTCCCCTTACACATCCAGTCAGTTACCAAACCATGCTCTTTCTACCTCTGTGTCTTTCTCTTATAGTAACCTAGGAAAGACCTATACAGTCACCAGATTAGTTCAGGATCTTAACAGCTTTTACTTAGACTGTTACAATAGCCTCTTCCTATCTTCCTTCCTCAAGTGTCTAGCCACCAGGCTTTCCCTAAAGCACAGATTTAATCGTGTCACCATCACTCCCACATGCAATCACATCTAGAGTCTCCTACTTGTAGGACCAAATATAAATTCCTATATGGCATTTCATTCTTTTCACAACCTGGCCACTTCCTATATATCAGTTTTCTTATGCTTTATTCCTGTCCACCTGGTCTATGATTCAACTGTGGTAGCATACTTGTAGTGCCAACAAGATGCCTCATCTTCTGTCTTTTGGCTTTGCCTTCGCTGTCATCTATGTTTGTAATATACTCCCTCCTCAGCTCCACTTCTTGAAAGTCAGGCTTTTCTTCAAGACTAACCTCAAACTTTTACATAGAGCCTTTCCAATTATCTCTCACTGCTAATTTACTCCCTTCCAAAACGACCATGTATTCATTTTATGTATGTGTATTTATATATAGTCTATATAATGTGTGCACATATGTATGTGTATGTATCTATATGATGTGTGTATGCCTGTATAATGTGTGTTACATATATGTATGTACAACTCTACATATATACAGAAAGAGAGATAATCTGGTATTCAATTCTCACCTGTGGCTCCAAGAAGCTGTAGCATGTGCAGTGGCCACACTCTGGTAAACCAACTTGGCAGATGGGCTAAACCAGGTTGAAGGCCTCAAAGCCACTGATGAGTTAGCAGATATCTAGCCCAAGCATGAGAAGACTTTCCTCCACAGAATGGGCAGATCAGAACAATCTGATCCAAAGGCCATGAAGGTAAGTGAAGGTTAATTAGGCAACTCGGCCTCACTGAAATGCAGTTCACACATAAGCCAAGGCAGCACGTGTGAATCACCTGGTCCTCTTCAAAAACACAGGACAAACAACAGTGTGTGTATGTGCATGTATGCATATGCTTATATACATATACACACATGATTATATATGTAAGTGTACTTTGTCCAATTAGAATATAAACTTCTTGAGGTTCCACTTTTGCATTTATATCCCCAGGGCTTAGCACCATCCCTGGTACATAATAAATAACTGATAATTACTTATTGATTGGTTGGATCAATTATCAACAGAATACCATTGATAAATATCTATTAATAAGTAATTATTAATTGTTTATTTTGCTCTTACTAAAGATGTTAATAAAAACATCTTTAGAAATGTGATTGAATGTGCTTCATTATTTAAAAATAATTTTATTTTATTTTCATATCTGAATTCTCTCCTTCTTACCTCCCTTCACTCTACCCCATCCCCAAATGAAAAAGAAGGAAAAATAAAACCCCTGCTACAAGCAAAACAAAACCTTGAATTGGCCAAGTCAAAATAACTCTCCTTTTGTACTCTGAGTTCATCAATTCTCTCTCTGGATGTGGGCAGAAATTTCATTTCAAATCCTCTGGAAATGTGCTTGGTCATTGTGTTGATTAGAGTCCCTAAATCTTTTATATTTTTTTAAGTCATGGTTTGCCACTTTGTCATACAGTGATTATAATGCTTGTTTCTAAGTTCAGCTCATTTTTATACTTGATTTTTATAATTTTCATAGATGAGAAAGATCCCTCATAAAGCTATATACATCTCAGTGAAAGGAGTACGTTATTGGTTGCACTTACAAGATCGTAATACTCACGTTTAAATCCCATCCACCAAATATACAAAGGTTTTTATTGAAATTCACCTAGGAAATTTACATTTTTCTGCTGTCAATCAATTGCTCTAGCAACAAGGTATGGCATTTTAATATTTTTAACAAATGAGTTCAAATCTCACTGAGACTCTTTGGAAGGTTTGAAGATAGTTCAGCAAAATCTGTTTCAAAGCTTTGAAAGGGTATATATGTGAAACTTTTTGTAGACAACACATTCATGTCATTTTGGTGACCTAGAGATAGGAGATTAAACACCTAGGAGGAGAAGGTGGCCAGTATTGCTAAAGGCCACAGAAACTTCAAGAAGAATGAGGATTGAGAAAAGGCTTCAGATCCCACTGTGAGACTTAGTGCTATGGAAAGAACCATAGTGCTGAGGCTGGGGGGGTGGGAAGGGTGGGAGGGGGGTACTTGTGCTGGAAGCAAGGCCATGAATGGTTGTTACAGGTACAGAGGGATATCTTCCCAATCTCTGATTGGTTGATCACACACATTTTATAAAATTATAAATTTATAGCTAGAAGGGATTATAGAGTACATCAAGTCTAATCCCTTCAATTTATATATGAGTATATATATATATATATATAAATATATGTACTGAGGCACAGAGAGGTTCCCAGGATCATATAACTAATAAATAACTGAGGTGGATTTTGAACCCCATCTTCCTGGCTTGAACTCCTATGCCCTATCCACCACTCAATGCACCTTGCTGCAAATTTGCAAAGTATTTTAATTCTCATTTGGGCTATAGAAGAAGGTCTATAAATTTTTAAAAAGTAGGTGGAATTGAAAATTAAAATATTAAACAAGATATGGCTTGAGACCTTTTTTTCCCCTCCTGCCTCTGCCTTTGTCAGATTCTAGCCTTCTTAATGTCTCTGGAAACATACTTAAGCAGTTTATAGAGGATGTGGTCTTAAATAGTTCCCCTGTTACATCAGATATTGAACAACATACAGTTGTTAAGGCAACTGTAAGGAGGGAGGGAAATAATCATTAAAGAGCAAATGAAAATTGGGTGTGTGAGACCCTATTTCTAGAATCTCCATTAGACCCAGATGTTCTCCTGAATAGAATGATTTTTGTTTGAAAGTTACTGAGGAAGAATTAAAGGTAGAGTTCACAACCCCCATCTCTACACCATAAATATAAGAATTCTATGAAGTTTAAATGATAGTCATAAATAATACATGTATAATCAGCTGTAATACAACCACTTCTGAAAAAATAGGCCACATTCTAAATATTTTAATGTGCTTTCAGAAAATGTGCGCTGAGTAAGTGAAAAATACGTTGATTTTCCATATAGAGCACCCAGAAAAACACTGGTTGCCCAGAAATGGGAAACTTCACATCATAGAAAGCAATTTTTAATATGAGAGTGTCTTCAAGTTGGTTAAATTTCTCTAGGAGTCATTCTAACAATAAGTGTATTGAATGACTTCATCACATTTGTTGATGCTTTGTGGACACTACAGCAAACATTTTTCATTCAATTCAATTCAAAGGCTCCCCATTTAGCCTGGCATTCAAGTCCTTCAGAAAGACAGAAGTGAACCCACTCCTCTAACATTATATCCCACTCCTCCATACAAATACTCTATTCCAGTCAGACTGATCAGCTTACAAATACACGTAAATGTGGCTTATCTCTCAAGTCCACTAACAAGGGTGCTAATCCTTTCAATTTATGCCATTGTAATGTTCCAAGAGTCTGATTTTACACATGATTTGCCTAAGAGTCTTAATCACAATATTAATATCCGTTGGGCCAATCCTTTGTATTGATAATGCATTGTTACTTATTGTTAATATAATTTTGCTTCTTAATGGGAAAATCTTTCCCATCCATTAATAGGCCCATGAGACTTGCTTAAGTCACATGGAACAGGAAGGAGTGGAGCAGGAGGGGTAGAGCTAGAGCAGAGCTGAGAGGAAGTGAATCAAGAGAGCAAATGGAGCTAGGAAAGACTTCTGGGTAGCGTGAGTGATTTTGTGATTGTTTGTGATTTTGTTTAAGAGATTCTGCTTGTGATGAGTGTAATGGACCTGGTTTGTGGGAAGCCTAGCAGGGGGAAGCCTTGGAGATGGTGTTGAGCTCTGCATTGTTATTGTGTATAGATTTTTGTTACTATAATGGATTTGGCTTTCTGTGTCTGAATAAATGTTTTGGTGTTGTCTTCCATGTGGAGAGTCTATTGTATTTCACAATTCATAATTGAGCTGGCACATCCATCACTGACATAGGTGCATTGGTTCTATATCCCTCCATACTCATTTCTTGAACAGACCCCACCAGAACAATCATCTATCTCCTTGAGGATAGAAGAGGAGAAGAATTTGGGAAATAATGTCATACTTCTAAAAACTTCAAAGTTCTCCATGAAACAAAGGACATTAAAAAATATATATTCCTCCAGTGATGCTGTATTGTTACATGTCATTGAATAGAACAGTCTTTGAAAAATCAAAATTAAAGTCACAAACCAAAACTGAGTTTCACTCAAAGGGCAATGGAGAGGCATGAGTAGGCTGACACACATTATCAACCAAGAACTGTGTAAGAGGTGACACATTAAGAACTTCATCAGAGTGCTGAATGAATGGAAAATGAAGTGGATAGTCCATGTGTCAAGAGCAATCAATAACCAATGGATGGCTGAACTGCTCCATTGATACCCAAGAAATATTAAAAGGTCTAGACCAGGGTGGGGAATCTGTGGCTTCAAGGTCACATGTGGCCCTCTAGATCCTCAAGTGAGGCCTTTTGACTGAACTTGAGGATCTAGAAGGCCACATGCGGCCTCCAGACCAAAGATCCCCCACCCCTAGTCTAGGGTAAAGTCTGCCATAGTGGCGTGGACCACCTGTGGAGAATTAAGGGAGCACATGAAGAAGAAGAAGGATAAGAAAGGGTGAATAGGCTGCAATACGCATCATTAGTGAGAGTATTATACTGATAATTGTATTTCAGTACTTATAATGGTAACAACAACTGCCATCTCACATGAATTAAATAAAGAGAGTTAATCAACATGGATTCCTTCAGATTGTGTACAGTGAGTTTGGTCCCGTGTAATTCCCCTCATGACTCTGAAGCACTCACAGGTGTTTGGTGATTGTTTCATCATATAGTGAAGAGATGAACTTTTGATTGGCTACTGGGCTGGAGCTATGCATGCATTCAAAAGGCACCAACTGGCCAAAGAGAGCCTCAAATTTTCTCTCTCTCCCACTGTCTCTTTCTACTTCTTTCTCTGTCTCTGTCTTACTCTCTTGCCTGGCGTTGTGTCAGTAAGGAGGAAATGACTGCAATAAGCCTGAGAGAGAGAGAGAGAGAGAGAGAGAGAGAATCTACTGGTTCTACCTTAGTTGACATGAAACTATGAGCACATGATCTTGCTTTCACTGCTGTATCTGGTCTAGGAGGAATATGGACAATTGAATGGAGTAGGCTGATAACTTATGAGTTTCACAAGGTTGGGAGAGACACCACAAACCCTGGAGTTGGAGTTCCAGTTTACAGTCTGTCACCTCAGCACTAAGGAGGGACCTGGATCAAGTAGTGGACTGATCTCATAAACAAGATGCCATATCGTCCAGAGGGAGCAACTATCCGTTGACTAAGCCAAATTCAAAAGTAGAACTGGTGGGGCAAAGGCTTTGCTACAATTGTTTTAAGTTTGAACCTACCTTACCTTTCCTAGGAACTAGGGTGAAATAGGAAAAAATAAGAGGCAGCTAGGTAGCCTAGTGGATAGAGTGACAGGCCTGTTGTCAGGAAGGCACTAATTATTAGTAGTTGATATTGAGGAGAACACACTGGAATGGTGACTCGAGCTTATTGCATTAAAAGAATCATCCCACTGCCCTTTGCAGGTATACTTAATATCCCTAAGGAGGAAATGCAGACTTGCTCTCGGAATCTAACTTGCCAATGATTGTGAGAGTTGGGATAAGAATCCCAGAGATTATATAAAGGCTACGTTAATACAGATCTTAAGCAATTATCATTGCTACATTAATACTAAAGTGGATCTATAAAACATCTCTGATGCATTATCTCAGTCGATCCTCACAGCAGGTCTCTGAAGCAGGTAGTCCAAGTATGTGAATTCCGTTTTTCAGACGAAGAAATGAAAGTACAGACTTGGTACTTTAAATGGAAAAGCTGAAACTCGAAACTGATTCAAAGCACATTGTTCTTTCTATTATAGCAAATGGCACTGACTAAATTTGTACAATCCTACTTAATCAAACTGAATTATTCTTTCTTTATTATCAGTCAGATGTTGTATGCCCAAGAGTCCTGGCTTCCCAATTGCCCTCTGTGCTTCCCCTGCCCACAAACTGTTTAAATAGTTTAAGGTAGGTTGAAATAAACATGCGAATTATCCTTGAGAGTAAAAATAAATCACAAAATATACAGCTTAAAAAGGTCAGTAGAAAGGGAGAAGGGAAATTCAATTTACTGGGCTTTATTCAAAGAATTGTGATTATCCATTCCATTTTCATTTCAACAAATATTTAAGTGCTTAACAAGTACAAAAGATTATTTCACTCCTAGAGACACAAAGTACAGCCTCATGGAATAAAGAATACAGAGAGGATAAGAATGAGAACACTTATAGGAATTAATATAAAGTGTATGAGACAAACCAGAAGAACAATATGGACAATGACAAAAACCATGTAAATGGGAAAAAAAATCATGAAAGAGAATTCTGTGTAATTACAAAGATCAATGTTGGTCTTGAAAAAGAAATGAAAAGCACCTTCCTCCCATTAAGGTTCTCAGTAAGCTGCTATGCAATGGATTAGCATGAAAAGTCTTAATTAGTTCACTTAATTGAATAGAAGGAAGATAAGGACCTCATTCTAGCCCTCTGAAGATGGATTTTCTATCTACTACTCCCCAGCTTCCAGAAGGAATCTACTCTTGTGAAATAGGTTAACAGGATTATAGGATTTAAAGACAGAAAGGACCTTAGATGCCTAGCATAGTATTCTACAGATGAGGAAACTGAGTCCTAGAGAAATAAAATGACTTGTCCAAGGTCACATAAAAAGCAAGACGCAGAGCTGGGATTGAAACCCACTACCTTTGATGGCAAATCCAATATTCTCCCATCCTACGGTGTCTTTTCCTCTGCAACAGATAGGGTAGAGTAGTTCAGATGGCATCAGATTAGGTAAAGGGAGTCTATGTCATGCCAAGGGATCTGTTTGGAGAAGTTATCAGAGTTGGAGTAGGAATGTTTACTAAAGAAAAGGAAAAAGTGAGTAAGAGCCAAGGATGGCAGACACAGATTCATCAGTACCAGTAGAAATCAGAATGAGGACTCCATCTCTTCTACAAAATGAGATGTTCACTGCCAAAGTTATGTGATCTGTAAGCTGTTCTCATGCTCAAGTACCACCCCTCTTGTGGTACGTAAGGCCTAATTCACACCAGTTTACTGGTTCAAGTACAGGACTGGAACAAAACAAGACACTTATAGGCCATCTAGCAGTTAACAAGAAGAAGCTTACTTTGCAGTAGCATGGAAAGGATATTCCGCAGGTTTGCAGCATTGATTCATTTCCATGCAGCTCCCCTGCAGTGTCAAACCTGCAGGAGGAATCCCTGACCCCTTATGCTGACTTTTGTACCTAGATGACCAAAAATAACCACCTCAGTGGTTTGAGCCTTGCTCCTCTAGGCCAATTAAATATCAAGGGTGGTTTCAAAGTCCTTTAAGGAAAAACTAACCTAGCTTAAAGGAGGTAGATGCAGCTTCTACGACTCCTTCTCACAGGAGTGATCAGAGCCAGGACCCAAGATGTAAGCAGACCAAAGTCTTTCATGATTGTAGCTATGGTCTTGCAGAGCTCATGGGTCCAGAGACAATCGCAGTAGAAAGCACAAAAGTAGATAAAAAGGCCAGACGTAAAAGAAATATCCACAGAAACAGAGGAAAAAACAAAAACTAAACCATAGGTTATTATCAGCCAAGAACTGTGCAAGATAAACCACATAAAGAATGTTACCAGAGAGATGTAGGACAGGAAAAGAAGTTTGCAGCATTTTTAAGGATTGATTGACGGCCTGTGTTCCTTTGGCATTCCCAAAATGTCAACAAATGTCATCAGGGATTCTGTACCTAGGATCTATGATTTTTTTTTCTAATTTTGGCAATTATATTTCAATAAAATGACTTCCTTTGTAATCGTAAGTATTTTTTATGCATTTAAAAACATTATTCTGAGGAGGGGTCTGTAGGCTTCACCAGTCTACCAAAGGAATCCATTACACAAAAAAGGTGAAGAACCACTGATATGGGGGAAGATCTCCTGCAGTTAGAAAGAAATATTATTTGGAAATTATTTGGAAAATTATTGGAATCTACAGGATGAGAAAGCATGGATAGGTTACATCTGCTTCATTTGAGGGGGTATCAACATTGATGAGATATCAGATCAATCAAAATATTGAATTATTAATGATAGCTAATTATATTTAGCTAGGTCTTCATGGTTACAAAACATCCTGCATGGAATATCTCATTTAAATCTCATAGCAAACCTCTGAGGCACATAGTCCAACTATTTCGATCCACAGCTTAGAGATGAGGAAAAAAGGTTCAAACCTGAAATATAGGCCATTGTTCTTTATGTTATACCATAACAAGGCTGTCAGGAATGGCTAAACAGTTGGAGCTGAAGGTTGATATAGAATCAATAGTCCAAGGCCAAAACAAGAGTCAGCAAAACTATGAATAAGATAGGTTAAAGGAAAGGTGTGAACTTGTGAAAAGAGTTTAATCTCAATTTTATATGTTCAGCAAATGAAGAAATGCTGCAGACTTAGACTCATCTAAAAATCTCTATTGGCCCACTGTTGCAGGAGGTTTTGGTGCATCTCTGCAGTTTGCTGGATGGGAGACAGCTGTGTGAGTGATGGCAACAGACCTATGGCAGGGGTATGCCAGATCCAGTTGGTACTGACTAGTGAAAGCTGGCTGTTAAATTTTCATCGTAAGCATTTATACCTCAGAAACTGACAAATGCTGCAAGTCAGAGGGGCAGGATCTGACATATTTTTTTTTACTGCTAATCATACTAAACATCCCTTATGAAGTGGAGAAGCACAAATCAAACATAGCACTCTGAGAACCACGAGGAGGACAATGCCAACTCTGAGCCAGGATGAGTGTCTCATCATGCATTGGCCCCAGAGTGAGTCTATCTTCTTGGGCTTACCAATAAGCCGTGAGCTAAGGGAGGTCCATCAGGGGATCTCCAGAGTCAGAACAAGAATGTTAACTCAGCCTGGATTAAACCACCAGGGTCAAGGAAAGAGATTGTCAAGGACTCATTTTTTTAGTTCCAGAAAACACAGCCTTTATAGAAGAGAGCCAGCTGTCCATCTAGAACAATAGATAGAAAGGACAACTTGATCACAAGTCCTATTAGAGGGTTTGACACATACAGAAGCTGAAAGGAGCACAGCTGTAAACCTGAGGGGATAAGGGCACCAGCCTTCTGCAGCTGCTAATTCTCCCCCAGGCTATTTAGGAACTGGCAAAGCTGGGTCTTGACACATTGGTGTTGGAGGTACCCCTGAGTGTATGAGTCAGGGAGTGTTTTTGAGAGAGAAAAGAATGAGTCAGAAAGATTGAGGCTTTTTGTAAAACTGTGGGAATGACAGAGAGAAAATAAAGTAACAAGCAGTGTGTGTGAAGTGTCTGGGAGCTTGAATATTGAGTGGCGATTCCATGTACAGTATAGGATAGTATAGGAGTATAGGAGAAGGATGGGGAGTTCAGGTTGAGATTGCACTGAGCTCTGAAGCAAAAGAAGACACATCAAGGAGCCTGGGTCCTACCCAGTGATGCCAGTATTGAGGAATAGTGATAGGTTCATCCTTATCAGATAGGGTTGGGGATGGGGACAACTCCCCAAGTCCCCTATAGTCTATGCATGGGAAAAGAAACACCGTGGGGGAGAAAGGCAAAATTCAGATTTGAGTATATTATTGTTGACAAAAAGTATGATTATGCCACTCAAAGTGGCAACATTGAGTATGTATGAGTTCCTAACAGTCAGACCAACTATGACAGAAAAGAGAGAAAAAAGAGAAGAGCAAAGGAGTGGAGGGGTAGACAAAAAAGGAAGGAGTATCCCTACTTTCAGGAACACCAAAACAGAATAATATAGAGGACTATCAATTTGGAGCAGTATGCAATTCAATTCAACAAGCGTTCCAATATACATTTATGACTCATGACCAAGGGTCCCCCAAGGACTCAAATAACAAATCAGTTTCACCTGGAATGAAGATTTAACTTTGGATTGTTGTCAGAGCAACGTGACCACTCTGACAAGTCCCACGTTGAGCCCCCTACAGTCTTCCCATGACTTATAGCTTATTTTGTTGAGTAGAAAAGTGACATGGTCAAACTTGCGTTTTAGGAAAATCACTTAGGCAGCTGTTTAGAAGATGGATCAGCAAGGAAAGACTTAAGGCAGGGAGATCATTGTCAACTGTCATTAGTACAGATTAGTACAATTAGGATGGTAGCTACGAGGTTGTAGAGAAGGGGACACATGGGAGAGATATTGTAGAAAAAGAAATGAGAAAATAGAGAAAAGAAATTGTCAACTGATGATATGTGTAAAGTGAACAAGATAACAGTGAGGTTTCACAACTGGGTAACTGGAAGCATGATGGTGTCGTGAACAGTAAGTAGCTCAGAAGAGGCTGGATTTGGGAGGACAAATAATGAATTACTGTGGACGGGCTGAGTTTGAGATGTCTAGGAGACACCCACTTTGAAGCATATGGAAAGCAAGGCAGGAGCTCTGGGGAAAAGCTAGCACTGGATATGGGGAAAAGCTAGCACTGGATATGGGGAAAAGCTAGCACTGGATATAGAGAAGCAACATAACTCCATGATTTTGCTTTTTAAGTAGGAGGTTGCATCAGGACTATTAATAATCTTTTTTTCTCCAAGGAGCATACTACACTAGGAAATCTCTCTTTAAATGGAGGAGAAGAAGAAGGTGTGTGTGTGTTCGTCCTTCGTTGCCATCAGAGAAATGATGACATGACTTGCACTTGACTTTGTTTTGAGTGAGGGAGGGCTGTGCAGGACACCAGCCTCACTTCTCCTTCTGAGCCATCTGGGTCCAGTGACCAGATATTCATCAGGATGACTGGAGATGACCCAGGAGGAGGCAACGGGGATTAAGAAGGAGGAGGAGGAGGAAGAGGAGGAGGAGGAGGAGAAATAATTACTAGCATTTATATAATATTTTAAAGTTTGCAAAGCCCTTTAGAAGCAAGATTTAATTTTATCCTCACAACAACCCTGGGAAGTAGTGCCCTTATTCTCTTCATTTTATAGCTAACGAAACTAAGGCTGGGGGAGGTTAAATGACCTGCTCAGAATCATACCACCAGTAAGCATTGAAGGCTGACTCCAGATCCAGCGCTCTATCCACTGCCCCGTGTAGCTGCCCAGTGATTGGACTGTCAGGGTTCCCTTCAATGTAGCTTCCAAAACAGGTTTTGCATAGCAAATCTCCCAGGATTCTCTGGGCTAGATGCCAAGATCATGCTACGTAGGGAGTCTCCTTTACACAGGAGATTGAGGTTAAGGCACAGATACTTTGCATTCCTTATCAGAATAGTGGAAGATATGTCTTCCCCTGCCTTGTGCTTCTTTTGTGGGTTGCCATAACTGCTGGAAGAGTTAGGGAGTGGGAAGGGAGGGGCTGGATGTCCCTTACCTTGCTGCATTTTAGAAGGCACAAATGAAAAAGTAAAGAACAGGAATTATCTGAGAAAAGCTTGTAACTAACTCTCACCTAACCAAAAGGAGTTTCTTGACTCTTGTCAACATTACCAATGGGTATACTATACCCACATTCCTGTCTGGAGGTGCCCCTCAGTTGCTAGACCATGGTCCACAACCTGTAATAGCATGAGGTTGATTGAAAAACTCAATTTAGTCAGAAGCTACCTAAGTATTTACTGTGTATACAACATATGCTACATGGCAGAGCTACCAAGTTTAACTGTAACAAGAAATAGAAGTATGATAGGGAGCACCAAAAAAGGGATCCTCCCCATATAACTTGAGGCAGATAGAAGGTACTCAAGTGTATTATGGTCCCAGACAATAAAAATTATGGCTATTTCTCATCCCTGAAACACCCTTCCTTCCTCTTCCTCTATCTCCTTCCTTCCCCAGATTCCTTTAAGTCTTAGCTGAAAACTTCTACAAGAAGTTTTTTCTGATCTCCCTTACTGTCAATATCTTCCTTTCGTTTTAAGTGTTTTCAATTTATAATGTACTTACCTTGTTTATACATAGTAATTTGTCTTCACCCATTGCATTGGGAGCTCCTTGGGAGCAGAGACTGTCTTTTGTCTTTCTTTGGCTCCCTAGGGTTTGGCACAGGACCAAGCACATAATAGGAGATTAATAAATAAATATAAATAATAAATATTTAAATATTAATAAAGATAATAAATAGGAAAAAATAATAAAATAAATTTTAAAAAAATAAAAATAAATAAATAAATAGTAATGAATAAAAATAATAAATAAATACTAATAAATATTGATCTAACTAATATGGGAACTAGGTTCTATGACAAGTACCTTTTCTGAACTTGCCCCCTTCACCCTAGACAACTCTGTCTTCTAGGCTTCACAACTACAAGCGAGGAGCTCATGGATGTCTCATGTCTCATGATGTCTCATCTAATGTCTCATCTAATGGATGAGACAACATGTGTACAAACAAGGTATATTACAAGATTCATTGGAGATAATCACAGAAGGAAGGCCCTAGCATTAAAGGGCATTGGGGAAGGCTTCTTGTAGAAGGCACTGGGTGTTAGTAAAATAATTACTAAAAGGCTGAAATACCTAATAGTCTTATCAAACCAGATCTAGACACACATACACACACACACACACACACACACACACAATTCTCTACATCTATAAAAGAAAGAAACAGATTTTCTTAACTCCAAAGACAAAGCTTGGCAGACGGGTCCCAATCAGGAAGGAGGAGGGATCCAGGAAAGAATAATTCCCAGTTTTCATGTAGAAACAGAATTATATAATAAGAGCTCTCTAATTTTTAAACATTTTCCTTTTGATGTTACTTTAACATTCTCCTGTGATTTATAATAAAACTTAAAAAAAGAAGCCCTGAAAGAAGGATCATGTGTCATTTATATTTTTTTTAAAAAGACACATCTTCTCTCAAAAGTTAAACTGCATGGTAGAAAACTCAATTGAGAGAAGAGTTATAGAAACAAGAAACCAGTAAAGATCATAAGCTGACATCCCAGGTCATGGGATGCCATAAGACTGCTCAAATGCCGACTCCTTCCCCATACCTTCAGTTGACAATCATCTCCCCACATCCAATTTCATAACATTTCATGATCTTTTATGCAATTATCATATTACCATATATATTGCATTTATAAGGGATGTTATCAAGGAAATATATGATAAGAAAAGAAAAAGGGTTAGTCACATGGTAATGTTAATGTAAGGTTAATAGTGGGTAGAAGGAAGAGTTAAAGATTTCTGTCCATTAATAGGCCTCAGTACCTTTTGTTAATTTCTCCTGGGGCACGGGGTCAGAGGGTCCTGCCTACCTTCTCTGAAAAATATATAAATACTTTGAGGTGAGGTTTTATTTGGGGGTTGTTGGAAGTGTTTGACTAGGTGAAACTCTGGGCAGCCAATAAGGAGTCTCCCAGTTTTGAATACCCAGATATTGGTGCTTCTCTCTCTGGTAACTATGTGTATATGGTCAGACAGTTGGCTCTGTTTGTTGATCTGTGATGTATGTATTGCTTATGGTCAAGCAGCCGGAAGCCCTGTCGTTTTTTATTTGTATTTTCTCTGAAGTGAACATTTTTCCCGGAACTAAGTGAATGATACATGTGTTTGATTAAAGTAGATTGCTGATCCCTCAAAAGCTGCTTTCTTTTTAGAAGAGCAGATCTAAGATCCTGTAGTATATATCCCGGGGTTCTTGCTATTACACATGGTGAGAAAGAAAAATGATAGATATACAGCTTGAGTACTCCATTGCCATCCTTCTGGTGTTGGGAGAAGCAAGGAAGGTCTCCAGCTAATTGAATGGATGTAGAAGAAAACAAAGACCAGAAATCGCTGACTTTGCCTTCCCTTTTGGAAGAACCAAGTCCTGGGTATTAATGATCGGGTCTATGTGGTGGGGGAGGTCGCATTTTTGCAGCTCACACTGGGCCTTCTGATTTAGAGTAATGATGATTAAGGGATCCCTGACTCATGTCCAGGTTTCCCCTCCAAAAAAAATTAAGATTTAAAGTGTTATTGAGAAGCACCACCATGGTGGATCACCATGAAAGTGATACTCCCTGTACTCTCATTAATTCATCTCGAAACAACTTCTGGGGAATGAGATGCCAGAACACAGAATTCAGGGGAATGATGATGAAGCTCTTATTTCAAGATCATAATGTACTTGTTTCTCAAAGGTGAACATTGTAATCGGCAAACATCATCCTGCACTCACCACAAAATGGCATCACAACCCCATGACCAAATTGCCAATAGACTCTTTCCCAAACCATCTCTATATTTGTAAGGGTACAAACAAAATTCCCTATTGGTGCTGACCTCAAAAGGGAGAGACTTTATTTGTCCACTCTTGTTTCTTCTGGGCCACAGTCACCACCCAGAAATCAGTATGGGTGAAAGTTTTATCTTCCCCATCCCTGGAGGCTCTCTCACTCATCAGTCACGTGGCTTTAGCTCAGCCTATTAGAAGTACTTTCCAGGAATTCCACTTCCCAGGGCATCCTCTGTTAACAGATTAATGGCACCTGAGGTCCAGTTGCATGTGTCTTTCTGTGCATGCCACATCTGTTTTCACCTCATTCACCACATCCCCTCAAATCTGACTGAACAGACTGAACCCTGAATGTTCTTAGTTGATCTTCTCCCCCTTGTCCCTCATATGAGCCACTGTGACTTCATCTGGTCTGGTCAACCTTATGTCATCAACATTGTAGACATCAATATCCTCAGGAAAAGAGGTATCTTTCAGGAGTCAGAGGCTCCTCCCTTAGGCTTATGAACAATAGACCACTACGACAAACACTACAGGAAAACTATGTCCAACTGAATCAAATCTGTATCCTCACTGAATATGTTTTCCCCTGCTGTGGCTATATAATATATAGTATAATATATAACGTCCTTTTGATAACTATTAGCTGGATCATGAATGTCTCATTTCATCCTAGGCTCCAAACTGTTCCCACCAGAGTGGTCTCAATCAGTGCCAGCAACTAGACCTAAATGTGAAATGTGGTCTGTGTCTTTAATAACTTGAAGGTGGTAAGTAACGTAAAGTGTCATTTGTTGAATTTTCACAAATTTTGCAATTGAGAGTGGTCGTGATCTCTAGTTGCATCAGCTATAATAGGTCTGGGCCTTCCACAAAGACTAGAATTTGAGGATTGTCTAAAAATTGTGTTGAAGGAACTGCTTAAGACATTTTCTGTGGCATTTAGGAAGCTGATGAGAAACATCTTCTGAGAGATGGGATGCCAGACCACAGAATTCAGGGCAATGATGATGAAGCTCTTGTTTTGGTTAAAGTCAACCTCTAGCAAAGTTACTGTTTCCTTACACAGTGTTGGCCCCACGCTTGCTGGTGAGCCTCCTTTACTGAGGGTCTAAAGCTCTTGGCTTCCTTCCTACATTTCACATTCAAGGAACAAAGTCTGAGTTTCCCTAAGAAATACACAATGGCTGGTAAATTCAATTCAGTGATGGAAAAGATAGCTTTTTAAAAAATCATATATAGAGGACCCTCATGGCCAACCAAGATCTGTGTTTCATTCTCTGAGACTATAGAAAGGGGTGGATTTATTTACCCCACACTCTCAGCAAACACAATCACAACTATTGCCACCTAAGAAAATAAAAATCAGCCAAATCTCCATGTCACTCAAAGCAAAATAAGGTAATTTTGCGGATAATTCAGACCAAAAGTCACCTTTTCTTGGATGAAGTAGGCAATTACACCTATATTCTCTGCTTGAAGGGTTTATCAAAAAAAAAATTAAAATATTAATCCTTTATTAAATTCAATTTCCCCTCTACCTCTGTGAATTGCTTTTGATTCTCTTAATGAATTTAAATAGAGGTGTCTCCTGAAAAAAAAAAAAGAAATACACATGCTTCCTTAGAATCATGACTTTGTCTCAGCTCATTCCTCTGCACCCAGGACATCTCAATTCTCTTAACAATACTAAGGAGATGCATTATTGACACAGAAGGAAAAAGGGAAATTGTACACCAAAATCAGAATAGACTTTCATGAAATAATGCCCAAATAGAAAGGAGGAGATGTGGAGTTAATGGAGGCTAAGATTTGTTGGCCCTCTTTTGTGCAAAGCATTGAGAGGTACCATAAAGGACAAAGCTTGATTCTTCCCAGGAACTCAGAGACCTTTCCAGAACCAGGGATAGGGACAAATGTACACCAATTGATTTGCTCATGGCAGTGGTGACTGCATCCATTTACAAGGCTTACAAGAGGAGACAGATTCCTCTCTGGCTCTGGAGCTTTTAAACTCTTGCACTCTCTCTCGGTCTCGCAGTTGCTGTTTTTCTCTGTATCTCTATCTTAACTTCTTTATCTCGATCTCTTTCTCCCTCTCTGACTTTCTTTCCTCCTCTCTCGCTTCCAAAAGGAATAGGTAAGGAGTCCTTGTGGAGTGGCTGATGAAGAAGCTGAAACCCAGGTATGTTAGATGATTTACCTGACATGGACAACAGATGTAGGATCTGAACTCCAGTCCTCTGATACCTGAGTCAGGGCTTTTTGTACGGTTTTGAAATTTGCTTGTTAAATGACAAGTGAATGAATAAATAGATTATAGACTCTCCCCTCAAAGGTAACACAAATTCAGCAACTTGCATAGAAATGGAAAAGTAAAGTTTTTCCTGAATACTTAATACCAAGGCTACTTAAAATTTTTTACAATATTAGGGAATTTAGGGAACTCCACCTAAGATTGTATCAGAAGGCCACTTTACTACATTCAAATTGGACTACTAAGTAGGAAGAGGGATATAAAGATCAGATAATCTTGGCTTTTGCCTAATTGACACAGGAAACAGTCAGAAGACAAATTATTTAGCCCTGTAATAATCATAAGTGCATTTTATAATACATTTATTTTGTATATATTTTGTATAAAATATATACTTAGGGGAATCTGAATTTGTAATTAAATAATGCAGACCCAAGATGTTCAATCAGGCCACCAAAAACTTTACCTCCTCCAATTTTTTAATTCAAAAAATGTTCCTGTATTTAAATAGCTCCATTAATCAATTCAGGCCCTAAATTATTCCTTGAGAGCAAACAAGTAGTTTACTTTGAACAAGTCTGATTCCAGCAGAATCATTTTCCAAAAAGAATTGTTTTTAAAATTTATTTATTTTTAGTTTTCAGCATTCACTTCCACAAGATTTTGAGTTTTTTCTCCCCTCTCTCCCCTCCCACTCCCCACCCAAAATGGCATGCAATCTGATATAGGCTCTACGTATACAAAGAATGATTTTCTTGAAAGGAGAGTAAAACAAATAAAAAAGAAGTCGATGTAGTTTTTCCTTCTTTCCAAGGGAAAATTAAACCTGAAAGTCTTTACCAAATGGAAACCTGCAAAATTAATTGTTTGCTCACTACAGATTTAAGCTTTAACTGTCTCATCTTTGGATTCCTTTTTTTCTGGTAGGGCAAGAAGCAAGAAAAATTGAAAATATAAATAACAAGAGAAAAGGACCTTGGGTGACTGGATTTGGAGCCCAAACCTAAATGAATATATTGGTTTAACAATCGGGCTCTTTCTTTTTTACATAAAGGCACCTGTAAAGAGCTTTCCCTTAGCTTTTGGGAGAGACTATGAAAATTCTCAGAAATACAGAGAAAATATTCCTAGGAATCTCTGAAGAAAATAGCATTAAAAAGGGGGAGGGTATATTTAGACACAAATAGAGAGATGTCTCAATGAAAGAGAACCTGGCACCTTAAGATCCCACCCAGAACTGAGTCTGAATCCAGCTGTCCACTATCCCCTCTTTTATGCCAGGCTGCATCACAATGGCAATGCCTATTTCCTTCTGTTTTTCTATTCAACATAGAACCATAGTGGTGGTGAAGGGGTGGCGGGGAGAGGAGAGAGGAAGGGAAGGATTGGACATGTCTGGCTTAGCAAAAACCAACAAAAGTGATCTACTGTCTCTTAGATGGTGTCCACCCTAATGAGGGTGAAGCTGTTCCATGCCCAGGCCCTCACTTCAGGCATGACTTTCCAACTTTCTTTCTCATCACTGTCCTTAGTTCCTCTTGGGGACAGTTTCTTTAAACCTTCCAGGAAGAACAAAGGTACTACTTAGGTTCCCAAGGAGATTATCTCTGCCAGAAGTGACTTTTACTTACCAAACTTTTTCTCCCCAAGGCCATTGTTTAACCTAGCTGTGCATAAGGGAATTCACCAATGGTCCAGATTCAATTTAATCCCTGTTTTGGGGGAGTTTCATCATATACCTCCCATAAAATCTCTTGGTCCATTCTAGCCCCTAGTAGTTCCCAAGCAATTTAGCAAGAGAATCTCCCTCTGTTTGTGTCTGTGTGGCTCTCTTCCTCTCTCTATTTCCCTCTATCTCTGTCTCTCTCTCTGTCTCTCTCTCTCTGTCTCTCTCTCTCTGTCTCTCTCTCTCTCTCTTTCTCTGTCTCTCTCTCTGTCTGTCTCTCTCTCTATCTGCCTGCCTGTCTGTCTGTCTGTCTCTCTCTCTCTCTCTTTCCCTGCCCTACTTCTTTTCCTCCCTCCCTTCCTCCATTCTCATCTCAGTTTCAGAGCTCTCACGCAGATAAACATTGGTGAACCTCTAGTAACATACAAAAGAACAGTGGACTCTAGAGACAAGACATTTTGGCTGCAGAAACCCACAGAGTCTGAATTACCATTCCTGAGGCAAAAGGTTGGACTAGCTCTTTTTGGCTCTGGAAATGACAGCTATTTCTCAGGACCATATTTTAAAATATCTAAGCCCTGATCTATTATAGCCCCATAAATCCTAGGAGTGACTCCATCTTGTCTCTGCAGTAACAAGGTGAACTACTCAAACATCACATTCTTTCCCTATCCACCTCCTCCCTCAGCCCAAGTTACAAGCAGCCACTGAGAAGGTAAGACACAGGCAAGACTGAGCATGAGTTAAAGGGCTTTTACCCCTCTAAAAACTACAATATGCATTAAGAGCCTATAGCTAAAATTTACTAGGGGAATGTATTTAACTTATAACTGGGTATTTTACTCTTTTTAATTTTGCTCTATATTTATTATATTTATAAGTGTAATATAGATATCTATTGTCCCAATTTCTTCCAGACATTTTGAGACTTAAAGGACATTATGTAAAGGAATAAGTACTGCTCAAAGCAATAGACTTTAATTTTCATGTTTTAAATCATACCAGGATATGATTAAGATCTAAAACTAGATATCCAAGATAGAAACATGGGAGAAGAAGGAAAATGGAAGACAGGTTCAGAATATAGACTATAATTAGATATCAATGATCAAAGAAAAAATAGATAAATTCATTTTTGGTCTCTGGAGGTGAGGTTTCCAGGCCTCAGCTGTAACTGCAGACCCCAGGAAGATGAGAAAGGGGCCTCCATGATAATCCTCCAAGAAGCTTCCTCCGGACTCACAACCGCAAGTTACATAAAAACTTTCCCCATCTACCTGTGTCTTCTGTTGGCAGCTGAATGACACAAGCAAGGGTCAAGGGTTTTATATGGACTGAGTAGAGTCTCACTCTGGCACATCTGACTGGTTTTGTACTTTTGGTACCAAAGGCAGGAAGCCACTGGGGACTAGTCTTTCAAGGTCTAAGCAGTGTAAGCAAATACATGGAAAGTTCCAGAGGTTTCTAGAAAGAATCAAGAAGAAAGGGTACATCTAAAGCAAAAACAAATTGCTATAAGAAAGAGCACACCTCTAAAAACCAAAGACCTTTTTTGGACTATTAGACTCATTATATATACAATTATATTATTATTTTAATGGAGATATTTATATAGACTAAGCATAGTTGGCTGGACTATATACTAATCCCCTAGCGTATGTTTTGTAGTAAGTGCTTAAAAAATACTTGTTGACTATTTTTGCCACACTGAAAGAAAGTTTATTTGCAGGGCTCACAAGCCTATTCACTTGACATTATCATTCACCCCCTAATTGAGTTATCTTTGTCAGTAGCATGTAGGCCTAGATGAAGGGGGGATTCCCAAAGGAATTCTGCTTCGTCTCCCCCTGTGTCCAGAAAATAGATGTTTCCTTTTCAAAAAGAAGACTAAATCTTGAGTTTCATCATCCTAACAAGGACCAAACTCAACCGGCTTGTATTAGTCTAAGATAAATTTACACCCTCCATGCTGGCTGCCTGTCTCTTTCCATTCAGCCATACTAGTCCCATTCTGTCTACGACCTAATGCCAGCACTGGTACAGAGGATTAGCAAGAGTACGAGAGGGCAAGGGTGATGCCTGCCCATAAGTACAGCCATGGAGGCCTGACCATGCAAATTCAGTCAACCTGACTCAGTAACTCTTGACTCATTTTCCAATTTTACTGCTTTTTCTGTCTCCGATTCCTTGATTCCAACTTTTTCTTTGATCAATATTACTTCCCTGTTCTCTTTCTCTTATCATGAAACCCTGTATTTGACCCCTTTTCCCCCCAGAATGTATTATCTGCCATGACTTAGCCATTGGTATGATATCATCCCTACATGAACCCTCAAGGCACTCCAAACCAACCTCCTCACCAGCCTAGAAGACCTCAAAGACATATTACCTCAACATTGACTCTGAGGACAGGGACCATATATTCTCCATGCTCTATAAAGTACTGTTCCATTAACACACATTAACGGGCTGGACCACAAATGGTTATTTGATAAATATGGACTGAATGAGTCAACCACACTGTGATCTGCTAACCTCACTTCCCTAGCTACATAGCCTTACCACCCTAGAGAAAGTTGGGACTTCTCTCTCACCAAGCACAACACCCCTCTGCTGATGCCTTTATTTCAGGATGAGTATTCATACTTTGGATGAGCAAAGCTTAAACACAGAGGAGGAGGAATCCAACTTAGAGGAGAGGAAGGTGCATACCAGGCAAATCATCTCATCTCTCTGGAGCTGAGTGTTTGGAGTATTTTCATTATGATGACAGAGCTCAGCATAAAATGTATTGTTTAAATGGCTCCCCCCAGGGCAGGTGTAGGCAGAATGGAATTGCTAAGCATCATACTATTAAGAAAAGCAAATGTGAAATTAGGTGGCTGCCAAATACAGAATAGCACACAACAGATTCTGTGTCTTCTTTCACATTATATTATATTTCCACCCACTCTGCTCTCAGGCAATTTCAGTACACTCTCTCCTCTTTAGGATTCACTCACACATGCACGCGAATTTATGATAAACTCTACAGAAGCGTGATTAGAGCTTGGAGGTAAAATACACAACTCATGCCTCAACCTATGTGAAGTGATAGCCCAGGACAAACTGTGGTCTGAAAGTCGATCTACCAGTGGGCAATGGTAGAAGCAATTTTTGGATGGTTTTAGGGAAAATGTGCCACCAAGAAGAGAAGTACATTTGAACTGTCTTGAAATACCCTACAAAACATAAATAGGGAGGAAGCCTAATGCTTCCATATAATTCCCGATATAACCATAGTTGGTAAATTTTAAGGCCCTGGATGTAAATAAATATGTATGTGTCTTTATCCATCAGCAAGTCATAGAAGGAGACATTAGGCCTTATAAGAATCACTCTATAGGTCCTACCCATTGCTAGATACGTTTACATACCTGATCACCTCAGTTTGCTAAGGTTTTCTAGTGTCATTGAGTCTGAGTCTAGACTGCCCTTATAATGTGATTGTCTAGAAAGACCTGAAGACCATCTCTGTAGCATTTAGTGACTCACCTCTTTAACTATCATTATAAAAGTTTCATGTGGTTAGCCCATGGTCAGAGGCTTCATTCATTGACTCAGGACAGAGCTTTCTTATCTAAGTCCCTTGTGTTAAAGCCGAGAAATGCTCACGCAGGGGGAAAAAGCTATATGCTTGAAGATATCCAGTTATGTCCCATTTTATTTAAAAAGCATCAGAACTTGGCCTCATTACCAGTGTTAGAAATATTGGCAGCAAGCACTAACCCCAGGGTGTGATGAAGAAAGGGGTGTGAATGGATTGAACCAAAGTGTAGAAGAGTAACATGAGGAAGAGAGAGAAAGAAATAGAGTTTGAGTGAAAGTCAGTTCCTTATTTGTGAGGGAGGGTTAGGAGTTCAGGAGGCCCAGTGGTTTTTGCATAGATGTGGAAGAAAATGAGAGAGACTATGGACAGAAAGAATGAAAGGGAGAGTGAGTTGGGATGAGTTGAGGAAGGAAGGAAGGAAGGAAGGAAAAAAACATTTATTAAGTATGAATTGTGTGCCAGATACTAGGTGCTTTACAGGTTTTTGTTGTTTAGTCATTTTTCAGCACATCTAGTTCTTTATGACACCTTTTTGGGTTTTCTTGACAAAGATATTGGAGTAGTTTGCTATTTCCTTCTCCAGTTCATTTTACAGACTAGGAAACTGAAGCAAAAAAGGGTTAAGGGACTTGTCTAGGCTCACAACTAGTCAGTGTCAGATTTGAATTCAGGAAGAGGAGTCTTTCTACCTTAGGCCTAGCACTCCATCCACTGAACCACTTAGCCACCTTTTACAAATACTATTTAATTTAACCTTCACAACAGCCTTAAGGCTGGGATCTGCAGCTGGATGAAAACTCAGTGTTGAGTGAATAAAAGAGTTATACTGTGTCCTGGGCCCTAGCGACATACACCTGCATCATCCACAGCTGTACTAGTTTTGGGGAGCCACGTTAAGCAATCCTGTCAGATTCTGTGCCTAAATGGCAAGTTTATGAACGACCTATATTTTCTGCAAAAGAAAGAAAAGTGTCCAAAATATATAATAAAAAGATCCTAGAGCTGAATGACTCTGTATATTTCTATGTGTGAGTGTGTGTGTGTATGTGTGTGTGCATGTGTATGTAATGGGTCCCTCGCACCCTAGAGAACAGGGCTCACTTGTAAGATCCTACTTGAGCATATTATTGTCAAAAACAGGGAGTCACCAACTGGTTCATCTTTGCTAGCAAAGCCATGGGCTACTCCATGGTCAGTGATGGAGCTTAGCTTACAAATTCTTGTCTGGGGCAGCATGAATTTTGAGACCCCAGCTTTTCCTGGCAATCGATGAAAATGAAAGTGAAACTTATCAACTGCAACAGAAAGTCAGAAGCATCGTTAACCTCATCTCCAATCCAACACTTGAGTGAGTTCCATATTAGATGGGGTCAAAAACTTGGAGACAAAACTCAAAAACTAATATCCAACTAAACAACGAATGAAAGACTGGTTCTATAAGAGCATTCTGAAAGTTCCTCAAGAAATAAAATTCCACACAATTCAAACAGTTGTCTTTGGAAAATTGTTTGAGGCAGCTAGGTTGCATAGAGGATCATTGGTCCTAGATTCAGGAACATCTGAGTTCAAATCAACTTCAGATACTTACAGAGAGTCTGACTCTGGGCAAGTCACTTAACTTCTGCCTGCCTTAGTTTCCATAGCTGGAACATGGGGATAAAGCCTCACAAGGTTTGAGAGGATCATATGAGATGTTTGTAAAGTGCTTAGCATGGTGGCACATAGTGGCACTCCTAATAAACGCTTGTTTCTCTTTTCCTTCCTTCTTTGCCTAAATTCACCTTTATCTAGGAACATTAGCAGTTGTGAGATGATTTAGATCAGGAATCAGCAACTGTAGTGAATTAGAAACAATCACAACAAAACAAAAAATCTCTCTTTTTAGCTCTCTGGACAAACTAAAGCAAACAGCAGACCAGATTTGGCCCATGGGTCAAAGTTTGCCAAATCCTAGTCTCAGTGGTAAAAGAGAATGATTGCTTCAACACTTCGGAAATTTTCATTTTTCTCTGGTCTAAAGAATCAAAAGTATTATAATGTGACCAAATTTCATGCCTGGGTTGTGAGTATCATTTGACTAGTTAGCAGTGCCTAGAAAAAAAATGGACTTTTAGCCAAGATTAATCAAATGTAACCTGTGAATTTTTCCTGCCAGGGTGACACAGGCAAGAACTTTGCATCACCAGCACCTAGAACAGTGGTTTGCACATATAAAATGGAAGTTTGAGTATATTCCAGCGGACAGTGATTTCAAAAGACATTGGAAGTAACATCTGCTTCTGAAGGTTCATTGGACTGAGCTCATAACCTCCCACTTTGGAGAGTAAGAAGCAGGACAAGTGATGGGCCCAGGGAGGGAGGAAGAAGTAGGGGTGTGGACACTATGAAAAGGTTGAAACAGCCCCAGAGACTCTCAGCCTAGGAAGTGTGGATGAAGCAAGCACAGCGTCAAGGAAGGAACTTGTGCCATTAAAATCCATTCAAGTTGAAGAAAGTGAGACCCATGACCTTCTTTCTCTCTTTCTCTTTCCCTCTTTCTGTTGAGAAGGTAGTGACCTGGCTTTAAACCTGATGCTTCCCTCTGGGTTGTCAAGGCATCTGCCCTTGTGTTTTAAAGTTTTCTTTGTTCTCAGGTTAACAAATGTGATAAATCTGTTGATTGACAGAATTGCTAAACTTCATATGTTATTGCTTGAATGCAGCACTGAGGGATTGGGAACAACCTAGGAGGGGAGAGAAATTTTAAATTACTGTATCTGCCAGAGGAAGAGGGAGTTATTGATTTTTTTTTAACAACTTCCCTATGGAAAAAAAAAGAATGCTTTCACCAGGGTTCCTCTAGGCATCAAAACAACTAGGTAACACTGTAGGAAGCTGGTTGATTTGCATCACATCAGGCATCTACTGTTACCCACAACCCAGGCTGAAAGGCAACTGTTCTCACAGAGAGGAGAGGGTGGAGGGAATGGCTAGAAAGTGACCTCCCTCTAAGGGAGGAGTAGTCCAGACTATGAAAAAAAAATGTAAGGGGGCAGTAAATTGACAAATAGCTCTGTCTTTCTGCTCACCAGTCAAACAATAGGCTGCTGCATTGTCTTTGTCATTCAGTCATTTCAGTCATGTCTGACTCTTTGTGACCCCATTTGGGATTTTCTTGGCAAAGATACTTGAGTGATTTGCCATTTCCTTCTTCAGCAAAGAACTGAGGCAAACAGGGTTAAGTGACTTGCCCAGGGTCACATAGCTAGTAAGTGTCTGAGGCAAGAATTGAACTTAGGAAAATCAATCATCCTGACTTCAGACCCAGTGCTCTATCTACTGTGTCACCTAGCTACCCATAATATTATCATAGGATACTGGATTTAAGATGGAAGGTAACTTAGAGAATCATTCCCTCATTTTTACACACAAAGTAACTGAGACTCAGAGAATTAAATGACTTTGACCAAGTCAAGATCACAAAAGTAGTAGCAAAGCCAGGACTGAACCTCAGGTTCAAAGGCCTGAAGAGGGGAAACAGAGCCCCAGGTATGAGGAAGAGTAAGACCAGTTTGATCATAGAGTCCAGTAAGTTTCAAAAGATAAACTAAGGTCAGGTTGTGAATGGATTTAAGTGCCCAACAGAGGAGCTGAAATTTGTTTCTAGAGGTAATAAGAAACCATCACAATTTATGGAGTAGGAGTATAAAATGTTCAGACTTGTGTTTTAGAAAAATCACTTTGGCAATTGTGTCAAAACTGGAATAGAGAGAGAGCTGAGGCAGGAAGGGCAATTAGGAAGCTATTGTAATAGTCCAAGTGAAAGGCAATGAGGGTCTGCACTAAAATAGCAGCTTTGTGAGCAGAAAGATGAGGACAGATTTGAGAAATGTTGTAGAGTTGGTGAAGACAAGATTTGACAATTGATTGGATATGAGTAGTGAGGGCAGGTGAGGAGAGAGATGGCAATAGATGGGCAAATGTGGAAGTTCCAAGATCAGTAGGTTTGGGGGAAAAGATAATGAATTCTGTTTTGGACATGTTGAATTTGAGATGCCTTTAGCCCATACAACTTGAAATGTCCAGTAGTCAGTGATGGAGGACTGGAGCTCAGGAGAGAGACTAGGGCTGGATACAGTTATAGGAGAAATGTGAGTTTAAGAGTAGACTAGGCTAACCATTGGGTGCCATCTTTAAATGGGAACAATATAGGAATTTCTAGGCAGTCCCTCTATGAGTGGAAGGATTTCTTCCTCTGCCAAGGCATATTCTAGGTCTAAAGGATACTATTTCCATTACATTCATTAGAACAGTGAAGCATTCTACTGGAGTCTCCACCAAGTCTTCGGGACTGCCATGTGATGCCGCACAATATCCTAAGTTTGGAGTGAGGAGTCTTTAATTTGCCAAGGTCCTGACAGTTAAAGATTATTCAAGAAGTTGAAATTTTTGGTAATTATGTTCTTCATATTTCAAAATATCCTCCCAAATTTAGATAAGGTGTGACTGCCAACTGACCTTTGGGAGGAAAAAAAGAGTGTTTTCCTATTCCTTTTTTTTTTTTTACAGCTGGTCCAATAGTTGACCTTGTTCTAAGAACTGGTTTCTTTATTCTGGAGACAGTAGAGGGAGAACATTCTCTTTCCCGAAGCATGCCTAGGTAAACATGCTACATATTCATGAGTTTAACATTATTTAAGTGCTTACTATTTTCAGAGAATTTTGCTAGGTAGCAATGGAGATGCGGAGTTTGAACAAAGCAGTGGGTAGAGTGCTGGACCTGACATCTGGAAGACCTAAGTTCAAATATAGACTCGGATCTTACTAGCTGCATGACCCTGCACAAGTCACTTAACCTCCATCTGCCTCAGTTTTCTTGTGGCATTGATGATGGTAACATTGGCAATGCTAAGAATAATAGCATTTATTTCTTAGGGTTGTTGTGAGGATAAAATGAGGTCATATTTGTAAAGCATTTTGAAACTTTAAATTAATATTTGTAGGAATTATCGTTATTTTGTCATATGCTACAAACTCTTTTCCTTGCCTTCCTTGGATCTATAAAACATTAATTTTCTTTTCTTTTTTTTTTTTTACAATTTTTTAAATAGTAAGTAATCCGGTGTAATTACTATTATTCATGAAACTTACAGTTTAGTAGCAGTACAAGATATAAATTAGGTACACAAGACACAGTAGTCAATGACTATAGTAATCTACTATTGGATAAACCCAAAGAGCCCAGCTTCTGGGATAAGAACTCACTATTGGACAAAAATTGCTGGGAAAACTGGAAAATAGTATGGCAGAAAATGGACATAGACCAACATCTTACACCATATAATAGGTTAGGTATACAAGATACAAATACAGATAGCTATAATATGTAACAAGTGCTTTCAAAAATAATAAGTTGTGGTCAAATATGGTCAAAAAGGAAAGAAGGTTAAAATCTAGGGAAAGCAGGGAAGGCTTTGTGGAAGAGGTAGCATTTAAATAGATAGGAATTCAACAGATGAACATTTCAGGCACAGGGAACAGTATCCACAAAGATCAGTTGTAGACACTGAAGAAATAGCAATTTTAGGCTAAAGTTGAAGAAGGATAGGAATTGTTAGTAAATGATTCATCCCTCTATATGAGTGGGTCTTCTGACATTGGTAATCAATGAAATAGGTCCCCTGGAAGCTGGCCTTTGGATCTTTGTGTCAGAATGGAGTGCAAAGCATGTAGGGAAAAGTGTATTACTGTCAGGATTGGAGTGATTTGTGCTATGAGTTAGGGAGAGAGAGTGGTTAGTTAGTAATTAGACTCTCTATGTAAATAAGTCTGGCAGCAGTATAAAGGATCTATTTGGGATGTGGAAAAAGTGGAGGCAGGAAGACCTGCTAGAAAGTCATTACCGTATAGTAGAGCTGGTGGGTAGTAATGAGGACCTGTACTAGGGCTTGACAAATTATATTTTAGTTCCATTTTAAATCTTTTCTCTCTAGCTGGGCTTAAAATTTTCCTAAGGATTCACAGAAGTGAGTAAATTATAAGATACGAACTGTTTTCACAGCCTCTTTCCTATGGAGGTACCATGAATGCATTCAGTGGGGAACTCTTTCCATCTGAGTGACCTGATCCTAGAGACCCTCTCTCTGTCTTTCTTTGTTTCTCTTTGTCTCTCTGTCTTTGAGTCTGCCTCTACCTCTGTCTCACACACACACACACACACACACACATTCATGACAACTACCTTTGAATTTCCTGCTACCAGTTACTAAAGATCCAGAAAAGGAAGTTCTAGCTATCAAAGTCCTTAGCACGGGCAGTGATTCAGCATCAGAAACTGATTTTATCAGTGGAAATGACATCGAAGGAGAAGCTTGACTCTCTACTTTTCTGTTGCATCCTAAGGAACATGAACTTTGCCATCTGATTTGTAGCTGAAACTTTCCATATGTTTTGTCTACTTCATTAGAAAATGAACTTCTTAATTACAAAGATTATCTTACTTTTCTATTTGTACCCACAGCACTTAGCACAGTACTTTCCACATAGTATTTAAAAAATAGTGTTTAATCATCATCAAGAAAGAACTATTAAGAAAATTGCCTCCATTAGGGAGACAGCTACTCAAGTCTAACTCAAGGACTTTTGAGCCTGGGAACTCAGAAACTCAAGTACTGCAAGGTAAGTCACAGGGCTGGAAGTGTCCTTTCTCAAGATTGCTAGACTTTGACCTGTACTCATGAAAGGAAATAAAGTCTTCCTTCAGCTCTCTAACTCTGGCACTTAGCAGGAGTGGGAAGGAATGTCCTTTACCTCAGCAACAGGTAACTTATTAACCGCTCCCCTATGATAACAGGAGTAGGGACTTGGCTAGGCAAGCCGAGCCTGGACAGTGGGACTCCTGGCTTCCTAGGGACTTCTCTATTCCAGTGAAATCACAGATCCTATCCACATTCCTAATTTACAAGAAGTATCAAGAGACAAACGAACTCTGACATTGAAGTTATCATGGTCCTCACAGGCCGAGTCATCCGTGGGCACTGAGAAAGCAATTGGGACTTACTGAAATTCCTCTTGACAGCTCTCAGAACTGTTCTTCAGCTTGCTCTCAGCTCTGATCCACTCATCTGCCACTTGTCCTGCTCTTTGGTTCATGGACTCATCTGCTTGTATCTTCCCTTTTCACCTCCTCATAGCATGATTGAAAATTAGGGAAGTTCCTCCTTCAAAGTCACCAGAACTCCACAATAACTGAAGGTATGTCTATTAACAGTCTAGTTCAAGGATACTGTCTCATTCCAAGAAAGTCTTCCAAAATTATGTGATCCTACTAAAACTATAACTTCAGTATCCAAAGTCTTTTTGAGCCTGTGTATTCATCCTTCGTTGCCAAAGAAGACCATGCCATCAGAGAAAAAATGACATGACTTGCAGTTGACTTTGTTTTGAGCGAGAGAGGGCTGTGTGGTCACCAGACTCACTTCTCCTCCAGAGCCATCTGAATCCAGTGACCAGATTTTCATCAG
>CM053771.1:357785155-357804477 GCA_028658325.1 Potorous gilbertii
ATTGAAGGTTTGTGGCCACCCTATCATCCCCATTTCCCCCAACAGCTCACACAGTGTCTCTGTGTCACATTTTGGTAATTCTCACAATATTTCAAACTTTTCCATTATCATTATATCTGTTATGGTGATCTGTGATCACTGATATTTGAGGTTATTAGTTTTAGGGTACCACAAACCACACCCGTGTAAGATGGTGAAATGTGTGTGTTCTGACTGCTCCACTGACTGGCTGTTTCTCCTTTCTCTGTCCTTGGGTCTCCCTATTCCCTGAGACATAACAATAATTAATAACAATTAATAACCTTATAATCATTTCTAAGTGTTCAAGTGAAAGGAGCAATCTAATTTCATTGTTGTCTTATTTTAGGAAATTACTACCCTGATTCAATCAGCATTCATCAACCTGCAGGCAAGACCCTTCACTGGAAAAAAGATTATGACTTGCTAAAGGCTCAGGTGAGAGCAATTTTTTTTTCTTAAGCAATAAAGTATTTTATAAATTAAAATCTATGCATTTTCTTTTATAGATACAATACTATTGCACACTTAATGGACTACAGTATGGTATAAACACAACTTTTAAATTCACTGGGAAACCAAAATATTCATGAGACTATTGTGAAATTCACTTTATTGTGGTGGTTTGGCACTGAATCTGCAATATCTCTGAGGTAGATCTGTGTATACTTTATTGGCAGACTATCTGTAGTGAGCAGTTCACTTGATCCTAGAGTAAGTGGTTCTCAAATTTTTCCACATTTGTAGGAAAACAAAATTGTGGAGGAACCCATGTAGTAAAAATTCTCTAGAGTGATTATTTTTAATGTCCATTATCAAACAATGTAATGTTCATTAAAAAGGGGGTGTTTCAGGATTCCTTGCACCACAGTTTCTCCAACTGCTATAATGGAAAGAGTCCTGAATTTTGGAGTCAGAAAGCCCTATTTCTCTAAACCTGAGTTTTCTTGTCTGTAAAATGTACTGCCTAAAAAGAAAAGAAAAACTGTGGGTGAGTGAGGGGGAATAAGCATTTCTATAGCACCTACTATATGACAGGAGTTGTGTTAAGTGCTTTTAAAAAAAAATTATTTAATCCTCTTAAGAACCCTGGGAGGTAGCTGCTATTAATATCCACATTTTATAGTTTAGGAAACTGAGACAAACAGATTTGAGTGACTTGGCCAAGGTCACATAGCTGATGTCTAAGGTTGGATCTGAACTCAGATCTTCCTGATTTTAGGCCCGGTGCTATATCTATTGTGCCGCCAATTTCCTCTGAATATAAAAATGTGAGTTATTATTTTTGTTGTTAATCATTCATTTATTAAACAACATTTAGTGTTGGGCATGGGAAGATCTTTTACTAGGCACTTAACGAGATAAAAAGAAATATAAAGTCTGTTTCCCAGCCTCCAATACAATTATTATTTTATTATTAATTTTTGTGTTACTGTGATGGCAATCAAAATAGGATCTTTTGCTGTTTTTGTTTTAGTATAAATAAATACCTCTGATTGAATCTTGCCTTTATCAGTCAAGAGTCTTTACAAGGCTTAAAGTATAGAAACAAAAGTTTCTTTAACTAGAAACAGTATATATATATATATATGTATATATATATATATGTATATATATATATGTATATATACATATATATATATATATATATATATATATATATATATATATATGTTTGTATTGTTAATGTGATTAAAGATCTTCCCCACCCATTAATGAGCCTGCCCATTAAGGGGAATTTGATTAGGAAAATTTGTGGGAACACCCACAGCTTTTGTTAATGAGGCACTGGTTCTCAAGGGTTGGGATGCCCTCTGGTTTTAAAAAACAGTATAAATACTCTGAGGATGAGATTTTTACTTTGGGGCTTAGTTTTGCAAGATGATCTGGGAAGCTGGCAAGGAGACCCCTTCCCTCCCGCCGCAAGCTTTGAGAACCCAGATGTAGTACTTCCCTCTCTAGTAACTGGTCAGACAGTTGTAACTGTCTGTTGAATTCAAGCAGAGGAAACCATGTCTGTTGACTTTTAATTTCTTTGTATTTTCTTTGAATTTCCCTGAATTAGGTGAATGATACATGTACTTGGTTAAAGGAATGATACATGTGCTTGATTAAAGTGATTGTTAACCCCTCAACAGTTGCCTTTCCTTTTTATGAATGCAGATCTAAGAACCTGTTGCAGTAGGACCCCTGTGTATGTTGGGGTGCTTACTGATACAATGTTGACTTAATTTTTACTAGATATGTGTATGTTGGCAATTATTTGCCCCTTTTCCCATCCCAAGCAAAACATGGAAATGTATTTTAATTTAAATGAAACTATTAGACAAGGCAGGAATAACAATATGGATCTTGCTTCAGTACTTCCATGGATCAGCAATTTCATCTATGCACATCATCCCTCAAATAATGTAGATTGCAGACATCCTATCTTTCACTGTCCGTATCCTATTATAAACCCATTGTTAAGAATCTATTACTCATTATAGATACTTTTGCTAGCATTTCTATAGTACTGTAAGATTGTAAAGCATTGTAAAAATATTGCCTCATTTGTGATCCTCACGATAGCCCTAAGAAGTAGGTGCTGTTTTTCTCTCCATTTTACAGATGAGGACATTGAGGCAAGCAGAGGTTAACTGACTTTCTTTGCTCAAAGTCACATGGCTAGTAAGTGTCTGAGGCTGTATGTGAACTCAGGTCTTGCTAAACTCTAGGTTCAATGCTCTATCCACAATGCCACCTATCTGCCTCCTAAGTCTATCAGTGATAAGTTGCAAGGTTCTCATCATCAATCGGTAGGTCAACAAACACTTGAGTGCCTTTAATATGCTGAAAATGTGCTAGGCTTTGGGGACACAAACACAAAGAATAAATCAATGCTTGATTCTTGATTCTCAAGAAGCTCATTCTCAATGGAAAAAGAGGAAAAGGAAATAAGGAAAAGATTGGAAAAGGAGGTAAACCAGTTATGTAGAGATAACACAGCGATGATGTTAAAAAATGATCCTAGAAGGAGATCTCCAGAATGTTGAGTCAATCTCTAATCCTGATATAATTCAATTTTTGTTGTTCAGTTGTGACCCCATTTGAGGTTTTCTTGGCAATGATGCTGGAGTGGTTTGCCATTTCCTTCTCCAGCTCATATTACAGATGAAAAAATTGAGGCAATAGGATTAAGTGACTTGCCCAGGGCCACACAGCTAGTAAGTGTCTGAGGCTGGATTTTAACTCAGGTCTTTCTGACTCCAGGCCTGACACTCTTTCCACTGTACCACTTAGTAGAGAAGCTTCTGAAAGAAATCACAAGTTCAACACTGTAAAGAGATAGACATAGGACCAGTTTCAGAGAAATAGACAAGAGGATATTGTATGATGGATACTAGCCTGGCAAAGGGAATTGTCATTAAAGATTTGACAGATGGGAGAGTTGTAGGACTGTCAACAAGAGATCAGTTTAGGGAGATCCCTGGGACCAGAGCAATAACATCTGCTAGTAGTACCAGATGAGAGCTGGACATGAAGGGTGGACATAGGCACTCAAAAACGAAGGTGAATGTTGCCAGCTATGGACATGCGGCAGCCAGCTTATAAAGGTTCCTGAATGATGATAGTTAAATTTTTCCTTTCATTTTTTTAAAAAACATTATTTTTAGTTTTCAACATTCATTTCCGCAAGATTTTGAGTTCCAAATTTTCTCCCCATTTCTCCCCTCCACTCCCCCCCAAGACAACATGCATTCTGGTTACAATCAGAATTACAATTCCCTCCCACAATCTGTTCTCCATTCTATTACACTCCTCCCTTCTGTTATCCCCATCTCCTCGATTTTCTTGTAGGGGAAGATAGATTTCTATACCTCATTACCTGTATTTCTTATTTCCTTGTTGTATGTAAAAACAATTTTTAACATTTGTTTTTAAAACTTTGAGTTGCAACTTCTCTCCCTTCCTCCCTCCCCACCTGTTCTCATTGAGAAGGTAAGTAATTCAATATAGATCATACATGTGTAGTGTATACTACACAGTCATATTGTGAAAGATTAACTATATTTTCTTCCACCCTATTCTGACCCCATTTATTCTATTCTCTCTTTTGATCCTATCCCTTCTCAAAAGCGTTTACGTCAAATAACCCCTCCTCCCATTTGCCCTCTGTTCTATCATCTCCTCCACTGCCCACTTATTCCCTTCCCCCCTACTTTCCTGTAGTGTAAAACAATTTTCATACCAAATTGAGTGTGCATGTTATTCCTTCCTTAAGCCAAATGTGATGAGAGTAAGCTTCACTTTTTCTCTCTCATCTTCCCTCTTTTCCCCTCCATTGAAAAAGCTTTTTCTTGCCTCTTTTATGAGAGATAATTTGCCCCATTCCATTTCTCCCTTTCTTCTCCCAATATATTCTACTCTCACCCCTTAATTTTATTTTTTTTAGATACCATCCCTTCTTATTCAACTTACCCTTTGCCCTCTTGTCTATGTATATATAATTCCTCCAACTATCCTAACACTAAGAAAAGTCTCAAGAGTTAAAAATATGATCTTTCCATGTAGGAATGTAAACAATTCAACCTTAGTAATTCCCTTATGATTTCTCTTTCCTGTTTAACTTTTCATGCGCCTCTTGATTCTTGTGTTTGAAAGTCATATTTTCTACTCAGCTCTGGTCTTTCATCAAGAATGTTTGAAAGTTCTCTATTTCGTTGAATAGCCTTTTTTCTGCTGAAATATTATACTCAGTTTTGCTGGCTAGGTGATTCTTGGTTTTAATCCTAGCTCCTTTGACTTTGGAATATCATATTCTAGGCCCTTTGAACCCTTAATGTAGAAGCTACTAGATCTTGTGTTATCCTGTTTGTATTTCCACAATACTAGAATTTTTTCTTTCTGGCTACTTGCAGTATTTTCTCCTTGACCTGGTAACTCTGGAATTTGGCTACAATATTCCTACGAGTTTTCTTTTGGATCTCTTTCAGGGGGTGATTGATATATTCTTTCAATATTTATTTTACTCTCTGGTTCTAGAATATCAGAGCAGTTTTTCTCAATAATTTCTTGAATGATGATGTCTAGACTCTTTTTTTGATTATGGCTTTCAGGTAGTCCCATAATTTTTAAATTGTCTCTCCTGGATCTGTTTTCCAGGTCACTTGTTTTTCCAATTAGGTATTTCACATTGCTCTTTTTTCATTCCTTTGGTTTTGTTTTATAATTTCCTGATTTTTCATAAAGTCATTACCTTTCATCTGCTCCATTCTAATCTTTAATGAATTATTTTCTTCAGTGAGCTTTTGGATCTGCTTTTCCATTTGGTCAACTCTGCTTTTCAGGGCATTCTTCTCCTCATTTGCTTTTTGGATCTCTTCTGCCATTTGTGTTAGTCTATTTTTTAAAGTGTTAATTTCTTCAGCAAATTTGGGTCTCTTAAGGAAGTAGTTGACTCATTTTTCATGATTTTCTTGTATCACTTATTTCCCTTCCCAATTTTTGCTCTACTTCTCTTACTCAATTTTCAGAATCTTTTTTGAGCTCTTCCATGGCCTGAGTCCAATTCATATTTGTCTTGGAGGCTTTGGATGGAGGAGCTTCGACTTTGTTTTCTTCTGTTTGCATGCTTTGGTCTTCCTTGTCACCAAAGTAAGATTCTATAGTCTCATTCTTTTTCTGGTTTTTGCTTATTTCCCCAGCCATTTATTTGACTTTTGAGCTCTTTGTCAAGGTAGTTCTCTGCTTCTAGTGGGGTTGGGGGGTATACTGTCTGTCCCTCGATCCTCCCACAATCTGTGGGCCAAGAACTCCAGAGACAGTGGTTGCAGTTGCCCCTATTGTTGCTGTGACTGCCACAGGTTCCTCTGCCACCTTCCCCTTCTGCTGCCCTGGGGATGGTACTCTCAGGCACTGGTCCCACAAGCTTTTCCCATAGTGAGAGATGATCTCTCAGAAGTGAAGCCTTCTCAAAGAGTTAATTGCTTCTTGTATTATTAAAACACACTCCCTTGAACATCTGCAGCTAGCTAACCTTGTAGAGAAGCATGCTTTGTAGCATATTTTGTACCATTCCTGATTCCCCCTTCATCCTGACCTTGCCTCAAGTACCTTACCTATTCGTAGTAGAAAACAATAGCATATGCCCAACACCTCCCCCTTCCTAAATCGCATGCCTTTATAAAACTTCCCACTAAGCTTGTTGCTGGGTAAGATTTCCACAAATAGATTGTAACCCCTGAAGCCCAGCCAGTAGGATAAGGGAAGGAGTTAGGGAGGGGGACCTCATGTTAGGGTATAATTGACCTTGCTTTTTATACTCCCTTGTACTCCCTGTCTGGCACTATTAGTATGATGAAGGGGGCAGGGGTACCCTTTCTCATGAGAAAGCAATAAACATCCTTTTGCCTTTCCTAAGATTATTTTCAGGGGTCTCAAGACCCATCCCACATACCACTGACCTTCCAATTTATCCTCAGCATTTTGGTGTCATGCAGTCTGGAAACCACCACAGGTTCAAGAGATTCAATCTCCCCAAGGCCTGCTCAGGTCCTGTCTGTGCCAAGTACTATGATAAGCACCAGAAAATTACAAAGACAAGAATGTCCCTGCCTTTAAGGGATTTTTGGTTAATTTTGAAACGCTATAGAAATGGGAATTATCATTAGTACCTTGATTTTGTATACGTAGCTACCTTGCTGCAGAAAGACTGGATATTCCTTCTAGATTTGTGTCTGAAGCCTGATGTCAGTCAGTCAACAACCATCTATTAAGTGCTTACTATGTGTCAGGTATGGTGTGAGGCATTAGAAATACAAACATAAGTAGAAAGAAAAACAGATCCTGCTCTCAAGGAGCTTATAGTCTATTGGGGAGAACAACACATAAAAGGAAACAATGGGGAATGAGAGGATAAAGACGTTATTATCTCTAAGTGATCTAAGACAAAAACTAGGCAAAACAGAAACCAGAAGGAAAAAATGTGCTTCTCAAATAGCAAAGCCAGACCTAAGATGACCTGGGTGTACTCCTTAAATGGAGTTTCTGGGTGGAGTCATCCAATCAGAGGGAAAAGCTACAGAGGTGCAGGGAACTTACAAGGTGTGAATTCCCAGTTTGGAAAGAGCTTCCAGGATGAAAAGTATTCTGGGGCATGGTGAGAGGAATGATGTGATTTTGATGCTGTACTGCTGGCAGTGTTGGTGGTACGGAGCTTAAGTTGGTTGAGATTATGTGAATGAGATTTCCAAAGAACCTCATGGCTGATAGTAAAGGAGCAGTGTCTCTGTGGTCCCTCCTGACTTGCTGGGGGCACTGCTTCTCTGAGATTTTATGTTGATTGGCCCTCCTGAGAATAGCTAGTAAGAAACCAATTTGTGGAAAACTGGCTCAGATGGGAAACCTGTGGTGTCTCAGGTGATCGCAGGGGAGGGTTGCTAAGAATCCTGAGACAGTGGTTACATTGGCAGCTGCACGTAAAGTAAGGTTTTTCTGCATTCAAAGTTCTGGAACCCCTCAGACCTCCTAACTGTGAGAATTGGGAAGTTTTCTATACCTTGGAAGATTAAAAAGGAAGTTCATCTTAAGTCTGGGTTTCCCTATGTAAGAAGCAGACCTTATTTTTCTTCAGATTTCGTTTTGCCTTGTGTTTGTCTCAGATAGCTTAGCAATAACAACACACATTTGTAGAGCTCATTTCCTCTGAAAGCCCCCGAGATTGAAAGTGCAAGTTGAACATTGGGTCTCTGCTGCCTGGTCCATTGAGGGCTGGGTATTGAGACCATTCTCTGTTCTGTATCCAGGCATGCAGTTTAGACTGTATTCAGTCTTGGGGAGCCTAGCAGGGATGGGGAACCTGCTGCCACAGTTTCTTCACCCCTGGAGACGCTAATGAAAGCCTAGCTTCCCTCCTGTTTTCACACTCTTTAGCTAGTTAAATCTCAATTTGCCTTCCTATCCCCGACAAATGTACATATAGAGTTCATGTCTTCAAAAACAGGGAATTGGAGACTCAATATACAACATACATCAGATATGGGGCAGTTATTTTATTTCTACCCACAAGAGACTCACAAAACACTTTTGACAAAAACAAACAAAATAAGATTTATTAATTTATAACCACTGTTACAATCTATTGGGAGGCTGATATATATACATATATCTCATCAGAACATAAAGCAGTTTGCAGAACTGCTAATTAGGCATTTTACATTTAACTTCTATTCTACTCTAGCCAAAAATATATCTTGTAACATGCCTGCTGGTAAAACACTGAGGCTTGGGCCAATCCTCTTGTTCATGGCTGTATTCTCCAAGAGTGCTGAAGTGGTCAAGAACTCTTCTTTTGCCACAATTCAGACCCATCCTTTGGTCCCCCAAAACATATTTATCTTGGGATAGATGCTAATTCCCCTAAGATCAGAAAACAAAGAAAAGAGAAATTCCCTCAAACCCAGAATCTGGCTTGTTTAGGGCAAGTGCTCATGGTCTTTGGGAGATCTGGGATGGGTTGGGAAAATGATTGGAAAAGCTGTCCCTTCCCCCTTGGGAAGCAATCCAAAACCGTCCTGAAATTATTTGTAGCCAGAAAGGAAGAAGAGGCTAAAGAAGTTTTTACTCCCCTTGAATTATCAGTTCTTCTGAATCTCCAGCCAATAAGGGGATGCTGTGTCTTTCAAAGGGCAAATATTTTAGCCTTGAGTCACGGGACCCAAACACAGGCAAACAGCCTGGTTTGCCTTCCATGGGCTATCTTCACCGTGCCCCTCCCCTCCACCTCACAAGTATTATTATACCTATTTTACAGATGAAGAAACTGCAACTCAGAGAGTTGATTCGCTGAGCCATGTGGCAAATGTTAGATGGCTTGTGAACAGGATTCCTAGTTTGTGGTCCAGTGGTCTTTTCACTAAATCACGCTGCTTCTACATTGTATCTTAGGGAGATTTCTTACAGACTGTCTCTATGTACCTATGTCCTAAGAGGAATTTTGGCAACTGAGTTCATCACCAGAAGTTAAATGAAGTTATATTTGAATGATGTCTTAAATACACAGGCTCAAGCATCAAATTTTTTAGGGACAACTCCTGAGTGTCCCTGCAAGCATGTAATATATGTGCAAATCCTACGGCTGAGCATCTGTTCCCCACTAAAGAGGCATGGTCGAACACATAAGACAAACTGCCAAAGGGGGTACCTACAGGGCTGGATCTAATAACTGTCAATTAAGTAGTTAATGAGGCATCATGGGATAGTGGATAAAGAGTTTAGACTTTGACTCAGGAAGGCTTGGATTCAAGTCCAGCCTTGTACACTTACTAGATGTGTGACCCTGAACAAGCTGTTTCAACATCTCTCTACTCCAGTTACCATATCTGCAAAATTCAGATAATAACTATATTGATCTAACAAGGTTGTTGTGAGGATGAAATGAGATAATATATGTAAAATGTTTTGCCATCCTTCAAGGGAGAAATAAATGTTAGCTCTTATTAATTATAGAATTGTCTCATCTAACAACTATGACTAATTCTGTGAAAATATTTCTTTAGGTGAAGTAAGGTTGCAGGGGTAGTTAGTTTCATAGCAACACTATTATAAATGAAGGAGACCTTCCTAGGTAACCAAAATTCGATATATAAGAGATTCTGAAAGAGTCCCATGACCCTAGCATGCTTCCATTTTAAAGTCTGAGGAGTAGCTCAGAAGAGATAGCATCCCCAAAGAAGTATCATTTTCTCTCCCTGATCAAATCTGATCCTCACAGCCCTTCCCCTAGCTGCAGTCCTACCCTGCTCCTGGGGAATAGACAGCTTAACCAGAAGGCCATTCACATGGTACTGGCTGATGGACAATGAGTGTTGTCTCTATGGCAACACTGGGCTACATTTGCCTCTGGATCTCTTTCCCACACTGGTGTGCCCATCAGGGCATTACTGCTTCCACTATTAGCCTTCTTTTCCTTGGCCTGTGCCATACCCGTACAATACCTGTATTAGTAACTCATTGGGTTGGCTGTTGTTCTTTGGTCTTGAGGAGAACCAAAATGACATTGCTATGTGACAGTCAAGTTACAGTGTGTCTAACTGTGGCTGATCAGATCAATATGATCTCAGAATGGTCTATCACAGGTTGGGCATGAATCATCCACGCAGACATTTGGGGTACATTCTTTAAATCTGTGCATCTCAGGTTTCTTTCGAGCTACTTTGATTCTGCTTTGCTCATACAGTTCAGCCCCTTCTTTGATGAGGGCATGCCATGTTTAATGGTCTTATACCAGTGTCTCCTATGTCACTTGATCAATTCCAAGTTCTTCAAAGAGACCTTGAGAGTGTCCTTGGATTGCTTCTTCCGACCACCAGACCATCACGTAAGTACTTGTCTTGTGTGAAAATTCTCTGTAAAATAGTCTCTTAGGCAAAGGTACCTTTGGCATTTGAACAATGTGACCAGCCTATTGGAATTATGCTCTCAGCTATAGAGTTTGGGTGTTTGAGAAAGGACCTCAGTGTCTGGTACTTTATCCTTCCGGGTAATCTTCAGAATCTTCCTAAGACAATTCAAATGTAGTAAGTGAATGCGGAGGTGGGGAGCCAAAAAACTCACAAGGGGTACCTTGTACATCCAGAAGTTGGGGGAAGCATGGGTTTCTGCCCTACTTTGATCTCGGTCTGTGTATTTTCTTTCAATGACTTGACTTGGCACCTTAGCCAGAATTTGGCTTGAGGCTCTGTGCTGACTTATGACCTTTGTTGGCCTGATGGATAAGCCATTCTCCCTTAAGGGCATTTTTGTGTGTAGTGCAAAGTATGGTGGCAGCTAGGAGGGGGAAGTGGATAGAACACCAGGAGTCGGGGCAGAAAGATTCAATTCCTGAGTTCAAATCTGGTCTCAGACACTTAATAGCTGTGTGACCCTGGATAAGTCACTTAGCCCTCTCTGCCTCAGTTTCTCACATGTAAAATGAGCTGGAGAAGGAAATGACAAACCCCTCTAGTATCTGCCAAGAGAACCCCAGATGGGGTCACAAAGAAAAGAGGTTATAAAGAATTGGTCATGATTCAACATCAATAGTGTGAAGTATTCTGAGTGTCCGATCTGGTGACGCAGGTCTGAATTCTGATTTGTATACTTACTAGAAGGGTGACTCACCAACTTCTCTGACTCTCAGTGCCCTCTTCCATGAAATGGGTAGAGTAATTCTTGACCTCAGAAGGTCATTGTGGAGAAAGTGCATTGTAAGTCTTAAAGCACTGTATAAGTGAATAAGTCCTGCCAGGTCAACCTCATTTCTTTCTGACATAACTGCCAAATTAGGAGATGAAGGGAATGCCTTGTTCAAAGCTGTTGGGAAAAAGCAGATAAGTTTAATTCCAGGGCAATGATCCTCGGGTTCAGAGGCCATTCCTTCCCAAGCTATTTTTGGCAGCTTATTAATGCATATTATCAATACAGCAAAATGAAAGGTTTGGAGCTCCCCGACTAGAGTGAATTCTAGTCATCAGGTCAAAGATGAAAATTTCAACCAGGAAAAAATCTGTTTTCAAATAATCATTGCCATCTTCTCTTTTATTTTCTCTTTGTATTTAAAGACAAAATCATGAAGAGTGGTTTTAATTTTTATCTTGAGGAAAGCTGACCTGAAATATTAATTTAAAAAAATACCAAATCATTTAACCAAAGAAAACAGAGATTTAGTATTTAAACCTCTATCCTTTTGGATGGAAAAAGGAAGGAGAAAGGAGAGAGTTCACCAGCTTCTTGGGTTTTCCCAGGTTTAATCTCAGCTTTTCTATAGGCTTTAGTTACCGTAGCTGTAAAATGAAGGAAATCAATGACATGGTGCTTAGACTTCTGAGGTCTCCTCTAGCTCTAAAATGCTGGTTCTGGGACAGATAGATGACACTGTGAATAGAACACTGGCCCTGTAGGCAGGAGCACATGAGTTCAAATCCAACCTCAGATACTTGGCACTTGCTAGCTGTGTGATCTTAGCCAAGTCGCTTGTCTTCTCCCCTCAAAAAATAAGATGCAAAGGGTAGAGGAAGAGCATCAAGGCATTGGGGCAACTCTAGCAAAGTGTGATCAGAGGCAACTTACTTAGCCTTCTGGTCCTCAGCCTCTTCACCTGTAAAGGGAAAATGGAAGGGAGCTTAAAAGTCACTTAGTCTTTTTCTTTAGCCCCTCCCTTTACAAACTCTATGTCCTTTATATGGTTATATGGTTCTCTGTAGGTCCAAGATTCTCTGATTCCAACTCCCCATTTTTGACCTCAGCAATACTGCATCATGACCAGTTGAGCTAAGGATTAAATCCCAAATCCTTCATGTTTTTTAATTTAGTCCCCTTTGTCTTCTATGGGATAGGAGAGAATAATATTTTTTCATTTTATGGCCAAGGACTTTACACAGACACAATGAATTCTGAGGAAAGCCTGAATTGAGTCTTCAGCTCCACAATTCTAGGATATGTTTAAGTCCATGGGCCCCTTCTTGACCTCTCGCTGTAGCTGAGATCAAGGCTAAGTCTGGTAATATCATTTACCAAGTGAGTGGAAAATCAAGTTGAATAGCTTGCCTTTTGCTGATAATGTTCTCCATTTTTTGCATCAGTTTCAACTTTTTTCTATTCTCTCTCTGGGCTCTTTCCTGCTTTTTTAGTCTCTTTTTATTTTCCCCCCTTTCGATTCTTCATTTTTGTTTGAACAAACCCCACTTAAATAACCTTTGCCCATTTTTCTTTTACTTCTGTGTCATCAGCAATCCCTAAATGAATACCGTTTCCTATGTCATTTAGGTAAAGTGGGGAGTATGCTGGAGTCAGCAGGAGCTGAACTGATTGTTATATTTTCAGGATGAGCATATACACATTGAAAATCAGCAAAAGCTACAAATCAGGGCTTGATTTGTTTTCTTGATTGTCTAGACTTAATAAAGTGATGAAGAAAATGTTAATACTGCTGATAAAATATAAAAATGTGACGTATACCTTCCCCCATCCCCCTAAGCTGGTTGTTAAACATTTACCAGCATACCTCTGGATCAAGTATTTGGAAAAGGAAAGTTATTTTCCATAATGTTACCAGTGGTGTTTAGCTGTTATCATGGGGCAGTTCACAAAAACCTGTTTATTTTTAATGGACCTGAAGCATTGCATTTCACTAAAGGTATTATACAATTTCAATGTGTAACAATGTTTTTGTGGGAAAACTTTTAGAATTTCAATATGGGATGTCAAGAAACTAGCTATCCCTAATACCTATGATAGGGTTAGGACCTTAAATCTCTCTCTGTGCATCTTGCTTTTTACGACTGGGGATTCCCTTGGTTCTAAACCACCAGTACTGTTCTATTGCTTGGAGCAGAGGATCCAGTAGAAAATGGAGAAGGGAAGGAGATGTGGGAGGAGGATAAAGGGGCTGAAATTTAGTGACGGGAACTTGGGGTAATATCAGAAGGGGGTTGAATTGCTTCATTGGGGAGCTTGTAGTACAAACAGTTTTAGGATCAGAGCCTTCTTTGCTAAAGCAAAATTATAGGGAAACTACCATTTGGATTCCTTGTTCCCCATTTTGTTTTATTTTCTGGTGTCCAGATTGCTTTGTCCATTTCCATTTCTACTGTCTTAGCTTAAAAGATTAAATTCTTGTTCAGAACTATCCTGTTCTTTTTTTTCGCTTATATCCCATAAAGTTTCCATGGGATGTTGAGTTTCCTAGAAAAATATTTCTAGCCACTCTTTTTGTGGTGGCAAAGAACTGGAAATCAAGGAGATACCCATCAATTGGGGAATGGCTGAACACGGTGGATACCCCTGTGTAATAAGAAGTAACAGGCAGGATGTTTTCAGGAAAGCCTGGAAAGATATTAATGAACTAATGCAAAGTGAAGTGAGCAGAACCAGGAGAACACTGTACACAGTAACAGGAATATTCTACAATGATCAGCTGTGAATGACTTAGTAGTGCTATTTTCAATAATATAGCGATCTAAGACAGTTCTGAAAGACTTATAATGAAAAATGCTATCCACCCCCAGAGAAAGAACGGATGGACTCTGAATGCAAATGGTAATACACTTTTAAAAATCTTTATTTTTCTTGGTTTTGACTAATGTTGAAATATGTTTTGTGTGACTGCACATGTATAACCTTATATCAAGCTACTTGACTTCAGGGGGCAAGGTGGGAGGAGAGAGAGGGAGAATTTGGAACTCAGAAGTTTTAAAAACAAATGTTAAAAATTTTATGTGTAAGTGGAAAATAAATAAATGTGTTTATGTGTGTATATATACATATGCATGTATACACACATACACACACATACACACACATACACACACACACACACACACACACACACATATATATATATATATATATATACATAAAAATAAATATAGATATAGGATGTTGTTTCCATAGGATGTTGATGAGACTTAGAGGCACCTGAGAAATAAAGTTAGATGACTTAGAGAAAATCAGCTTCTTCGATAATTTCTTTCTCAGAGACCCTGAGGTAGAGTCAATGTGTGTACAGAAATGGGACACATGGCCAGGGACACTACTCAAGGAGACCAGCACTGAGACTGGGGGAGTGGCAAAGGCTGAGGGAGGGGTGAAAGCATTAAAGATCTGCCTTTTTCTCCTTGCTCCCCACAGTTAGGCCTGCTATCTCAGACAATGTCTTAGTCTTGCTCGTAGACAATGGAAGAAGCTGGTGTGGGGAGTATTGAGGGAATGATTTCAGGCATTCTGAAAGCAAAGCCAGTGTTGGGGGGGGTCTCATGACTGTTGACTAACAGGGTCTGGCAACTTCTGATGCATAGTCCCAACTAAGATACTAAAGGAAGGCTCAGAATCTGTTGTAAAGTGTGCCTATGTCACTTATTTTTGCCTATTCGGGCATAGTCTTTTTTCTAAGACCTTAGGTAATTCAAAGCACTGTCCAGTGTAAATGACTTTGCCCAGTGGTATCCAGAGAACTCAGATATAGGGAGCTGTACTGCCCTTCTACAAATAGATAGTAACAGCTTTTCCTTCTTCTTTTCAATATAATCATACCACTCTGGACACATGAGCTTTCTCTACTTTTATTTGAAGTTTGTATGATGGGGGTTTGTTTAGTGCATGTCCAGATCACCAAAAGTAGAATCCCTCACATGGGAGATGCTGGGGGCCTGCTTCTGGGAGAGAGCAAAACTACTGCATTCAGGGAGATTCTTTATTGGCTTACCATATGGTTGGGAGCAGCCTTTTTCCACTGGCTGTGTAGTCAGAACTGTCTGCATCCTTAAAAAACTACCTGACTGAACACTGACTGCCCTTTTTCCCTCATTCTGTCCAAAGGTGAAGAAGTGCTTTGCTTAAAGCAGGTTGTAGCAAACACCTGTAGCAAACACCTGTAGCAAAGGGCGAGGGCCTGAGAGCCTCCTCCCTTCTTTCTTAGGGGTGTATTGATAAATGTTTAATATTTGTCTATGGGGGAGGAGAATTTTAATCTGCATTAGAAATATTTTCCTACAACAAAATAATAAATCAGACACTGTTTGATTTCTGAGGGATAAATAGTCACACCTCAAATTTAAGAATGGACCCTTGTGATCTGGTTTGGGCTGGTTCTAGCACATTCCTCCTAGGTCATATAGCCCTGATAAATGGACTTCAGGTTTTGCTCTTATTCCATTTGTCCTTTTCAGTTCTAGGTGATTGGAGTGGAGTCCCTGAAACCAGAATCTTGGGCTCAGGCATCTGGGAGTCAAGGACTATAGGGTAAGTATTACAAACAGTCTGGCAAACAGTCTAGCCTCCAGGAGGCTAGTCTGGTGGACCTTTGTACTTGAACTTAGTGAGACTTTCCCTTTCCTTCCCTTCCCTTGCCTTCCCTTCCCTTCCCTTCCGTTCCCTTCCATTCCCTTCCCTTCTCTTCCCTTCCCTTCCTGCATAGACCTTGCCCTAAAGAGGTCAAGGTCTCTCAGTTTTTCCTGGGTCATCTCCAGGCATCTTAATGAATATCTGCTCACTGGATTCAGATGGCTCTGGAGGAGAAGTGAGGCTGGTGACCAGCACATTCCTCCCTCACTCAAAAAAAAGTCAAGTGCAAGTCATGTCATCATTTCTCTTATGGCACAGTCTTCTTCGGCAACAAACCACAATATGTGGGATTAGCGCTACGTAGGAACTGATTTAAACTGGGACCCTAATCTTCTTCCTCTCTCCAGAGAGAAGTGTACAAGTAGGATTTACAAAAGCTAATGTCATGATAAGTGCGTAAGTGAAATTGGGATATGAGAGAACCCTGGGGGAGTGACTGAGGTGGGGGGGCAGTTGAGAAGTGGGGGGTGTAAAATGTAACAGATCGGGCCCTCAGATAGTAGGTCCAGAGTAAACCCACTTGTCAACAGGGTCAGCTAGGTGGCACAGCAGATAGGGAGCCTGGAACAGGAGTTCAAATCCAGCCTCAGACACTTACTTAACTGTGTAATCCTGCGCAAGTCATTTAACCCTGTTTGCCTCAATTTCCTTATCTGTAAAATGAGCTGGAGAAGGAAACAGCAAACCACCCCAGTATCTTGAACCCAAATGGAGTCATGAAGAGTTAGATAGGACTGAAATGACTGAACAACAACACATGTAAGCAGTTGCAGAGTAGAAGGGATCTGGGCAACACCTGGTTCCTTCCTGTCCTACAGATCCAGTGCCTTTTTCATTCTTGCCTTCTCAATTTTTCTAACTGGGAAGAGAGGAGAAAGAAGTGGTTAATCCATACTGGCTCTGGTGACTGTTTGGGATAGCCAGCCAGGTCTGTGTACAAGGAGCAGGTAAATCAGGGACTGCCAATCTCAGCTATCCTGATGCTTTGATTAACTCCCTACACCACAGTTGCCAAGCAACTCTCTTTTCCATCTATAGTCATTTTCTAAAATGCTCATTCACGAAGCCAATGGCTAAGCTCCATTGCTGCACTCAGCCTGTGTTCTCAGACTGCAAACAAGGCTGAGCTTCATCCTTAACTCACATCTAATTTGTTGTTCTTTTAATAGATGAGGAAACTGAATACCAGTGTGAAGAAGGGACTTACTTAAGGTCACATGGCTAGTTGGTGGCAGTCTGAGATCCAGAGTCCCCTTATTTCCAGTCTAGTGAGTCTTTGTACCATCATTATGATAAATAAAAATGTAAGGGTTATCTTAAATATCAATCAGGTTCTTAGACTTGAAGGTAGGGACTGATTTTTGCCTTTCTTTGTATCCTCTGGCATTTAGCATGGTTCCTGGCACAAAACGATGCTTAAGAAATGCTTATTGACGTTGACAGATTTGTTCTTAAAAATTTCTAATCTGACCATTTTATTCATTCATTTTACAGAATCTAATGTGAATATACAAAGTCTTGCAGTGCTAGGAATTGTAAATGAATGAAATGTACAAGACAAGTTGGAAAAAAATATCAAAGTTGTAAGTAAGGGATAGTGGAGGTCCTCCAGACTCCGAAGACCTGGGTTCAAATTTGGTTGCAACTTACTTTGTAATTATGTAAAAATCACTTAACTTCCCTGGGTTGTAGTTTACTCATATGTAAAATTTAGGAGTTGGATTAGAGGGCCCTCTGAGGTCCTCTCCTGTTCTCCATCTATGATTAGTACTATGTTACCGCCACCACTGCTACTAATAATTATGGTTAGCATTTACATAAAATTTCAAGGTTTATAAAACACTTTGCATATTTTAATTCATTTAACAGCCCTCTGAGGGTGGTGCTGTTATTATAACCATTTTACAGATGGGAAAATTGAGACAAGGAGAAGTTAAGTGATTTCCTAGGGTCACATACCTAGTGAGCATCTGAGGTAGGATTTGAATTCAGTTTCTTGACTCTACTTCTCAAACTCTAGCCATTGTTCCACCTAATTGTTAATGTTAAACTCGTTGTATATATGGATCTGCTGCGTGTCCTTCCTCCTCAAGGAGGATGGATGACATCAAGAAGGTGAATTGGATTTAAGTGAGGCAGAGCTGTGCAAAGTCATCAGCCTCACTCTCTCCTCTAGAGTCATCAAAGTCCAGTTGCAAAACACAATTCAAGAGGACTGGTGATGTCTCTGGATATAGGGGCAGACCCTCACTTTTCTAAGTTAAGCTCTTTTCCAGGTCTCAGTTTGTCTGAGGCAATGCCTATTCAGTGATTAAAGGCTAGATTAGAAGTGAGACAAAAGATGGCCTGCTTGGAAGGGAAAACTCTCAGAGTTTCTGAATAGAACAGAAAAAAAACCCTGCTGTTTGCACTCACTCTGAGCCATCAAAACCCAAACAATATGTCTCATTGTTAAAAGAAAGCACACTGGTGGGGGCTCGTGAATTATAGTGATGAGAATGTAGACCCACAAAGTTAACTTTAAAACCCAAGAAGCATGGGTAATGGATATTTTAATGAGGAACTCTTTAAGATTTCTCTTTAATTCCAAACAAACAGCCTCTAATTGCAGCATTTCATGACAGGTCAGAAAGGGGAATACATACTTGAATAGGGGAGAAGGAGTAGGCTTCCCTCACATCAGTCAATTGCCTACCTGTACAGCTAAACTTGCATAATATCCAATACCTTACTTACTTACTAGTCTCTGAGGTCATACACATAATTTGTTGGCATTCTTAAAAACTCAAATGGGGATGAACATAGTTAAGAAAGACAATTAATTTCAATGCCTCAAAAGAGATTCATTTAACTGGGCACTCCCTCAATTCCATGCCTGACTGGTAGAGTTATAACAAGAGAGAAGGGCGACTGGAAATTTTTGCAGCTGGGGCAAGAGGCACACCTTTGATTCATTAGCTGGTGAGGGTGGGGCTGAGGAGGTGCTTACTTCCTGGGAAGCTATTGAGAAGTGGGAAGGAAATATGTGCAGTCTGGTGTATTTTATTTTAAAACTGAGTTATGTCTTTCCACAGTAGTCGTTCCTGCATGTAGCACAACCCATTCTGCCCACCCACACTTTGTAACAAAGAGAAAGAGATAAGCAAATACAGCCAGTGGTAACCTACTCTGACAAATATATGGGTCCTTTTGTGCTCCCCCTTTCCCCAAATCTTTCACTTCTCTGCAGAAGAGGAAGATAGGTTTCTTTATTCTCTGGGACCAAGACTGATCATTGCAAGTCCTTCTCTATTTGTGTTCTTTTCATCTACATTATCAAGTCATTATGTGCGGTTTTTTTTTCTGGTTCTGCTTAAGTTTAACTGAAGCACTCTGCATAAATTCGATTAAGGCTTCCAATATATTTCTCTGAATTTCTAGTATTTGCCATTTCTTGCTGCACA
>CM053771.1:357804977-357838685 GCA_028658325.1 Potorous gilbertii
GTAGACCAATTATGGAGAAAAGTCATTAGTTGGCAATGGGGGCATCCTTGGAGTCGTTCTACATCCCTCCACTTTGGTGGATCTCAGCAATAGCACAGAACATCATCTATGCAACTTTTGGTTGCTTTCCAGGGAGTACTGGACTCTGAATTGAAGCAAAACTATTGCTCTTTTAGGAAAAAGCTGCACTTTCTTATATTATTGGACTCTTCTGAGATGCGTAAGATGAACGCTTAAGGCCAGGATTCTTAATGGAGCAGACTTTGGGAAGAAAGGAGGGAAAGTTCTGCTTCTTGAGAGAGGGTTCAAGTACATGCACAAGCAACATTTGAAAAGAATCTAGTATGTATTTCTCTTCAGCGAATACTGTAGCTGTTTCTTTATTACAGTAGAAAATTTTACTAGATACTTTGTAGCGCTTGTGACAACTGCTTGGGCACTTTTTCTTTGAAGGCTGAATGGAAGGGGGAGGGGAAGTCTGTTTGAAGGATGTTTTGCACATTCTGCACGTGTTCAGGGAAGCAGAATTTCCAGGCTGCCTCACACTAAGAGCTCAGGATACTCGCTGCACCTTGTCTGCAGTTCCTTAGGCTGCATTTTCTTCCCAGTTCGTGGTGGTCGTGTTGGGTTAGCTTGTTAGGGTTAGAAGGACAAGAAGATGGGAAAGTAAAAAAAAAAAAAAATTCCCACACTTCCCTGCTTTGATCCGAGGGCAGAGTATGGCCAGTTTTTTTCAGTACACCCAGGGTCATGGGGGAAAATACAGCGTGTTGCAAAAGCTATCAAAGCTCAAAACTGCGCTAAGACGAACACCCCAAGCCTAAGTGGCTTTAAATGGCTAACACAATCGTAGGCTGAAAGGAGGCGCATGGGTGAGAACACCATCTATGTGGCACACCTTTGTCTACAGCTACCCGCCAGCCTTCTAGCGTCCTCCTCCGTATGGCTGAACACGATTCCGCCTTCCCCACCCCCTTCACTTCACTAAAGAATGACGGGATGGGGCTGACACCGTCACAGAGGAGCCTTCCTTTCCCATTCACTAAGGACGAAGCGGGAGCGTGGTGCCGCTCCCCGGGGAGCAGGGGGGCACGCGGCTTCTCTGCAGCCCACAGCGCTGCCACCTTCACGCGGGCGGCTGCACTCCGGGCCACCTCTCGCGGGCCACGCAGGGAAGCCTTCCTCCCTCCCAACCTGCACACGCACCTCCAGATCCTTCTCCCCCTCCCCCTGACTTCCCACCCCGCCATCGTTGCAGGAGCGCCCCCCCAGGCAACTGCACCCTTCCCCCTTCTCCACCACGCCCCGCCCTTCTCCCCATCCCTTTCCATCCCTCTCCGCCTCATTCTCCCTCGTTCCCGTTCGCCGTGACGTTTCACCGGCGCGCGCATGCGCCGTGCACTCCCACCCTACTCCCCTTTACTCTCCCGCCGCCACCGCCTCCTGGAGGGGGGGCGGTGAGGGAGGAAAAAAGGGGGCGGGGCCTGGGGTTCTGGAAGCCGCGGCCGCTGTTGCCGCTGCAGCGGCCGGAGAGAGACGCGAGAGGAGAGGAGAGAGGGAGGCTGGGGGTGGGGGAAGGAGAGTACGAGTAGGCGGTGAGGCGCGTGTGTGTGTATGCGGGGGAGTCATCCGCCAGGAGCCGCGGAGGAGCTCGCCGGAGGGGACGTGCGGCGGCGGCTCCTCGCCGGGCTCGGGGACTGAAGAAGGGAGAGCGCCTCGGCGGCCGCCGCCTCCCCCATCGCACCCCGCCCCGGCTCGGCCCCCTCCCCTCGCCCACGGCGCGCGCTCGCTCGCTCACACAGCCCGGGCGCGGCGGCGCGAGGAGGAGGAGGAGGAGGAGGAGGAGGAGGAGAACGAGGGGGGGGGAGCGGCGTCTTTGCCCCCGCCTCCAACCGTGACCGCCGCCCCCCCCCCGCCCGCCGCCGGAGTCCTTCATGGTCCTTCCCCGGCCCCCCCGCTAGCCCTAGCAGCCGCCGCCGGGCGGTGGAGAGAGCGGGGCGGGCGGGCGGGCTGGGAGGCGCCGCCGCCCGCGGACGCCGCAGGGGAAGGTGCGGCCGGGCAGAGGCGGCCGAGCGGAGGGGCTGCCGCGGCGGTCGGTCCGGGAGACCGGAAGGAGGCGGCGGCCCCGCGGCCCGGGCTGTGCCGCTGCCGCTCGCGCCGCCGGAGGATCCTCGCCGGCCACCCCCCGGCCGGGAGGCGAGCAGGAGGGACGAGGACGAGGCGGCGGGCTGCCATCCCCCCGAGAGTCCTCCTTGGCCGTCGTCGCCGCAGGTCGTGCGGGACCGAGCGTTCCCGGCTGAGAGGGCGAGGAAGGGAGCCCCGCGGAGGGGGGTGTGAAAAGCAAAAAGCACCCACGGAGGAGCAAAGAAACCGTGCTGTGGGCGGCGTGACTGTTTCCTGGGCACCCTCTCTGTTCGATCCCCCCCTGGACCATGGCCGACGACGACGTGCTGTTTGAGGATGTGTATGAGCTGTGCGAGGTGATCGGCAAGTAAGTCCTCCCCTACCTGGGGGGAGGGGAGCGTGCCTGGGAAGAAATGCGTTTGCGGGCTGCCCTGGCCCGCCCCGCCCGCTACCTCCTCGGGTCATCCCGGTGCGGAGTATTTATAGACGCGTCCCTGAGCCCCGGAGCCCGGGAGGCTCCCTCCCCGGAGTGATCCGATCCTTTCATCTCCCCCATCCCTGCGTGATTTCGGGCTGTTTACATTGTATCTGACGGCTGCCCCACATGGCCTTGGCAGAGCTGACTTGGTAGTCGCTCTCCGGGAGCACTTTGGGATATCGGTACCACCTCACCTACACAGGCCACGAGGAGAGGCTGGCATCTTTGTTGGTTGGGTTCAGTGGGTCGGAGGCGAGCTGGGGCTGGGGGGGCCGAACTTGACTGTTGCTTGGTATATGGGGCGTGTTTCCACCGGACTTGAGATATGCCTTTGTGTCCAACCCCAGGACCTTATTGGAGGTGGCCGCTTAAGTCTGCCTAGGTTAAGGTTCAAAGGAGACCGGATTCGGGTTTTTAATGGCTCGTTATGCAACAGTTATTCAAACAAATGTTCGTTGCTTATGTCAAACTGGAGTTTGGATAGTTGTTTTGGCGTGGGAAAGATAGATGTATGCTTTGAGTCACTAGTTTGGTATAGTATACGACAGTGACAACCAAAGTTCTCATCCTTTTTATCTTGGTTGAGGAATGACACTAGGAAAAAGCTAGGGAATCCAATGAATAACAGTGCTGATGGAGTGTGAAATCTGCAGTCACTCCTTTGGGTTTTTTCTTCGTTCTTTAAATTCGTTTTTTAATAGTTCCCCTTATAGACTAGTTTAAATGCACAATTTTGTTTAATGAACTTGTGAATGAAATGCTATTGATTTGAGGTTGGCTTTATTTTATTAGTTTTGCACGTAATTTGCACATTTAGAAGTTTGAATGGCAAGATGTGAAACTGGTCTCTCTCAGATGAGTTTGACAAGGGTCATTATCAGCTCATTGCTTTTGGGGGGAGAATGCTGTATTGTTTTCTAAGATCTGGAACTGGGAATGAAGTCTGAGATCCGTTGTTAGATAAACTACCTTGAACTCGAAGGCATTTTGCAGGGAAAGAATTGAGTCTCACTTCCTTAGAGCTGACTTGAAATCCTGCCCGTGAAACTATCTGTGTGACCTTGGACAAGTCACTTAAACTTTGTGAGCCTCAGTTTCTTCAGCTGTGAAATGAAAAGACTGGACTCTCAGATGGACAGCTCTAGATCTATGATCCTATGATACTAACTCTTAAGAGTATCAAGAAGAATATTGGAGAAAAAAAATGACTTTTTCCTAATCTCTCCATTTCTTAACCCTAGCAGATACTTGTGGCACTTACCTCTTCACTCTGCCGCTGCAGTCTGTTACCAAGTTGAGTACTTGAAGTTGTAGATTTGTGGATGTGTATTTTATCTGTTTCACTAATTCCTGAGTATGAAAAGTGGATGTGCTGATAATGTTGAGCACAGGTTTAGAAGGGAGGTTCAGATATTGTATTAAACTGTAGTCCCACATGATGAAATTGTGAGTACACCTTATATATTTTACTCATTGATTACCATGCCTACTTGTTCTTGTTTGATCAACCAAATATCCTAATATTCTCCTACCGCTGTGGTGCTGTAATTATTTGAAGCTTTAGCAGTTTCAGAAAATAGAATATCTTACCAAAAACAGAATGAAAGTATTTTAGGTATACATAGAAAACTCAAGAAATTAAAAAATAAACAATAATAGTGTTACCATTGGAAAGAGTGATCACAAACCAGTTTTGCTAATTTATTTTTTTTTCTTCTTTTAGTTGGAATGTGTTGAAATGGAAAGAAGGCTAAATCTGGCTTCAAATTCTGGCTTTGCTTGTTACAAGTGTGACTGTAGACAAATCACTTCCCACTCTGAGCCTCAGTTTCCTTATCTCTTGGATGAGAATTGAACTAGAAGGTCTTTTTCAGCTCTGACATTCTGTGATCACTGATGATACACGTTAGATTAGAGTCTATTTAAAATAGATGATGGAATCATTTTTGGCAGTCAGTATTTTGATTACTTGAGATTATTTCTGCTTTTCCTCCCCCTCCTTCCAAGCTCAAAGGAAGCTTCAGAACAGTTTAACAAACTAGTCAGTTAATTTTAGAATTGCTTGAGAGGAAAAACTAGTTTTGAACTGGTACATTTTGAATCTATCTTAATTCCTCTGAAGAGTCAAATCTCATTGAAGTCCATAGAAGACAAAAATCTCATCTGGGCTTTGTATTGAAAGAGTGCCATTTATTTTCTTTGATTCCTTTAGTGAATTCTCTTGTGTTTTGAAGACAGCATTATGAGGAAAGAATGTAATGATGGTGGTTCTTGACCTTTGCAAATTTTGAGAGGGTTATAAGTAAATCTTTGCAGCATCTATTGAAACTGGCTTAGGGACTGCCTTCTGTAGACACTTGGCAAGCACATAATTTTTTTTTTCCTGGGATGTGTTGAACTATGGATTAAAAAACCTTGAAGAAATTCACAGAGAAGGGGCTTGAAAGCGCATCAATATTGTTATCTAGCTACTATGATAAGTTTGTAAGTTTGGTTTCTCTCATACTAGTCTTATAAGGTGTTTTGAGTTATGACGTAACTGGCTTTAAGTTACTGCTGAAAGTACTTTGAAGGAAATAGTCTCTTTGCCAAGTCAACAGGGAAACAATTTTATATTTATTCAGTTTAACAAATATTTATTAATTTTATTTTGTGCAAGACCACACTGTTAGGCGCAGTAAGACAGTTACATATTTTGATAACACTTTGAGCTTGTTTTAGGAGGGTTTGAGTGTTTCCTGTTGAGATTATCCTCTTACAATTTCTAAAAATGTTAGCTTGCAAGTTCTTTTTCAGTAACTTTTGAATGGGGATAGACCGAAAAACATTTCCTAGGACAAATTTATTTTGGCCTTTATAGTTATTTTGAGTAGTTAGTCTGTGAGGGAAATACATCCTTACATCAGGACATTTTGAAAATACCTGTTTTTCTATAGATTACTTACATTTGAAACATTGCTTTAAATTTTAAGAGTCCAATACTATGTTTTGTTGGTTAATACCTTTGGAGGACAAGAATTAAATTATAATGGTGGGTCTTTACCATTTGCAGATTTACTGGTTAAGAAAATATAGTTGTTGCTGGTAAGGTAAGGAATTAAATTAAAGATATTAGAAATTTTTTACATTATTTTATTGTACTTTGTGCAAGCTTAATTTAAAATAATCAATGGGTACTATTATATATCATAAGAAAATTTGAAGTAATTGTTGGAATGAAGATATAAACTCTCTTGTTTATAGTTGTTTTAAGGAAAGGGGAACAACAAAATACACATAATTTTCACCCTTATTGATGGTATATCTACTATTGCATTTTGTGAAAATAACAAATTATTAAATATAAAGTCTTGTGTTATCCCTCATCAGCCCCCCAGAAATGACAACATTGCAGAACAAGAGAAAAATTAACAATAAAGTTATAACAAAAATATTATTGTTCCGGTAGATGATAATATTTTAAAAAGCTTAATATGATTGTGTAATGTTTCATATTTGGGCGAGTTACTTTCTGAAAACAAAAAATGCTTTTTGATTGTAAGTGCTGAATTGTAAAAACCAAGACATGGATTTTACCTTCTACATAGTTTCTAGTCTTCCCTGGGTAGTGATAGGCACTCTGCTAAGTTCTAGGGTTACAAAAAAAGAGAGTTCTGCCTTCAGGGAGCTCATATTGTAATGAGGGAAGACTAGGTAAAACCACCTCACACTTAAGAGGTATTTTTGGGATAAATTGGAGGTAACTTTCTCCACAGGGAAAGCACTGGGGCTGTGGGTTGGAGAGAGAGAACAAGAAGAAGGCTTCTTATGGAAGGTGGCATTTGAGAAGAGTCTTGAAGGGAGCCAGGAGGCAGAGATGAGAAAGGGGAGAGTGTTTCAGCCATAGGGTAGAGTAGCCAGTTAGAAAGTGCAGAGTGTGGAAGGTGGAGTGTCATGTTCCAGGAACTGCAATTAGGGCAGTATTCCAGATTGTAGAATACAGGGCACTGTAATAAAGTGTAAAAAGGGTCTAAGCTGAGAAGGGTTTTAAAAGCCAAACAGAATTTTTTGTTTGATTTTGGAGGTAATAGGGAACCACTGGAAATGACATGTTCAGATGTGTGCTTTAAGATCACTTCAGCAGATGAATGGAGGATGAACTGGAGTGGGAAGAGACTGGAGGCAAGGAGCCAACCACCTGTCTCTTACAGTATAGTTCAAGTGTGAGGTGATGAGGGCCTGTACCAGGGCAGTGTATCAAAGGAGAGAAGGGGAAATATATGAGATAGAAATGAAAGGACTTGGCAGTAGATTTTTCGGGGTAATTGAAAATGAAGAATCAAAGATGAGTTGCCAGCTGGGATGATTGGGAAGACAAAAATGCCCTCAGTAGCATGAGGACATTTAAGAGTCAAGGAAAGCATTGGGGGAAAGAAAGATAATGAGTTGTTCTAGTTATAATGAGTTTCAGATATTTATAGGACATCCGATTGGATGTCAGTAGGTGGTTGGAGCCTGGAGGTCAGGAAAGAGGCAGCTCAATGGATAGAACACTGGACTTGGACTAAGGAAGACCTGAATTGGAGTTCTGCTTCAAAAACTAGCTTTATGATTGTGGGCAAGTCACTTTACCTGTGAAAGTCTCAGTTTCTTCTTATGTAAACTGGAAATAGTGATAGCACCTGCCTGATAAGGTGGTTGTGAGGATCAAAAGAGATGACAGGTAAAAGCACTTTGTAAATCTTAATTAAAAGGCAATATATTATTAGAAGTCATCAGTATTATAATTATTTCAGGTTCTGGCTGGCCTTTCTATACCTTTAATATTCACATTGATTCATTTCATCTGATACTAATGTTCTTAACAGCATAGACCAGGAATTGCTTCTATAACATTTACTAATGATGATAGTTGTCTGTTGGCACAACTTAATTTAATATGAACTGTTTCATTATTTTAATGTACATTGTTTGCAATGCAGTATATTAGAGGGGTAGGGTTAAGTTGTTTCTAATAATATATTGTAGCAGGGGGTTTATATAAAATTACTATTTATATACATATTAAATACATTTACTAGTTTAGTGATTCTCAAACTTTTTTGTTTTAGGAACACTTTACACTCTTAAAAATTTTAAGGACACCTTTGTGGTTGTAGCTATATTTATATATATAGGTAGGTAATATCTATAAATATTTAGCGTATTAAAATTAAAATGTTAATAGTATTGTTATGAAAATAGTTTTGACTTTGTGAACCTCTTGAAATGGGGGGGGGGTTCCCTTGACTTTGTGAACTGCTGTATTATGTTAGTCATACTGAGAAAAATCCAACTTTAATAATTTGTCTTAAATTATTTATTGCCTGAAAAAAAAATGAGTTTTTAATAGCACCCTACTGGGAATTTTAAGTTGTTTTGACATCTTTCCTAGATGTGTTATTGGTTTTTTTATTTTAGGAAAGTGGACACCTTTGCCAACTGAATTGTATGTATGATGGTAATAAATGAAAATTTTTAGAAATTGAGGTTTTTCATGGGAAACTTTTGGTCCCAGTCCATTTTATAGTAACAAGAGTTAGGTTAGCAAAGTAAAAATACCACTGACCTTAGTGAAACTTGCTCATAGGCACAGAATAAGTCTAAAGATTAAATGTTCTGTGGAGGTCAAACAACTCTCCATAGAGAAAAGTTGTGTGGTGGTACAGAATCATTTAATGTACCATGCACACACATGAGGGGTGTGGGTGTGGGTGCGCGCGGATAGACAAATGCTGGGGCCTAAGTTGGGTAACTGTAGGGAATACCTTGAAGTTGATTTCTGCATGTAAATGACATCTGGGAATCTTGTTCCCGTTTTCCTTTTTCAAATATGCTATAAGCCTTTGATTCCCTTGAGCTGCATATGTTGGCTTGCCTTGCACTTTCTGTCTCTGGCTTGCTTAGATTCCAATAATTGTAACTATTAACTATTGTTAATTCACAAGTTTCCATTCCCTAAACTCCTTAGTAGCTCTCTTCCCCCTCCATTTTCTTATCTTTCAAATCATTTTACCTGTTGGGTTATTTGTGACCTTCTATTCCCTTAGGTTGATTTTGTTATATTTTTATTAGATCTATTAAAAAACTCTTGATAGTATGATTGGTATGGAAAAGAATAAGTAAATTCAGTATTGGTTATTTTAATTATGTTAGCCTGGTTCAGCCATGAGTAACTATTTTTTTAATTACTTATTTTTAATTTGTTGGGCAACAAAAAATTCATGGCTTCTTGAAATATAATATTCATGGTTTTTTGTTGTTCTGCTTCTTAGGATGTTAGATGCTTCTTAAGTTATCTCTCTTTAACCTCTTTTCCAGTTCATTTGTTTTTGATAGAAGATATTTTACATTTTTTCAGTCCTTTAATTTTGCTTTTTTTAATTTTTTGCCTTATGGCATTGATTTTATTTTAGTCTATTCTAATTTCATGAGTTCTATTACTTAGCACTCCTTTGAGCTATTAATCTTTCTTCTAGTTCTTTCCTTCAGAGATTTTATTTTACTTACAATTTCCTTTTTTTATTTTAAAAAGTCTCTTTTTCTTTTCTAGGTACTCATATAATTCCTATGGCCAAGCCCTCTTTTTTTGCTGTTATGCTTTGTCGTTTTTTCTTCTGGTTTTGTCTCTTGAGTACCCCTGGATTTATACTATTTCTTAAATTTAAAAAAAAAAGGACTACTTTTTTCAATTAACAAGCATTTATTTTCCCCCGGCCCTTTCTCCCCGCATTAAAAAAATGGAAAATAAAAACCTAGCCCTTGTAACAATATACATAATCAAGCAAAGCAATTTCCCACATTGGCTCTGTCCAGAAATGCTTATCTTCTTCTGCATCGTGAATCTGTTGCTTTTCTGTCAGCATGTAGGTGATATTCTTCATTAGTCCTCTGAAATGGTCATTGAATTGATCAGAATTTTTAAGTATTTCGAAATGATGTCTTTTCAGTGTTGTTATTATGTTGTTTTCTTGGTTCTGCTTACTTCAGCCTTATCAGTTCATATCAGTTGTCCCAAGTTTCTTTGAAAACTTCTTCCTTATTTATCATGGTGCAGTAATATTCCATCTCATTCATAATGCCATAATTTCATTGTTCAGTCGTTTTTCAGTCTTCTCCAACTTTTGTGATCTCATTTGGGGTTTTCTTGACAAAGATACTTAGTAGTTTGCCATTGGCTTCTCATTTTATAGATGAAGAAACTGAGGCAAACAGGATTAAGTTCCCTGCTCAGGGTCACATAACTAGTAAGTGTCTCAGGTCAGATTTGAACTCAGGAATATGGGTCTTCCTGACTTCAGGTCCAGTGTTTTATCCATTGTACCATCTAGCTGTTCATAATTTTAGTAGTTTCCTAATTGTTGGATTCAGCCTTTCCTACCACAAAAAGAACCTCTCTAAATATTTTTGTACATGTTTTTCTCTTTCATCTCTTTGATGGTTAAGTCTAATAGGTAATGTCACTAGGTTGCATGGTAAGCACATTTTAATAACTTTTGGGGCATAGTTTAAATTTACTTTTCAGAAAAACTGGACCAATTTATAACTCAACCAACAGCATAAATGTGCCTGTATTCCCACAGATCTTACAGCATTTGTCATTTTCCTTTTTTGTCCATTTTGCCAATCTAATGAGGGCAAGATGGGACCTCCGAGTTGCTTTATTTTAAATTCTCTAATTATTAATGACTTGGGGCATTTAAAAAAATGGCTATTGGCTTTTTATATCTGTTGACCATTTATTAATTAGGAGAAGGGATCTTATTTGTACATAACCTATGCAATTTCTTGATTGTATTGAGGGCCTTTTTATTGTTTACTCATCTCCCCAGCCTCAAATTCCTCTTTTGTATTTCACCCAAGAGAAGTTTTAGTTACTGAAATGGAGAAGAGACTTCATCAAACATCATTTATCAAGCACTTATTACATGTCTACTATATGTCAGACATTGTGCTAGGTGCTGGAAATTCTTGACTGGTGGGGAAATTCTATCCCATAAGAAGCTTATGTTCTAACAGAGGAGACAACATACAAATATATATGTGATTATATGCAAAACAGATGTTAAGTAATCTTGGAGAGAGAGAAGGGAAGGAAGACACTCATATCCGGGGAAAAGGCATCATGTAAAAGGAGGCAGTGGGGCTGAATTTTGAAGCAAACCAGGGATTGCAAAAGACAGAGAAGGGGAGAGAAGGGCAGTGTCAAGGCAGGGAAGCAGGAGGTGGAGTGTGTTGTGAGAGCAGGATTATATTAAGTGTCTGACACTGGATTTGACTCCATTTCTGGAGTTGTCTTTTGGCCTCTATTCATGGTGCCACCTAGTGAAGAGAGAAAACTTAGAGGGCCCAAGATAGAAAATTGGGATACATTGAAAATTAGAGAGTAGGACAGAGAGGATCATCAAGAGGTTGGAATTTAGATTGTGGAAAGTTTAGATAAGAATGAGAGGAATGGAAAGTGGAGGCAATGAATGTAGACATGTTCTTTAAAAAAAAAATTTGTTTAAACTGCCAAGATCTGCCTTCTTCGTCCCCTCTCTCCCCTTCCATTGAAAACATGAGAAAAATAAAACTCATTGCAAACATCAAAATGATCAGAATGAATGACCACTTTGGCCATGTCCAAAAAAATTTGCCTCAACTCAGTAGTATTCTGTCACATTTATATACCACAAAATCTTTTTTTAAAAAAATTATTTCTTTTTAGTTTACAACATTCAGTTCCACAACCTCTTGAGTGTTGAAATTTATGCCCCTTCCTCCCCTCCCCAAGATGGTGTACAATCTGATTTAGACACTACAGATATATTCGTATTAAGCATATTTTCATGTTAGTCACATAAGGAATTATAACCAATGAAATGAATCACAAGAAAGACGAAACAAAGCAAAAATGAGAGTGTAAACAGTATGTTTTGATCTACATTCAAACTCCATAATATTTTTCTCTGGATGTGGATAGCATTTTCCACCATGAGCTTTTTGTACTTGTCCTAGAACCTTGCATTGCTGAGAAGAGCCAAGTCTATCAGAGTTAGTCCTTGCACAGTGTGGCTGTAACCATGCACAACGTTCTCCTGGTTCTGCTCCCCTCACTCAGTATCAGTTCATAGAAGTCTTTCAGGTTTTTGTGAAGTCTGCTCATCATTTCTTACATTCATATACTTGTTCAGCCATTCCCCAATTGATGGGCATGTCCTCAATTTCCAGTTCTTGGTCACCACAAAAAGAGCTGCTCTTAATATTTTTGTACATGTATGGCCTTTTTCTGTTTGTATGATTTATTTGGGATACAGCCCTAGAAGTAACATCATAAAATCCTATTCAACCATTCTCAGTTTATGGGTATTCCCTCTGATCCTCATTCTTTGTCATCTCAAAAAGGATTGTAAATATTTTTATAGTTTATTTTGCTTAGGACTAATCCCTCCCTTAATCTGCCATTCCTTTAATTCCCCCTCTGCCATTCTCTCATTTCCATCCCATTTTCCTGTTGAGTGAAATATATTTCTGTGCCCAACTATACGTGTGTGTTTTTCTCCCTTCTTTTGACCAGTTCAGATAAGAATGAAATTCAAGTGTCATCTGCTTCCCCGCCTCTCTTCCTAGTTTGTTTAGATAGCCACTTGGACACCCTGATTATGTGAGATGATTTTTAGGTAACCTTCCTTTCCCTTAGCCTCTATAATGTTAATCTTCCTCTTTCTTTCCATTCTTTTCTTAAGATTATCAAGACAAGAGAATCTCTCTGAGACCTTGCCCAACTGGATTTCTTCTATGTACTCTGCTGATGGGGTTCAGAGGAGCGGGTTGTATCATCTCCCCATATATGAATGGAAGAAGTTTAGTTTAGTCTTTTGTTCATTGTTCCTTCATGTTTGTTTACCTTTTTATAGTTCTCTCGTGCTTGAACTTCAAAATTTGTCTGTGGCTATGATGTTTTCCTCAGGAGTGTTTAGAAACCTTCTTTTTTTTTCTCTGTAATATTATTCTCAGTTTTGCTGGGTAAGTTATTTTTTGGCTGTAAGTTCTTATCTTTTGTCTTCTGTATTATTATATTCCAAGTGTTCTGCTACTTTATAGTGGTGGTTGCTAAGTCATGTCTGATCCTGACTATGGCTCCTTGATATTTGAATTCTTGCTTTCTGGCTGCTTATAATATTTTTTCTTTGACCTAGAATCTCAGGATTTTCCATTTTGGGGTTTTTTTTAGGAGTTGACCGGTAGATTCTTTCTATTTCTACTTTGCCCTCTGGTTCTAAGAGTTCTAGGCAGTTTTCTTTTAAGATTTGTTGAAAAAAAAACCATCTTGGCTCTTTCTTTTTGGACATGGCATTCAGCTAATCAAATGGTTCTTAAATTTTTTTTCTCCTGGATCTGTTTTTGGAGTCAATTTTTGATATGAGAATCTTTGTTTTTTTTCAGCCTTTTGACTTTAATATTTCTTGTTGCATCATGAAGTCATTGGCTTCTATTTGGACCATTCTCATTTTCAGGAACTTTGTTGCTTGGCCAAGGTTTTATGCCTCCTGTGCCATTTTTCCCTTTCCAGTGCTTTCATCCACAGCTTTCATTTCTTTTCCATTTTTTTCCTTAAGTGCCCTTATTTCATTTATAAAAAATGTTTTTAGCTTTTTTTTTTTTTTTTTAACATTCTTGCTTCATCTCTTCTAGGAATTTCTAGGAGAGTTTGCACTGAAGCTGTGTTCTTCTCCCGGTGCTCTGCTTGTAGATGTTTTGGAGTCAATTCTCTTCTGCATTTATGTCTTGAACACCTCTAACGCCATAATAGCTCGTTATGGTATGGTTCTTTTGGTTTGTCCTTTTTTTCCTTCTTGCTTCCCAACGTAGGACTTGATGTTTTGTCTAGATTCTATCAAACTTCTAGAGGGAAAGGCTAGATTGGTCCTCTTGCTGCTTTCTTGGGGTATTGAGTGTTGTGTTACTCTAAGATCTCAGCAACATGCTAGGGGCTTACAAACTTTCATTTTGCCCAAAGTGGTCTGTTCAAGGCAGTCTAGTTGTTGCCGTGGACCTGTGATGCAGGATTTGGTAATGAGTGACAAAGCAGCTGTTTGGCACTTGTACCCGTTTTCCCCAGTATGGGTCTGGGATCTTTTGTGCTAGTGCACAACCTGTCTTAGGATGCTACTTGTGTGCCATGTCCTCTTGCCCTGACCCTGTCCATTTTCCTTTGCTGACCTAGGCTGGACAGTGGGCTCACTGACGTTTTTCTGGATTTCTCCATCAGAATTTGGTCTGGTGCATTTTATACATTTGTTTGAAGGAGTTGTGAATAAGAGCTCACCTGAAGTAGTTCTTTCCACTTCACCATCTTGGTTCTAATGACTTCTTTTTCAAGACCTTTGGTTGAGAAAGGGAAGAGATATTTGAGACTAGTTAGCAGAGGTCATCGCGTCTAGGGAGGTTTTTTTTAAGGAAGGGAGAATTGATCATGCTTTGAGATAGCAATGGATAGGGAGAGGTTGAAGATTAGAGAAAGAGGAGATGACTGTAGGAAAAGTCTTTTGGAGACGTTAGGGATGGGATGAAGGACACAAAGGGATTGGTTTTTGGCAAGAAGGTCATCTACCCCTTCATAAGAGAGTAGAGGAGTTGATAGTTGTGATGATGTATAGGATTTACTCAGTGAGGGCAGATCTTATGGCAAATGATCTTGTTTTTCTCTGTAATATATGAGTTGAGGTTCTCCTGTGAGAAGGTAAGAGTAAAAAGTGCTTTGGGAGTTCTAAAGAGAGAAGAGGTTTGGAATAGCCCTTGGTGAATGATATAAAGGACCTGTTAGGGAGGATTAAAAGGGCTTCTTTGTTTCCATGTGGGCACGTTTGTGATTAGATGACAAATTTACCATGAACCAGTCCACAGTTTCAAGGATTGTAACTCACTCATCTATTACCCTAAGTGCTACAGGTGAGAGGACTAGGGAGCAAGAATTTGAGAGCAGTAGGTACTTGATCAAAAAATAAACATTTATTAAGCACTTACCTATGTGCCAGGCATGCTTGATGTTAAAGGCTAGGGATTCAAGAAGAGACAAAAGACAGTCCTTGCCCTCAAAAAACTCACAATCTAATAGGGGAGACAGCAAACAAATGTAAGTATATGTAAACAAGCTATAGATGGGATAAATAGGACATAATTAACAGAGGGAAGGCTCTAGAATAAAGAGGAGTTGGGAAAAACTTCCTGTAGAAGATAAGATTTTAGTTGGGACTGAAAGGAAGACAGGGAAGACAGAAGGCAAAGATTAAGAGGGAGAGCATTCCAGATATGGGGGACATTCAGAGAAAATGCTCAGAGCTGAGAGATAGAGTATTTTGTTCTTGGAACATCAAAGAGGCCAGTGTCATGGATCCAGAAGTATGTGGGGGGTGGGGAGTAAGATGTAAGAAGATTGGAAAGGTTTTTCAAAGGTAAGATTTGTATATAGAGAAAGGTTATAAAGGGCTTTGAACATTAAGCAGATTATTTTTGTATTTGATTCTGGAGGTGATGGGGAGCCCCTGGAGTAGGGGAATGACATGGTTGGACCTGTGCTTTTAGTATAGTCGCTTTAGTGACTTAACAGAGGATGAACTAGAGTGGAGAGAGACTTGGGGCTGGCCGACCCATCAGTAGGCTGTTTTAATAGTCTCGATGTGATGAAAGCCTGCCCTAGAGTGGTGACAGTGTTAGAGGAGAGAAGGAAGCTTATCAGAGATATTGCAGAGGGGAAGTTAGTAGGCCTTAGCAACAGATTAGACATGGGACATTAGAGCTAGGAAGAGTTGAGGACGACGCCTAGGTTGGAAATCTGAGGGATGAGGGGGTTGGTGATGTTCTCTACAGGAAGAAACTGGTTAAGGAGAGGGTGAGTTTTATAGCCGTAAAGACAAACTTATAGTAAGTGTAGATATATTTCTGATTTTGTTATTTAAAATAATTTGTGGTTGCTTTGGTTATTATTGAATTCAGGAATGTGTGACATTTAAGTACAAATATGCAGTCAGGTAAGTGACACTGGAAGACTTACCTTGTGCTCCAATTATTCCCTAATATAGCTATGGTATTGGGACAAATTCATGTTTTAAAAAAAAAGCCTTATAGCAGAATTGACTGGTGCTTCAGGGGTCTTTCTGGTAAGTTTTCACTAGCTGTGTATCATTACTAAGAATGAAGTGCAGTTCCATCTTTTGAGGCAAAGTATCTGTAATGAAGTGGGTAGATGCCATGGTGCCCTGGATTAGTTGATTTGGTTGAATGTGTTAATGACCATATTGAACTGTAGAGTGGCTGCCAAAGATGATTTCCCATTATATTGCATCTCTTTGCATGATGATCCCAGATAATAGTACAATTTATTTATGCCAGAATGCCTACAAAGTTCTGCCGAACTAGTACTAAGCTGTGTGTTTCCAAGCAAATATTTTTTGCTTTTAATTAATACCAGAGAGTAATTGTCTATACTGTTTTTAGGTCTAATTTTCTTTCTGAGTATTACCAAGATATTTGTTCAGAATATGGTGGTAGTATTTCTTTAAATCAGTCTCTGGTTCCTTGAATTAACTTCATTTACCTTTTGACATTTATGAGGAAGTATTTTCACTAACAATTTTCAGTAATTATTATTTTATATATATTAAATTGTTACAGAAGCATTCAAATTGCTAGTCTGATAGTGAAGATGTAATTTTCTTATATTGCTTGCCCTGCATATATTGTTACTTGAAAAGATTAATCAGTGATTGAGAACTCATATACATAGTGTATAAGTAATATAAAGTTTTTGAATTAAGAATCATGGAAGAATGTCCTAAAATATTACTTTTAGTGTTTACAATGGCCATACTATTATTTCCATTTTTTAAAAATATATTGAACTTGTGAAATATTCAGATTATTGTATTTTTAAGTTCTTTTTGCCACTCCTGGGATTAAAAATAGAGATACAGAATTAGAGGCTAATGTCAAATCTGTCTAGATTTCAAAAAACTGGAAGCATTGTGTGGATTCTTTTGCCTGGTGCTTTAGTTATTTTTTATATTCAGAAGCTTGGGGAAATTTTCTTGTATTATTTCTTACGTTATGGTGCTGGATTTCTTTTGACCATTTATATTCATTTAGGAGGCTTATGATCCTTAAAATTTTCTCTATATACAGATTTTGTCTTTGAAACCAATGTGTTTTGCTTATGAAGAGATTCTCTCTTCTTTAAATGTTACTGCTTTTTGAATGTCTTCTAGCGTGTCCTTCACTTTTATATATTTGTATTCCCAAACTGTTGTTCTCTCTTTTAACTTACTTGGAGAGGCTTGTTGCTGTGGATTCAAGTTTTTCTATTCTGTAATTATTTCTTCTGTAACATAGTTATTATAAAGTAATAAACTCTGCCATTTGTTCCATTCTAACTTCTCTCATGATTCTTATTTCTCACTTCAAACGTTCTGTAATGTCCTGCTGGAGTTCTATACTCTAGTGGGAAGGGAATCCGTGGGGCCTTTTTTCCCCCCAAGTATTAGTTCAGTTTCCTTCCTCCCACAGTATTTAGAGAGGTCTGTAATCCCTTGAATGTTTTCTTCCTCTACCTTTAGCTTCTTCTTTGTTGGTTTATCTGTTTATGCTCTAGCTCAAAATCTGAAAGGGGAAATAACAGATACATATGAGCAAGTTTATATACAGGATGAATAGGAAATAATTAACGGAGGGAATGAACTAGAGTTAAATAGAATTTACATAGAATAGAGTTCTTAAGTAGAATTCTAAATGCAATTAAGAGAGGTTGGGAAAACCTCTTTTTGGATTTTATTCCTCTTGACATCTTTGGTGGTTTTAGCTTTTTTTCTCAATATATTCCCCTGTTGGTAGCTTTCTTATTCTTTCCCTTTGATAAGTTTACACTTGGTACTTGATCTCAAAGCCTCTTTCCAGTTTGCTGAATTTATTTTTCAGTGATTTTCATTCTCTGACTCCATATAACTTGGGAGCTGGGGGAGGAGAAGGAAACAAGACTGATCCCAGCAGTATTCTGGTTACCTTTTCTTCAGGTTATATGCAACCCTGCATGCTAGAGCTTTGCCTCATTTCCCTATTATCTTTAGTTTTCTGAGCTGAATCCACATTTGCCACTTTTCATGGTCTACTTTATATACCAGTTGATGTCCACTGTTTGTTGCAACAGAATGCTAGAAGAAGGGCAAGGGCTTTGTGGGCAGAGACTATCAGAGGGAAATGCATGAGTGGGTCTCAAAGCACATGGGTTGATTTGTGTGCCCTGTCAAAGCTGCCTGGAAGCTTAATTGGACCTGGAAATTGAGTGAGGTGCTGTGGATTAGCATCCTTTACTGTTAATTGAGAAGGCTGTTCCTATTTTAGGCTTCTTGCTTGCTTGCCCCATGGAAACATTCATAATTGTGCCAACTCTGCTCTATAATTCCTCCCCTTTTTTTTTCCTTTTTAAGAGTTAGTGGGGACAAAATGTTTAACCCTTCACTTTGTTGGTTATCTCTGCCTGTTTTTTCCTAATCTACTTTACTTGCCTGGCATCAGAAGTTAAATGTAGCAGCTGTAGAAGATGTAGGCTTGAGGTAGAAGTTATTAGCATGATATTTTCTTAATATATTCATCTATTCCTGAAAAGATTTGCAGGACTTGAATTTTAGTAAATAGATTGATATATTAGGAAAACTTGATATTGAAAGAACTCTTAGGGTGTTAATCTCTTTGCAATATTACTAATTATTGCCAAAGTTATCTTTTTAATTTTATCCTCTGTAAAATGGTGATAATTTTTGCCTTACCTCCCACAAGATACCTAGAAAACTAAAATGAGATCATGTCTCTCAGAATGCTTTAAAAAGTTCATGCAGTGTTGTACAAGTAAATAGTAAGCTAATATTTTCAGTTTGATTTTCTTGAAGTGAGGCAAATCTGTACCTGATAATGAGGGAGTCACATGTTACTAGAAATGTGCTGTGATGGCTTTGAGTAATCTCTCTTCCATTTCTCCTTCCCATCACTTTTTGTCTCATGCTGGTTCCACATAAATGAAGAATTCCTAGGGAGAAATTTTGGTTTGTTTGAAACTGTCTCAGGAGAATTAAGATTTGTCTGGTTCCTTAGTCCATGAGTAGAGCCCTTGGCACCTGCGTGTGATCAAGAAGCATTAAGTGAGTTGTTGTTTAGCATGACCTGTGGCATATTGATTCTTCTGGGGCCTGCCTTAATATAATAGTAGATTTCCATATCCTCGTGTGTAAGTGTGGCCTATTCTGCAGTCAGCTTTTATACTCTATTTTATCTATATCTGTATAAATATTTTATGTGTAGGTATCTACATGTGCTGTTAGTACTACCTTGTGCCTTTATTCACATTCTATTACTTGTATGTCTTTTCCCTCTTCCTTTGTATCCCTTTTGGATAAAACAGCCACCCTTCTATTGGTCTAGGGATTCCTGCATGTGTCATGAAATAGACTTAATGTAGAGTTAACCAAAGGGCATGTGACTGATGATTGAGGGCCCTCGAAGACCAATCGATTACCATAATCGAGACCAGGATCTCTACTGGCTGATGCAAACCTTGGTGACACATCATCCTCACTACAGAATAGGAAGTCTGGGCAGGTGAGGGAAGTGAACTGCCGTGGGATGGAGCAATGTACATTGGGTGCAGCCATCCATACATACAGCATACCTCAGAGTGGTAGCAGTTGAGGGATGTGAGGGGAGGGTGCCGTATTGAATGGAACTGTCCCTCCCAAGGCAGAGAAGAGGGAGGGGAATGAGCATTGATGTCCTGTGGATTGTACTATGTGTCGGGGACTGTGCTGTTTCACAAATGTGATCTCATTTGATCCTCACAACAGTCCTGGAACGTGGGTGCTGTTGTTATTCCTATTTTACAGTGGAGAATACCGAGACAAAGGTTAAGTGACTTGCCCAGGGTCACATGGTTACTGTCAGGGGCTTCCTGACTTTAGGCTCAGCATTCTAACCACTGACCCACCAGCTACTTCTGTTACTCAAAAGCCCCAGGACATTGCATGTTGTGTCAGGAAGCAGCAAGGAGGTCAGTTAGACTGGAGCCCCGTCTGTGTGAGGGAGTGTCATGCACGTTCTTGAAAGTTAGGTTGGCGTCAGATTCTGAGAGACTTTAAATGCCAAGCAGATGAGTTTCTGTTTTAACCTACAGGCAATGAGAGAGTTAATGGGGTTTCTTGTAGTGACGTGATCAGACTTGTGCTTTAGGAATATCATTTTGGCAACTTTTTGGACTGTGTATTGGAGAGACAGGGTGTAGGAAGAGCAATTATGAGACTATTACTCTAGTTTTGGTCAAATACTGCAGAGAACTTAGAAAAGGTCATCATTTTGAGAATAAGGAGATTATTGGACAGAGAAGTTTCAGTGGAGGGTACACTGGAAGTAAGATTGCAGTAAGTTGGGAAGTGAGTGGAAATTGAGAAAGTACAACCAATGAGTATAGATTCATAAAGCTATTCTAGGACTTTGGCTATGAAAGGGAGTAGAAAAGTCGGATGATAGTCTTAAGGAAGTTGTGGGGTTTTTTTAATGGAAAATCTAAGCATATTTTAAAAGATGCATTCAGGGAATTTGTGGATCAGGAGAAGTTGAAAATTAGGGAGAGAGGAGAGATGATTGAAGAGATAAACTCTTGGTGGAGCTGTGAGAGGATGGGGATCTGGTGTGTGTTTGTCCTTCCTTGCTGAAGAAGACCATGCCATCAGAGAAATAATGACATGACTTGCACTTGACTTTGTTATGAGTGAGGGGTCTGGTAATGGTAAGGAGAAAGGGCCAATTCAGAGATTAGCAAAGGAAGTGAGGATAAGGGATAACATCTTGAGGGTATGTGAAATGGTGAATTGAGAAAGAGAGGGAGCTTTTGATAGATGCCTTCAATTTTTTTTTTCAATTAAATATGCCATAAAGTCCTGCTGAGAGGGAGGGGAAAGTGTTGGCATAGGGTAGTTTGAGGCAACAAGGTTGGAATAGTGGGGCCAATGATAAAGAGTAGTTTGTGAAAGAATAACTACATACAGCAGTGAGGGCTCCCGGGTGATATTGGATAATATACATTTTTAGTGGCCCCAGATGGGACAATGGTATGACATAATCTAGCTATGTTCAGCTGCAGAGTATGGAGAAAGGTGATGGTGGTAGTAAGTTCAGCTTAGAGTTGGGAGAGGGGTGAGCTTGCTAGGCTAATGGTGTCTTAGTTATGTGAAGTTGAAGTAATTTTGGAGGGAGAAAAGTGAAGCCAGAGCAGGACTAATGTGCTGGGGAAACATAGAAAGTAGAATGCTAGTAAGTCAGGTTTAGGAGAAGGTTTAGGAGAACAGAGGCCCGGAGAGAGCTGGAAGGATAAGAGACAGTGATCAGAGAAGTGTCAGAATTACAGGTGTAGAGGTGAAACTGGGGTGATGTTCACAAAATTGAGTATATACAATCTCTGCGTATGGCTAGAATGGAGTGCAGGAAGGTATGCCTTCAAAGTATTGAGATAGCTCTGGGAAGTGGGAAGCAAATGCATTTGAGGGGACATCAGCATCTGAATTGAAGAGCCCAAGTATTAGAAGTGAGCCCATTTAACAAGCCCCCAACAGGGAGAAACATGCTCACCTTAAATAAAGAACAATACCTTTTGTGAAATCAGGAAAGCCTTTGTTAATCTTTATGTCCATTCCCCCGAATGGACAGTAGCCTCCCCAGTAAAGTTAGGAGAAGACTACAACACGTGCAGGAAGATGAGGCGTCTTATACTGTTTTGTGAACTTTGGATCTCCTGTGACACCATCTCTGGTCATGTGACTCCATGTTCTCTCCTCTCCGATAGGCCTTTCCTCACACAGCTCCCTGGACCTGTGCATTAGTTTCTGACCTCTAACCTGTCCATGCTAGGTCACAACCCTTACCACCTAGGAATGTGGACAACAGAACTTCTTACTTCTGGTAGGAGAAACTCTTTCTAGTAAAAGTAAACAATATACATAGAAGTTGGTTTCTGATGCAAGTCAGATAAAGAGGCCTCTTGGTCCTTATTGTGCAGTAGATAATGATTTTTATCTTTAATGAAATGAAAGAGCCTATAAACATTTATTATGTGCTAAACATTTAGGGACTGAAATGTAAGCAAGTTAAATAATTCTCTTTAGAGACCTTATTTTTAAAATGGGGAATACAGCACTTACAAGGGGAGGAGTTCTAATTCTTATAGAAGGTCCTAGATTTCTGGGCTTCATCCCTTGGGAAATGTCATGGTAGGTGGGTAATCAGATAAAGTGAAAGCTCATCAGTCAGCTCAGGGTTGGGGGTAGGGTAGTTTCTGGTGGAAGGAACATGAAGAGAAAGCTAGAATAAAAGTGGCACTGCTTGGTGACCTTTAATGTCATTTTCATTAGTAAAACCTATCTGCCTCTGATGTTGAACCATTTGACAGTAACAGCTTATTTGGTGGCAAAAGCTCTCTTTTCATGGTGTTCCATAGCTGGGGTTTTGAGAAGGCAGGGGTTGTAGTTCCTTCAGAGTCAGTTACCAGGTTGTATCTCCAGTAGAGTTGCTCTCTTGGATGATGGCTTTCAAAGGCTAGGTTTGAAGCAGGCTGATTAGTCTGGAAGAGCTGCTCCTCTTGGGATTCTTGGGCTTAACTGCTCATTGGTGTCAGTGATGTTAGTGGTGGCAGAGATGGCAGGTTCCTTCTCCAGAAGGGTTGTTCCCATCAATTATGGCAATGGGGACCTGGCTAGAAGCCCGTCTGGCTTGGAGGGGTGCTCTTGGGCCCCTGGCATTACGCCTTCTCTCTTAGGGTCTGAAAGAAGGTGTTGTTTGAAGTAGTGGCAATGGTTTGACCTGCCAGGCATGAAGCCTCTTGCCTTTCTACCTGAGTGTCTTGCTTTTTGAGCTAGGTTGATTTGCCTACTCCATTGGTGCTAGTTGGTTGGCATTTGATGGTAGTGATAGGGATGACTGACTACTTTTCACCAGTCTGCTGTCCTCGATGCATATTTTTGTTGCAATGTCTTGACATACTATTGAATTTCCTTAGTATTTGCTATTGGATGGTGAGTCTTTTGTAAGATATATGTACTTAGTTTTATGGTTATTTCACTCTACTTACAGTATGGAAACATCAGTAAACAAGGCTTTCTTGGCATTTCCATTAGCTCCAGCAGACAAGCCAACAAGTCACACAGGTAACTCTGGTGTGGTGGCAGATGCAATTGCACAGTTCTGTTTGGATCCCAGACCTAGAGCTGGAAGGGACACTGAAGGATGTCTAGCTCAGTTATCCTTATTTCATCCATGAGAAGCCCAAGGAGCTTAAGTGACTTGCCAAGGTCATACAGGTTGGAAACATTTTAATAACTACTTCAAGATAATTGGTTTCCTTTGTAATCCTGCATATTTCATTTTGTGCATTTGAAAATATTCTTAGAAGGGGTCCGTATCTTTCACTAGGCTGCCAAAAGGGTTGGTGATACAACATACCCTACTGTTTAAGGGTTCAGAGAGGAAGGGCCCAGTGAAGGAGACAAAAAATAAATAACAGTAGTTACTTAGAAAAAGAACCAGAAGGGTCTGGTCTCTGAAGCCAAGGAAGAAAGAGTAATAGATCTAGAGTTGAAGAGCGCCTCAGGCCAGCTAGTCTAAATCTTTTTTTTTTTTTTTTTTACATATGGAGAAATTGAAGTCCATAGTGTGAAATGGTGCAGAAGACTGAAAATAGGTTATTGGGTTTGGAGATTATTAGGTCATTGTTGACCTTGAAAAAAGTATTTTATCAGTAGAATGGTAGGGAATGGAAGGCAGATTTGGGAAGGTTTGGGGAAAGAAGTGGAGTGTTGCAATCCAGAAAGAAGGCAGCCGTGGCCAATGTGGTGTTTTGTTTTGCTTAGATATACTTTTTTACGGGGGAATGAGTTCTGTTGGGAGGGAATGGAAGGAAGGGAGAAGTCATTGGAAAGTGACAGCAATGCTTTTTTAAAGCAATAAAGCATTTTAAAGCATGCTTTTATAGATGATTTTGTTCCTATGCACATTGTGTTGTAGTGGAGGCATCAGGTGTAAAGGTTCTAACAGGACTTAGGAGCTCACTGAATTTGTGGAGTGAGACATAGGACAAATCAGAAGACTTAAGTTATCAGCCTAGGGAATTGTGAAAATGATTGGGCCATGAACAGAAATATAAAATTGGGAAATGAGTAAGTGTGTGGGATAAACAGGTAGTGCTGAGTGTGATGAAGGAAAGAGAATGGGGACATGAGAAGTGAAGGTTTGGAATATGGCAAATTAAGATAAGTTGCACTCGATTTCATTATGACAGCAAACTATGGGATAACCTGGGATCTATGAAGTTGTTTTAAAAATATTTTGAGAATTTTATTTCAGTATATTTATTTTTCTTTGCAATTCTGTGTATTTTATTTTATGCATCTCAAAAACATCATTTTGAGAAGGATTCTCTAGATCTCACCAGACTGCCAAAGGTGTCTATGACAAAAAAAGTTAGGATTTAGTGGATATAGAGATGACTTTGGAATACCTGGGTTATGACCTATCCCTAACACATTATGTCAGCTGGGACAAATCATTTAATCTTTCAGTGCCCCAATTAATTCTGAAAGACTAAGTTGCAGCTCTTCAAATAACAGGGTTTTTGCTGGGAGTTCCCTACAACAATGGTTCTCAAACTTTTTGTTGTTATAATCTCATTACACTCTTTAAAATTATTGTGGGGCACTCTCCCCCTCAAAGCTTTTACTTTGGATATATCTATTGATACTGTAAGAGGGAATGGTGAATCAGCTTGAGGTTGGAAGCATTGGAGCTATAGTCTTATCTGATTATATATTACTTTCTCACACTATGTCCAGAAATAATCTTTGTGGGAGTGAGAAGTAGAGAAAATCTATCCTAATTGATTTCTAAGCTCCACTATCACATGGTGCTTTACAGGCAGAGTTGAGCTTGGTTGAGAAGGCAGTATAGTGTAAAAATGTGCTTGTAAGCAGTAGTGGTATCCATTGTGGAACAGTTTATTTGAATGATGGAGGATTTGTTTGCTGTAGCAATTATTTGGTGACCCTGAGCCAGTCATTTTTCTGAACCTCATTTTCTTTATTTGTAAAATGATTGTACTAATGTCTGAGGTTCTTTCCAGCTCCAAAGTCTTATAATTCTATTTGAACTTTTTAAAGTAGTGCATTATTGTGTAGGCTTGTTGTCCTTCTCCTTATAGTCACCCACTCAGTTTCTTTGATTTTGTTACCCTTGAAATAGGGAAGAGAGCAAGGCAGATGGTTTCTGGAAGGTGATGGCAGCTAGCAGTGCTCCAGGGAACAGTAAATAACTCTTTGCCCTGCTCTCGTTATCTTTCTGTCTAGCTTAACTCCAAGGTACTATGTGGAGCCAAAACGGATACTTCGGCAGTTCCTCTCTTCCCTTTGCAGTCAGCGAGATTGGTTGCTGGGTGCCTCTCACAAAGAAGCAACTACTTGTATATGATTAACCTTCCCAGATGTGTGGGTGTCAGTCCATTTTCAAGGCTTTAATAAGGTGGGGTCACTTCTCAACAGACAAAGAGTACCATTCAAAAGTACTTATGCTATAATATTATTATTCAGCATAGAGTAAGCACCTAAAACAAGGATCCAATTTGATGTAGTGTTTCAGTTAGAATATATCTTCTATATAGTTTTAGAATTTGTGTGTGTGTGTGTGTGTGTGTGATTCTTTTAGAGGAATGGAAAATGACCTAACACAGGATACTTGCCATTCAAGGTCATTTGTAACTGTATGTTTCATTTAGTGCTAATCCGCAGTAGTAGCTGAAGCACTTTGAAAATAAAAATAAAAATGTGGGGGGCTAACTTTAGAAATCTAATCCTTACAACTGTTTCTTGAATTAGATAGATGGTATTTACAGGTTGGTAAAAAGTGTGGAATGGTGGAAAAAGGGTTGACTTTGGAATCAGAAGGCTTGGAGTCAAATCCTAGCTTGGATACAGTGTGACATAAGTGATTGTATTTGAAGGTGCCAGTCCTGTAGTCTCAGAATTTAGAGCTAGAAGGGACTCTTGAGATCATCTAGTCTACTCCCTAATTTTACAGTTGATGAAACTTAGGTGAAGTGACTTGCTTAAAGACAAGTGGAGCTGGAATTGAAAGCCAGTGGTCTTACTTTTATCTATTTGTGTCCGCAGTGTTTAACGACACACTTGATAAATGCTTGACTCGTTCATTGAGTCTTCTAACTTCCAAATCTGATATTTTCCCCTACTAAACCAAGCTGACTTTAAAAAGGGAGGGCATATAAATGAGTGATAATCCCTGTTTTTGTAATATGGGACTATTTTAAGTGACTTGTAAAATGTTACACTTAAACATGATAGTCAAGTGTAGAATAATATTTATATATCCTATCATCAGTCTAGTTCTCTTGCTATAAGACCATTGCATCTTGGATTTGGTGATGAAATGAAGGTTCTATGGGTTGAAAGAAGAGACAGTTCTTTCTAGAGTAAGCAGGTTGGAGACCTTTATGGGGTCATTTGGATCCACTGTACAGTGTTCAGTTATAAGAAAATAGTCATTTTGGGGAAGAAAAGTGATAAAAAGAATTCAAATAGTGTCCCTATATTTCTTTTTAAAATTGAGGAGACATCATGCAAATAACTATGTTCAAACAAGCTTTGTTGTTCATCCTCATTCTCAAAGAGAACCAATGACATTGGGAGGTTGATGTCTTGACTTGCAAATGAATTGGAATTAAGTGAGACAGGGCTGTGCGAAGTCCTATGTTTCACTATCTCCTCCAGAGTCATCAGAGTCCAAAGCAAGAGATAGGTCAGGACAACTGGAGATGACCCCTCAAATATGTATATGTAGAATAAAGAGGAAATAGCGGAGGATGGATTCTCGAATTATGAAGGATCAGGAAAGGCTTCTGAAAGAAGGTGGGATTTTAGCTGGGAGGAAGCCAGAGAAACTGGAAGCTGGCGATCAAGTAGGAGAGCATTACAATACGCATGCATTTGGGACACCCAGTGAAAATGCCTAGTGTGGAGATGAAGAGTATTGTTAAAGGAGCAATAAGGGGGACAGTGATACCGGATTGCAGAGGACTGGTGGGAGAGTAAGGTGTAAGAAGATCATAAAGGTGGTGGTGGGAGTTGTTAGAGGTTAGGATGTCGCATTTTATGAAGGGTTTTGAATTCCAAGTAAAGAAGCTTATATTGGATCCTCTTTCGGTTTGCAGAACACTGTGAAAAGGTTACCTCATTTGGTGCTCTGAGCAGTCCTGGGGGCCTCGTACTGTTATTATCATCTCCATTTTATAGGTGAGGAAACTCAGGTACGCCACCATTGGTGGCGCCAGGTTTCATGACTGTTCACTGCCCAAGGCCAGCTTCGAAATCAGTTCTTGACTCCAGCACCAGCACTCTATCCTACTGCATGACCTACTGCCCCATTATCCACAGCTAGCTTCATACTTGGATGAGGCTACATCCTTCCCCCAGCTCTCAACCCTAAACTGGCTTTATTATTGGAATGTAAGGCACGCATGTCCCTGGATTAGGAACTGGTAAAGTATTGGGTTTTCAAGATCGACTTGAGACAGGATTCAAGACTAAGTTATTTGAGGTTGCAGGGTATCCTTGAGAAGGTTTTAATTCTTCCCAGTCATTATGATTTTGTATATGTGGTGGCTGCCACCAAAAGAAAAGTTGTACCTGTTATTAGGGTAATGAAGATGTAGCATTTAGGTTTAATTTATACATGAATAACAGAAGCAGGGACTTATGGAAGAATGGGCTACTTATATAGTTCTAAAATGTAGAATACATTTTACTGTTTAAAAACTATAAATGAGTGGGAAAAATATGACCAGCTTTAAATTATTATAAACTCCACTAATCTAAACTTACAGGGATTCCTAGACATCTCCTTTCCCCAGGCATTGAAAATACTACAGGTATGGATTATTTTATCAATACTCTTCTCCTTTGAGTGCTGAGTGCCCTCAAGTGGCTCTTAATGTCATAAGCTCGCTTATTCTGCTCTTTGGAAGAAAGATGCACTCTCTTTTCTGAATTTTCTTTGTTGTCTCAAACTGCCTTTTAAAAAGAAAGTATATAAAATTATTCATTCTACTTGTCCCTATTCTACCCTGGGCTACTTATTCAGGATAGAGTTTATAACTTGTTTGTAGGAGGACTAAATCCTTAATCACCTTGAATATTTCAAACCCGAACAAAATATGATTTTTGGACTATTCACAAATACTAGAAAGGCAGATTCAATAAAGGCTGATTGGAATTAGATTCTTTTTAGGGGTGGAATGGAAACAGGGTTGAGGTGTGTTTGGAAGATCTAAGTGCTTATTTGAAGAAAGGTAACTCAGAAGTGATAAGGTAAAGAAATCCTGGCTTCTAATATCTGCTCAAGGCCTGCCATGATTATGAGTTGAATGGTCAAGATAGAATCTACTTGTGTAGATTGAAGTGGATGTTTCAAACAAACTACTTACATAGGATTTAAGTGATTGTTTCAAACGAGTGAGCTTGACTTTGATTCTATCAAAAATTCTTGAAAAGTTTTTTAAAAGGATGATTTTGCAGGCATTTAGGAAGAGAAGCAGTGATTCATTCAGAAGAGCCAATGTTGCTTCATGAAGAACAAGTCTTGCCAGATTAATCTTCTTTTTTTCTCTCCTCAGAAGAAGGGAATGCTTTTGACATACCAGATTTAGCAAGACATATGACAGGGTATTATTATAAATTTGTGGACAGCATGAAGAAATACATAGGTTGAATGACAGTACATGTAGGTGAATTTGACTTATACAGGGTGAATTGATACAGGCTAAAAGATTAGATCCAAAGAGTAGTCATTAATAGTAATACCTAGAAGGAGGTTTCTGTTGTATTGCTCCAGAGGTCTCTCCTAGGCCCTGTGCATTTCAACAGTTTTCTTGATGATTTGGGTGAAGACATAGATTGCATATTTATTGTTTAATGCATGAATGGTAGGGAAAGCTCCTCAGAGTCTACATCCAAAAAAGAACTTGGTAGATTAGAAAACTGAGCAGAAAAATGAAATTTGGTTTCAGAATTGAAAGTAAGAGTTATCTCCACATATATTGTGCATTCATGTTGTGTGAAATGCTTTGTAATGGTAACTGAAAGCAATAAGCAACTTTGGCCTTTCCTGTAAAACTGGCACTACTTTGAATTAGCTTCTCTATCCTACTTCTTTATTATTGTAGTTTTGGAAATATTGTTAATATCCTGTATTTAGCAATACTTTAATGTTATGAAAAAGTGGTTAAAAATACTGAGGATCTTAAGAAATTGGAAAGAAATGTATCCAGAAGCAAGTATACTATATAGTAGATGTTTTTTGATGTCAAGTGTTTTGAATTTGGTCTTTAAAGAATTGTATACAAATTTTACTATTACAGCTTTTGTCTACATACTCACATTGCTACTCCTGTATGATTGTGCTTGCAGAATTTAAAACTGCTGGTGGAATTACAAAATGCTCTTTTAAGTTCGTTTCTCAGCATTCAGTTTCAAACCTTGTGCTACCTTTTGGAAAAGCTGTCTTGAGGAAGACCATTAAACCCAGACCTTGGTTTCCCTTAAAGCACTTTTTCAAATCGGTACTTTCAACAATTTAAAACTTTTTTCCCCCAGTTTTTTGTTTTTTTGTTTTTTTTTTAAGGTTGAATTGCATGTGTATGTGCCATTAGATTATAGATCTATAACTGGAAGGAACTTTTGAGGTCTTCTAATCCAGAGGTGTCAGATACTTTGAGTACATTTTGCACCAGTTTAGGAATTTGGAAATACCTAACAAAAATAAAGGCATAATTGAACATAAATAATGTTAATATGTGGTTTTAAAGTCAATGAAGTCAATATGTGGCTACAGGGATCCTTTTGTGCAGACCCTTATTTCTATTTCAGTTTTTTGATATCACAGATCTAGTCTATTCCCCTCATTTTTTAGATAAGAAAACTAGGGGGTCTAGAAAGGAAGAAAACATCTTAGACCAATCTGAATGTCTAAGTTTTGACCCTATCTACTGAACTCTAGTTACCCTATGACTTCTATGTCGTAGTTTCAGGATTTCAGACTATGTTCTCTTATTGGCAGATGGCTAAATTGGTATATTTGGTGTCAGGGCTACATTTATTCATTAAAGATAACATGAAAAAAGAGAAAAGGAAGCACAGAGAGAAATCTCTCTAGGTGGTAAAAGAGATTTTATTTGAATTTAAGAAGTATTAATGTTTTCTAGGAAGAGAAATTTGACCAAAAATCACTGTTTTCACTCCTTTGTATTTCTTCAGATAGAACTAGCTAACGACTGGTATTTTCCAGTGATGCAGTTTTAATAGAAATGGTTTTGTTTTCAGTGCTTCTTGAGGAACTAACTAAGAGTAGTGCTTTATGTAACTATCAAAAAGAAATGGAACTGTTCAGCTCATTAGTCAGTTTATTTAGATGCCGACTGCTGAGTACTTTACAAAAGGCATTTAAGAGAAGAGTAATCATCAAATAGCTAGATGGATCCCTACCAGTTTACCCACAACCCTTACACCTTTGGCAAAAGAGTAAAAAATAGAAATATTTTTATGTATACTTGTGGTTAGTATACATATTTTTGAAATCTTAAATATAGAAATCTTTTCACAATCTTTATTTAAATTTTTATTTGATAGGTTTTATTTTTCTATCATTTCCTAATATATTCTTCCCTTTTCTTTCTCCCAGAGAACTATTCTTTTTTTCCCAAAGAATTGAAAGTCAGAAAAATAAACCAACAAATTGAAAAAGTCTGACATATGCAGTATTCCACATGTAAAGGCCCCTACCTTTGCAAAGAAGGGAGAGGAAGGAAGTTTTACTCTTTGGGACCCAACTTGGTCATTTTTTCAGAGCCATTCACTTTCAGTTTTGTTAGTTTTTCTGCTTGTTCTAATCTTTGTCAAGTATATTTTTAAAAAATTCTGCTTAATTTGCTGCAGTTCATATAAATCTTCCCAGCTGTGATTCCACTTTGTACTTCAATAATTCATATAATTCAATAATATTTCATTGTATTTATGTGTCACATTTTGTTTAGCAGTTCTCCAATTGTTGGTCAGCAGCTTTACTTCCGGTCATGTGCTGCTATAAAAATTACTTCTATAATTATTGATAAGGGAAACTTTTTTTTAAATTAAAAAAAATTATTTTTAATTTTCAACATTCACTTCCACAAAATTTTGAATTTCAAGTTTTCTCCCTCTCTTCCCCCTCACTTCACCCTAGGACAGTGTGTACTTTAATTACCCTTCCTCCAATCTACCCTTCCTTCTATCACTACCCTCCCATCCTCTTCTCTTCTGTTTTCTTAAAGGGCAAGATAGATTTCTCTACCCAGTTGCCTATATGTCTTATTTCCTAGTTGCATGCAAAAAAATTTTTAACGTTCATTTTTAATGCATAATTTATTTATTTTTCAGTTCTTAACATTCCCTTCCACAAGAATTTGAATTCAGAATTTTCTCCCCATCTCTTCCCACCCCCACCCGCCCCAGGACAGCATGCACCCCATCCACCCCTTCCTTCAGGCTTTCCTCCATTCTATTAACCACCCTTCTTCCATTCCCCTTCCCCTCTCTTTTCCTGTAGGGCAAAATAGATTTCTGTACTTAATTGCCTGTATAACTTAATTTCCAGTTGCATGCTAAAACAATTTTTAGCATTCATTTTTAAAGCTTTGAGTCCACATTCTCTCCCTCTCTCCCCACCCACGCTCAATGAGAAAACAAGCAACTCAATATAGGTCATACAGGTGTAACAATGCAAAGCTCTTCCATAATAGTTATGTTGTAAAACATAACATTTCCCTCTGTCCTGTCCTGCCATCCATATATTGCATTCTCTTCTTTGACCCATCCTCCCACAAGTGTTTGCTTCTGATTATCCCTTTCCCCAATTTGCTGTCCCTTCTATTATCTTCCCTACACTATCCCCTTCCCCTTTGCCTTCTTGCTAGGTAAAATAGATTTCCATATCCAATAGAGTGTGTGTCCCCTCCTTAAGCCAATCCCATGAGAGTAAGACTCAATTGTTTCCTTTCATCTTCTTTTTCTCTCCATGGTAAAAGCTCTTTCTGCCCTCTTTTATGTGAGATGATTTGCTACTTTCTACCTCTTCCTTTCTCTAACTCCTAGTACATTCCATTCAACAGTAAATTTTATTTAAGTATTCTCCCTTCATATTCAACTGACCCTGTGCCCTCTATGTGTGATACACGCATACATATATACACACATATACCCATGTACATATACATACCTACGCATGTATAATATAGATACATACATACCCATATACACCTACATATATATTTTTTCCCTGTAACTACCTTAATACTGAAAAAGGTCTCATGAGTTACAAATAACATCTTTCCATGTAGGAATGTGAACAGTTCAACTTTAATGAGTTCCTTAAGATTTCTCTTTTCTGTTTACCGTTTCATGTTTCTCTTGATTCTTGTATTTGAAAGTCAAATTGTCTATTCAGCTCTGGTCTTTTCAACAAGAATGCTTGGACATCCTCTATTTCATTGAAATTCCATTTTTTTTCCCCTGAAGTATTATACTCACTTTTGCTGAGTAGGTGATTCTTGGTTTTAATCCTGTGTCCTGTGACCTGTGGAATATCATATTCTAGGCCCTTCAGTCCCTTAATGTAGAAACTGCTAAATCCTGTGTTATCCTGATTGTATTTCCACAATATTTGAATTATTTCTTTCTGGCTCCTTGTAATATTTTCTTCTTGATCTGGGAAGTCTGGAATTTGGCTACAATATTTCTAGGAGTTTTCTTTGTGAGATCTCTTTCATGAGGTGATCAATGGAGTCTTTCATTTTATATTTTACCCTTTGTATCCAGAATATCTGGGCAGTTTTCCTTGATAATTTCTTGAAAGATGATGTCTAAGCTCTTTTTTCATCGTGGTTTTCAGGTAGTCCACCAACTTTTAAATTCTCTCTCTTGGATCCATTTTCCAGGTCAGTGGTTTTTCTAGTTAGATATTTCACATTGTCTTCTTCTTTTTTCATTCTTTTGGTTTTATTTTATAATTTCTTGATTTCTCACAAAATCATTAGCTTCTATTTGCTCCATTCTAATTTTTAAGGAATTATTTTCTTCAGTGAGCTTTTGGACTTCTTTTTCCAATTGACCTATTTTGCTTTTTAAGGCATTCTTCTCCTCATTGGCTTTTTGGACCTCTTTTGCCATTTGGGTTAGTCTAATGTTAAAGGTATTATTTTTCCTCGACATTTTTTTGGGTCTCATTTAGCAAGCTGTTGACTCATTTTTCATGATTTTCTTGCTTCACTCTCATTTCTCTTCCCAGTTTTTCCTCTACTTCTCGTACTTGATTTTCAGAATCCTTTTTTAGCTCTTCCATGACCTAAGCCCAATTCATGTTTCTCTTGGAGGCTTTGGATGGAGGAGCTTTGGCTTCGTTGTCTTCTTCTCATTGTATGTTTTGATCTTCCTCATCACCAATGATGTATGAAAATACCTCCTCACTGAGAAAGTAAGAATCTGTAGTCTGTTTCTTTTTCCCTGTTTGCTCATTTTCTCAGCCAATTACTTGACTTTTGAGCTCTTTGTTGGGCTCCAGAAGCAGTCTCTACTTCATCAGTTACAAAACAGCAAAGTCAGTGAATTTATTGGATTTTTTATTACTTTATGATCAGATAGAAAAGGTAATCAAAATGCAAAAAATAGTTAAGTTGGAGCACTATGCATATGCAGGACTATTACCAGCTGTGCTCTGCTCCCAGCTCGTTGCAAATAGTCCCTTTCTGTACGTCTTCTAGATTGTCTTGGGTTGGAAATTTGCTTCATTCTGACCTTTTGTGGCTTCTATTGCTCTAGTATTTGTTTAGAATCATTTTTTGTAGCTTTTTTGAGGGGTTTGGGAGGAGAGCTCTAGCTGGTTCCTGCTTGTACGCTGCCCTCTTGGCTCTGCCCCTGGAGTTTCTAGGGGAC
>CM053771.1:357839185-357865037 GCA_028658325.1 Potorous gilbertii
TTCGGAGCTAGCAAATGTGAGTCTTTCTACTCCGCCATCTTGGCTCCGCCCCCTTAAATGCTTATTATTTGCTGGTTAGAAACATTTTTATTGGTGCCACTTCAGATTGACCATCATATGCAGATACTACATTTCAATTTCTTCTAGCTAGAGAGTGTTGCTTTATGTCATGAACATTTCAAGTACATAGACAAAGAATCTGAGCAATCTTGACCTTTATAATTTGTCATCATTGTCTGTGTATTATCTGTATGCATAAATTAAGCATAATTTGTGTTTAGACAATTTAAAGTTTAAAATAAGTTTAGGAAAACTCTTAATATCAAGTTCAAGAAATATATAATGACAATTCTCCCTTCATCATAGAGGAGGGATTTATTGAGGATGAATAACTTCTCCAGGCAAATAAAATCTATTCTTCTTTGAGCCTTGAAGTTTGTTCAGTTTAAGTTTTAAAAAATAACTCTAAAGTGCATTAAATTTACATGCTTCTAGAGTCATGACTTGTTCTTCTCACCTGGTGGTTCATATTTACCAGGTAATTGATATTCTTTCAGGTTCCACTGTCTTTTGGAGAGCTAGATCCAGATTCTCATGAGGTACAAAGGATTATAGGTTTTTGAGCTAGAAGAAATCTTAAGAGATTATTTAGCTAAATCTGCCAGAAAGTCTAGAAAGGTTAAATGTCTTGCCCATAATCACACTGGAAGTAAGTACAGAGACAGAATTCACATAAGGGAGTTCTGATACCAGATCAAGTGCTCTTTTTACTACCTCTTTCTATGCTGAACATAATCCACCTCCTTTGAGGACTTAGAGTCATCATTTTGAACAATTACAAGTGACATCCTCAAAGCACAGTGATAACATTTGCCTCAAGACTAAATTCTAGATCTCTGAGCTTTTCTAGTTGGTTTTCTTCTGTATTATCAGTTCTCAGTTTTTGCTGATGTTAGGTATATGATTTTAGATTTTTTTTTTCACTATTCATTTACTACTTTTAAACTATTTGGTCATTGATTTTTACAAGCTTCATTTTTTACACAAACACCAATACATAGTGCTTAAAGTATTGAATTACTGTGTTGTTAAGATTTCTGGTTGGAGGTTAGCTGTACCAATTTCTTCTTCATTTTCATCTCTTCTCCCCACAGAGAGCAGACCATTCTCATCCCCACCCCCAAATGTTCCATTGAGCCTTAGAATTCTACTCTGTGATCTAATTTATTAGATTGTCTTTATTTGATTAGTTGTCATTGGTGAGTTCAAACTCATCTATCAACATCTAACTGCCCCCAAACCATGCTTTGCATCCCTTCCAAGCATTCACAGGAAACCAGGTCTCTTGACATCTGCTTTGCCTCAGCGTACTGTGACTCTCTTCTCCCTCTAATTCCCCCTCTCAGTATTAGCATTCTTACTTGAAAGGCTGCAGGCGTTTTCTTTGCCTGTCCTCCATAGGTGAAGACTCCCCTTTCTCATTTCTTGATTCCCTGATTTAAGTCCCAACTAAAATACCACCTTCTACAAGAAGCCTTGCTCACCTTCTCTTAATTCTTATGCTTTCCTTCTGTTAATTAACTGTACATATTTGTTAGCTTCCCCCATTCCATTATGAGGCTCTTGAGAGGAGGGCCCGTGCTTTGCACATTTTTTGTATCCTCAGCACTTAACCCTGTGTTTTAACTCATATTAGGTACTTAATGAATTTGTACTGATTGACTGACCCTGTGGCTCTACTCCAAACTCCTGTGACTCCACTCCAAACTCCTGTGACTCCACAAACTGAAACTCTGTTCCATGGTTACCGCTTTCTTATATTTATTTTCTTTCCCTATTCAGCCCCTTGAAAGGAAGGCTCTTTAAGTGGGGATATTTGTATCCCTAGATTTTAGACAAGTTTCTGGCATATAATAGGAACTTAGTGTTTTTCATTCATTTATTCCTTAACAAAGTACATGGGCTCTGTGATAGCTATTTTTTTTAACTGTTCAGAAGCCTTTTCCCCTCTTATATGTAGTATATAGCAGGTTCTTAACTCTACCTTGCTGAGCTGAATTAAAAAAAAAATGGTAGGAACTTTTCAGCATGCTTTCACATATATTTATTTCCACAGCAGTATGGTAGTGTAAGGTATTCTTTTCAATTTACTGATGATATTGTGAGAAACAGGTGATGATTACCTGTTCATAATTCAATAATTTAATTTAACAAGCATTAAGTTTCTAGCACATATCCTTAATGGCAAATGGCAAACCACTCCAGTACCTTTGTCAAGAAAATATCAGATGGGATCCAGCAAGAGTTGGACACAGCTGAAATGTCTGAACAACATATGTACTCAAGGTGCTCTACTCAGTGCTGAGATACAAAGATGCAAAATGGCAACCTCTGCCATTAAAGAGCTTATAGTTGAATAATGGAGCATAATGTACGTAAATATATACAGTATAACAGAGGAGATCAGACAGAATGCTGAAAGAAAACTTGAGAATGAAAGTCACTCAACTAATGACAGCTGAAACTAGAATATACGCACATATATATATATACACACATGTATATAGGTACATATACATACATATGTATATTGGAGAGTTTGTCTGAAGTTGATTATAATATAAAAAACGTTAGATACTACTTTTTAAATTTAAAAATGTTTTTGCATATATATTCATATGAATATATATGTACATAGATACATACATGTCTTCATTTGAAACTCATTAAACTGATGATAGATGTTAAGGCAAGGTAATAGCTAAGTTAGGAAATTTAACTTGTTGAAGGTTTCACATGAAGTTTACTGACAGAGTCAAAGTAGACTCTAGTTTTTTCCCCCTCATACCATGCTCCTGTTTACTTAATTCCTTTATAGACAAAGTGGTTTTCATTTAGTATTTTTTTATGCTTCCAAGCAGGGAAAAAAAAAGGTTTGTAGAAGTAATCTCTACCTCCAAAAAAGAAAGATGAATTAATTTTGAGTATTTTGTTTATCTGGTTATGCAGAAATTGTTAATTCTTTCATACAGAGATACTCAGAGGTCTCTGATGCCTTGCACACTAAGCACCAAATAGATTCTTGCTGACTGAATGAAATACTACACATTTGCAGTCAAAAATAGTGAAACAATTATTGATAAGAAAATATGTAATTAAAACAGAAAGACAAAATTAAATGCCAGCTTTTATCTTAAATGCTACTGCTTGAGGAAAAGTAGGCACCACAAGAGGAGGAAGAAGAGGTAGATGGAGATTGTATGTGTTTGTCCTTCCTTTCCAAAGAAGACCATGCCATCAGAGAAATGATGACATGACTTGCACTTGACTTTGTTTTGAGTGAGGAAGGGCTGTGCAGGTCACCAGATTCACTTCTTCAGAGCCATCTGAATCAGGATGACTGGAGATGACCCAGGATGAGGCAATTGGGGTTAAGTGACTTGCCCAAGGTCACATAGCTAGTGAGTGTAAACTGTCTGAAGTGAGATTTGAACTCAGGTCCTCCTGACTCCTGCACTGGTGCTCTATCCACTGCCTAGCTGTCCCAGATGGAGATTGTAGAGATTTTGAAAAGGACTTTTGTGTATTTTAAAGTGATTTGAGGTTTATTACCCTGATTACTATATGATTTTGTTTTCAAAAACTTAAGGATTTTCTTTTTTCTTGAGACATTTATTACTAGTTTGGTTAGTGCTTATCAGCTCTATTTAGGCTTTTTTTTCCCCTTTTCTTCCCAAGAATTGAAAAGAGGGAGAAATCTATTCCTAAGGGATCTAGGTATGTGTTAGAATAGATTGGGGAAAGGGATTAAAGAAAGTAATGCCTCTGTTTGTATATTTCATGTATGTATGTGTAGGAGAAAGGGCCTGAAACGTAAATGCCAAAAGACGTAGCAAAAGAATGGAATTTAAATTGCATATAATGCTTCTATATAGGGAGCTCTGTTTTACCACCCTCAGAGGTACTGCTAGGAGCTCAAGCTGATGCGGGCAGGTTGGGTGAAGTGTACCTGACCTTGCTTTTTAGAAGGAATCCAGATATATCTGTCTTGGATATGTCACCTCTTCCTTTAAATTATTTTTTACATTGAATACTTAAGGAGTCCAAAGACCAAATAAAGACTCTACCTTTGCCTTCAAGGAGCTTATGAGTTAATACATGAAAAGAAACCATTTCTATAGTTACCTGACACAAGGCAGAACATGAAAATACTACCAGAAGGAGTTAGATCAGAGAGAGTTAGATCATTGCTTATAAAGAGCAGTGATTAGGGAAGGAGTCAGTTTGGCAGGAGTAAGAGTACCACTGAAAGATGGGATCATGGCAGAGTTGTTTGGGAATCATACATCTCCTGGGGGAGGGAAGTAGAAAATAACCAGGAAATTGGTTTTGAAAATTCTGCATTGTACTAGAGATGAGGTGTGTGTGGTTTGTTATGGAAGGTGGCATTCATTTGTGGAAGAAGGCTCAGATTGGTATATGCAAAATAATCTGGAAGGAAACAGATTTAGTTATAAGAAGGAATATAAATTATAAATGCAGATGGCATAAAATTGAAGAGTTGTAGAAAGAGTTAGAAAGGAACTTAACAATTGGTCACATCTAAGAAGTAGAAAGAAAACCTTAAAAAAATTAAAAGGAAAAACTTGAACAAAAAGTATTTTGCTTCAATGATTAAAAAAGGAGATTCAAGACATGATTTTGGATACTGCAAAAGTAAAAATAGATATAGTCAAGACAGCCAGAGAAACAGCATATTCTTAAAGACATGAGATAATAATGACTAATATTTATGTATGTCTAAAATCTTAGTTTTTTTACAGTGATCATCTTGAGGTTCCCAGTAACCTTATTAGATGCATAGTACAGATACTGTTACCCAAATTTTATAGATGAGGAAAATGGTAAAATTGAGATTCAGAAAGGGATTTTTGCTTGATGTCACAGTTAGTGTCAAGCATGGGATCTGATTCCAGGTCTTCACAACTTTACCTCTAGTTAGGGCTTTATTCACTAGAACAGAGCGTATGGCTTAGAGGAAAACAGAACTTTTAAAAATCTTTTCTTTACCAAGCTGGACTTAGAAGTCAAGAAGACTTGAGTCAAGTTCTGTAGATCCTTATTAGCCGTGTCACCATCATTTAGTCATTTAGTCTCTGAGCTTCAGTTTTTCTTCTGTAAAATGTGGGTAATAATAGCACCTACCTTACAGAGATTTTGTGAGGTTAACATGAAAGGTATAACATCAATGTAATAGGCCAACTCTGAGGCCAGTTTGGTACCTCTGATTTGAGATTGAAATGAAATGAAATCAAACTGTCTGAAGACATCTGAGAATTAACAAAATTAAGTTTACATGGCCAAAGCATGGAAAAGATATTAAGCAAAGATGCAGCATTGGTTCGGTTGGACATCGCTTCATTGTCTTTTTGTTGCCTTTAGAATCCCCAACTCAGAAGTCTGAGAGGAAGCAGCCAGGTGAGTCCTTCTGCCCTGACTTGTGACAAAAAGCCACCAGAGAAGCTACTCCCTCCAATCCAGTTCTTCAGTCCCTGCCTGTCATACGGCTTTAGGCTAGTTCCCACCACTGTTTTATGTCTTGCTTAATATTGATGCTCAGGGTTATTGAATGAAATTATCTTGATATAATCTTGAATTATCCTAATATCTTCATAGGCTATACCTATGTAACTGAAGATGTGGTCTGCCTTAGAGAGTGATCGACAGCTCTGTCACCTGTAATCCTGGCTGCTGGGGAGCCTGAAGTTGTTGGATCTCTTGAGTTTGGGAGTTCTGAGCTTTAGTAGGTTATGCCATTGGAGTGTTCAGCACTAGTATGGTGAGTTCTAGGGATATGAGTGAGGAAGAGGTCCATTGGAAAGGGAACAGGTCAAAGCTGTTTGAATCAAGCCTCTGAATAGCCTTTGTACTTTGTACTTTCAGCTTGGAAAAGATAACGAGATCAAGTCTTTAAAGTATGTCTGCTAGAGGGAGAGGGAGAAATAGAGGGTCCTGCCCAACTGGCTTGTTCCATAACTCGTTTTCATTGAAGATTCAAAGTGTTTATGGATATTTCTCATAAAGATTTTTGGGGAGATGAGGAACTAAGTACAGGAGTTAATAGTTACTGGTTTTTGTGGTTAGTTATATTTGGTCTTGTTCATTCTTTTGGAATTTTCTGCTTTGAGATATCTTGAAAACAGAAGAAAATCAAACCCCGAGAAGCAGCTTTGGCCCTGCGGACATGGAACTGGGCTCACAGTCAGGAAGGTTTTGGTTCAGGTTTCTCTTCTGGTACATACTCTCACTTATGTCTTAACCCTTTACAGTCCAGCTTTTGACCTCATAATTCAGCTGAAATTGCTCCCCCCAAAGTCCCTAATGGTCTCTTCATTGCTAAACGTACCACCTTTTTGCAGGCTTTGATGATGTCAGTCACTCTCTTTTCCTTGATAGCTCTCTTCTCTCTAGGTTTTCTTGACATTCCTCTCCCTTATTTTTTCTCTTTTCTACCTGGCCATTCTTTCACTATCTCTAGTTCGTGCTTCCTGACACCTTGAGTGTGCCACAGGACTCTGTCATGGGTCCTCTTCTTATACCCCTTTACTTGGTGATTTCATCGGCTCCTCTGAATTCAGTTAAGTTCCCATATGTATCCTTAATCTGCCAGCTGGCTACCAGTCTTATGTGCCCATACTACTCTTGGACTTAAACTATATGTCCTGTAGAAATTTAAACTCACAATGTCCAAAACTGAATTTATCTTCTTCCTTCCAAACTCTTCCCTCTTTCAGACTTCCTTATTAGTGTTTAGGAAACTACTGTCCTGCTAACCTGAAACCCAGTCCTCCAGGTTGCAGAATGTATGTCTTCTTTGACTCCTCACTATCTCTTACTTCCCATATTGATTCTGCCAAGGCTGTAGATTTTGCTTTCATAACAACTTTCTCATTTGCCCTCTGTCCTCTGACACTGACAGTACATCTGGATGATTTAAAAAGTTTTCTATTTGATCTCCCTGCAAGAAAGTCCTTCCCTACTCCAGTTTATCCTCCAGCTATCAGTGATCTTCCTAAAATTCAGATTTGACCATCTAATCCCTCAAACTTCATTTTATTTATCTGTTAGACATACCCAAAAGTGATAGAAGGATATTGATGTCTCTTCTCACAATAGACACTTTGTCTGTGCATTGGAATGTAAAATTTTATTACTGATTTCATTGCTGATACTAGTCCTTTATCTATGGTTCCTTTCAACACAATGTAGTTTTCTTATTTATCTCTGTTATTTTTTGAATGTTCGTTTTTGCTTTATCAGAAAGCACGATTGCCCTTTTTTTGATTCACTTGATGCATAATGATTTTTTTCGATCCCCTTAATTTTATTTTGTGTATGTTTGTTTTTTAAATGTGTTTCCATTTGACCACTTCTGCTTTTTAAGGCATTCTTCTCCTTATTGGCTTTTTGGACTTCTTTTGACATTTGGGTTAATCTATTTTTTAAGGTGTTTTTTGTTCCAGTTTTTTTTTGTCTTTAGCAATCTATTGTCTCGATTTTCATGATTTTCTTGCATCACTCTCATTTCTCTTCCCAATTTTTCTGCTACTTTTCGTATTTGATTTCCAAAATCCATTTTGAACTCTTCTGTGGCCTGCCACCAATTCATATTCCTCTTGGAGGCTTTTGATGTAGGAGCTTTGACTTTGCTCTCCTCTGGTTGTATGCCCTGATCTTCCTTGTCACCAAAGTAAGGTTCTATAGTCTGAGTTATGATGTTTACTCATCTCCCCAGCCAAAGGCTTGACTTTCCAACTCTTTGTCAAGGTAGAACTCTGCTTCCATTGAGGGTGGGGGTGGGTGTACTGTCCCAGGCTTCAGGGATTTTGTATCAGCTCCTTTATCCTCCACGGTGTGTGGACCCAGAGCTCCAGAAGCAGCCTCTGCCTCTGCCTCTACTGTTGCTGCTACTGCTGCCGCCACTGCCACCCTCACCCCACTCCCCTGGGACCAGAACCAGACTGCACTCTTCTTTCACCCAGGTCCCATCGAGTTTTCCCATGGACCCTTTTGGTATTTGTGGGTTGAGAAGTCTAGAAATTGCCACAGCTGCTAATGATTCAGTCCCCTGAGGTCTGCTTTGACCCATCTGTGCTGGTGTGGCCCATGCTGGGACTGCACTCCTCTCCCTGCCCAGTGGGAAAGACCCTTACTTTCGACTTTCCAGGTTGTCTTGGACTGGGGATTTGTTTCACCCTGCCATTTTGTGGGTTCCGTAGCTTTAGGATTTGTTTAGAATCATTTTTTGCAAGTATTTGGAAAGCTTTGGGGGAGAGCTCAGGGAAGTCTCTGCTTTTACTCTGCCATCTTGGCCCTGCCCCTCTTTAAATGAGTTTCTTATAAGCAGCAGATTATGGGGTTTTGTAGGTTTGTCTCTTTTTTCATTTTAATGGATTATTTAATCCATTCACATTTAAAGTTGTTATGAGTTAGATTGATATTCCCCCTATTTGTCTCTGATATTATTTTTCCTCAGATTATTTATTTTCCCTATAAATAAACAGTGCTATATTTCTCCCCAGCTCAGTTTTTAAAGGTATCTCCATCTCAAAGGGCTTCCTTCTCCCCTCCCCCATTGGTTACTCCTTTCCTTTGGGTTTTGCCTCTTCTTTTATCATCTGGTTATGTTATTGCTCTTTTCTCCCCTGCCAATCAGACATATTCTCCCTCCTCTTCTTCAGCTAGTCCTGTTCTAGCATTTTAAATTTTACTTTGGGTGCTCCTTCCCAAAAAGGGTTTCTCCTTCACTTCATTATCCAGCTTGTCTTTCTGATGCCTCTAGATCCTCATTCTCTTGTTTATGATCCCTGTAATTATCTAGTCTCTCTAGTCTTGGCATTCTTCGTGCAGTCGAAATTGGGTTTCTTTTTTGTGCTCCCCTCTCCAGGCAGTTTCTCTGTCTTAGAAAGCTTGCCCTGAGGATTCTTTTCTATTGTACCTCATTCCCAAAACAGCACCAATTTTTTGCAGATGTCAGAAAGAACATTGCCCCATGATTTCCCCCCATCCCATTATGCAGCCTGTCACTGATCTGTTCCCACTTCTGTTTACCATTCCTCCCTCCCCCCCTCCCATTTCCTTCAGAATCTGATCTCTAGGTCCTTGCCCTCCCACTCTCCCAGGTGCCATTTGCTCCAAAAGTTCCATATCCTCCTTGTCCTTCAGTAGGACAAGTGGCCTTTTCAAGCACCAAATCCCCCAGAACATACCTGCCTCCCTTTAATGTACGATCTCCATCTCCCTTCACAGAATGCTCTCTTTACCTATGGGTTCATTTATCACTGGAACTGCTTCCCACCACCAAAGCAAGCCCTTCTTCCTTCTCATCTCCTTTTTAGTCTTTTCACCCTCATCCTCACCCCTCCCCGCCTGCAGGCAGGCTCCTCTCTTCTGAGACCACAGGGGCCACCTTCCCCTCATTGCTAGCCCTGGATTTGTCCCAGACACATCACACATTCCACTCTATCCTCTTCCCCTCTTGCCCCTTCCATGTGCCTTCTCAGTTTTTACTGTAGCATTCTACAAAAAAAATTGATATATTTGGAGGCAGAGGGTAACCTACACACCCTACACCTGCCTTTTCATTGTTACCTTCCCTGGATTTCTACCTGTATTGTTGTCTCCTTGTGTACATTTAGAACACTTTTACTGGTCTCTCTTCAGTCATTGTGTTCCTCTTGTTGTCCTTGGCTGCTGCATTTGTTTACTCTTCCCGCATTTCTTTTGTTTGGGGTGTTGGAGAAGCAGACAACTTTGTCTGTTCTGATTTTCTTTCAAAGAATGTTACATATTTATCTTTATTATTGAATATCCCTCTTTTTTCATGTATGGTTGAGCTCAGATTTGCAGATTAGGTTACCCTGAAATGCATTCTGAAATCCATTGCTCTTTGGAATACACTATTCCATTTTCTTCCGCATTTTTTGGTGGGTGCAGAATTGTCTTCCATTAGTTGAATTTTCTTTCCTTTATATTTGATCTTTCTCCTGATTGTTTCTAGAACCTGTTTATGAATTGAATTGTTAAATTTAACCACTGTATATCTTGGAGTTTGAAAGCTTGGTGAGCTTGTTCCTGCCCTCAAGGAATTTTCTTGCTAATAGGGAGAGACTGTCTTGAAGAGTGGTTTTGTTTGGTACTAGGATGATGAATGGAACCATTGCAGAGTTGATTGACTGGCTCTTTCCTTGTTTCTAGAGATGGGAGGTGTAGGGGAAGCCAGAAGCTGAATGGTGATGGGGGTGGTGGAATGGAATGGGAGTTCAGTGTAGTGGAGCCATGTTACACTAGTATAAGGACCACAGTAGTGTAAGGTAAAAGTCCCCTAGAGGAGGATTGCTGGAGGTTCTGTATCCCAGCCAGGTTTAGTAGCAGAGTAAATGGTCTGTATGCAAGATGGTGAATAGCATGAATATGCGGGGTACATTTTTTCTTTTTCATCCTTTCTGATGTATGTTGGAGCAAAAGTGGTCATTTGTAATAGGAGTGAACCAACAGTAAATATCTTAAATTCAAAACATCAAACATAAATGTTTATTAAGTTAAGCCATGATATATATATATGTATATGTGTACATATGTATGTAAAGTATTATATTTTAATATTATGAAGCAGTATTATAAAATTGAAAAGTAAACACTTTAATTGGTATAATTTATCAGGGAGGATTACCTTTTGATAACTTTTATAGGCTTACCACATTTAACTTTAGAATTGCTAATGAAATGGAATTGCCTAATGAATGAAGTGAATATTATCATGTGGGATAGAGGACCTAGTTAAGTTCTTTCTGTTTCTGACATATGCTATTTAGCATTTTATTTTCAAAACACTTAAATTACAGTTGACTTTATTCTGAAGGATTTCCCTTTTGCTGCATTAGGAGCTTTCACAGAGATTGTATTTTGCCTGAGACAATAATTTGAATATTATTTCTCTCTACAGTAACTAAAGTTTTCTCAATAAATAGCAAAGATGAAATTTATATTTTATTGTAAAAGAAAGTGATTGTTGATATCACAGACCCTGTTATTTATTTATTGAAATTAAATTTTATTTTTTCAAAATGTCAAGCATTTATTTTTTTTTTTCTTCTTACTTCTCAGTCCACCTCTAGCTGAGGGGGGAATGAGGAAGGAAAAAAAACGAAAACATTTGTAACAAATGTGCATAGTAGAGAGAGACACATTTCCGTATTGTCAAAGTCCGAAAATATACATCTCATTCTGCATATTATTAATCCATCACCTGTTTGTCAGGAGGTGTAGCCTCCGAGTCCTCAAGTGTCTCTAAGTTATTCATTTTTTACCATAATAAATTAGTTACAAATATGGAAATGAGACATCTATCAAGAAAACATGCAAAGATTTATTTTCCCAGTTAACTTTCCTTTCTAATCTTATACACATTGGTTTTGTTTGTTCACAAACTTTTGAATATTATGTAAACTTGTCAGTTTTATCTTCTGATCCTTTGATTACTTGACCATGAATTCCCTCATCCCTACCCTATACCCACAGATTTGAAAGATACTTTTTTAATATCTCAATCATGTATCCATTTGGAGTGTATCTTGATAATAAGGCATGAGGCATTGATCTAAACCTTGTTTCTATCAGACTGCTGTACAGTTTCCCCAGAAGTTTTTGTGGTGTTGTTAGAGACACTCTTGACATAAGATATCAAGGAAAATTTATTGCGGTAGAGTTCAGAGGAATTGATCACTTTGTCTACAGCGGCCCCTGCCCTCTTTTCAGGAGGAGGTATATGAGCTGTATATTGTTAGTTCAAGACAGAGCTTCCCACCAGGAGATTGATTGGTCCATCTTTCTTTAGGTCACCAGTTTCTCTACATGCCCATTATGTAATTCCCCTCCAAAACATGCTCTAACATAGGACCCATGTTCAGAAAATGGAGGGACAATTTTATGTGGGATGTGTCTGCTCATATGCATGAAGTTCATTAAGCAAGTACAGTGAAGAAAAGTCTTCTCCAGGTAACTTCAGGTCATTTTTCTTGGCTTGTTCCAGCTAGCTATAGATTTGGTTCCTATATCAAAAACTTGGTAATTTTTGAAGGCCACTGTCTGTCTTTGGATTGGTTGAGTCTACCTGCAGTCTACTGGCCTTCTTATTATCTAACTTATTCTCAGTGACTTCATCACTTAACAGTAACTTACTGTGGAAACTTAAACTTTTGCTGTCTCTCACAGGCATAGTAAGCCCTTTCCCCAGTGGTGAATAGTGAGTCTTTGGTTTTATTGAACACTAGGCCACTAGGTTTGTTTGCTGTGATATTTTATGTGCCTAATGTAAGAAATAAATGTCTTACCAAGAACTCTGCAAACTCTCTTGTGTAGTCAGGAAAGTACTTTATTTATGATGTTGCCAGTATGAGTGTCCAAAAAGTAGGCACACCCTTGCAGTGCAAAAACACAATCTTTTTATTTTCCTGTCCTGAAGGCAATGGTTCCCCATTGGTTAAGTACTGTAGCATCATCAGCCCCTCCGTACCATGTGAGTCTTTGCCCCTTTTTACATTTTCTATTCCCCACATTTCAGCACCTCCTCATCCTTATTTTCTTTATGCTTTATTTGGTCAAAGAATGACAAGCCCTACATACTTTTTAGAATAATCGCAAGTCAGGATGTCTGCATCATTCAGATTTATGATCTCCATGTGTGTTTAACCATAGCATGAGAAAGGAATTTTCTCATTTGACAAGAGAGTTGACAAAGAGTCAATTGAAAGTACAACCAGGGTTATCTATGTTTCCTTTACCATTAACATAACCTAATATAGATAAGAAAATTCTCATTATTCAAGATAGTATCTTGGGAAAAGTGCCTCATCCTTAATGGAGTTGTTGACACAGAAGAGACAGTCTCTGGATTTACTCAGAGAACAAAGAAGGGCACTTCTGCTCTTAAATGCTGTGCCAACATCCCCAATTACATTTTCTACACTCATTTGTTCCATTTATTTACCTCTCTATTATTTTAATTTAGATGATTTATTTAGATGATTATTGCTTTTTTTCCCACTATCATTTCTCCTGAAATTCTTAACCTTTTGTTCTACAGATAACTTTATTATTCTAATTGTATAATATGAAGTAAACCTTTGGTAATTTGGTATGTCCCAGAATAAGTAAATTAATTTAGGTACTATTCCCATTTTCATTATATGGATTTAGCCTTCTCATGAGCAATTCTTTTCAGTTATTTGGATCTGTCTTTAGTTCAGCAACTAGTGTTTTGTAATTGTATTCATATAGTTCCAATATTTATCTTATCTGGTAGGTTCCAAAGTATTTGATCACTCTGTAGTTATTATAAGTGGAATTTCATTTTCTTTCTCTTTTTTTTTGCTTAGATTGTATTGATAGTATATAGAAATGCTATGGTTTTTTTTTGTATCCTGAAATTTTTCTGAAGTTGTTATATCTTTTCATTAATTTTTTTTAGTTGACTCTCCAGGGTTCTCAAAGTATACTATGATCCATTTCCAAAAATTTATAATTTTGTTTCATTTTTGCTTATTTTCTCCATTTTTCTTTCTTGTCACATTTCTATACCTAACACTGCTAGTAGTCTGTGAAATAGTGATGACAATGGACATTTTTGTATGCTTTTGTCCCTGAATTTGTTAAAAAAGGACTCTTTTACATGTAATGTTAGCTCTTGGTTCTAGATATGTAGGATTTACTTTGTTAAGGAAAGGCCCATTTATTCTTCTGGTTTTTAGTGTTTAAAAATAGAATTAGGTATTTTGTCAAAAACTTTTTCTGAGTATTGATATAAACATGATTTTGGTTGTTTATGTTACCAGTATGGTCATTTATATCTATAGTTTTCCTAACATTAAGTTAACTTCATTCCTAATATATATCCATTGTGATCATACATAATCTTTATGATTATATATACTTGATCATATATATGATTTTATGTGTTATATGCTTTTTGCTAACAATGAAAAATTTTGCATTAATGTTCATTAGGGATTTTGGTCTTTCTTGATTTTTATTCTCTTTGGTTTATGTAACCAGACCATATTTATATCATAGAAAGAATTTGGTAGGATACCTTCTTTTGTTATTTTTGTAAATATTTTGTAAATATTACTGTAATTGCTTCTGTTTAAATGGTTGATAGAATTCACTTGTAAATTAATCTGATTCCAGGATATTTTCTCTCTCTTTGGGAATTGACTTATGACTTGTTCCATTTAGTTTTCCAAGACTTTGTTTAAATTTTCCATTTCTTAATCTGAGTATTTCATATTTTTATAACTTTCTCCATTTCATTTAAGTTGTTGGCTTTATTGGCTTATAATTAGAACAGATTGTTTATAGTAATTTCCTTTATCCGTCTCTCGTGAATTTTCCATTTTCGTTTTTGATACTGATAATATAACTTTCCTTTTAATGCTTTTTAAATCAAGTTAGCTATTTGTTTATTTTTTAAGAACGACTCCAAGTTTTACCTGCTAATCTAGTGGCTCTTCTTGCTGTTCATCTCTTTTTATTTTCAGGATTTTTATTTTGGTGTTTAATTGTTGTGTTTCCTAGTGTGCCTGTTTGTCGCCTCAGTTGCATGCCCACACGCATTGATCTGTTCTTTCTCTTTTGCCCATGAAAGTGTTCTGAGACATAGTTTTCCCTCTCAGGACTCACAGCTTTGAAGTGTTGTCTGATTATTATCCCTGATGAAATGATTCCCAAGCTGTTAATTCACTTTTCATGACTCCGCCTCTCCTTTCTCATTGTTTCCTTCAGTGCTCATTTAAAAGTATTTTACTTTATTAATGAGACAAAACTCTTCTTACTCCAACTAGGTACTGTTAACACTATAATATATATATACATGTATATGTAATTTTTTTTGCAAGAGTAATGGATATGCTGCATTCTGAAAATATTGATTTAATTCTTTGTGATTTATCTATTCTAAGGTCTGGCTCTAAGTTGAGTTCATTCTGATACTTGGTTTAAAAGTTTCTATGCAATTCTGGTCTTTTCATCCCAAATGCTTGGAAGTACTCTGTTTTATTAAAGACTCATTTTTTCCTTGTGTAGCATTATATTGTTTTGCTTCGTAAGTATTTCTTGGCTGTAGGTATATCTTTTGTCTTCTGGAATATGTTATTCTAAGCTCTCTGTTTCTTTAGTGTTGACCTCTGAATTGTGGGTGATTTTGATTGACTCCTCAGTACATGAATTTTCTTTCTGGCCTTTTTTTTTTTTTTAAACTGAAAGCTCTGGACTTTGACTGTGATGTTGCTGGAAGTTTTCATTTTGGGATTTCTTTCTAGAGATGATTGGTGAATTTCTTCTATTTCCATGGCTTGCAGCAAATCTGATGATATTTAAATTTTTCATCTCTTGGTTTCTTTCCCAGGTCAGTTGCTTTCAAAAAAAAAATTTTCAGTTTTGAACCTTCACTTCCACAGAACTTAGAATTTCAAATTTTCTCCTTGTGTCCCCCTTCCCCCCGCCGAAGGGCATCATGTATTCTGATTACCCTTTCCTCCAGTCTGCCCTCCCTTCTATTACCCCACCCCAACCTTCTTATTCCCCTTCCCCTCTATTTTCTTGTAGGGCAAAATAGATTTCTATACTCTATTGCCTATATGTATTATTTCCTAGTTGCATGTAAAAATAATTTTTAACATTCATTTTTAAAGCTGAGTTCCACATTCTCTCCCTTCCCCCTTCCCATCCACCCTCATTGAGAAGGCAAACAATTCAATATAGATTATACATGTGTAGTCATGCAAAACATTTCTGTGACAGTTAAGTTGTGAAAGACTAACTATATTTCCTTTTATCCTATCCCACCTTCCATTTATTCTATTCTCCTTTGACTTGTCCCTCTGCCAAAGTGTTTGCTTACTATTACCCCTTCCCCCAATCTGTCTTCCCTTCTATTGTCCCCCTTCTCTTATTCCTTTCCTCTCTGCTTTCCTGTAGAGTAAGATAACCTTCCATACCCAATTGAGTCTTATTTCCTCCTGAAGCCTAATCCAATGAAAGGAAGGCTTACTTATTCCCCCTTATCTTCCCATCCATTGTAAAAGCTCTTTCTTGCCTCTTTTATGTGAGATTATATATTGCATTCTACCTCTCCCTTTCCCTTTCTCCTGGTATATTCCTCTCAACACAATTTTCTTTTAACGAAATCATCACTTCATATTCAGTTCACCCTGTGCTTTTTCTTTCTCTCTTTGTTTCTTCATACATATTCATACACACATATACATAGATATATACACAAACACACATATTTGCACATACATATATTCCTTCCAACTATCCTAATACTGAGAAAGGTCTCATGAGTTACAAATATCATCTTTCCATGTAGGAATGTAGACAGTTCAACTTTAATAAGTCCCTTATGGTTTCTCTTTCCTGTTTACCATTTCATGCTTCTCTTGATTCTTGTATTTGAAAATCAGATTTTCTGTACAGCTCTGGTCTTTTTTATCAAGAATACTTGGAAGTCCTCTATATCATTGAAGTTCCATTTTTTCCCCTGATTCAGTTTTGCTGGGTAGGTGATTCTTGGTTTTAATCCTGTCTCCTTTGACCTTTGGAATATCATATTCTAAGCCCTCTGTTGCCTTAGTGTAGAAGTTGCTAAATCTTGTGTTATCCTGATTATGTTTCCATAATACTTGAATTGTTTCTTTCTGGCTGCTTGTAATATTTTCTCCTTGACTTGGGTACTCTGGAATTTGGCTACAGTATTACTAGGAATTTTCCTTTTGGAATCTCTTTCAGGTGATCAGTAGATTCTTTCAGTTTCTATTTTACCCTTTGGTTCTAGAATATCAGAGCAGATGTCCTTGATAATTTCTTGAAAGTTGAGGTCTAGGCTATTTTATTGATCATGACTTTTAGGTAGACCAGTAATTTTGAAATTAAGTCTCCTGTATCCATTTTTCAGGTCAGTGATTTTTCCAATGAGGTACTTCACATTTTCTTCTATTTTTTTATTTTTTTGGTTTTATTTTATAATTTCTTGATTTCTCATAAAGTCATTGGTTTCTATTTGTTCTGTTCTAATTTTTAAGGATTTTCTTACGTGAGCTTTTGGGCCTCCTTTTCCATTTGGCTCATTCTGCTTTTTAAGGCATTCTTCTCCTCATTGGCTTTTTGGACCTCTTTTGTCATTTGGGTTAGTCTAATATTAAAGGTAGGTTTTTTGGGGTTTCCTTTAGCAAGCTGTTGATTCATTTTTCATGATTTTCTTGCTTCACTCTCACTTCTCTTCCTGATTTTTCCCTTTACTTCCTCTACTTGATTTCTAAGATTCTTTTTGAGCTCTTCCATGGCCTTAGGCCAGTTCATGTTTTTTTTTTGGAGGCTTTGCATGCTGGAGCTTTGGCTTTGTTGTCTTGTGCTGGATGTATGTTTGGATCTTCCTCATCACCAATGACATAAGAAAATACCTCTTCACTGAGAAAGTAAGAATCTATAGTCTGTTTCCTTTTCCCCCTTTTGGTAATTTTCCCAGCCAGTTACTTGACTTTTGAACTCTTTATTATGTGGAAGGCTCCAGAAACAGAAAAAGCCTTTGCTTCAGCAGTAGCTGCTGCCACCTGGGGCTGGGGCCAGATCAAACTCCCCTCTCAGCTAGGTGAGAGACTCTTCTCACTGACCTTCAAAACTGACTTTGACATTTGTGGGTTGAGAAGCCAGAGATTCAGTCCCCTAAGGCTTACTTCAGCTCTGTCTGTGCCTGGCATGGCCCATACTGAACTGCGCTCAACTCCCAGCCTTGTGCGATAGAACCTTCCTTTCCATCTTCCAGATTGTCTTGGGCTGGAAATTTGCTTCGATCTGTTCTTTTGTGACTTCTGTTTTTCTAGAATTTGAGTCATTTTTTACATTTTTTTTCAGGGTTTGGGGGAGAGGTCTAACATGTCCCTGCTTCTACACTGCCATTTTGGTTCCATCCCCCCAGGTCAGTTGCTTTTTGCTATGAATAGCCTTAAGTCTTTTTTTTTTCAGCCTTTCAATTGCTGTTAACATTTCTTGTCTCACAAAGTCATTGGCTTCTGTTTATTTCTATATAATTTTCAGAGATTTATTACTTGAGTAAGTTTTTGTACCTCTGTTCCAAGCTATTTAATTTCCTTTGGAATTCTTTCCTCCATAACTCTCATTTCTTTTTCAGTTTTTTCCTTTAGCACTCTTATTTCATTGACAAAAAACATTTTTAACTCTTAAAAAAAATCTCTTGCCTTATTTCTTCCAGAAATTCTAGTTGAATTTGTGCTCAAGCTGTTTTTGTTTTTGAAGTTTCACTTGTGTATATTTTCAAGTGCTTCTCTTCTTTTTGGTTTGTGTCTTGAGCATCTTTGTCACAGTAACAGTTTTTCATTGTGGGATACTTTTTGGTTTGTTTTGGTTGTTTGTTCTTCTAGTTGTGTTCTGACTCTAGGCTTTCATGGGAGGGCTAGGTTTTGGGCACTTCTGGAGGGAAGTTTCCCACAAGTCCTAGTGGTACTTTGTTACGAGTAGTGAGTGTTACATTATCCCAGGATCTCCAAAATAGGTTGGGGTTCTGCAACTTCTTAATGTTCCTAAAGTGATATGATGGAGAGTGTTGATTTCTTCTCCTGTGATCTGAGCCTGCATAATGCTGTTTCTTAACTCAGCTACACTCAGTCAGCTAGGAAACTTGGCTGGTTCAGTTACTTGTTCCTGCTATTCTGCCATCTTGACTTTGACATACTAATTCTTTAGGATTAAGTTATTTAATAGCTAGTTGATTTTTAATCGTTTTTTCAGTGGCCCCTTATTTGTTTGTTCGTTTGCCCTTATCTTTGGCCTTTTTGGAATATGGCATTCCAAAGACTTTTTTCCTTCTAGACTTGTGTGATTCTGACCGGACTCTTCCCTTGATATTTGAGCTCTTCCTTTCCAGCTGCTTATGCTATTTTTTTTCTTTGTCCTGAAAGCTCAGGTTTTTGGTTATGACATCCTTAGGTGGTTTTTATTTATTGTTTTTTATTTATTTAGAAAGTGAATTTTTTCATTTTGCTTTCTGAAGTTTTTAGATTCCTTTCATGAGTTATGGAAATACAGTTGTTTGGTCATTATTTTCAGAGTCCAGTGAACTATTTCTATTTCATTTGATGATTTTGTTTATTTCATATGTCATTTTTTCCAGCCGCTCTTGTAGTCCTTGCAGCCATGTCCTTTTAGTTCTTGAGATGTTGCTCATAGTTGTTGTGGGGTTTCTTTTCTCTTCTGGACTTTATCAGCCTCTCCTACTTTTTCATTGTATTTGATGTTTTCTTCGGTTTACTCGTTATTACCCTCGTCTTAATTTGGAATTTTGTATTTATTAGTTCAGTCTCCTCTGGAACTCTTGCATGGTTTGGTTAGGTCATTTTTCTTCTTGTTCCCTTTGTGGTCTGACTGTGGCTGTCAATCCCGATAGGGTGATTGGCATTAAGCCTTACCCTTTTTCTGAATCCTGGTTTCCTTGTGATCCACTGAGGTTTTTGACCTGATTTGGGTTTTCATGACCTTGCATTATCCTCAGTCAGGAATTGATTTCATTTCCTGCTGTGGTTCTGATAGATATCAAGGGGATGTGGTAAATGATAATGGTCTCGGGTCTCCTTCATAAACCAGTAGCTACTAATGTGTAGGTAGAATTGGCCTTATGTCTCTTTCTGTGGCCTCTGGTGCTTTAGAGAGTTCTCAGCCAGTCTTTGTCTCACTGCACAGTCACTTAAGGGGATAATTTTTTCTGTTTTCCTCCTCCTGTTCTGATAGGTAAAGGCCAGGGTATGATCTTTCTTCAGGGGACCATTTATTAGAACTTGTGGCTTTTGACATTTCTGTTTATGGTGCTAGCTGACTTAAGGTCTTTTTTGAAGAAGACTAACAAAGATGGGCAAATAAATAGCTTGGCAAAACTACTGGTATTTTGAAAAAAATTCTATTCAGTGTTCCATGCCTGTAATTTTCCACCTCTGAAGGAAGGTGACTTCTTGGGTCCCAGATACTTTTAAAAAGAAAGTGATAATTTATGATTACAATAAAACCATACTGTTTTTACTGTTAGTGATCAAGATGGACCTTTTCTTACCAACTTTTTTATTTGCCAGATCTATAGCAAATCTTCTTATTGCTGTATTTTAGTATGTGATCTTGTAACATTGCACACAAGTTATAAATACCAGTATTCACGATCATAAACATCCTTTTTTTAAGCCACTAAATAAAACTTTTTGAAAATTAAAGCTTTTTTAGTGTTTGTAATTAAAGTAATCTGTATATTTTTATGACCTCATACCATTTACTCTCTCTTCTTTTAAGTTCCCATAGTTACAGCCTTTCAAGATGAGTAAAATTTTCTGAGCAACTTCTTCATCTTTTTCAGTCTGACATGAAAGATTTAGGTATAGGGAAAGGAGGTAGCAATTACTTTTCAGCATGAACTTCTTTATGAACTGATAAATATTCATTATTAAACCATTTATAATTTTTTAGTCTAATTCTTTTTCAGGCTGCTGGTCTTGACTTTTGTTCAAAATTGAATCAAATTTCAATTTAGCTTTAATAGGGAACTGTGAGACTTTTCTTTCCAATTACTAATTGAGAGTTAATCCACATATCTACTTAACAAATGTCATGTGGAAAAAATAAATATTGCTTTTTCCATTTACTTCTATTTTGTGATGCTGTGACCGATCTAAGGAGCATTGAGGCTCATGTTTAGCATGATATTAATCTTTCTTTCATAACACTGTATCTGTCCTTATGTTGATTTTCAAACGTAAATTTTTGACATTTTCATTTTGAGATTTTTCTGCATTTAATTTAATTTTATGAACATTGGATTAAAAGTGTTTTTCTTTTTTAATTGTTGCATTTGCTCAGCCTCTATTTACTTAAAAATGCTTGATTAATGACCTATGATTTTGATAATCCAAGATCCTCTAGTGGCCAATCTTATGATTTATACTTCATAAGGAAGCTTTGAACAAGGAAGTAGAACCTCTGAAAAGAACTAAACACATTTTTAAAACAGAAAGCATCCTTTTGTTGCAAAATTTAATCCTTTGCTAATTGCCTTCAGGAGCAATATGCTAAAAATTCACCAGATGGAGTTATTTTCCTTGTTTAAGAAAGTAAAAAGAGTAGTGTAACAGTTCCAATAAAATGAAACATTTTCCTGTTTTTCAGAGTGACAAGTTGGTGAAAGTGAAATAGTGGCATAAAAAGACTTGACTGTTTGCTATTAGAATCTTATTATATATTGTTATTGTTTATAACTGTATGCACATAGCTATATGTAAAACCTACAGTGTATATTTGAAAGCTGCTGTGAGTTATGTTTTTAGATATTCCAGTTAAGACAGCATTTATTAAGTACCTTCTATTTACCAAGTACTATGCTAATAAACACTGAGGATACAAATAGAAGCAAAGAGAAGTCTGGTTCCTACCCTCAAGAAGCTTCCATTCTAGTGGAGGAAAGAACATATAAAATGGGGCTAAACAGGAAGGGAGGGATTACTTTACAGTTTTTGTTTTTCTTTTCTTTTTTTTGAAATGTGATGTGTTTTAGCATAAATAGACATTTTGGATAGTTTTTCAATTTATCCAGCCTCTCTCTGCAGCAATTAGAAAAAAAATAAACCCTGAAAAGAATTATTCTAATTCTGCTGACTTTGTTTTGTATCAGTTTACAGAGCTCTTCTCAGTTCCCTCTGAAGCAGGTTTCATCATTTCTTAATAGTACAGTGATATTCTATGACATTTATGTATTACAATTGTTATAGCCATTCCCCAGTTGGAGAGTGCCCTCTTAATTTCTAATTTTTGCCTACTGTGAATAAAAGCTATTATAAATATTTTTGTACATATAGATCCTTTTCTTCTTTTATTTCTTTGCAATATAGGTCAAGTGTTGGTATAGTAAAAAGTTATGCACATTCTAATAGATTTTTGTCCATATTTTCAGGTAATTTTCCAGAATAACTGGACCAATTCTTAGCTCTACTGTTTACTAGTCAACCTGTTTTTGCTCAGGTTATTTTTATAAATTATTTTCTCCAACATTATTATTTTCTTTTTTGTCATCTTTTTCAGTCTGATAGTTGTAATACTCTGAATTTATTTTAATTTGCATTTAGTAATTATTAATTATTTAGAGCATTTTTTTCATATTCATAATATAGTTTGAAGTTTTTCCTTTGAAAACTTCCTGTTCAAACCCTGACCATCTATAAGGGAACACTTCTTATCCTTACACATTTGGATCCTAGCTACAATCTTTATCAGAGAAACTTGTGAAGATTTTGTCCCCTAATTATCCATTTCCCTTCTAACTTTGACTATTAGATTTATTTGTAAGAAATTTAAAAATTTTATATTATTGAAATTGTTAACTTCATCTTGTGTCATTCTCTCAGTAGGTATAGTCATGAACTCTTCTGTTTGTGTATCTTAAAAGTAATTTCTTCCTCCTCTAATCAGTTAATGTAGCCATTTATATCTAGTAATGTATCCATTTGTATGATATGATATAAGTCTGCACAACATATGGCTAGTGGACCACTTATGGCCTGCGAAAGGATTTTGGCCAGCCTGCAAAAATGTGGAGTTGCCATTGTGGCACCTGATCCTCTTGGTCAGGTTGACCTGCAACAACCAGCCATCATCAGTATGTCTCGTCTAACCTAGCTGAGGCCTGAAGAAGTTTACAAGTTAAGCAGGTTTGATGTATGTTGATCTGAACCTAATTTTTCTGAACTGCTACACAGTTTTTCTAAAAAAAAAACACTTTTCCAACTAGAAATTTGGAGGTAAGTCAGCCGAGTTTAAAAATAGCTAAGTAATTCCTTTTGATGTGGTGTTATATTGAGGCTGACTGTCTTCACATTTTTGTGTTATGGAACTCTTTGGCAGTGTTGAATCACTTTTCAGAATAATATTTTTTAAAAGCATAAAATAAAAAAAGCATAGGGTTACAAAGCAAGCTAAATTATATTGAATATACATTTTTTAAATGAGTTTTTGTTTAAAAAACCCCTTCTTTATAGAAAAGGGCTCATTGTGGGCAACATAAGCTGATCATGGCTTATTACTTGATTTTTAAAATGGAGGATCGTTGAAGGCCTTAATTTTTAATAACTATTCAGCTAGTTCTGGTGGTGGATGCCTCTAATCTATGTTATAGGGAGACTTCAGGCTGGTAGATTACTTTAGCTTGGGAATTTTGAGCTTTCTGCACTGTCTGGCACCAAATATGGTGAGTTCTAGGAAATAGATCCTAAGGAGTGGCAAACTACACCTGCTCAGAAATAGAGTGGGTCAGACTTCTTTGCTGATCAATAGTGGAATTAGACCTTTAAGTGGCCATTGTACTTCAAACCTGAGTGAGATGATGACATCCAGTCTCTTTTCCTCTCCTCTCCTCACAAAAGGTTTTAGCTCTGCTTAGGCCAGAATAGTACTGTGCTATAAAACAAAGATGTGTTTTCTTGTAATGTCATTCTTTACCTCAGTTATTTCAATAGAATTTTCAATCTGTACTTTGTTATCTTCACTTGTCCATCTTACAGACATTATACCCTAAAGAATTATTGTTTAATTCTTTCTCCTGGTATCGAGAGAAAGAAAAAGAAATCTTTTTTCTTTTCTAAAATTTAATTTTTTTTCCTTACGTACCTTTACATGCTTGCTTAAAAATGCTCTTCAGCATTTCTTGCATTGGCATGTGAATATACAGATAACTAAAGAAGGGAAAAACTCCTTTCACAGAATGTCATAGTGGAAAAATGACTTCAGAGGCCATCCAATCCAGCCCACATCTAAACAGTAATCTGTTATGTAATGTACCTGATAAGGAGTATCTAGCTGAAGATTTCCACTGAGGGAGCAATTGCAAACTCATGGTTCTACTTTTGGATAACTGTAATTCCCGGGAAGTTTTTCTTCTATCAGTCTCAAATCTACTTATTTGTAATTCCCACCAATGACCAGTTCTGCCCTCTGGGTTCAGCTTAATACCTCTTACATATTATAACTCTTGAAACACTTAAAAACAATTACCATGTGCCTTTCCTTCTCTGGCCCTAATGTTCCCAGTTCTCCCAGTTAGTCCATAGTATGTGTCCTGATCTCAAGGCCCTTCACCATTCTGATTGTCTGCCTCTACTTCCTCTCTGCTTTCTTCACTGTCCTTTTGGTTTGATTAGCATTAAAAGTTAGCAGAGCTCACTTCTCATCATGAAGTGTTACTTAAAAAGATAAAATCAGGGCTGAAAAGAATGATATGTACATGCATATATCTATACCCATATATCTATGTATATGAACACATATTTATGTAAACACATTTATATATGTAGGTATGTGCTACTCACATTTTATTTATTTATCTTGTTCATTTACCTTGATTTCTGGATACTAAGGAATAGCATTTTCACACACACAAACACACTCCCTGCATTCTTGACGTACTAATTTATAATTCATTGTGAATATTCAATATTTAGTTGTTTTATTAATAAAGAAAAAAATTAATTGGAATACACTTTTTCTTCCAACTCATCCTCCATGTATATGTACTACATATGTGTACATATAGATATTAATGTATGTGTCTTTAAACTTAAACAGCATTTTTAAGTAACCTGCCATAACTTTTTGGGAGTCTCAGTCAGAAAATAAAAAGCAGTGTTATTTACTGTTATGATTTAAATAATAAATTGTTAAATTGCTGTGTCTCTTTTCTGGAATTGTGTATTTTCTTTCCTTGATTAAATTCTGATTCTATACTATTACTCACATAAATTAATATAATGACTTGGTTTATCATCTATAGTCTTAATATAGTAACTGTGACTATAAAACAGTAAATACTTTCTAATTGATTTATAGTACATTCCCTTAAATGTGCATGTTAATTGATTATATTCTTATAAACACAGGGCAGGGATTGGGGGAGGGGAACAAACCTTTACGTGGCACCTCCTCTGTGCTGGGCATGGTAAACGCTTTTACCAGTGTTTTCTCACTTGATTCTCATTCCAACTCTGGGAAACAAGTACTGTTATCCCCTTTTATAGGTGAGAAAACTGAAGCAGATGATGACTAAGTGACTTGCCTGGGGTCTCATGGCTAATAAGGGTCTGAAACTAAATTTAAACCCAGAATTTCCTCACCATAGATCCAACACTCTATCCACTGCACCACAATTGTAAGCAAAATGAAAAATAGTCAGAAAATCATTTTTGTTTAAACTATTGAAAAAAATTTTTAAAAATATCACCGGATCTCAAAATCTATTGTAATGGGAGTTGTAATGGGTTGTAATGGGAGTTAAAAATCTTCTCCGACTGCCTGTTGATCCTTAATAAACCTCAGCTGGGGCTGTTAAGGGGTGTTTGACTATGGGAGGCTTGTTTGGTGTGAAGGCCTATACCTTTGGTTGATTGCTAATGAGGCAGTTGATCCTGCTTGTATATTCTCTGTTGGTATATGTGTTTGATTAAAGTGATTGTTGACCCCTCAAAAGCAGATCTAAGAATAGAAAAGTAGATCTAAGAATCTATGCCCCAGGCCCTTCTGTGTATGGCAAGGTACTTACTGCTACAGCAGTATATGGTATTAAGAATATTAAGGGGGGTGGAGCCAAGATGGCGGAGTCAAGATGGCGGAGTAGAAAGACTCACATTTGCTAGCTCCGAATCCACAGCCCATAGATTTCCTGTAAAAAGAACTCCTGACAAATTCTGGAACAGTGGAAGCC
>CM053771.1:357865537-357882104 GCA_028658325.1 Potorous gilbertii
CAGAGTAAGAGGGGGGCTGGCTACTAGGCAAGAACCCCCAAAACAGAAGGGGTTGTCAGGGAGTTACTAGGCACAGGACCCCTAACAGAAAACAGGTGCCAGTAGAAGTAACCAATCAGGAAAGGGGGGGGCTCAGCAGAAGGTGGTTACCTGGTAATGGGGGGCTAACATTGGGGGGGGCACAGGTGGTTACCATGCAAATGGACTAAACAAGAAGTGACTGTTAACAATTTATCAGATATTGTTTCGGGGGAATAACATTTTGACAGGGGCTTAACAACAGAAGGAAACTGTTACTAGGCAAGCTATTCTGCCCAGTAACCTAACTGTTTTATTTGAGGAATAGCAAAGAGGTCAGAGTCACTGGATCTCAGAATAATCCCTTCTTCTTTTGATGATCACATAATAGCATTTCTTTGTCATTTGCAGGTATTAAAAACTTTTTGAAACAAAGAATAAGGAATGAGTATGTGGAGGTCTGTGTTAATATGAGTGTGCAGTAGATAGCCATATAATTTCATGATTTTGACAATTTTCTGTTAAAGAGAAACTCTCTGGATATATCCAGAAATACTTCATTCTCAAAAATTCTAACATATAACACCATTTCTGTTTGTTTTCTGGTGTTTCTGTGACATCCTAAACGATGCAGATTTCTTTTTTGAGCAAGTGCTTATAGGAAACTTTAGCCACACCACATTTATGCTAAGCTAATTGAATTATAAAATCAGTGACTAGACTTTTGTTTCCTTGCCAGTAATGTCAGCTGATGTTTAGGAATATTTTCAGTGACATACTTTCCTGATAATTTTCAGCGGTCTGTAATAAACTATCATTTAAAGAAGTTCTTATTCATGAATGTATATAATTTCTGAATTTCTTCAAAGGATTACACCATGGAAAAATGTAAATCTGGTTTACACATGGTAAATCATGAGACTCAGTGAGTGAAAGCCTAATGTTAGGAAAGAAGAAATAGAGCTTATTCCATGATTTTGAGAATAGATTTCTTCTTCTGAAGAAATGTCTTTGGCCATTTATCAAGTGGAAAATGTCTCTTATTTTTATAGATTTGGCTCAGTTCCCTATATGTTTGAGAAATGAGACCTTTATCAGAGAAACTTGTATTTCTCCCCATCCCCAGTTTCCTGCTTTCCTTCGAATTTTGGCTGCATTAGTTTTATTTATGCAAAAACTTTTTTATTTTATGTAATCAGTCTCTCCACATTCTGATTTCCAGGTCAGTTGTTTTTCTGATGAGTTATTTCGTGCTTTCCATTTTTTCATCCTTTTGACTTTGTTTTATTATTTCTTATTGGCTTGTGGAGTCATTAACTTCTACTTGCCCGATTCTAATTTTTAAGGAATTATTTTCTTTGGTAAGCTTTTGTACATTTTTTCATTTAGCCAATTCTGCTTTTTAAGGAGTTCTTTTCTTCAGTGAAGTGTTGTGCCTCTTTTACTAGTAGTCCAGTTCTGTTTTTTTCAGGTGTCATTTTCTTCAGTGTTTTTTTTAATGCCTTTTTAATAACCAAACTGCTAATTGTTTTTTTTTCATAATTTTCTTACATTGTTCTCATTCCTTCCCCCAAATTTCTCCTCTGTCACTCTTATTGGATTTAGAAAATTGATGTTTTTAGCTCTTCCAAGAATTCTTGTTGGTCCTTTGTTTGTAGTTGTTTTGACATCTTTGTCTTCTTCTGAGCTTATATCTTGATCTTCCCTGTCGAAGTAGCTTTTTATGGTTAGGTTCATTTTTTTTTGTTGTCTATTCATTTCTCCAGTGTCTTTCTTGAGTTTGAACTTTATGTTAAAGTTGAGCTCTGTTTTGAGGCGTAATAGCAAGGATTCTGGCATACACAGGAAGAACTGCTGAACAGGTTTTTAGATCTGCTTTTCTAAAAGGAGAGCAACCTTTGAGGGATCAACAGTAGCTTTAATTCAGTACATATATCATTCATTTAGTTCAGGGGGAAAACAGTCAGCACCCTGAACTTCAGAGAAAATACAGAGAAATAAAGACCAACAGACAGGTCTTCCAACTGTCTGACCATAAGCAATACATGCATCACAGATCAACAGACAGATCCAGCAGTCTGATCATACATACATAATTACCAGAGAGAGAAGCACCAGCACCTGAGTTTTCAAAGCCAGGGGTGTTTCTTAGTGGCTACCCAGAGGCTCATCTGGCTAAACAAACACTTCCAAAGAGTAAGCCCTATATAAAACCTTACCTCACAGTATATATACACTTGTCAGAGCCAATAGGCATCATGACCCTTGAGAACCAGTGCCTCATTAGAAATTAACAAAAGGTGTGTGCCTACCTACAAAACAAGCTTCCCTTAATGGACAGGCTCATTAATGGATGAGGATGATTTTTAACTCTCATTAACATCACAAGTAGCTTTTTATGGTTAGGTTCTTTTTTTGTTGTTTATTCATTTCCCTAGCCTATTTCTTGACTTTGAACTTTATGTTAAAGTTGAGTTCTGTTCTGGGGGAGCAAAGACCCAGTCTTCAGGCTTTTCCCACACTGCTGTTTTCAGAACTAGTTCTTGAGTGCTTTCAAGGTGGTATGGTCTAGGGCGAGATGTGATCATTGCTCTCTCTTGGTATGAGCTCGTGATATGCCCCTGATCCCTTGCAGCCACAAGCAATACTGATGGTCAGGGCCCTTGCTCTTTTGGGACTGAAAGTGATATTGTTCTTCAGGACTCATTTGAGACTGAACATGATGATGATACTCAGAGTGCCTGCTTCTTTGTGTCTGTAAACGCTCCTCTCCAGCCAGGAATAGTGACTCAGAAGTGGGTACAGGCAGTGGATTTGCCAAATAGCGCCTTGTCCTATGCCCGCTGCTAGCATAGGAGTACCCTATATTTTCTTTCTCATCACTTACCAGAACCTTCTACCATCTCTGACTTGAGAGCTCCTGACGCTGCTGTTGCTGTCTCTCCAGTGTTCATGACTGGTATTCCTATCACATGGGTCAACCACTTGTCACAGACCTCTCTTTCTGACCTCCTGAGTTTTCTTGAGATGGAAAATTGTCTCATTCCAATCTTTTGTTGGCTCAGCTGCTCCAGAATTCAATTTGAGCTGCTGTTTTAAAGTTGTTTAGAGGGGAATATTGGGAGAACTCAGCTGCTTCTTCTCTACCATCTTGCCTCCAACCCTGCTATATTACTTTTGAAATGATAGTTTCATGAGCATGCATTTAATCATTAAATGTTTAATAGAGCTCAACAATTAACTTTCTGGTCCCTAAAGAAGTTTTTTGGGGGCGGAGCCAAGATGATAGAGTAGAAGGATGGACCTGTTGTAGCTCTACTCCCATAGCCCATAAAATACCTGTAAAAAATGACCCTAAACAAATTCTAGAGCAGCAGAAGCCACAAAACGACAGAGTGAAAGAGATTTCCAGCCCAAAGCAGTCTGGAAGGCTGACAGGAAAGATCTGTTGCACTGGACTTGGAGTGGAGTGCAGCCTAGCCTTGGCCACGCATTGGAGCAGGGACAGGACTAGTGCAGGCTTTGGGGTGTGGAATCACAGGTAGCAGCTGCAGTTCCCAGATTTCTCAACCCACAAATGGCAAAGACTTCAAAGGTCAGTGAGAAAACTCTTTCACCTGGTAAGAAGAGAGCAGGGTCCACCCTCAGCCCTGGTCCCAGGGCAGCAGCAGCCACTTTTTGGAGCCCTTGACCTAAACACCCTGGGGGAATTGAGCAGCAAATCTGGATCTCAGTCCTGAGTGGCAGCCCTAGGGTGAGGAAGAGCGCTGCTGTGGTGAAACTGGTAGAGGCTCTGGAGAGGTAATTCTACTTGCAGATCCTGGGCAGAAATGTTTGTGGTTGCTTCCAGACCAGACCACAGGCAAGGAGAAGAGCAAACTCCTCTCCCTTGATTGTGCCACCTTGGAGGAACTGAGAACTTAACCCATCCTTAGAGTATACCCTCCACTTGACGAAAGAGTTTTTGGGATAACATGCCAGTATAATACCTCAGTAGGTTTATAACTATGGTATAATACCAGGTAATGTTAATGTCAGGTAACTGATATTACCTGACCTATTTTTGCTTCAAGGAAAACTGAAACATGACAAAAAATTATTTCAAATAGATACTTGTTATCTTCAGGGTTACAGATTTCAAATCTATCCGATAGTCTGATAGTCTTTCAGATGTGTAATGGAATTTTGAAGTGCTAATTTTTATTTCTATTTCATTTTTTGTGTTTTCTTACTGAGCTGAAAACCAAATTGTCATTATCTTCCTAGTAACCTGTAGCATGTCAGAGTTTTCTCTTTTTTTTTTAAGTGGGATCACTCTAGGTATCAAATATTGTATTGTGGTCAAGAAGGATAATACTGAGAAAAGGCCATTAAATTTGAGTGTTAAGAGATCAGTGGTCATATGGATTGGGGGAATAACTAAACAAATTGTGGTACATAAATATTAACGAAATATTATTGTGCCTTCAGAAACCAGGCACATAAGAAGGTCTTACTACTGGAAAGTGTATGTACTAAACCGAAATAGCAAATAAAACACACAATGACTATAACAATGTAAATGGAAAGAGCATCAACAAAATTGGAATAGAGTACTGTGAAATTATAATGACCAGAGTTGCTACCAAAGATAAGATTTGAGAAGATGCTTTTTTCCATTTCTTTGCAGAAGTATGGATCTCTGGGTATAGCATAGTGCATCAAACATCAGACTTTTTTGGTTATGTTGGTTAGTGTTAGCAGAACTCTGTTCTACTTTCAAATTTTTTTATTATTTTTTTTTTATTTTCTAGTAAAAGAGATTGCTCTTGGGGAGTGGGTGAGAGAATAGTGGTGGGAAGTATAGGTGATAAAAAAACAAGAGATCCTTTTTTTTTTTTTTACAAAGATCATTTATAACATTGAAGATAATGGTTGTAGTAGAATGAAGGATAAGGAGAGGATTAGAGACTGAAACACCTGAAGGATCCCTGTGACCTGCCTCCTAGACCCCCAACATGAAAATAGGAAAGTGCATTAATGAGATGAGTTGAGGGTAAAGGTAATGTGATATGATCTGTGACACACACCTGAGCCTGCTTATCCCTCTCAATGGAGAAAACAGGAAAAATATGTGTTGGGGATGGGTTTTACTAACTACTGACCTAGAATTTTAGAGCTGTCATACTAAGGGGTACTTTCAGTAGCCATGAACTGATCTAGGTGGCAGAATGTGTGTTTGCTGAGGTCAGTAAAGGTTCTGTCTAGTTTTTCTGCTTCTCTGCATTTATTTGTGAGGAATTTATGTCACAGTACATGACTTTTTTTGTAAAGGTGCTATGTACAGTTGAGAAATATGTGAATTCCTTTGTTTTTCCACTTAGTAACTGCCAGATTTATATCATCTCTAAGTTTTCAAAAATTCTGTTCTGATCCTTAATTTCTTTCTTGTTTATTTTTTTCAGCAAATATGTCCAAGACTGAAAAGGAATACATTGATTTTTCCCTACTTCCTCCTACCACAAAATTAATTTTTATTTTTATCACTTAGAAGCTGTGCTGTTCTGTGCATTTTATTAAGTATTGATATTGATTTGTTATTTATAGTACCTTTAAGCATAAATGTAGTTTTCCCGCTCATCTCTTTATTGCATCTATTTTTACTGTAGTCTTATTTGAAATTAAGCATACTATCTCTGCTTTTGTGAGTTCACTTGAAGTATAATAAATTCTTTTTCAATCCTCTATCATCAAGGCAATATTCACAGCACTACTGGTGATTATGAATATGCTGGCATAGTTCTAAATCGCCAAGTGAAACAGACTCTCCACATAGAAGGCAGAAGAAAACATTTATTCAGACATCAGAAAGCCGAGTCCCAGAACCAGAAAGCTAAATCTGTCATAGTAACCAAGAAGTCAATACACATTATTACCTCAGTGGGCAAAGCCATTCCCAAGCCTCCCTCCTTTCCCCACAAGTAAACACTCACTAGCCTAGCTGTGCCTGCCTGCTTGTGTCCTTCCCAGCTCTGACTAGCCGGACCAACTTCCTCCTAGCTCTGTTTCACCCTTCCTGTTATACCCCTTCAGCAAACTCCTCCTGTCACAGGTGACTTGGGCTTCCATGTTATTTAAGCAGGTCACGTGGATCTATTAATGAATGGGAAAGATTTTCCCATTTAAATTACCATTACAGATCCCTCCTTTCAACTCTGTGAATCTTTATGCTTCAGGTAATTTTCTTATAAAGAGCATATGGTTTGGTTTTTCTTTCTAATCCATTTCTTTATCCTTTTCTGTTTTGTTAGCGGATTCATTCCATTTATGTTCATGATTATATGATCATTGTAATTGTCTATTTCCCTCCATTTTTTCTTTTTTATATTTTTTCCTTTCTTCACTCCAGCATTCCTCTTTACATAGAAAAAGAAAGTGGTAAGAGAGGAGTTTGCTTAACACTTCTTCTTGCTGCTCTTCTCTTCCTTTTGCTCCACCACAGGATTTTACTTTTTTCCTTTACTCTTCATCCCACTTTGACAATTCCCCCATCAGACATTTTGAGTTTTTTTTTTAAATTTAGGCTTGAATTCTCCTTTACCTTATGCTGTTTCTCTTAAAACACCTCCTCTCTCTGTCCCCTCTATTTTTCCATTGAGTTTAATGTATTTCTGCACCAAACATAGGGTTATGTTTGTCTTGGTCAGATGAAAGTGAAATTTGTGGGATACTCATTCTCACAACCCTTTCTTCCATATTTTCATATACTCTTCATCTCATATGTGAAATTTTCTTTGTTTTTTTTATCTAATGCATTTTTAGAGCTTTACTGTGTTGTTTGTAGAACAGTTAGACTGCTTTGTGTCCTAAAATGCTATAATCCCCTACTAATGTATATTTTAAGACTCAATTTGGAATTGAAGGACATCATTTAAGATCAAATTAAGACTTGAGTTGTACTGTTGGAAGAGAAGGTGCTGTGTGACTTGCCATTATTAACCCCTTTTCTTTTTATCTTACTTCAAAAAAAAATTTTATTTTTTCCCTAAGTATATATAAAATCAACTTTTAACATTTGGTTACCTGAAATCATCCTGCTTTTCATTTCTTGGTTGTTGTCATTTGTCTTCAAAGAGGAACAAAATGACATCACCTTGATAAAGTGAAATTTCAGTGTGTCCGACTGTGACCGATCAGACCAATACAAGCTCGGAATGCTCTACCGCAGGTTGAGCACAGATAGTCCATGTAAATATTTGGGGTGGATATCCCAAATTTGTGCATCCTGCATTTACTTTGTGCTGTCTCAATTCTGCTTTGCTCAAAGAGCACAGCATCTTTTCTGATGGGGGCACTCCATGCTAAGCGGTCCTGTGCCTGTGTCTCCTCTGTTGCACAGTCAAACCCAAAATTCTTGAGAGAGACCTTGAGAGTGTCCTTGTATCGTTTCTTCTAGCTACCATGTGATCGCCTGCCCCATGCAAGTTCTCCATAAAACAGTCTTTTTAGCAAGCGTACATTTTGCATTTGAACAACATGGCCAACCCATTGGAGTTGCACTCTCTAAAGCGTAGTTTGAATACTTGGCAATTCAGCTCAAGCACGGACTTCAGTGTCTGGTACCTTTATCCTGCCAGATAATCCTTAGAATCTTCCTAAGACAGTTCAAATGGAAGTGATTCAGTTTCCTAGCATGGCACTGCTAGACTGTCCATGTTTCACAAGCATATAACAATGAGTTCAACACAACAGCTCTGTAAACCTTCAGTTTGGTTGTCAATCTAACACCTCTTCTCTCCCAGATTTTTCTTTGGAGCCTCCCAAACACTGAGTTAGCTCTGACAATACTTGCATCAAACTCATTGTCAATGTGTACGTGCCTGGAAAGTACACTACCAAGGTAAGTGAACTTATCCACAGCATTCAAAACTTCTCCATTTTGTTGTAACCGATGGTTCCATGTATGGATGGTGTGGTGGTGGTTGAGGGAGCACCTGTGTTTTCTTGGTATTAATTATTAGGCCAAAATTAGCACAGGCAGCAGAGAATTGATCCATACTTTCTTGCATCACAGCTTCAGAGGCTGCATTGAGTACACAGTCATCTGCAAACAAAAAATCATTCACCAACACTCTCTCCACTTTGGTCTTGGGTTTTCAAATTGAAGAGCTTCCCATCAGTACGATAGTTGTCCTTGATGCCATGTTCATCTTTATTGAAAGTATTTGTGAGCATGGCGGAAAACATCATGCTAAAAAGCATAGGAGCAAGCACAAAGCCATGTTTCACTTCACTGTTGACTGGAAAGGCACAAGAACTTTTTCTATTATCCGGAACCTGGGCAAACATGCCATCATGAAATTGACATACAATGTTGATAAACTTCTCCAGGCAACCAAATTTTGACATAATTTTCCATAAGCCCTCAAGACTAACAGTGTCAAAGGCCTTGGTTTGATCTACAAATGTTGTGTACAAACCTCTGTTCTGCTCCTAGCATTTCTCCTGGAGTTGTTGGGCAGCAAACACTCTACCGATTGTTCTTCGATGTAGGGTATAGAATGTGTTCAGGGAGGACCAGTACCTTTGGTGTGATGGCTGCTGAGCCCTTTGTGGGATTCTTTCCACCTTTGGTGTCCACCTGTTCCACCTGTCACCTGTGGTTCCAAGAAGCTGCAGCATGCACTGATAAATCATTTCGGCAGATAGATCAAACCAGGTTGAAGGTAACCAAGGGGTTCTCAAATGCATTAATGAGTTAGGGGATGTCTACCCCAAAGTATGTGAAGACTTCATCTGATGGAATGGTCGGATGAGAACAATTTGTTCCAACAGCCATGAAGGCAGATGAAGCAGGCAATGTAGAGCACTTCAAGCTTGGTTGGACACCAAAGACACCAAGGTCATCCACTACTGCCTGAGCCATTACCAGCCATCTTGACTCTGTCCTGCCATTTCTGTATTTTCATTTCTTATAGCACAATTTTATTCCATTACAATCATATACCACAACTTCTTACTCTTTTTATTAGCTTTTTCATCTTTTGATAGGAAAATAAAACTTATTTTTTATGCTTTCTTAATTAACAAACATTTATTAATGTTTCCTGATAATTTCACTCATCATCCATGTGACTTCTTACACAAAATCACCTCCCCCTTAGTCTCTCTTTTCTCCTATTCAAATGTAAGCTCCTTGAGGGCAGGGACTAGCTTTCTAAGCACCTAGTAATCTTCTGTTTCTAACCCCACCATTTAGCAAATATTGCACCTAAAAAAAGCTTTTTTGTTCTTTTTTTATTCATGCATTTATGAAGCATCAAATTTATATTAGGCATATTGTACTGTACTAGAAATTCAAAGGCAACAAAGAAATAGTCCTTATTCTGAAGGAGATTACAGTTTATTGAGAGGACATTATATATGTGTGTGTGTGTGTGTGTGTGTGTGTGTGTGTGTGTGTGTGTAGGATAAATACAAAATGAGTAAGCTTCTTGAGAGCAAGAACTGTTTCCTTTTGCTATTAAGGAGGGATGACACTAGGATCTGATGATCCAAGAAAGTCTTTATGTATAAGATGGTGCTTGAATTGAGTTTTGAAGGAAGTTAGGCCAGAAGTTGAATCAATATCTGTAGAATCTGCTTATAGTAACAGTTATAAAAAGTAAATTACTTTTGGGCTATTAATGAAAAGATATTTACATTGCATCATTAAGTCTTTTATATTTTCTACTAAATAAACTACCACAGGTTTCCTGTTTTAAACTAAAAAAATATTTTTACTGATGTTTTCTGTTTCTTAGATTCCCATAGTTATCTGAAGAATCTTTCCCCTTGACCCTTTCAGACAGCTGTCCCCATATGAGAAATAGTATTTTTTTAGAGAGGGGGGAAAAAGTCAGTACAACTGATCAGTAATTGAATAAAGGTTTTTTGGCCTGTTATGTTCTTCCAGGAGACCTATGATCCTTAGATTTTTCTCTATGTATGCTTTCTTTGAGATTAGTATATTTTACTTGCATGGTGAGCATATTTTCTTTTACTGTTATGGCTTTTGGCTTCTCTTCTAGACTCTCCTTCTTTATGTTTGCATTCCCAAGCTCTCTTTTCTTTCTTGAGTTGTCTTTTGTTTCCTTGGTGAGACTTGCCTTTGTAGATTCTCCTCAGATTCCACTGAGTCCCCTATCTTATCAAGTATTGGATCAATGAAAATTCCTTTGTTATCCATTATTTCTTCCTGGATGTGTGAACTCATTTACTAGCTCTGGATTCCATATTTCCTCTGGTTGTTACTGTTTTTCCTGTTGATTTCACTGTTTGTGTTCAAGGTATTTGAGTTTTCTTCCTAAAATTTTGGATAATTTCATTTTCCTCCCTTATTTTCCCTAGTTCTCCAGCTCTGATTGTGGTTTTCTTGTGGAGATGGTTCTCCAAGATGGTTCTTGCCTCCATTCAGATTGAACGATTTATAGTCCATCAGTTTGTGTCTGCCTCAGCTGCCTGCTGCACTTATTCTCTCAGTCTTGGAGTGCTGCACAGCCCCTGAACACATACAGTGTTTTGTCCTGATGTCCTGTCCTGTTTCATCTATTTCCTAGTTCTTTGACTGGGCACCAGTACGTTCTGAACTTTACAGCACTGGGGCTATAGGGTTGTTTCCCTGGGCACCAGTTCTCATACATATCTTAGATGTAGACATAGGTATGTGGAGTCAGTATAATAGTTGTCAAAGTTCCAAATCAATCTGCATTGGAAAAATATTAATATGACATTCTTTTAGAACACAATTTTCATTGTCATTTTACACTGTCAGAATTATGTAACTGCTAGTTTCAGCTTTCATGTTATAGAAATATTTACATATAGGCATCATGATAATAGAGTAATTTAAGTCCATTCCAGTAACAGAATGAACAGGAACAAGGTTTTAGAAGAAAAAAAATGAACATTTAGTTAATTCCTGTCAGCAAGGAAGAAAGTGTATTTAATTCAATATAAAAATTATATATTTCTTAAGTTAACTTTTGAAATGAAGAAGAAAAAACAGTGTTTTGTAGAATAAGAATTGAATTAGCTCCAGAAAGTGTTCCTGGGAATCTTTTTACTCTCTCTGTCACTCAATAATGTTACTATTTTCCACCTGTTATAGTAGAAATATCTCTTCTTTGAGTTCATATGGTAGACCAAAAATATTTACCACAGTGCAGAAATTCTAGAGGTAAAAACTACTAGGTTTTATTATTAATGATTAAGCATAGGTTCAGTCCTCAGAGATAACCTGAACTCTGTTAAGATATTTACAAGCCCTCTTGTAGACAAAATATGTCAGTGACAGCAAAATAATTCTTTTTCATATTGTAGTTTTGTAAAGTTAAAAGTTAAAGTTAACATAAAAGTTAAAGAGAAGAAAGATCCATAATCCCATAGGTTTTTTTCAACATCATAAAAGTTGAACAAATTTAGTTAGAGTCATAATCTCATACAACCACTAAGGAAACAAACTTCGTCAAACAAAGTCTATATATAGGTAAACTAAGTCATGTTAGAAATTAAATTACATTTAGAAGGTGTACAAATAGGCAGTTTTGAAGATTCACATGTCTGGGAAAAATTTGGAACAATTAAGACTTTTCCTCTGGCTTCTTATAGAAGGAATGTTTAAAGCTTTAAGTAAATTTTCCTTTCCCGTGGGACAGGTTTTGGTCAGGTGAAGTTAATATTAACAGAAGACAGTTTCAATTAATCAAAAGTTTTAGGAGAAATAAAAGGAAATAAAAAATAAAAAAATTCCCATTCTACATCCTAAGATATATGTCACCATTCTGAATGGAAGAGAACAGAAGTGTGTAACAACTTGAGCTTTAAATGCTTCCTTGTTCATCCCCTCTCTATTCTTTTGCCATTTTAGTCTGTATGTGGGATTTTTCAGTCCTAGAACTCTTAAGTATTCCCTTAGGGGCCTTTAATGCTGTAAACATACTTTTTGCCTTCCCATTATGTATTTGACCTCCTAAATTTGGACCAATGAGTATGATGAGGAATGGGAAGGGTATTGTAAATGTTTAATTTTAAAATATTTTTTAAAGACTACCAGTATGTATTTGTGAGAATTCCTGTTTTTATTGCAATACTCTCCATCATAAAATTTATTTTTTTTTATTGAGCATATCAGATTAGAGGGAATGAATATTCCCCTTATATCCTTTCAACTTTAATTTATACTCACTTTCTCTAACATGAATACACACACACTATTGTAGCAGCAGAGACTTTGTGCGACCTGTGGGAAGCTATAAAAAAAATGATAAATGTGTCATTTGTGGCTTCAGCACCGACATCTGATGATAAAGTCTTAAGAAAGTCTCTTGCTAGTGTGTCTCCATTCTTGTATGCCATAGGAATTTGAAAAGGGTGCTAATTTGTTACATCAATAAAAATGTTGGACCACATGATAAAGACTAGACTGCAAGTTATGAAGAGATAGGATTGAATGGAAAAAGAACCACCTTAGAGTCAGATGTCAGACTAGGGTTCCTATGCCACTTCTGATACCTACTGACTTGGTGACCTTAGAGAAGTCACCCAGCCCTTTCAGTGACCCAGATAATTTTCTGAAACTAACTCTTAAGTTTTACGGCTGCTGTGGATCTATATTGGTAGATGAGATTTCCTCATGGGAAGTTCCTTAGATAAAGAAATCACAGGTCCTGACATTTATTTGGGACTGATGTTCCATTAGTTTTTAGAGATCAGTTGAAAAAAGTTTCCAAAAAAGCCTCTCCATTTCATTACCCTAGAAACTTCTGAACATTAATAATAATATCACACCTTGTTCATTTGTCAGGTGTCTAATTGTAAACATCTAGGCAATAACTCTTAAAAGATTTATTTTAATTATTGAATTCATCTTTGTTTTTATTGGCTATGCCTGAGTAAGCAAACATTTATTCTTTGCTTTAGTCACAGTTACCAAGGCAACTTAATTTGGAAAACTAGGATGGTTGAACGTAAATTAAAAGTCCTCAAAACAAATATAAAAACCAAATTCTTTGAAGTAGGATAGAATTGATATTAAGAGTTTGTAAGTGGTTTACTAAGATTATCCCTAACTGTGAGATAAGGGAGCAAAATAATATTTAAATAGATTATGTAATATTTCCACATATTGTATGTATCTCTGTAGACTGTAGGTAGTTTTTAATATTTTACCCTAGCTGGAAAAGTTATTTAAAAAATTTACTTTCTTGTGGTTTATTCTCTCCTGCTCATCATCAGTGATCTAGATACCTAAGAGTACAAAGGGTATCTACACAGTAGGAAAAATTCAGTAAATAGATCATCATCATCATCATCATAGTATATAGTTTATAGAGCATTTCTTCAGTAGTGCCCTGAGAAAGATAAGTCCAGGTACTACTTTGTAGGTACAGAACTTGAGGGTAATACATTGTGATTTTTTTGAAGTTTATATGGTTTGAGATTTACCTCTAGATTTGACCCCCTAGTCCCATGTTCTTTGGAAGATACAAAAATAATTATAATGTATTTTCGCATTGCTATGAAATTTCTTAAAGCCTTAGTGTGATCTAAATATAAACAGATCTAGTCCTTCCATTCATTTTTACATATAAGGAAACAGATCTAGAAAAGGAAATTGACTTGATCAAGATATGAACCATCCTCCCTTTAGCTGCCAAACTTATTTTCCTAAATTCCAGGTGTGATGATGTTACCTCCCACCCTTCCCCCTGACTCATACTTCAGCAGCTCCCTGTTACTTCCAGGATCAAATAGTTTTTTCTTTGACCTGACTCCTATCTTTCCAATCTTCGTTTACTCTTTACTCTTTCTACTCCTTTTGCATGAATTTGCAACAATCCATATATGTTGGCTGTTTGCAACTGCATTTGCATCGGACATCCTTAGTTCCTAGAGTGATCTATTCCCTCACCTCTTACTTCGTTAAAGAAGATTCAAATCCCTTCTCCTCCTGGAGGAGGATTTTCCTAGACTCTTCCATCTTACTTTTGATGGAAATTCTTTCCCAAATATTTTGTTAAAACACTTACATTATGTAAGGTACTATTCTAGTCTATAAGGATACTAAGATAAAAAGGAAGCTGTCCCTGAGGGGCCTCGAGGGAGAGACACAGAGCATTTATTACTGAGTATGTCAGATAAAGCTTCCTGGAAGAGGTCACACTTAAATTGACAGTTGAAATGAAGAAGAAGATGAGAGGCATCAGATAAGTAGGACTGTATTCTTGGGTTTGGAGATTACTTTTGCCAAAAATACTCAGAAGTAGGAGATTGAGTGTCAGAACATCCGTTTGGAGGCATGGCTAGTTTGGCTGTAACTTGAGTGCTTTCAGGAGCATAGTTTGAAATAAAATGAAATGGTACATTGGAGCTAGATAGTAGAGGATTTTAAGCATCAAGTTTCAGAGGAGTTTGAATTTTGTTTTAGAATCATTTAGAATCATTTAGAATCATTAGAACCTGTTGTAGGTTTTTGAGTAGTAGGTTTTTGAGTAGAGGAATGACATCCATTGGACCAGTACTTTATGAAAATGAATTTGGCAGTGTGAAACCCTGAAAACAAATGACCAAAGATCCACAGAGGTTATACAACAACTGTTAACTCTGAAAATACCAAAGAGCTCACAGAGATTATACACACAACTGTTAGTTCTGAAAAATAAAAGTAAACCAGAGAGCCACAGAGGTTATTACACCAAATGCCAACTCTGACTAAAGAGCCACAGAGTTTATAGCAAAAAGCTCTCTTTATTCTGTTGGAGGAGGGAAACAGACATGATGCCAGACTCTCCTCTAGGAGGAGACCCAGAGCAATGAAGCTAAGGATTCCTGTAGTAGAAATGAGACAAAAACAAAAAACAAAAAAACACAAGCGGTGAGTTCTAGCCATGTGTATATAAGGTAGATTTGTTATTCTTTTTAGATAATAGTTCCCAGGATCATAGGTCTAGTTCCTATGACCCATGGCCATAATAATCTACTAGTACCCTGGCTAATGGTTTGTAGACATCTTCACTATGCTTGCACAGTGAGATATAAGGATAAATAATATAAACGTTTTGAGTTACATTATAAAGAGCCCAGTGTGCATGTGCCATGGCTAAGTCACTGGGATATTACTAATGTTAATGTAAACTTGGGAGGCTGTGGCTGGCAAATTGCCTTCTTGTCTGTTACTGTATAAATCAAGGGGGCATTGGTCAGTAAGTGGGGAATCAGAGTAGATGAGGGAATGTGCATGCGTGTGTTTCTTGACCAGCACCCATCAAAGCTTAAGGGAGGAATACACAAGTTGGAATGCTGCGCATGTCTTGATCAACCCCCATTGAGGCTTAGGGACATAGGAGACGTAGAGGAGTTGCAATTCCATTCTCTCGCCTTTGGGAAAAGAATAATTAGAGGGTGCTGTAGGAGTTATGCTCCTATTATCATCCTCCCCATTGAGAAGAATAAGTTTAATCAACCCCTTATTATTTCCTGCTAATATGCTGCCTTCCTGTCTGCTTGGAGCAAGCGTGAACCTGCTAGCAGCTCCCTTGTGTTATCCCTCCTCCAACACCATGGCAGTGAAGTGTAACAGCAACAATGAGGCTAGTTTAGCAGGACTGTATGACCAGAATGTAGTTCCTGCAGGTCCTTGTCTGAGCTCAGGGACCAGGTGGGGCTGGTAGGAAACAGTTCTAGGACTTTGCTGCAGCAGAGCTCATCCAGAAGGGGGAGACAAAGAATTATAATGTCAAGCTCAGGGCACAGCTTTTTTTCCAAGCCTTACTTCTAGAAAACAAAGAGGAATAAAAATAGAGATGGGGTTTTGGCATGGGAGATCCTGACAGCAGCAATATTGAGGATTGGTTTTCAGTCAATCAGCAAACATTTATTAAGCAACTATAATGTGCCAAATTCTATGCTTTGTTTTTAGCTTTTTTTTTTTTAATTGAGAAAAATTGATTGAGAATCCACCAGCTCCAAAATGGTCTGGACACATCAGGCAGCTTGTTCTTTTGCAACTCGGTCCTTCTTGAGTGGTCCCATGAAAGCTTTTTTCTCCTCCACAGTCTGGAAGCGACCGTGACCAAATTTGGATGTGGTGTCAATAAACTTCAGGTCAATCTTCTCCAGGGCGCGACGTTTGGTCTGTACCAGCAAAGACTTTTGCAGAGTGAGGACATGCTTCTTGGTCCCAATGACACAGCCTTTCAGCATGATGAAGTCATTGGTCACTTCACCGTAGTGGACAAAGGCTCCCAGAGGATTGATGCTCTTGTCGGACAGATCGTAATCTGTGGATGCATTGTTTTTGATCAGTTTGCCATCCTTGATCTGGTAGCCCTGGCCAATCTTGTAGATCTTTTTGTTGATCTCAGTGCGATGGTGGTAGCCCTTCTGACCAGCTCGAGCCACAGAGAAGGCTACCCGGGCAGGATGCCAAGCTCCAATACATGACACCTTACACAGTCCTTGATGGGTTTTTCGGGGCAGTTTCTTGGTGTGCCAGCGGCTAGCGACACCTTTGTAACCCTTGCCCTTCATC
>CM053771.1:357882604-357903522 GCA_028658325.1 Potorous gilbertii
GTTCCCTAAGGGGGTTTATGCAGAGATCTTTTGTAATGGAGCTGCTGCTGAGTTTCTGCCTGCTCTGGGGGCCTCTGGCCGAGCTGCCTCTGCCGCAGTGGCTGCCTCCTGAGGGGGTCCGAGTCCTGGAAATCCCCCGCTCCCCTCTCAGCCCGTCTCTCTCATTGACCTGTGCGTCTGTGGGTGGAGGGACCTTCGCGGCTGCTGGAGATTATGGTCCCTGACACCTGCTTGGATCTGCTCGCTCCTCTCAGTGCCACAGGGCCAGGGCAGGGGGAGGGGAGGGCTCCGCTCCCATCCGGCGCACAATGGAACCCTGGGGTCGGTTTTTCAGGGCTCTCTGCAACGGAAATCTCCTTCACTGTGTTGCTGCGCGGCTTCCACTGTTCCAGAATTTGTCAGGAGTTCTTTTTAGAGGAAATCCATGGGCTGTGGGTTCAGAGCTAGCAAATGTGAGTCTTTCTACTCCGCCATCTTGGCTCCGCCCCCTCGAAGCATTACTTTTGCAAATCATAGATGTTCTCCTTCCTAAATGCCCAGAATCAAACAAATATTTCAGATGTGATCTGATCAAGGTTAGAGTACATTAGAACATTAAGTCATCAGTTCTGGATACTTTGTTTTTCTAAAATTGCATAATTACATTTTTGGCTACTATGTCTTACTGTTCACTTGTACCGAGCTTACAATCTACCAAGTCCAAATAAATTTTAGATGTTACCATATCCAAAGGAGAGGCTACTCCTTTGTCTTGGTACTTACGTAGTTTTTTTTTTTTAAATCAGATATTAAGGTGAGACTTTAATGTGTGTCTCTAATTTTTATCTTACTCGATTTAACCTAATTTTTGAGCCTCTTGGATCTTGTCACTTGTCATGTTAGTTAGCTATTCTTCACTTTGTTTCATGTGTATTTTTGATAAGTATATCACCTATGCTATTATTAAAGTTATTGAAAATATTAGATAAAATCAAGCTCAAGAAAGACACTCCTTGGAGACCTCATTTTAAGTTTCTGTTGAACTCTTAATGACTGGCTATTCTTGGGTTCCTGACTATTCACCTGTTTTTGAATTTGCCTAACTGTGACTCACTAGCCTACATTTCTTATTTCTTTTCTGTAAGAGTAGCGTGAGCAACTGTCAAATGCTTTGCTAAAATTTAAATTAACTCTAACTGCATCATTTTATTGGCCTCCCACCGTAGATATCTCGTGAAGAAGAAATATGGTCTGTCTGTCATGACTCAATTTTGGTGAAATTTTTCTAGCTCTTGATTATTACTTTCTTTTTCTAGATATTTATTACTCATTCCTCTGCATCCATTTTAGAATATGTCAGATCCATTGCATTACAGTTTGCAGATTCCATTTCCCACCCATTTTTGAAGATGAGCATAATATTTGCACATTTCTAGTCATATATGCTACCTTTCCCATCTTCCATGTTTTTTTTTTTCAAAGATCTATAAAAATGGCTTGGTTAAGAGATGGTCTTAAGAATGAATTCCTTGCACAAGATCTCATATGATTATGTGGGTACTTTGGAGCATAAAGATTATATAAATTGATTTTCTCTTTCTATCTGTGTGTGATATATATCTATATGTGATGTGTCTATATCCTTTTCTGGTTGTCATTTATAAAAAATTTTTGGGTAATAAAAATGTCATTATATTCAACATTTCTTTCAGTACCATGGAATGAAGTTTGTTGGGACTTCATGATTTAAATTCATCAAGGGAAGCTAGGTGATCCCTTATTACTTCCCTATTAGTCCTAGATTTCAACTATATTTTTTATTTTGTTTTATCATTTTTTAATACAGAGATCATTCTTGATAGGAGATAACAAAAGCAGAATAAGAGATGAACAGCTCTGTACTCTTATGTTTGCACTCTGAGCAGTAGCCCTATCTTGGTCTTTGCCCTCAATTCCCCAATCCAGAAAAATCAAAAAACTTTTTAAAGCCTTTCTGCTCATTCTGAGTAGAGGAAGAAAGGGAGGAAACAAGCATTTGTTAAATATCTACTTTGTGCCAAGCCTTACTTTACAAATACTGTTTGATCTTTACATCTCTGGTGGTAGGTGCTATCATCTCCATTTTACAGTTGAAGAAACATAGCAAACAGAAGTCAAGTGACTTGCCCAAGGTCACACAACTACTAAATGTCTGATGATTGGAACTTAGTAATTCTTGACTCCAGACCCATCTCTCTCTCCACTGCATTACCTAGCCATCTCAATGTTAGCCCTCCTGATCCTAGTCTTACAGGACCATGCCATGTTTTTGTGTCACTTGCTTCATTATCTGATGTTGGTGCTATATTCTGTATGTGTCTGAAGTCTGAGTGGGTCTGTGCATTTTCTTTGTGGCCAGATTGTATACCTTTAAAGGCTAAACAGAGTTTACATTTTATTCTAGTGGCAATAGGAAACCACTGGAATTGGCTGAGCAGGGAATTACATATTCAAACCTTCATTCTCTTAAGGAAAATTACTTCAATATTCGTGAATAGAGTAGGTTGGAGTCATGAGAGAAATCTGTTCTCCCTAAGTCTCAGGGTACGCTCATCTTTGTGTTCTTTGTCACTCATTCTGAAATGGGTAGTGACTTGCCCCTTTGGTTCCTAGCATCTCCACCGCATTCAGCACTTCTCCTGAGAAGTTTCTCTGTATTTTAGAGGTTGCAATCATAAAGTCGAGTGAAGAAATGATTTGCTATTTTGACTTTGGTACAGAGAGAGCTTCAGCCAGATGTTTCCATCAATGAAAGTCTCTACTCACTACTCTATTGTATCCATATCTGAACGGTTTTGTTGTTCAGTCTCCACCCCACTCCCTTCCCACATTCCTGATTCTTCATGATTGTTCTTGGGATTTTCTTGGCAAGGACACTGGAGTGGTTTGCTGCTTCCATCTCCAGTTCATGTTACAGGTAAGGAAACTTGAGACCAACACCGTTAAGTGACTTGGCCAAGGTAACAGCTAGAAAGGCAGCATTTGAACTTAGATCTTTATACTCTAGGCCCTGCACTTTATCATTGACACCACCTAGTGCCTATTGTTATTTTCTCTTTCTGTCTCAGTTTTGGAGTCTGTTAATACTATCATTTCTGTTTCTGCTTGTATTAATTTTTATCCTGATTCAGCCTTCCACTGGGCTTCCTTTTCTTATTACTGTATTTTTAATCTTTTAAGTTAGCTTAAAACTGAAATAAGATGCTTGAAACCTCTTGTATAGATGTTACTCTGCTCTGTTCTCCTTTCATCTGTTCCTTTTGAGTAAGAGACCCAAAATGGATATATTGGTCAAGATTATCGTTACAGACAAATTGTCTGTACAATTTCAGTTTCCCTTCCTCCTCCTTACCCACTCTCCTGCAGGTAGCTTCTGTGTCTGAGACTTTGTTACCTTCCACTCATTTCTAGCCCTTGATTTAACTCCAGCACATTACTCCTCTCTGTCCTCCTAGTCCCTCTTTTCATGTACCCTTCCCTATTGTGATGTAGTTCCACATAAGAAGCATGCATCTGTAGGCAGGGTGTTGCTAGGTTCTATCTATACTGCCCATGCCTGCCTCTTCACTAGTAGCTCTACCAGATTTCTCCCTTCACCCCTGACATACATTTACAAAGAAATCTCTTACTGGTCTCTTCATTGTCACTCTGTTTGCTGTCCTTTCCTGTTGTATTTATTCACTCCTGTATTTCTTTTTATTTGGAGTGTTAGTTCAAAGGAAATAATCTTTCATTTTCTGATTTTCTTTCTGAAAATGTTTCAGACTCTTCATTATTGAATGTCCCCACTATGCTTAGGCTGGGCTGCATCTAGAGGTCCAGTGCTTTTTGGAACACATTATTTCATTCTCTCTTCCTTTTTCTAGTGGATGTGGAAAAAGTCGTGAATTATTTTAATGTCCTTTCCTTTGTGTTTGAAGGTTTTTCTTCCTGATTACTCAGAGAACTTGTTTCTGAATTGAAATTTAACCACGTGTCTGAGATTTTTGCAGTTTTGGAGGCTGTTTTTGTTTTTGTTTTCTGGTTTTTTGGGTTTTTTTGGAAAGGATCTGTGGATTCTTTTAATTGGTATTTTGTTTTCTATGTTCAGAAGTTCTGGGCAGTTTTCTTCTGTTATTATTATAACACTATTACGGTGTTAAGGATTTTGGTGCTATTATGTTCTTCTCAAAGACATAATTCTTAGGTTATGTCTGTGCATCTTGTCTTTGAGATCTGTATGTTTTGCTTATGTAGTGAACATGGTTTCTTTTAATATTAGCATTTTTTTTGTTACTCTTCTTCCAGATTGTTCTTCACTTCTGTGTATTTGCATTCCCGGTCTATCATTCTCTCTTTTGTTTGGTGGGGCTTGCCTTTACACTTTCAGGTTTATTTTTTTTTCTTTTATTTTTATTCTTAGTTTTGTTCTACAGGATATAAATTTTGGTCTCATAATTCTCATTTCTCTTTTAAACCACTCAGTAACAGTGTATTGTTTCATGTTCTCCTCAAATTCAACAGGGTTTTCCGTCTCATCTAGTGCTGGATCATTTCCCTTTATTTTTCAGTATGTTAATGATGCAGGACAGGCTGGCCAGATCTGGAGGCTGTGTTTCCTGCTGTTGTTGTTTTTTCTGTTGATTCATATGTTTGTATTCTAGGTCTTTTGAGATTTTGGTCCTTGCAGTCATTTTATTTTTCCTAATCACTTGTTTCCTGACTCCTCTCCGTGATTCTGTTAGGACGTGGATCCCCAAAGTGTCGTGAGCCAACTGTCCCAACTGACTTTTTGGTGGTCAGAACGATCACCAGCAGGACCAAAGAAGATATAAAGAGCATTAAAAAATATGAAATAGAGAATTCGGGTTATATAAAATTACAAAGATTTTGCACGAACCAAACCAATGCAACCAGAATTATAAGGAAAGTGGGAAACTGGGGGAAAATTTTGCAGCAAGTATCTCTGAGAAAGGTGTCATTTCTAAAATGTATAGAGTCAAAATTTTAAAAATATAGGCCACTCCCCAATTGATAAATGGTCAAAGGATAGGAACAAGTAGTTTTCAGAAAAGAAATTGGAGCTATCTACAGTCATGTGAAAAAATGCTATAAATCACTATCAATCAGGGAAATGCAAATGAAAACAACCCTGAGGGGTACTACCTCACACAAATCAGAGTGGCTACTATGACAAAACCAGAAATTTTGAATGTTGACAGGGATGTGGGAAAACAGGGACACCAATGAACTGTTGGTGGAATTGTGAACTGACCCAGTTATTTTGGAAAACAATTTGGAACTATTCCCAAAGGACTATAAAACTGGATACCCTTTGACCCATCAGTACTACTGCTTGGTCTATATCCAGAAGACATCCAAAAAAAGGGAAAAACCCCTATGTTAATAAAAACATTTATAGCAGCTCTTTTTGTGGTGGCAAAGAATTGGAGATTGAGGCAATGTCCATCAATGGGGAATGACTAAACAAGCCATGGTGTGTGATTGTGATGGAACATCACTGCGCTGTAAGAAGTGACAGCAGAATGACTTCCCCAAAACTGGAAAGACAGAAACCGATGCAAAGTGAAGTGAACAGAACCAGGAGGTTGTCCACAGTAATGGCTGCTATATTGCTTGATGAAGAACTGAGAATGACTCAGTTATTCTGAGCAACACAATGATCTAAGACAATCCCAAAGGACTATTGATGAAGTATACGATCCACCTCCAGAGAAAGAACTGATGCCAAATAAATACAGATTGAATTCATACTGTTTTTCACTTTCTTACTTTTTTCTTTTATTTGAGTCGTCTTATACAAAATGACTAATATGGAAATGTTTTACATATTACACATGTTTGACCTATATCTGACTGCTTACTATCTCAAGGAGTAGGGTGGGGAAGGAAGGATAGAATTTGGAACTCAAAACTTTAAATAAAAATGTTAAAAAAAAATTGAGGGGGAAAAAGACCTGTCACCAGCTAGATGCTGTATTCTTTCCTTCAGGCTTGGTGGAGTAATATAAACACAGCTCTCCGCATTGATAGTGTCCTACTCTGGTGACCTTTCCCATTCCCTCTGTTTCAGAGTCTGTTTTCCTGCAGGCTTTTGTTCCTCAAAGGATGTGGCCAAGCTGTCTGTTGAAGCTTGAGCAAACTTGTCAGGGTCAGTACCGGGACTCAGTGTAGGGGGTAGGCTTTGATGTAAACTTGTGTTATATCCTTGGGTCTGTTAGAACAGCGTCATTGCTGGTAGCCTGGAAGGTGGGGTAGGAGTGTTGAATGAACTCGAGGTCAGTGAACATTGTTTCTTGGGTTTTGGGTTGAGTTTAAAAAAAAAAAACCCTTATTTTGGATTCTGTAGACCATGGAAACAGCTCAAGCTGCTTTATTTGGTGCTAAGTTTCTGTTTTGGAGAGGTTTGAGACATCGTGGGGTTTTCAGAAAATGTCTGCCATCTTGTTCTTCATGTGACCTGCAAGCTTCCTGTTGGCATCTTAAGCACAACATGTCTAAAACTGAACTATCTCTTCCTCTAAACTGTTCCCTCTTCTAAATATTGCTTTTACTGCTGAGGACACCCAGTCACCCTCCACTCCTCACTCTCTCTCATCTCCCATACCCAGTCTCTTGCCACATTATGTTGATTCTACCTTCACACATTTATCATACTTTCCCTTCTCTCCTCTGACATTGCCAACACCTTGATATAGGTGCGTGTCACCTTACTCCTGGAAAATTGCTATAGCCTGTTAGTTTGTCTTTTTGCCACAAGTTTTTCTCACTGCACTCCATCTTCCACTCAGCTATCGAAGTAGTCTTCCTAAAGTACAGGTCTGACCATATCATCCTCTGCTTCATAGAACTCCATTGTATATTGTATCCTTGTCACTTCTAGAATCAAAAATAAAAATTTTCTCTTTGATATTCTGAGGTCTTCAGTTCAACCTTCTTTCTTTCTTTGTATCATCACTTAGATGGTGCCTGGTACTTGTGTATTGACTTAGTGACATTCCCCTACCATATCCCTAGCACTTTATGTCTGTTTTTGGTTTATTGATGCAATGACTGTTATCTTTGAGTATTCATGTGACTTATGTAAAGGAAGTAACAGTTTAATGTTTAAAGAATTGTGCATTCACTTTAAGTTGGGTTGAGGGAACCTAATTAATTCAGAGACAATAAAAGTACAATTTGATATTTGGGGGAAAATATACTTATCTGCAAAACTGTAAATCTGTACCATTTTCAGCCTTTCACCTAGAACTATAGTTAGAGCAGAAAAAGTCTATAAAAATTGTAAGAAATGAGCATATCCACTCATGATAGGACTTTTTTCTCTTTAAAAACGGACATTTGCATTTGTCTTCATTTATAGATCTTTGAGGAGAAACCAGATCCTGATTTTTGGCAGCATAGACCACAGCTGCTTAAAAGAAGGAAATTCTCATGAATGCTGTGTAGCATTCAGCCAGCTGTTCAAACATCTATCTACTTTTTTTCCCTCTCTCACTTGGAAGTGGGGATCGGCTTTGCAAATAACTAATATAATCTGAAATTCCTTGGGGTTTTTGTTTTTGTTTTTTTTTGCTCCTTGTGTTTCATGCTGCATTTGTTTTATGCATATTATAAAAGGGATGCCTTATATATTCAAATAAGATTCACTGATGGGGAAGTCTCAATTAGAGGTCAGGAAATCTGAGTTTTAGTTCTTCCATTTCTAGTACCAACTATTGCAGCATGACTTTAGCAAACCATTTAAAATCGGTTTTCTTATCTATAAAATGAGGAGGTGAATGAGACTCACATCTTGTGCCTTATTCTATGCATTGTTAACTTTGAAATGACAGCATTTTTGCCAGATATAGTTGTGATATGCTTTAAGAGAAATCTTGATCCAATCATCGTTTTTTCTAAAATACCTGTAATGTGATTTGATTTACGCAACAGCTGTATTTCTGAGAAGTTACATGAAATCGGTTTGCATTTTTGAGGAGAGGTCATCTTTGAACTTGGAAACAGTGCTATTTAGTAAAAAGGGTGTGATTTTGAACTCCTTTTCCTATGGAAGCAATGTTTTTTTACGTCAAGGTATTGTTCACGTTTAAAAACGATTTTTAAAAATTCTAAGCGTTAAAAAAGTATGTCCAGATATGCAACAAAGCGTAAAATAGAGGACTGCATACGAAACTGAGTATCCATTTCATGCCATTTGCTTCTTTTAAAAAACAAAAGTATATAACAAATTTTATAAAATATTCTTTCTTTTTAAAATAATGTTAATTAATTGTTTATTTTCTCTCTCTGCTACTTCTACTCCTCATCGGCGTGAAGAAAAAACAAATAAAAGCAAAATCCTTGTGATATGTGCATAGCCAAGCAAAACCAGGTGCCTTATTGGCCATGTCCAAACACTGGGTCTCACTTAGTCCGTCTAAATGTAGCACCTCAGTTAAGAGATAGGATGATCTTCATCTTCAATCCTCGGAAATCATTATCGGTCCGTTTCTTTGATCCGAGTTTTTAAGTCTCTTGTAGTTAAGTTGTTGGAAATGTAACCTATTGGTATCAATAATTCTCCTATTTATTCTGCATCAGTTTGTACAAGTCTTCCCAGGTTTTTATGAAACGTTTCCCTTTGCCATTCCTTTTGTAGCATAATAGTATATTTATGTTATTCAGTTAATTCATACAATTGTTTAATCGTTTCCTTAGTTGGGGGGCACCCTGTTTCCAGTTCTTTACCACCATAAATGTTATGTACGTGTCAGACTTTTTCTTCTTTCTTCACTGTCTTATCTCTGTAGTATCTGTAGTATCTATTACTGTAGTATCTCAGAGTCAGAGCACGCGCAGTTGGGTAACTTTGGGGACACGTTCTAGATTGTTTTTCAGTGGCTGTACCAGTTCCTGTGTTCATCAACAGTGGATCGATGTGGCTGTTTTCCCATAAGTGTCCCAATAGTTTTCCTTTTCTTTTCAGGTTTGCTAGTCTCTTCTTCCTCCAAATGGGAATAATGATGATTTCTAATTGTATTGTGAGGATAAAGGGAATAATATTTGCAAAGCCCTTTGCCAACTTAAAAGTGCTGTACAAACGCTAGCTGTTATTATAATTGCAGTTTAAAACGGGGCAAAAAAACCCCTTTTGTAATAAACAAGACTAGCAAACAGGAACATTTTTGTGCCTTTACAAAAATTATGTATCTCTTTCTGCACCTTTAGTTTATCACTTTAGGTTATAAGATGTGGTAACATGCTTCCTCCTAGGGCTTCTGAAAACGGGGTTAGCTATTTCTTTGATCAGAGTTCTTCATTATTTCAGAATTGTTTTTCTTTACAAGTTGTCCTTCAGATTGTATACTGGTTTTAATCACTTCATTTTCTATCAGTTCCTACTTCATAGGATTTTCTATAATTATCACTTTCCTCTTTTCTTATGGTGCAATAATATTATTACATTCACATGCCAAAATTTGTTCAGCCATTCCCCATTTGATGGACATTGCCTTAGATTCCCGTTTTTTTTCCTCCCTTCATCTCACCTTCAAGATCAGGAAATCTGTTTTGCTTATGGTTCTTTCCCTTCCCAGTAATGTTTGTTCTCAATATGTTACCATTCCCCGCTTCACCTCTAGCTACCTTCTCTCCGTCCTCACTTATTTTCTTGTTGAGTTCAACATAGTAGACTGTGTGTGTGTAGCCTTTCTTTGTGTAATTCAGGTAAGAACAAAGTTCATCTCATGGCGTTTCTCCTCATTTCTTCTTCCATGTTTATATACACATCTTCTCACATTCTCACATTCTCTAAATTATAATTTATACCCTCTTCTTTCCTTTTCCATATTATTGTATTCTGTTTACTCTCCTTTCTCTTTCACCTTCAAATCAGAACCAGCCTGTCCTCCAGGTTCTCCAATTTTCTCATTTCTTAATGTACCTTGAAGATATTTAAATTCCGAAGAGACGCTTCTTAGCATGCCGTATTCTCCATCCTCAAACAACCCCTTTCCAGTGCTTAAATTTAGCTTTTTTATGTGTCCGTTGACTTTTTTTGTGTTTGCTGCTCAGAGTTTTTACCTGGCTCTGATGCTTTCACTAGAAATGTTTTAAAGTTCCCTCTAATACTAAAAGTCATTTTCCCCCCACTGTAGAATTCTGCTTACCTTCTGCTGGGTTAAGTTATTTTGGGTTGTAAAGCTATTTATTTTGCTTTTTGAAATACTGTGTCCTGAGCTGCCCTCTCATTTATAGTAGAAGGTGTCAGGAGGACTTGTGTGATTTTGACTGTTATTCCTCAAGCTTCTCAAAGTAGCTTCCTTCTGCATGTTTGCAGTGTTTTTTCTTTGATGTGAAAGCTCTGAATTTTGTCTATGACATTTCTAGAACTTTCGTTGTTTCAGGAAGTAACTGGCCCATTCTTTCTATTTTTACTCTTCCATTTGGTGCGGTAGATGTGGGCAGTTTTTATTTATGATTTCTTGAAATATGGTGTCCATATTTTAAAAAATCACTTTTTTTTTCCTGAGAGTCCAGTGATTCTTAAATTCTTCCTCCTTGACCTGATATCTAGGTTGGTTGTTTTTGATGTCATTTACTTTGCATTATATCCTATTTTGCTGCCTCATAGAGTCAGTGACTTATGTTTGATCTGTTCTTCATTTCAGGAAGTCTGTAACTTGGATAATATCGATCACTCTATTGTAAGCTGTTTAGTCATCACAATCTTCTACCACTTTTATTTTTCTTGCTTCATTTCTTCAAGGCATTCATGTAATTCTTATATAAGATATGTTATTGTTTTCTTTCAGGCCTCTACTTGCATTTGTTATGGTGTTACTTTCAGTCAGGTTGCATATTGGGGCATCTCTGGATCTATAATAATTTTTAGTGGTTGGATTTTTCTTTGGTCTGTTCATCTCTCTAGCCTTACTACCTAAATGAGAACTTTGCTAGGGCCAGGCTCTACCCGCTCTACCCGTATTTTTGGATGGTGTAATCAGTCTTGTTTGGTTTTGTCCTAAGGTCCTGCTTGCTATGTATGACCTTCTCCTCCTTGGGTTAGGCACCAGGAGCCTGAGATGTCTGAGTCTGAATGCTGCCATACCTGCCTTGGTCTTTGCAGCTCCTGGTAGTCTCCAGGTTCCCATCTTTGACTTTACAGCAATCCTGGGGCCTTCTGGCCACTTCAGAACATAAAGCCCGTCAGACTACGTGTCTCTCGTGTGTCACTGATTATACTGGAAAGCTATTGACCTATGTATGTCTATGCTGGCATTGGGTTCATTAGCAGCACTGTGATTATGACCATTTTTTGTGTGTAGTTCTGGGCGTTTTTGTTTTGTTTTGATTTTGCATAATAGAATTTATTGTTGGATTTATCATTATTCAGCCTAGTGCAAAAAAAGTTTTTTCTAGATTATTTTTGCTTGAATAAGTATGGGAAATCTGATTTTGTATCTCAGTTGAGGCAGCCATCTTGGATGATTCATGTTCAACTTTAAAAATTTTTTAATAAAAATTTTGATACTAATCAATTATAAATTATGTAATTCTATACTGTATTGTATCAAATTGTAGAAATGAGATCTAGAAGGGATTTCTAATTCTAGTTCTTCACTTAACAGTTGAAAAAAATTAAGCCTAGGAAAGATGAAATACCTTGCTGTCTGGACCACATAGCTAATTCATGGTGGAACTAGTTCTTAGAGGTTTCTTAAGTGAATACTAGATTTGTCTTCTTTATCCAACACCACAGTTTCAGCTTAGCTTATATTACATGATATATGTGTGTGTGTGTGTGTGTGTGTGTGTGTGTGTGTATCTCTGTTTCCTTCAAGATTTGCAAATAACAAATATTTGCTATCTCTATGATTGCTATCTCTATTTCCTTCAAGATTTGCAAATAACAAATATTTTCTCATTTTACCCCCACAACTCTGGGAGGTAGGTACTGTTATCCATGTGCTGTGGCTGACAAGATAATTTACCTGCCAAGGGTCACCCAACTATTGAGTCTAAGTCAGAGTTTGAATCTTATTGACTCTAGAGGGTGCACTCTATCCACTGCACCACCAACTGCAACCTTTGGACTACAGTCATTTCTTTGCTAGACTTGCTATAATGATAGATTTTCGTTATGGTACTAGGGTAACACAAAGAAGCTCTGTGAGGCTTCTAAGATGAGTAAAGCATGTTTTATTCTTTCACTAAATACAAACAGACTAGAGAGCTCCTTTTAAATTAAATGTGCCTTCAACTAAGCACAATAAGGCTATTCCCCTCCTGATGCTTCCTGAAGTATTCTTTGGAGGATAGGTGTGCATTGTACTTTTCCATCACCATTTTACGAAATGGAGTCCCTCTCCTCCAGTTATAATAGGAGAAAGAGAGAGTTTGGTCTGACCTTATTACTTAAATAATATGGTAGAGCACTGTTGGTGTCAATTACTGTTAAATTATTAAATAATTCGAATCAGTTGTTTATTTAGCAATTTGTTAGCATTTAAATATGATTAAATTAATTTATATTAAAGATTTTCTTTAAGTGTGACACACCTATGTTCTATCTTTTGTTATTCTACTTTTAGTACATTCATCCATATCTTTACCTCCCTCAGCACCTAGTGCAGTGCTTTGTAAATTATTAATATTTAATAAATGGCTGTTAAACGAATATTGCCAATTAAGTAGCATTATAAATTCCTTAATATGTTTTCATTGATCATGCCTGGCATATAGTAAATGCTTATACTTAATAAATACTCATTGACTTGACTTAGAAAAGTTGTATATTAACCTTTAAAATACTGTCTCATTTACCTTTCCTTCTCTTCCCCATATGAGGAAAAAAATTACAGAGGCTGAGGCATGAAGTAAGAAAAATTATTTTTTCATTGCCATCTATTTTCCTTTGACTTTTTCCCCTCATTCCCTTCCTTCTTCTCTCTTTGTAAGTTCTCTTCTTTTGCCTACTATATGATTTCTAGTAATATGTTTTAAAAAGTCAAACTCTAGAACATTGGGCTTTCATTATGATCTATGGAGAAATAGGAACTAGAGCCATGCATCTGAAAATGTAGATGGGTTGTAATCTGTACTAGTTGAGGGATTACTCTTCCCTGTCACTGAGCTCACAATTGATGCATGGTTATTCACATGCTCCCTATATATCTTTATCCACTCAGTGAATCAGTTAGTAAACATTTATTAAGCTTAGACAGGAGCTGTGCTAAGCTAGGGAACCAAAAAGAGGCAAAAGACAGTCAAGGAGCTTAAAATCTAATAGAGGAGGAGACAACATGCAAACAAATATATTCAAAGTAAACTATATATAGGATAAATATGATATAATTAACAGAGGAAAGGCACTGGAATTAAAGGAGCTGGAGAAGGCTTCCTTTAGAAGGTGAAATTTTAGTTGAGACTTAAAGGAAGCTAGAGACTTAAAAGAAGTCAGTAATCCACAGTTTGACTCATGCTGTATGCATCCAACTCACATTATCATGGATAAATAAAATAAAGAAAGCCTGGAAGAGATGATTTAGGTTTTCAGTAGTTTTTGTTAATTCTTTCTTCTGTGGTATGAATTACCAAGAATTGACAATCATGGATGCAATAATTTTTAGTTAATCAATTGATTTTTACTAAATATTTAAAACATGACAATGATTTTTAAAAATATTAAGGTATATTTATATGTATATATGTATTTTTATATATATTTATAAGGTGTGTTTATATATATATGGTGTATATATATATATATAAATTATATATAATATATAAATTGTATTATATATATAAAATATATATAAAAACATATAAATAGGTATAAATATATAATATTTTGAGCACCTCTGGAAGTATACCAAATTTGTTTAAAGTTATTTGGTAACCTCTTCCACAGGTTGTTTTTGGGGCAATAGATGCAAAGTCAAGTAGAAATAGAGAACTCACTTTATTTGTCCTGTAAGAATTCTATTTTAATTGTAGAATATTTTCATTTTCCAAGAATGTAGAAATTTTTATTTCATCTGACTCACTGCAGGTAATTTGAATGTTACTGAGATTTCCATATTTTGTATGCTTCTGATTATAAATTTGAATTCCAATACAGAATTTGAAGCTTAGTAAGAAACTGATTAAATAGTAAGAATGGTTATTTTTTATCCGGAATGTTATTTTTTTTATCTTCTTGGCTTTCTTAAGTTTCCTGCTGGGGTGACCAGAAATTTACCCTTTGATTAGCTAAAGTAATAGAAACTGGGTTTTTTCATTTTGCAATTTTGTTCAAGAAAAGTAGTTGAAAATGACATAAGATTTAGTGTTGACTATACGACTATCGTGTACATTTATTCGTTGGGGCTTATTAACTTGTTGAGGTAAGGAGGGCATATAGTATTCTTATTTTTTAGACTGGAGGAAACTGAGGCTCAGAGTTTAAGTGACTAAGGTTCATAGTCATATGACTAGTTCTTTTTTATCAATTTATTTATTTTTAGTTTTTAGCATTCATTTTCACAAGATTTTGAGTTCCAAATTTTCTCCCCATCTTTCCCTTCCCCCCATTTCAAGACACCATGCATTCTGATTACCCCTTTTCCAATCCAATTGCCATCATTGAGAAGCTTACTCAATATAGAGATTATATTTTTATAGAGGGAACCTTACTCTAAAGAAAACCTGTAAGCCATTATTCCATTTATAAATGGAACACATCTTTTGTCTTCTGATTTCTTTTATACTGCCAATGTCAAGATTTATTATGATTCACTTCCTTTGGTCATGGATCTAGAGAGTAAGGAGCGGGCACCAATTACTTGGAAACAGATCTAGGAAAGGCCTTCTGTAGGGGTGACAATTGAGGTGAACTCTACAAATAAAGTTTGGCATTCCATAAGAGATGTAAGGGAAGAATGTAGCGCATTCTAAGCATGAGGGAAATCAAGGACATTTAATTGTATTTGAGAATTCCATAAGTCTTTATGTGGACACAAACAATTAAGTTACTGAATTAGCAGCATTGCTTTCTTTTCTCAAGATAAGTAAGTATTCTGATCCTTTGTTAAAGAAAATCACTTAGGTTTAAAATAAAAAACAAAAATGGGTATGAATCTGTGCTGTCTCCTACTGCTCATAAGGAAAATGAGTTGCTTTTGCCATTTGTTGATTATTTATTTTCACATATGTAGGAGAGGTATTTAATACTCAGGTTCTGTCAGTGTGCTGCTCACTAATTCTGCAAAATCAGTTCTTCCAAACAAACTAAAAGAAATGTTTCCCAGTTATTATCGTTGCCAAATTAATTGTTAGGATCAAAGAGTCACCCCAGAAAGATGAACATGAATGTCATCAGGCAAAGTCTATATTAGACATAATTCCAGTGACAAGAATTGATTTCCTTTTTATACTGAATGAACCATAGATTGAGAGATTCATGAAAATCTATATTTTCATTTTAAAGTTGAAGAAATAATCTCTTCTTGATTAAGTGAAGAACTTATTTTCCTAATACATATTTGTTGCCCTCAAAATGATTGTGCATTATTGAACCCAGTATTTAAGTATGTCACATGTGTAGAATTTAGAGTGATTATTTTTAGGTTTACTTTGAATACATTGTTGCTCTCATTTTTAGAAAGACCTAAAACCTATTGTAGAAATTTCTTCATTTGCCCTTTTAATTGTCATTTATTCCTTTTATTTTGGGGGTTATAATTATTAGTGTTTTTTTAATATTCATTTATATATGTAATCTGTATATATATATGTCCCTAAAAGTCCTAATACAGTTTTAACATAACTTCACTAAGCCTTTTTGGGTAGCTTGTATGTATTTCATCTTAATTTAGCAATTTAGCACATATTCTGTGATTTATTTTGGTTATAGTAACTTGAACTTAGTCTTCACCACTCTGTCTCCTGCCCTTGACCACACGTAGGTCCAAATTTCTTGAGTTTACTTTTATTTTTGTCCTCTCTTTTTATACAAATTAAATTAGAGTAGTACATTTCCAGCAATCCTTTCTTTTTCCTACTAACCAGCTCTGTTATCTATTTTTCTGTTCAGTAACACTAATTTGCAATGCTCCTTTCCTAGAAGAATTGTTTGTATTTCACACCCTTCTGTCCTTCTTTCCCTTTTTAGTAGATTCTAGAATTTATTCCCACAAATTGAATTCCTGATAGAGGCCATAAAGTGCAGTGTAAAGTTTTATAACTCTAATCTGGCACCTTTTTGATTTTACCTATCTCCTTCCTCTCCTTCCCTCCACCCAACCTCCAATTTAACCCTTCTTAGTCACTTTCAGTCTTGTAGAATTTGATCTCCTGAACTGTCAAAAATCCCCTACCAAAGTTCATTATTACACTTATGTATTGCCTTATTACAGAGAGTTTAAGTTTCTCAACTATTGTGCACGAATCATCATTTTAGACTGGTATTTCTCCAGGTAGCTTCTAGGTTTTAGAGTGTGTGTGTGTGTGTGTGTGTGTGTGTGTGTGTGTGTGTGTGTGTATATTTTCTTTTCAAGATACTTAACCATTTCATTTCTGGTTTATAATTTGGTTGTGCTTTCTTGAGACTGTCCAGGAAGGAATAGCTTTTTTTCTCTGAAATATTTAATTTCCCAATTAAATGTAAAAATAATTTTTTAACATTTGTTTTTTTTTTAAATTTGAGTTCCAAATTATGTCCCTCCCCCTCCCCACTCATCGAGAAGGCAAAGCACTTAATATAACAGTCATTCAAAACATATCTCCATGTTAGTCATGTTATTAAAGAAAACACAAACACCCTCCTCCCCCATGGGGAAAAAAGACAATGAAAGTAAAAAAAATATTCATTTAGACTCTCATTTCTTTCTCTGGTGATAGGTAGCATTTTTCACCATAAGTCTATTGGAATTATCTTGGATCACTGTTACTGAGAAGAGTTAAGTCACTCAAAGTTGATCACCATACAGATGTTGCAGTTAATGTTTACAATTGTTTTCCTACTTAGGCTCACTTCACTTTACATCAGTTCATAATAGTTTTTCTGAATGCATCCTACTCATTTCCAAAACCATAGTAGTATTCCATCACAATCGTATTCCACAACTTGTTCATTCATTCTCCAATTGATGGGCATTCTTTCCATTTCTGGTTCTTTGCCTTCACATAAACTTCTTCTATAAATATTTTTGAATATGTAAGTCTTTTCCTTTTTCTTTTATGTCTTTGAGATACAGACCTAATAGTGGTATTGCCAAGTCAAAGGGTGTATTCACAGTTTGATACTCCTTTAGGCATTGTTTCAGATTTCTCTCCAGAATAGTTGTATCAGTTCACAACTCCACCAACAGTGCTTTAGTGTCCCAATTTCCCCACATTCCCTCCAACATTTGTAATTTTCGTTTTCTGTCATATTAGCCAATCTGCCAGCAGTAAAGTGGTACCCCAGAGTTGTTTTAATTTTCATTTCTCTAATCAATGGATTTAAAGCATTTTTTCATATGACTATAATTAGCTTTGATAACTGTTGGAAAACTGCCTATTCACATGCTTTGACCATTTTCATTTGGGGAATGACTTCAATTCTTATACATTTGACTTAGTTATCTATATATTTGAGAAATTAGACCTTTACTTGCTGTAAATTTTTTTCAGTTATGATTATTATTTCCCTCCATTCTGTTTTTCCCTGTTTATTCTACTCTTTTTCCTTTCCTGTCTATTCTCAAAGGTGTTTTGCTTCTGACCACTGCCTCCCCCAATCTGCCTTCCCTTCTCTCAGTACCCTCCTTCTGTTATCCCTTTCTCCATCTTCTTCCTTGTGGCATAAGATACCTGTATGAATGTGCATGTTATTCCTTCTTTGAGCTATTTCTGATGAGAGTAAGATTCAAACATTGCTCGTCACTCCACCCCCCCCCCCTTTTACCAGGTCACTCTATAAGTTCTTTTCCACCTTCTTCCCTTTCCCCTTCTCCCAGTACATTCGCTTTCTTATCCTTTTATTTTTCTAGGTATCATCCCATCCTAGTCCTTGGGCTGCAAATTTATTTCACCCTGTCCTTTTGTTGGGTCTGCCACTCTGGAATTTGTTTTGAGGTATTATTTTAAAGCTGTTTAGAGGGAAATTTGGGAGAGCTCAGGCAAATCTCATATTAGTGCCTTCTGTCCAATTATACTTCTAACTGCCCTAATAATGATAAAGTTAATTTGCCATGTAGGAATGTAACAGTGTAAACTTATTCAATCTCTGATTATTTCTCTTTCCTGTTTAATTTTTTGTACCTCTCTTGAGTCTTATGTTGGAAAGTCAAATTTTCTATTCAGCTCTGGTCTTTGCATTAGGAATACTTGAAAGTCCTCTCTTTTATTAAATGTCCATTTTTTTCCCCTGCTTTTGCTGGGTGGTTGATTTGTGGTTGTAATTCTTACTCCTTTGCCCTCTGGAATATCATATACCAAGCCCTTTGATCCTTTAATGTAGAAACTCTTCATCTTGTGTTATCCTGACTGTGGTTTCACAATATTTGAATTGCTTCTTTCTGACTGGTTGCAGTATTTTCTCCATGACATGGGAGCTCTGGAATTTGGCTATAATATAGCTGGGAGTATTCATTTTTGGATCTCTTTCAGTCGATGATTATTGGTTTATTTCAGTTTCTGTTTTACTCTCTGTTTCTGCAATGTAGGTTAGGCTTCCTTGATAATTTCTTGAAAGATGATGTCTAGGCTCTTGTTTTGATGATGGCTTTCAGGTAGTCCAGTAATCATTACTTGATCTCTCTTGGTTCTGTTTTGCAAGTCACTTGTTTTTTCAATGAGATGGCTCATATTTCTTCTATTTTTTTCTTTCTTTTGATTTTCTTTTATTTTTTGATGTCTCATGGAGTCAGTTAGCCTTTTCTTTTTTTTAAGGTGTTACTTTCTTCAGTATTTTTTTTGTACCACCTTTACCAAACTGTTGACTTTTTTCATGATTTTCTTGCATCAGTGTCATTTCTTTTCCAGTTTTTCCTCTACCTGTCTTATTTGGTTTTGAAAATGATTTTTGAGCTCTTCCAGGAATTCTGGTTGGTCTTGAGACCAAGTCATATTTTTCTTTGAGTCTTTGTATATAATTATTTTTTGACTTGATTTTCTGAGTTTGTGTGTGACCTTCTCTGCCACCACAGTATAATGACATAGGGTCAGGTGTGGTTTTTGTTGTTTGCACATTTTTGACCTTTAACTTTATATTATGCCTGTTTCTGGGGTGGAAGGAGCACTTCCCCAAGCTTCAGGTTATATATGGCTTTTCACTTCTTCCAAGGTAGGATGATCTAAAGAGAGGTATATTTACTGCTGTCCTGTCCTGCTTTGGTCTGGGAGAGATCACAAGCATTCTTTTCTGCCCTGGTACTGTTACCCAGGGTCCTTGTTTTCCTGAGACTTTACCCTCTAATGTATGTTAGTGCTCTTCTTTGTCCTGGGACTGAGACCTAGGCCAATGTATGGACAATGCAGCAGAGTCCTGTGCTTTGCCAGGAAAGGGTACTCTGTAATTTCCTTCTGATCATTTGTCCAGCCTGTTTATTAGCTATGAGTTGAACTCTGGAAGCCTCTACAGCTGATTCAGCAGCCCCCAAGGCCTACTTACTGCCTTGCCTGAGCATGGCCTGTGCTGAACTTTCTTCCATTATCACCACAGTGAGACAGACCTTTCCCTGCCGAACTTCTAATTTGTCTTGGGCTGCAAAATTATTTCACCCTGTCCTTTTGTTAGTTCTGCTACTCTGGAATTTGTTTTGAGGTATTATTTTAAAGTTGTTTAGAGGGAAATTTGGGATAGCTCAGGCAAATCTCTGCCTTTACTCCACCATCTTTAGGAAGGAATACTTACAAAATAATCACTGAATTTTAGCCCATTAAGCTATGTACAAAATTATGGGTTTTACTTATTTCTTTCTAAAAAAATATTTATATTTTATGTAGTGTGTGTACAGTGGTATCAGTATTGTTTTTGCAAAGTTATTTAGGATTTAGAAAAATTGTTTTTGATGCAAATTTAGTTGTTTGTATTCTAAATTTATGGATTAATATATTTAGTGTGTGAAGTATTTAAAGCACAGGAGGTGCAAGATTGCTTTCAAAATAGTTCTTTGGGTTTTATTATGAAAATACTTACATTTGAGGCTTCCCAAAGATCCCCCGAAATAACATTACTTTAGCTGTGTCCATTAGATTAGAACATCATAAAAATGTAGCAGGATACTTAAGGGAGTGCATGATTTTAGGAAATTCAGTACATGAAAATGTGATTTCTCTCTTTCTTTCTATAGGGGCCCCTTCAGTGTTGTGCGGCGATGTATCAACAGAGAAACTGGGCAACAATTTGCAGTAAAAATTGTTGATGTAGCCAAGTTCACATCAAGTCCAGGGCTAAGTACAGAAGGTAAGAGATGGATTTCAAGTAAGTTATTTGATGTCTCACTTTATTCCATCTCCAATATCCATTTGCCAACTAGTATCTTCATCTGGGGGTTGGGAAACAGGGAGAGAGGTGTAGAGAAAAAGAAGAAAGCTATTCCTGTTGAAATTTTTTTTAGGAATTAATGTTTGAAAGACAGTTCTGTTAAGTTTATAAGGGCTTTCTGAATATTTGTTAATGCATCCAGTATAACTGAATAGGAAGAAAATGAGGTCTGTAAGTGTGTTTTCTTTCCCCTTTTAAGTAATACTACTTGTGGATGAAGGTGAGGCGAAAACAGATATGAGGAGGTGATACAATTGTAGACTTAAAAAGAACTCAGATATGTGATGTCCCTTCTTAAATTCTGGACATTATGATTAAGGAGAGTTCAGTACAACCTGATCAGGTTGAAGGAAATGAGTTATTTAACTGGGAGTTTGAAGTGTTAGAACTTGCAGTATTTAAAACT
>CM053771.1:357903622-357921203 GCA_028658325.1 Potorous gilbertii
TTGGTAATCAAGAGTTGACAACCTGGGCTGTTTGCTCCATGCACAAACCTTTTTAATGGTTTGTTTTTTAATGAATCCTTTGTAATTTATTAAAAGTAAACTCCATTTTGATTCTATAAAGTTATGCATAATTTAGAGGTGACATTGACTGATACTTTATCCTTTACCAATTTAAATATGTCTTCAATACTGGAAAAAAAATTAACAGGCTCCAGGGAAAGATGGCATCATTTCTCAGTCCTTTCCATTTTAGTCCAAAGATAATTATAAATTGTAACTTACTATGCAGAAAGATCCTTACAAATAGGTACCTTAAAATTATTTACTGATTCTATTGTTAATAATTCTGTAATCTTTAAACTATCATGCTGTATAGTAAAAGTAGATTTTTGAACCTACAGTATAAATTTGCTGTTGGAGGCCCATTTGAATATAAAGGTTTCCTGTATTATAAATACCAGATAAAAATGGCCAGCTGCACACTGACTCTCCTTTCTCAAACTACTTTCAGGTCACATTCTTCCCTTCTCCTGTTCATAAGAGATAGTAATTAAATTGATTGATGGTGATGATAAAGAAAATGATGATAAATTGCCTCCAAGTTAAATATAAAATCTTCTTTAGCATTAAAAGTCCTTCATAACCTGGCCCCCCTCCTATCTTAGTTCTCAACATGTACTCTTTGATACAGTGACACTGGTCTCCTGGCTGTTCTATGAACAAGATACTCCATCTCTTGACTCTAGGCATTTTCTCTGGCTCTCCCCCATTCCTGGAACACTGCCTCCTCCAATCTGACTACTGAACTCCGTGGCTTCCTTTAAATTCCACTTTCCACCTTCTTAAAATTTCACCTTCTATAGGAAGCCTTCCCTAACCCCTCCTAATTCCAGTGCTTTCCCTTTATGAATTATTCATTTTTATCCTGTATTATAGCTTGCTTTGTATATAATCATTTGCATGTCATTTCTCTCTTTAGACTCTTTGAGGGTAGGGACTATTTTTAGCCTTTTTTTGTATTCCTAGTGCTTAGCACAGTGCTTGGCACATAGTAAGTGCATAGTAAATGTTTGTTTAGTAATTAATTAATTAGTTTTCAGTTTTCTACAGTCACTTCCATATATCTTGAATTTTTTCCCCCTCCCTCCTTCACCCCTCCCCAAGACTGCATGTAGTCTTATATAGGTTCTGCACATACATTCTTATTAAATACATTTTCACCTTAGTCATGTTGCATAGAAAAATTAAAATGAATGGGAGAAACCATGAAAACAAAACATAACACAAGAGAAAATGGTCTGCTCCATTCTGTGATCCAGTTCCATAGTTCTTTCTCTGGATGTGGAAGGCATTTTGCCTCAAAAGTCCATTGGGAATTTTTTAGGTCCCCACAGTTACTGTGCAAGGCTCAGTCTACCAGAAAAATACCTCATACACTGTGGTTGTTGCTGTGTACAAAGTTCTCCTGGTTCCGCTCTTTTCACTTAGCATCAGTTCATATACATTGTTCTAAACCTCTCTGAAGTCTTCCTGTTCATCATTTCTTGTACCACAATAATATTCCATTGCATTCATATACTACAACTTGTTCAACCATTCCCCAGTTGATGGGCATCCCCTCAATTTCCAGTTTTTGGACACCACAAAGAGAGTTGCTATAAGTATTTTTATACATGTGGAGCCCTTTCCCATTTTTATGATCTCTTTGGGATACAGTCCTAGAAGCAGTACTGCTGCGTCAAAGGGTATGCACATTTTTGTAGCCCTTTGGACATAGTTCCAGATTGCTCACCAGAATGGTTGGATCAGCTCACAGCTCTACCAAAAATGAATCAGTGTCCCAACTCTCCCACATCTTCTCCAACATTTGTCATCTTCCTGTTTCGTCATGTTAGCCAATCTGATAGGTGTGATGTGGTACCTCAGAGTTGTTTTGATTTGCATCTCTCTAATCAATAGTGATTTAGAGCATTTTTTCATGTGACTAGATAGCTTTAATTTCTTCTTTTGAAAACTGCCTGTTCATATCCTTTGACCATTTATTGATTGGGGGATAACTTATATTCTTGTACAGTAAATATTTATTTATTGCTTGATAGCTGAATAGTATAGCTAAAAGTTATTTCCTACTTAAGGTAGTACTTTATAACCAAGAAACACATCTGCATGCACTTTTAGATTAAATTGTTTTCCTGTTGTTTTTATTTTACATTAATTTCTGAATGTATCCCACATATTTTATTCTCTGTAGAAAACTTCTTTTTAAACCAATTTTTTTTTAAATTATGAAAAAAAATGGCAAAAACCAGTCAACAGATTGACTATATCTGATACTCTGTGTGTAAGAATTGTAGGGTTTCTCCAGTTAGTTACATATGCAGTATGTGCAGTATGTAAGGACCAAGCCGAGTCATTACAATTATCCAGTGTTCAATTCGGGTGTATTATTCTATTGACATGAGTCATATTTCACTATGTATCACTTTATATAAGATTTCTCAGAATTGTTTGTGCCCATTATTTCTTACGAGACAGTAACATTTAAAAGATTTGATATTCTGAACTTGACAAACACCATGAAGCATGAACATTTGCACATATAAATACCAAAAATTACGTATGGAGCTGCAAATCTCATCACATACTAGGTTATTTGTTTCATTTCATAACATCTCGATGGTATTCCCCACTCTGTGTTCCTTTCCCCTGGTCTCTAAAGATGGATCTTCACCTTACTGTGACTTGCCACTCTATGCACTCTTGACCCTCTTCCTTTGTCTCTTCTGTAGTGGTTTACAGCTCCACTCACTTTGTCTCCTTACACCTCCTTTCCCCTTGCCTCCACGTATTGGTTTTTCCCTGTTGCCTTGAACATGTCCAAGGCTCCCAACCTTTAAAAATACCCCACAAAAGCCTTTTCATTACCTCTGTCATCTCCCTAGCCTATTATCCTTTATATCTTCCATCTTTTTCATGACTTCTTTTGCTTCTATTTCCTCTCTTATCACTTCTGAACCCTTTGCAATCTGGCTTCCAACCTTCTTACTCAACTGAAACTGTTCTCACCAAAGTTATCAGTGATCAAATGTGATGTTTTTTTCTCAGTTCATTATCTTCAGCCAATCTTCTGTGTTTTACACTGTTGTTGACCCTTTCTTCTTGGTTACTCTCTTTCTAGATTTTTGTGACAATGTTCTCTCTCATTTTTCTTCTGCCTATCTGACCTCTCCTTATTCTTCTTTGTTGGATCATCATCTGTTTCACACCTCTTAATTGTGAGTGTTCCCTAGGAATGTCCTGGCACCCTCTTGTCTCTCTATATGCTCTCATGGTGACTTCATGTGTTCTCATTGGTTCAGTTACAATTTCTCTGCCAGTGACTCAGAGATCCGTATATTAATCCATACCTCTCTTTTGCACTCTAGTCTCACAACCCACTTGCTAATTGGTGGTTATTTCAAAGTGAATGTGTAGCTCAGTATGTCCAGAAATAAGCTCACATTTGTCTTTTGACCAATGCTGATGAGATCTGTGCAATACGAAATGATCAAAATGTTCCTTGAAATGATTTTTTTTGTTGCTTCCTCAGGATACAAAATAAAACCAACACTGACAGCGCAGAACTTTTGTTGTTCAGTCATCTGAACCTGCACTTCTGTTCTCCACTATCTCTCAAAGTTTGTCCAAGTTCATGTTCATTATTTCCATGACAGCTGTCTACCCATGTCATCCTCTGCTGTCCCTTTTTCCTTTTACCTTCAATCTTTTTCAACACGAGGGTGTTTTCCAGTGAGTCCCATCTTCTATCATGTGGCCAAAGTATTTAAATTTTAATTTCAGTATTTGACCTTCTGGTGAATAGACTGAATTCATTTCTTTAAGTATTGACCCATTTGATCTCTTTGCTGTCCAAAAGATCCTCAAAAGTCTTCTCTAACACCACAGTTTGAAATTGTCTGTTGTGTGATGCTCAGCTTTCCTTATAGTCCAGCTGTCATAGCCATACATTGGTTTTGGTCCATAAACAGCTTTCAGGGAATCATAAAAGCGCTTTGGATTGTTACCATCAGCGTAAAACTGAATTTCATCTGCCTTCTTCCTGAGCCAGGAATCCTGCATCTCTCTAAACTTTGTTTGTACTTTGGCTTTGATAGAATTAAATATTCTGGAAAAACCATCCTGGAAAAAACGTGATTTTGACTATATGGACTTTTGTCAGCAAGGTGATATCTCTCTTTTTCAGTGTGCTGCCCAGATTTGCCATAACTTTCTTTCCAAGGAGCAAGTGTCATTTAATTTCCTGGCTGCCTGTCATGTGCAGGGATCTTTTGAACCCATGATTATGAAATCAGACACTGCTTCTATTTCTTTTCCTTCTCTTTGCCAGAAAGTGATGGGATCTGTTGCCAAGATAGTAGTTTATTTGTTTTTTTTAATAAGGTTCAATCCAGCTTTTTAAATTCTCCTCTTTCACTCTCATTAAGAGACTACTTAATTCCTCTTCATTTTCTGCCATAAGAATGGTATCATCTGCCCATCTGAGATTGTTGATATTTCTCCTAGCAGCCTTAATTCTGGCTTTTTTATTCATCCAGCCTGGCATTTTTCATGATGTACTCTGTATGTAAGTTAGATAAATAAGGTGACAATGTGTAGTTTTGTCATGCTCCTTTTCCAGTTTTGAACCAATCACTTGTGCCATGTTTGGTTTAAATGTTGCTTCTAGGACTGCATATAGATTCTTTAGGGGACAAGTAAGATGATCTGGTACTCCCATCTCTCTGAGGGCTTAGTACATTGTGTTATGATCCACATAGTCAAAGACTTTAATGTAGTCATTGAAACAGAAGTAGGTGTTCTGGAACTCCCTTGCTTTCTCCATAATCCAACCAGTGTTGGCAATTTGGTGTCTTTGAAAACCAGTCTGCTCTTCTGCTAATTCTCAGGCCACATATTGCTGAAGCCTTGTTTGTAGAATATTAGAACCTTGTTAGTGTGTTCAGTGAACTCATTTTGAACATTCCTCGGCATTGACCTCCTCTCTTTTGGGTTGGGACAAGAAAAAATCTTTTCCAATCCAATTGCCATCATTGAGAAGCTTACTCAATATAGAGATTATATTTTTATAGAAGGAACCTTACTCTAAAGAAAACCTGTAAGCCATTATTCCATTTATAAATGGAACACATCTTTTGTCTTCTGGTTTCTTTTATACTGCCAATGTCAAGATTTATTATGATTCACTTCCTTTGGTCATGGATCTCAAGCTTAGCAACAGTTTGTTGCTACCTTGGAAGGAAATTTGAACCAATGCATAGTTGGCAACAGTAGAGCAGAAAAGGAGTGGGCAGCTTTCAGAGATTTGGTGTATAGCACTGCATTTGCTTGTCTGAGTCAGAACACTCATAAACACCAAGACTGGTTTGATGAAATGATGGGCAATTCAGAAGTTGCTGAACAAAAAATGAGAACTCCATAGGATGTACCAGTAGGATCGTTCATCCACCTCTAAGAAGGCAGCATTTAATTCCATCAAAAGCAAAGTACAAGCAAAGCTTAGAGAGATGCAGGATTCCTGGCTCAATAAGAAGGCAGAGGAAATTCAGTTTTATGCTGATAGTAACAATCCAAAGCGCATTTATGATTTGCTGAAAGCTATTTGTGGACCAAAACCTATGCTGCATCACAGCTGCTCAGTGCTGATGGAGCTACATTGGTTAGTGATAAGAACATGATCCTAGAGAAATGGGCTTAACACTTCCATAGTATTTTCAACAGACCATAGTCAATCAATGCTGAGGCCATTGACCGTTTACTTCAGGTTGAAGTCAGTCTATCTTTAGCTGAACTTCCAACTGAAGAAGAGGTATTGAGGGCCATTAGGCTCTTTCATGTGGCAAAGCACATGGTGCTGGTTCTATTCTAGCTGAGATATACAAGGTAGGGGGATCATTACTCGCACAAAAGTTGACTGAAATTTTCCAGAATATGACAAGAGGAGGTTATCCCCCAGTAGTTCAAGGATGCCTTCATTGTCCATCTCTATAAAGGTAAAGGGAACACATTGTCCTGTGACAGTCACAGGGTGGTCTCTCTCTTAGTCATTGCTGGCAAAATTCTTGCTAGAGGCCTCCTTAATAGGCTTCTTCACGTGGAAGATGGTCATATACCTGAGAGCCAATGTGGCTTCAGAAAGGGTTGAGGAACAGTCAATATAACGTTTGCTGCCCAACAACTCCAGGAGAAATGCCAGGAGCAGAACAGAGGTCTGTACATAGTGTTTGTACATGTGACCAAGGCCTTTGACACTGTTGGTCTTGAAGGCTTATGGAAAATTATGTCAAAATTTGGTTGTCCAGAGAAGTTCATCAGTATTGTATGTCAGTTTCATGATGGCGTGTTTGCCCGAGTTTTGGATAGTGGACAATGCTCTTGTGCTCCCAGTCACCAATGGAGTGAAACAGGGTTGTGTACTTACTCCCATGCCTTTTAGCATGATGTTTTCAGCCGTGATATCAAATGTTTTCAATGAGGATGAACATGGCATCAAGGTCAAGTACCATACTGATGGTAAGTTCTTCAATTTGAAAAGGCTACAAGCCAAGACCAAAGTGGAGGGAGTGTTGGTGCATGATTTTCTGTTTGCAGATGATTGTGCACTCAGTGCAGCCTCTGAAGCTGAGATGCAACAAAGTATGGATCAATTCTCTACTGCCTGTGCTAATTTTGGCCTAATAATTAACACCAAGAAAACACAGGTGCTCCATCAGCCACCACCACACCATCCATATGCGGAACCATCAGTTAAAACAGATGGAGAAGTTTTGAATGCTGTGGGTAAGTTCACTTACCTTGGTGTAGTGTACTTTCTAAGGCCATACACCTTGACAATGAAGTTGATGCATGCATTGTCAGAGCTAGCTCAATGTTTGGGAGGCTCTGAAGAAAAGTTTGGGAGAGAAGAGGTATTAGACTGACTACCAAACTGAAGGTCTACAGAGCCATAGTGATGACCTCATTGTTGTATTCCTGTAAAATATGGACAATCTACAAGCGCCATGACAGGAAACTGAATTGCTTCCATTTGCACTGTCTTAGGAAGATTCTGAGGATCACCTGGTAGGATAAGGTACCAGACACTGAGCTGAACTGTCAAGCAAATTATGCTTCAGACAGTGCAACTCCAATGGGCTGCTCATGTTATTTGAATGCAAAATGTACACTTGCCAAAGAGACTATTTTATGGTGGTCAGAAGAAGTGATACAGGCATACTTTGGAGGTCAAGAACTTTGGATTTGACTTGCAACATGGGAGACACTGTCACAGGATCGCTCAGCATGGTGTGCCCATATCAGAAAAGGTGCTGCGCTCTAGGAGCAAAGCAAAATTGAGACAGCAGAAAGGAAATATGGGACACGCAAATTTGGAGTATCCACCCCAAGTATTCACATAGACTATCTGTGCCCAATCTGTGCTAGAACGTTCTGAGCTCATACTGGTCTGCTCAGCTACAGCTGGACACACTGAAACTTCTCTTGATCATGGTGACATCATTTTGGTCCTCTTTGAGTACAAAGGACAACAACCAATCAGCCAGCAACAATTAGTTTATAATTATAGATTGTTTGAAATGTGATTCTTAGTATCTTCTTTTCCCTTTTTGCTACCCTACTACTACTGTCACAGCAAGAGTTTAAGCAAGACTCACATGACTGAAGGGTGTTTGTTTTGTTTTTTTCTTGTTTCACAATTGCTTTGGCCAGTGAATTCAGCATGCCGGTCTCTTGATGATGAACCTTCCTACACTTAGGTAGTCTACACCTCAGGAAAATAGACACAGTTTGTGCTGGGTTTATAGTGAAATCATATCTGGCTTGGTAGAACTAGTCAAAGTTTGTGTTCTACTGGCTTAGCCTGTGAACTCAGGGTCACTTCCATGCCATTTTGAGAGGATCTTTGTGTAGAGAGAAATAGGCAAAACATATGTCAGCTACCTGCCCTCTTAAAAAAAAAACCTACTTTTCCTCAGTACCAGCATTTAACAAAAAAACCTCAACTCTTTTTCCTCTGTTTTTGTATTATTATATCAGAATTACATTCAATTTTTTTTTTAATTCAGTTATACAATGTTTCATCTGTACCCTGGGATTAAATAGGCTTTTGTGAGCTAACCTGGGAACTTTACCACTGATAGCATGATTTCTCTCACACTGGATAGGGATCATTTTGCAAATTACACCTAGACAGATATAACTGCAGAATATGTTTGAAAAGAGGAAAATCTAAGGAATTCCCATATTTCTTATTTTTTCTACTTGGTATATGAGAAATTTTAGTTGTGCTGGGTTAGAGATACTGTGAAATTCTAAAATACACTAATTAAGCAAAGGAGAGTGTTCTACTTCCTATGGTCTCAACATTGTAAAGTGGTGAGTGACTTTTTCTTTGCCTCCACCCCTGCTTAGTCGGTATTCCGTTTTTTTCTGATTATTTTGTTTTGCAAGTTTGTCCTCAGTTTGGACTAAAGAGGTCATTTTAATAGTTCAGTGACTCGTGCAGGAGGCTGAGCCTACATGCCCTCTCAAAGCAGTTCTTCTAAGGCTTGGGATCCCACGAGAGGCGCAGGGTCTTCAAGCTTGTTAGTAGCTCAACAGTGCATATTTATAGTCTCCCTTAGGGGAGAGCATCTTGCAGTGATCTCAAGTGTCTCATCCTCTGCTATATAATTGCTAGGGAAGAGACCCAAGGCATCTGTTTCTCTGGGCATCTGGATCTTTATACATATGTACATACATGCCTGTACATATATGTACAGGAAAACTGTTCACCACTTTTGGTAAAGACTTAATAGAGTGCAAAACAGTCTCTTTTGATTCACTGATGTTTTAAAACTTCACAACACTTATAACACAACTGAAATTTCTTACAAACCAAATAGAAGTAATAGGAACACCTGTAAGTACGGGTACATGTATGTGTATCTATAAAGATCCATACAGATCCAGTCCCTAATACATACATAAAATATATCTGTATATGTACACACGTCTTCTTCCCATCTCTACCTGTAATTTTTTTTTTTAAACCGTTCATTTGGAGATAATAGACTCTTGGATTTTGACTTAGGTTAAAGTAAATCGCATATATCTATTTGATTGTACTTCATGCATTCACTTTATGAATTAAAGCCATTTTTTTTTCTGGTATATGTTCCTAAGCACTTTTATATGGGCATATTTCAGTATTTTTTCATGAATTTCTTCCTGATCTTTTAAACTGGGGATTGAAATAAGTTTTCCAGCTCTCTGGGATTTTAGGTGATGTCTGTTTTTCTTCGTATTTACCTTTTGTATTTGTATCTGATAAAATTGAGTAATGTAACATTTTTTAAAAAGCTTTTTTGGAGAGCTAGAGCAATACTTAGAAGGAATTGTAAGAACAGCATCTTACTGCATGAGACTTGAATATTGAAAGTCACCCCATAAAAAAAATTAGGAGACAGCAATTTCAGGTGTTTTACTTTTACAGCTATGGCTAGGAAGAGGAGTTTTTTAAAAAGATTTTTTTTTTTAATGGTAGTATTGCCTAGTAGAGAACCAGCCTCCGATGTAGGAAGACCCAGGTTAAAATGCTGCCTCTGATGCATACTGGTTGATTGGTGGCCCAAGACACTGTATGTAACTCAGTGCTCCAGGCCACTTAATTCTCTGCCTCTTGCATTGGTAGAGTTTCCTGATTGAAAACTGCATATTCAAATGAATTGATAGATTTGTTTGGTTTTTTTTTTTAGAAAATGTTTTTTATTGATATCTTTTGTATTTACATTACTTTATTTCCCATTATCTTCCTTCCCCTTCTCATACCCAGAGAACCATCCCTTAAAATCAGGAATCCATAAAAAAGCACTGAAGCAAAACTAACCGACCCACCAAATTTCACAGTATATCCAGTGTTCTACATCCATACTACATTCATTGACTCATTACTTTTTTTAAAGGATGTATGAGACATTCTCATCTCTATTTCAGGACCAAGTTTGGACATTATTTATTACACAGCATCCAGGTGTTTGGTGTTTTGTTTTTTGGATGATTTTTTCATTTTAGATTGTTTTAGTTAGCATATAATTGTTTTCCCTTTTCTGGTTTGCATCAGTTCATATAAATTTTCCCATACTTTTCTTTCACATTCATTCTTTTTTTTTTTTTAGCATGTTAACATTTATGAACTAAATTTTATTTAGCCATTCCTGAGTTTCTTCATGTGACAACTTTCTTTTGCAGTGCCAGCATTATTATTTCCTTGATTAAGAGGAGAACTCTTAACCAAGTGAAGAATCGATGCAGTCATAAAAAGATAAAAGAGAACATTTCAGTTACATGAACTTGCAAAGCTTACCTATCAGCACATGTAAGATAAGGAAAATGTCCTTTTGGGAAAATATTTATGTCGAAGAAAACTGATGAAGGCAGTGTCAGATTTTATATTGAGCTCAAAAGATTTCTACAGATGGTTGACTGCAGCTATGAAATTAAGACACTTGCTACTTAGAAGGAAAGCAATGGCAAATCTGGACAGCATATTGAAAAACCGAGACCTCACCTTGCTGGAAAAAGCCCATGAAGTGAAAGCTATGATTTTTCCAGTAGCAATGTATAGCCATGAGAGTTGGACTATTAAGGAACGCTGAGCACCATACAATTGATACTTTCAAATTGTGGTGCTAGAGAAGATTTTTGAGGGTTTTTTATATAGCAAAAAAACCAAATTGTCAATACTTAAAAGAAATTAATTCAGTCTATTCACTGGAAGGTCAAATGTTGAAGCTAAAGTTTTAATACTTTGACCACATAATGAGAACATAGGACTGTTAGAAGTTAACCCTTGTGCCCAAATAAACGCAATAAATTAGACTCAGGATGAGTGAAGCAGTTAAAATTTTACTACCTTTCTGCAGGAAGTGGGTGTAGAACTTGAGGTGAGGATGCAATGCCTCCCCCACCCCCCACTACAGAAGTGAGAGCAAGCTCTGTATCCCTATTTCCAGCCACAAGTCCCTATTAGGTTTACAGATTTCCTGGAATGCTTTGATATGTACCTCTACTTGCTCTGTGTGTCACATGTTCAAAAATGGTGCCTAACTCCTCCTCTGGGGTGTGAAAGTTACTATGTGTTAGCCTTCTTAAGCATGCCTGGTAGAATTTATCTTTGACCTTTATCCTACTTTTAGTCTTTGGAAATCCCCCCTGGTTCTTAGAACTCTTTTCCCTCCCCTAAGATACTTCCTCTTTGTCACCCAGTTTCCTAATATCAAAACATAACCATTTCTCACTTCTCACAGGACTCACGGGAAAAGACCCTGATATTGGGAAAGAAAAGGGGACAGCAGAGGATGAGATGGATAGATAGGGTCATGGAAACAACGAACATAAACTTGGACAGACTTTGAGATAGAGTGGAAGATAGAAATGCCTGGTGTGCTTCTTCCATGGGATCACAAAGAGCTGAACATGACTGAACAACAATAGCAATAACGAGAACAAACCCAAGATTAATGCAAGGGATCAAACATAAAAGAGTCAAGGCCATTCCCTGTTGGAATTTCTCTACTAGAAGGCAGTTGTTGTCCTTGTGGTAAACATTTTACTCAGCTACGAGTCTGCAAGACTGAAGCTCAAATAAAGTGAGTAGCTGAACTAAAAGGAAGAGATGGATTTAGCTCACTACATGAGGCTGATCTCCAGTAGCCGCTGTAGCCTCTACAAGAAGTGACACTTGGTTATGTGGCTGTAGGCAAGACAGGGTTTAGTTATTACAGCAAATAAGCCTCTTTCTGTGGCATTTACCTGAATCAGTTGGGTATTTGTTTTGTCATAAAAGGAAAGCTGATTACTGGACTTGATTTTTTTAATGGGAGGTTCAGTGGTCTGTTATGTTACCTGAGTTCTCTACCAGGCTATTAGTTTTCTGGCTTGTGATTTTTTTTTTATTAATTTTTAGTTTTCAACATTCATTTCCCCAAGATTTTGAGTTCCAGATTTTCTCCTCATCTCTCCTTCCTCCCACCCCAAGATACCATGCATGCTGATGACCCCTTCTCCCAGCCTTTCTTCCATTCTATCACACCCCTCCCTTCCCTAGTCCCCATCTTATCCCTTTTCTTGTAGGGCAACATTACGACCTGTATTCCTTATTTCCCACTTGCATGCAAAAACAATTCTGAACCTTTGTTCTTAAAACTTTGAGTTCCAACTTCTCTCCCTTCCTCCCTCCCCACGTATCCCCATTGAGAAGGCAAGCAATTCAATGTAGGCTATAGAGGTGTAGTTATGCAAAAGATTTCCATAATAGTCATGTTGTGAAAGACTATATATTTCCCTCCATCCTATCCTGCCTGCCATTTATTCTGTTCTCTCTTTTGACCTTGTCCCTCCCCAAACATACTTACTTCTAATTACTCCTTCCTCTCATTTTACTAATCACTCCTTCCTCCCATTTGTCCTCCCTTCTGTCATCCCTCCGCACACCCCACTTATCCCCTTCTCCTCTACTTTCATGTGGTGTAAGATAGTCATACCAAATGGAATGTGCATGTTATTCCCTTCTTAAGTCAAATGTGATGAGCGTAAGGTTCACTTTTTCCCTCTCACTTCCCCCCTTTTCCCCTCTATTGAAAAAGCTTTTTCTTTTATGAGAGATAATTTGTCCCATTCCATTTCTCCCTTTTTCCTCCAAAGATATTCTTCTCTTACCCCTTAATTTTATTTATTTGATATCATCCCTTCCTATTCAACTCACCCTGTGCCCACTGTCTGTATGTATATATTCCTCCAACCATCCAAATACTGAGAAAAGTCTCAAGACTTACAGTTATTATCTTTCCATGTAGAAATGTAAACAGTTCAACTTTAATAAGTCTCTTCTGATTACTCTTTCCTGTTTACCTTTTCATGCTTCTTTTGATTCTTATATTTGAAAGTCATATTTTCTATTCATCTCTGGTCTTTTCATCAAGAGTGCTTGAAAGTCCTCTATTTCGTTGAATGACCATTTTTTCCCCTGAAGTATTATACTCACTTTTTCTGGGTAGGTGATTTTGGTGTTCATCCTAGCTCCTTTGACTTCTGGAATAGCATATTCGAAGCCCTTTGATCCCTTAATGTAGAAGCTGCTAGATCCTGTGTTATTCTGATTGTATTTCCACAGTACTCAAATTGTTTCTTTCTGGATGCTTGCAGTATTTTCTCCTTGACCTGGGAACTCTGGAATTTGGCTACAGTATTCCTAGGAATTTTTCTTTTTGAATCTCTTTCAGGGGGTGATCTGTGGATTCTTTCAATATTTATCTTACCCTCTTGTTCTGGAATATCAGGGCAGTTTTCCTTGATAATTTCATGAAAGGTGATGTCTAGGCTTTTTTTCATCATGACTTTCAGGTACCTCCATAATTTTTAAATTGTCTCTCCTGGATCTATTTTCCAAGTCAGTTGTTCTTCCAATGAGATTTTTCATGTTGTATTCTATTTTTTCATTCTTTTGGTTTCATGCATTTCACCCCTTAATTATTTGGGGGGATATCATTCCATTAAAGTCAATTTATACCTGTGTGCTCTATCTGTGTATACTCCTTCCAACTGCCCTAACAGTGATAAAATTCTTAAGAGTTACAAATATCATTTTTTTCTTAGGGGAATGTAACCAATTTAAATCCCTTAAGTTTTCTCTTTCCTGGTATATTTACCTTTTTATGCTTCTTCTTGGGTCATATTTGAAAATTAAACTTTTGGTTTACCTCTGGGATTTTTATCAGGAATATCTGAAATTCCTTGTAGTTTCTTGGTTTCTTATAAAGTCATTAGCTTCCATCTATCTGCTCCATTCTAATTTTTAAAGAGCCATTTTCTTCAGTGAGCTTTTGAACCTCCTTTTCCATTTGGCCACTTCTGCTTTTTAAAGCATTCTTCTCCTCATTGACTTTTTGGACCTCTTTTGCCGTTTGGGTTAGTCTATTTTTAAAAGTGTTATTTTCTTCAGCATTTTTTTGGGTCTACTTTAGCAAGCTGTTGATTTGCTTTTCATAATTTTCTTGCATCTCTCTCATTTATCTTCCCAATTTTTCCTCCACCTCTCTTACTTGTTTTCCAAAATCTTTTTTGAGCTCTTCCATGACATGAGACCATTGCATATTTTTTTTTTGGAGGTTTTGGATGTAGGAGCCTTGACTTTTATGTCTTCCTCTGATGTTATGCTTTGTTCTTCCTCATCTGAAAGGATGGAGGAAAATACCTTTTCTCCAAGAAAGTAGCCTTCTATAGCCTTACTTTTTTTCTTCTTTTTGGGCATTTCCTCAACCTGTTACTTGACTTTTGAGTCCTTTGTCAAGTGGAGGGTATACTCTAGGGACATGTAAGTTTTCAGTTCCTGCAAGGTGGCACAATCAAGGGAGAGGAATTTACTGCTCTCCTAGCCTTTGTTCTGATCTGGGAGCAATTACAAGCTCTTCTGCCCAACATCTGCATGTTGGGTTCCCTTTCCACAACTGCCTCAAGCTCCATTACACCAGAGGGCCCAGGACTGCCACTCAGGGCTGAGGTCCATATCAACCACTTGATTCCCCCAGGACCTTTAGATCAAGGCCTCCAAAAGGGGACACTGGTGCTGTGACTTCTGCTGCCTTGGGGCCAGGGCTAGGGCTGGACCCGCCTCCTTTGTCATCCAGGTGAAAGAGCTTTCCCAGTGACCTTTGAAGCTGTCTTTGGTGTTTGTGGGTTGAGAACTCTGGGAACCATAGCTGCTACCTGTGATTCTGCACCTGAAGCCTGCTCTGGTCCTGTCCCTGCTGTATGGCCCAGGTTGTACTGTGCTCAGTCACAAGCCTGGTGTGATAGACCCTTCATGTTGGCCTTCCAACCCTTTCTTGGGCTAGAAATTTCTTCCATGCTGTCATTTTGTGGCTTCTGCTGCTCTAGATTTTGTTCAGTCATTTTTTACAGGTATTTTATGAGCTATGTGGGGAGAGCTACAGCAGGTTCATCCTTCTACACCATCTTGGCTCCACCTCCCTGGTTTGTGATTCTTGCCGATGGTCTTATGGAATACACCTGTCAGAGGAAAACAACAAGGTTTTCATTTTAGTGAAATGGGGTTTCTATGTGGAGTCCCCTTTCTTCCTCCACCCTGCAGTAAATAAATGGGCAAAGAATATGAATGAAAAGAGGAATTGCATGCTCACAAGAAAGTTTGTCCCTCATATGTAGCACGAAAGTGTCATTGTGTGACTTGAGCAGAGGAACAGTAGACATCTCTAGCCTCTTCCCTCCCTCTCCTTCCCACTTTTTCAACAGAACCTTTCCTGCCAGGAAGGGAAGCTGGAAATTGAGACCAGAGCCTGATCACTCTCCTCAGAGAGAGGGAGTACTAGGCTAAAGTTATATCTGTCTAATAGTGAATACTGCCATCTCCTCTATCATGTGGTCTTCTTCCCAGAGACTTTTCTCTTTAGCAACCTGAAGTGGATGTGGCATTTTCAGTCTTCTTTTGAAGCTAGAAACCAGAAGTGTCTGAAGTACCCAAAAAGCCCTAAAAAGACAGCCACCAGTGAAGAAACTGAAACCCTCTTGTCTTCCACTCTTGCCACCTCTGCCCTGCCCTTCACACAGGTATAGAGAGCATTAATCTCTATCAGTGAGGGGAGTCTTATACCAATGGGCTTTGGGACTCAGATTACACATGAAAAATTGTTCCAAATCATTAATATAATACAAATGCAAATAGCTTGACGCTAAGATTTTACTTCACACCCACTAGTTGGCAAAGATGACAAAAGATATGGATGGTTAATGTTTGAAGATCTTTAGAGAGGTATGCTAGAATTGGCCTAACCATTTTGTAAAGAAAATTTGAATTATGCTGAAAAAGCTCCTAACATGGCCATATCCTTTGATGTAGAGACCACTTTGAAGCATGCACCCCAAGGACTTCAAATACAGAAAAGATTCCATGTACCTGAAACATTTATAGCAAAACTTTCTACAGTAGTAAAGAACTGCAAACAAAGTAGTTAGATGCACATGAATTTAGGAATAGCCAAATGAATTGTGGTACATAAATATAGTGGAATATTACCCTACCTTAAGAGGAAAATACTTCAAAGAAATCTGGAAAGCCTTGGATGAATTGATACATAGCAAATTAAGTAGAACCAGGTGCTCTGGGTTAGACTTTATTCAGGCTATTCTGGTGGTTCATGTTTGGAATTAGAACAAAATGACAAACTCTTAGACCATGTAACATTTACCAAAAGGAGGTGTATTTCAAAATAGCATTGAAAGACCATTCGTTAGGGCTATAGTTTCATTCACTTTGGGCCAGCTTCCCTTGACTTTCCATTTGCTAAGGTATGTTAAGATTGAGGAATGTTCATGGTAACCAGGAAGTTGTATCAGTTGTTTGAGCCATAATCTCTTGGGCCACTTAAGGCTTGAGGATGGTTTCTTTGCCTTTTAGGAATGAAGTAACCTGTGTGACCTTTACTTTAGTGTAAGATGTTCTTAACATAGAGGCTGGGAGAGAATAGCAACTTGATCTTGGTCACACAGGTAATAGCAACAACAGGGCTTAAATTTAAACACAGATGCTCTGACTCTAAATTAAATGTTCTTTCTGCCACATCATGCTGCCTCCCTTGAAGCTTGAGATAATTTTTTAATTGCATTGTTTTTTCTGGGGAATTATGTTTATTTACCCATCTTGTGTTTCCTTTGTATGTGGTATGTTTGCCAGTCGAATGGTGTACTCATACTTCCCTTTGTTGAAAGTCTGTCTTGTTTAAGATATTTTTATTGATGTCTTTATGATTTTTTAAAATAAATTTATGTATTTAACTTTTTACATTCATTTTCACAAAATTTTGGTTTCCAAATTTTCTCCCCATTTGTCCCTACCCCCCACCCCAATACACCGGACATTCTAATTTCCCCTATCTCCAATCTGCCCTCTCTTCTATCATCCCTCCCTTCCATTGTCCCCATCTTCTCTTTTATCCTGTAGGGCAAGATAATTTTCTGTTCTCCATTACCTGTATTTCTTATTTCCTAGTAGCAAGAACAATACTCAACAGTTGTTCCTAAAACTTTGAGTTCCAACTTCTCCCCATCCCTCCCTCCCTACCCATTCCCTTTGGGAAGGCATGCAATTCAGCATAGGCCACGTGTGTAGTTTTGCAAATGAGTTTGATAATAGTCATGTTGTGTACTATATTTCCCTCCATCTTATCCTGCCCCCATTGCTGCTATTCTCTCTTTTGATCCTGTCCCTTCCCGAGTGTTGATTTCAAATTGCTCCCTCCTCCCATTGCCCTCCCTTCCATCAGCCTCCCCACCCTGCTTATCCATTTATTCCCCCACTTTCCTGTATTGTAAGATAGGTTTTCATACCAAAATGAGTGTGCTTTCAATTCCTTCCTTTAGTTAAATGGGATGAGAGTAAACTTCATGTTTTTCTCTCAGCTCCCCTCTTTTTCCCTCCACTAAAAAGTCTCCTGCCTGCCTCTTCTATGAGAGATAATTTGCCCCATTCCAT
>CM053771.1:357921703-358061686 GCA_028658325.1 Potorous gilbertii
GAAGTTGTTGATTGTTTCTGTGATTTTTTGTTTAACCCACACCTTCTTTAGGATTAGATTATTTAGTTTCCAATTAATTTTTGGTCTATCTTTCCATGGCATTTTATTACTTATAATTTTTATTTTATTATGTTCTGAGAAAGATGCATTGACCATCTCTGCCTTTCTGCACTGGATTGTGAGGTTTTTATGCCCTAATACATGGTCAATTTTTGTTTATTTGCCATGTACTGCTGAGAAAAAAGTATATTCCTTTCCATCCCCATTCAATTTTCTCCAGAGACCTTTCATATCTACCTTATCCAGAGTTTTATTCACCTCCTTACCTTCTTTCTTGTTTATTTTAAGGTTAGATTTATCAAGTTTAGAAAGGGGGAGGTTGAGGTCGTCCACCACTAGATTAGTTTTGCTGCCTATTTCTTCCTGTAACTCCCTTAACTTCTCCTCTAAGAATTTGGATCCTATAACACTTGGAGCATATACGTTTGTTTAGTAATAATATTGCTTCATTGTCTATGGTGCCTTTTAGCAGGATATAGTTTCTTTCCTTATCTTTTTTGATTAGTCTGTTTCTGCTTTTGTTTTGTCTGAGATTAGGATTGCTATCCCTGTTTTTTTGACATCAGCTGAAGCATAATATATTCTGTTCCAGCCTTTTACCTTTACCCCGTGTGTAACCCCCCCGCTTCAGATATGTTTCTTTTAAAAAATGTATTGTTGGATTATGGCTTTTCATCCGTTCTCCTATCTGTCTCTGTTTTGTGGGAGAATTCATCCCACTCATTTATGATTGCTATCTGTGGCTTTCTCTTCATCCTCTTTCCCACCGTCTGTCCTTTTAGCTCTCCCTTCTCCCTTCCCCTCCACAGCTGTTTTAATTTTTAACCACCAGCTCCCACAGTCTTCCCTTCCTTCTTTCAGCCCTCTCCCTTTTACTACCTTTACCCTTACTACTTTTAACCTCCCCTCCTGCTTCTTTCTCCCTTCCCCTCCTACTGCCTATAGAGCTAGTTAGATTTATGTACTTAATTAAGTTTGTTGTTCCTTCCTTCCCCAAATTCGAGGAGAGTACTTCTGAAACAATGCTCGTCCCCCTCCCCTCGTTCCCTATACTGTAATGTAATTTTGTTCCTCTTCCTGTGATTTAACTTACAGTTTTCTGCTTCCTCCTTTCCACGTTGCCTGTTGGCCTCTTCCCATGCTTAAATCACATTTTTATCATCACGTCACTTACTTTGAACCCATCCCCCATCCATGTATATCCCTTTATATTTCATAAGAGAAGCACCATTCTCCAGATGAGCAGGTATCATCTTCCCTTGTAAGGTGGTAAACAGTTAGACCGAAGTGAGGTGTAAGTGTATCTTTTCCCCTTTTTGCCTTTTTATGCCTCTCTGGAGACCTGTGTTTGAAGATCGAATTTCCTGTTGCGTTCTGGCCTTTTTGTCAGGAAGGTCTGGAAATCCCTTATTTCCTTGAATGTCCATCTCCTTGACTGAAAGGTTATGCTGAATTTTGCTGGGTAATTAATCCTTGATTGTAGTCCCAGGTCTTTTGCCTTACGGAATATCATATTCCAGTTCCTTTGATCTTTTCATGTAGAAGCTGCAAGGTCCTGTGTAGCTCCTTGATATTTGAATGGTTTCTTTCTGGCTGCCTGTAGTATTTTCTCTTTCACTTGATAGTTCTGGAATTTGGCAACAATATTTCTTGGTGTTTTTAGTTTGGAATCCCTTTTGGAAGGTGGATTCTTTCGATCACGATTTTGCCCTCTGGATCTGTCACTTCTGAGCAGTTTTCCTTGATGATTTCTTGGAAGATGTTTTCCAGACTCCTTTTTATCGTGGCTTTTTGGTAGGTCAATAATTCTTAAATTTTCTCTCCTGGATCTATTTTCCAGGTCAGTTGTTTTTCAAATGAGATTTTCCTTTTCCTTCTATCTTTTCATTCTTTGAATTTCGTTTGACTGATTCTTGATGTCTTATAGACTCATTAGCTTCTACTTGTCCAATTCCAATTTTTATCAAATTGTTTTCTTCAGTTAACTTTTGCATCTCCATTTCCATCTATCCAATTATTACTTTTAAAAAATTATTTTCTCCAGTTAGTTTTTGTACTTCCTTTTCCATTTGTCCAGTTTTCCCAGTTAGGTGTTGTGCTTCCTTTTCCATTTGTCCAGTTGTGCCAGTTACATTTTGTACTTCCTTTTCCATTTGTTCAGTTTTCCTTTTTAAAGAGCTGTTTTCTTCGGTGAATTCTTTTTTCATACTTTTAAAGTCCTTGGCCATTTTTTCTTCTATTTCCTTCTTCAGCTGTTCCAGGAGTGCTCTCTGTACATGCGAGCAATTCATAGTCCCTTCTGAAGTTTCATATGGGAGTACAGTCTCAATACTGATCTGTTTGATATTCGTGTTTTGCCGCTTGTCCCCATAGAATGATTCTATGGTCTTTTCCTTCCTCCGTTGCTTTTTGCTCATGATGGTGAGGCTTTGTCTTTTGTGGCCTCTGGTTCTTTAAGCTAGAAGATAAAGAACCTGGTGCTGAGCTAGCTGGTGTGAGAAAGTATAGGCAGGCTAGATTATTTTTTTTGTTGTTGTTATTTGTTTTTCCCCAGATTAGCCCTGGAGCTAGCTTGTTAAGTGTGGGAGAGGGTGGTCTTGTCATGGAAGATCTCTCCTTAGCTGAGCTAGAGGAAAGGTAAACTCAGGGCTTGGTGATCCAGGCTGCTGTATTGTCTTCCTGTTTCCCCTGAGGCAAGTCTGAGGTTACAGTGTGAGGCTCCACCCCACTGGGACTCTGGTCCTCTGCCACAGTAAGAGGAATACTCTTTAGCCATTCTCCCTAGCCTCAGGTGCTACGAGACTGTTTAGCCCTTCTGCTGATAGCAGCAGTCCAAGATTTTTCTGAGGAACTAGTTTGTGGTTCTTTCAAGGTCAACAAAGGGAGAGGGGGGAGCATTTACCAATCACTCCACCATTTCAGCTCCTGGAATTTCAAGTACGTGACTTACAGACATTTAATCTGCAGACTGAAAGTCTCAGGCGCAGCTGCTGCAGAGATATCTGGGGTTCTGTCCATGGTTTTCACTCACTCGGCTCTGCTTGACTCTCACCCTGAGCTGCCATCCTGCAGTGCTATGGCTTCCTCAGACTCAAGATGAGTCTTCCTGACTCCAGGCCTAACACTCTATCCACTGTGTCACCTACCTAACCCTATTTAATATTTAATGAATACTTACTGAATTTATAGTTTTTTCTTTTTTTGTCTTTCCCTATAATCTGATCAGATGCCACTCCCACCTGGTATGACCAAAACTTAAATTTCTCATGCTCATTTGCTGTTTCATTCTCTCCTTGTAAAATTTTGCTCATATTATGAGACAGGACCAACCTACTAATAAGCCACCTTAGTTGCAGAGTGAGAGGATGGTGTAAGCACTGACTATAGAATCAGCAGTTCTTCTTTCACGTTTTAGTTATCCAAGTTGTATGGTAGTTTTACAGAAATCAAGTTAAGTCAGCATTTTATACCATATATGACCTAAACTCCAAATGGATATTAGAGGTAAAGGACACATCATTTGAAAAAGAAAATGAGGAGAGAACAGGAAGTACCTTTTTCAGCTAGGATTCGGAAATTCAGAACTAAACAAAGTAGGTAGGAAATAAAAGACAAAATAACTTATTTTAACTATATAAAATTAAAAGGCTTTTAGACAAAAGACCAAAGAATTTTCTAATTGATAAATTGTTAGTGGATGTTAACAGTTCTCAAAAGATGGAATACAAATTATGAGCACTTGGGTAGGCAAGCTATATTCTATGATGCAGCTGAAAGAATTGTGGGTCTGGAGTTGAGATAACCTGAGTTCAGATCCAGCTTTAGACACTTAATTCCTTTGTTTTATTGTTGGACATCTCTGGTTCCTTCTATTTGACTAGTGTCTCCTTCATTTGCTATTGATTAAACCAAGAGTTTTGTGAATTTCTCTAGCTTCTAAAATCTGTTACTTGGTGCTCAATTGCCTGCTAATGAGTCTCTCTAAACTTAGACTGGTCCTTAGATTGCTAGTTCCTTATTCTAAGTCTGTTCTACCTGGTGTAAAATGAGCTAGCACATTATTTTGTGCCAGTATAGCCTTTAAGGATCTAATACCACTTTCATGCCCTTATGTGTGTCTTTGTCCTTCATTGCTGAAGAAGACCATGCCATCAGAGAAATGATGACATGACTTGCACTTTATTTTGAGTGAGTGAGGGTTGTGCAGGTCACCAGCCTCTCTTCTCCTCCAGAGCCATGTGAATCCAGTGACCAGATATTTATCAGGATGACTGGAAATGACCCAGGATGAGGCAATTGGAGTTAAGTGACTTGCCCAAGGTCACACAGCTAGTGAGTATCAAGTGCCTGAGGTGAGATTTGTACTCAGGTCCTCCTGACTCCTGCACTGGTGCTCTATCCTCTGTGCCACCTAGCTGCCCCACTCATATCCTTATGGTGCTTTAGATAAGGAGGAGTTAAATTCTATAAATAGGATATTTGTTTCCATCTTTCAAGGATCTTTTTTGTTGTTTTTTAGCTGCTGTTGCTATTGATTGTGATGATGATGGTATAGGTACTTTCTCCACTTTTTTGAATTACTAGATCTTTGCATGTTTTTGTGGATGAAAGACTCACCACATTGTGTCCAAACCCGTTGATGAACCTCTTTGAATTTAGATAGGCCGATCTGTAGGTACCATACTCTTAGATTATAAACAGATTTATGCTAGAAACATTTCCAAAATGGAAGGAACTCATGGCTTATGATTTGCTGAAATTGCATTTGAGAACTTGTAGTCTCCTTTAGTCAATTAGGTCAGTAGATTTTTGTTAATAAATATATCATATTTTTAAAACACAATTATAGTTTCTGTTTAATGTGACTTTATGGGTATAGTTCCAAATTATGCGTTGGATTGTTTGTCTAATTTATAGCTGCAAATACATAAGTGTACCTGTTTCTTCTTTTAACATTTCTGGCAATTGTTATTTTCCTTTTAGTCATCTTTGTTGGGTAAATTATATTAATAAGTATACTTTAAAAAAAAACGCACAGTGTACATAACTGAAGTTCACACTTCATGCTTTGTTTTTTTTTGTCCCTGGGGGATGATTTAGAGTGTGCCACCTTGGGCTCTGATAGGAGAGAAGTGTTCCCTTATCTTCCTCCGATCCAGATCTTCACCTCATTTCCTGACCATGAACAGGCTGTGCTATAGCCCCACTTCTTCCCCATGAGAAACTTAGATTTTGCCCCTGGAACCACCTTAGGCTTCTATAAATAGGGTTTCACCATGGATCCAAGCCTTCATCAGGTCATCTCCAGACCATGTAAGCACTTGTTTCAATCCTAGGGTGAGGTTGTGAACATTTCTTCATCCCTTAATATCCTAAGAGGCTGTCTATCTCTCTTTTATTTTATTTTGGATAAAAAATGCAGAACATAATCTAGTAGATTTTAATTATTTCCCTTGCCTCCCGCAGTCTAGTTTTGTAGATCAGTAATTGACTGTAGTCAATTGTACTTTCAGAAGTCAGTCAGAACAACTTTGGGATGTTACCTAACAGGTCTTCCTGAGTTAGAAAGATTCAAACTTGGCACGCATATTTAAAGAAACAATCATTACCTCCCCAGGAATATTATCCTCATCCTATGTCAAGTGCAAGGTGGATGGGAAGAAAAAGAAGTCTAAGATACTAAGTAACAGTGGGTTCACCAGTCAGAGCAACTTTGTTCATGAAAAAGGGAACTTTAGAACCCTACAGGAGTCAGTACATTCATGTCTCTTGGTTTGATGTTGTGGGTTCGTGGGGGTTGTTTATTGCCCTCCATCACTGGAAGGTCCATCTTAGGTGACTTGAAGGTTGCTAGGTCTTCTGCAGTTCTAGTATCCTGAACCAAAATGAGCTCCATTGGTGATGGCTTGTGAGTACCTCTATAGGGCTAGACACTGAAACCTGAGTTGGATTTCTGAAGGGTTCTTGGTCCAAAAAGACTCCATTTTTCAGATGAGGGTTTGTCTCTGTCTCCATTTCCAGAGTTCATGCTACTGATATCTAAGTCAGGTAAGGAAGTAGAAGATCCATGAATAAACCAGATTGTAGGATTTTGTTTGGGAGAAGAATGGTGTGTACTACTTGGAGAAAACTGGGTTGAACCAGTCAGCCTATCTTCTTTTGTCATTTCTTCATTTTGTAACTTCACTTTATGGATTGCCTCTACCACAGGGTGATTTTTGGTTTCTTCTATGGTGGGACCTTTATAGAGAGTGTATCTGGTATCTGTCAAAGCACTGGATACTCTCTTGTGTCAGTTTTGTAATTAGAAGAATTCATAATGACATGCATAGCTTTGGCCTTCCCCACTGGGGCCTTGTTCATTTGGTCATTGGAAGCTGAGGGAGTTAGAGAGAAACTGTTTTCTTCTTCCTCAATCTTGGAAAGCTTTTGGTACTTCCGATCTGGGATGACTGACTTTTTCCACAGAATCTTGCTGCACATGTCAGATGAAAGTGGAGTCATTAGTGAGGGATCCTCCAGGACATCATAACTGAATGCTCCATGATGCATTCCAGTTGGCAAAGACATCTTGCCTTGAAGCCCACCTGTACCATGCTCAATAGCAGCTGGGTTTCCATGAAGAGGGTGGTGACATGGAGGGGATAGGAGGGTGGAGGGGTAGGGGGTAAGAGACTTCACAGCGTGAGGCTCCACCATGGACAGGATAACAAGGCTCCAGGACACCACCACCCACCTCCTCACCGCCCCCCACCCCCCATCACTCTCTAAGTGCTGAAGCCAACCGAGGCTATGATGCAAGTAGTGCCAAGACCCAAACGGACCTCATCTAGGAGAGGTAGAGTGAAGCCTTTATCTCTTTTAAATTATTATTGGGTTTGATTCATGTCTCATTTATAACTGAAAATGAGATAATTCAAAACCCTTCTCAAGGGTTTGAGAAAATGCTTGTGGAACTGCAAATCCTGTACTTCTAGTTAGTTCTCAAATCCCTGTTACATTTTGCATTATAGAAATCTTTGTACTGATTATTAAGTTCAGTTTTTTTAATTAAAAAAATTAAATTAGAAAATTCCGTGATTTCTTAGAGAATGATAGGTAAATACAACTTAACCCTAGACTGAAGTTTTAATAGAAAAAAAATCATATTTTTTGTCTTCACCTCTTTTTAAAAGTCATTTAGCCTCTTTTTATGATGATTCCTATTTCCCTTTACTTCTCATTACATTGTATACAATACCTAAAACAGTATAAATTGAAAGAACAACAAGAACAAATGCTCTGAAATTATGGTAACCAGGCTTAGGCCCAAGGTAGGGCTATGAACGAATGAATGAATGAACGAATGAAGCATTTAGTAAGTGCTCTCCATCCATTCACCACAGTTTGTTTAACGATTTGCTGATTGATAGGTGTTTCTTTGTTCCTGGTTTTTTTGCTACTAGAAAAAGTACTGCTATAAACATATTTGTGTATCAGAACTTTCTGTCTTTTGACCTCCTTGTGGTATATATAATGCCTAGCACTAGTATCTCTGGATCAAAGTCACTTTGTTCACATAATTTCAAATTGTTATCCAGAATGGTTGAGTCAATTCATAGTTCCACAAAGGGTACATTATGTCCCTAGTTTTCTACAACTCCTCTGACATTTCTGTTTTCATCTTTCATCGGCTTTGCCTGTTTTCTGGATCTGAGATAAAATTTGAGGGTTGCTGTGATTTGTCTTTTGTTATTGTTAGTGATATGGAGCATTCTTTTAATATGATTGTTAATAGTTTGCCATTCTTCTGAGACTTTTAATTTCCTTTGACCCCTTATGTGTTGAGAAATGACTTTTGGCCTTCCCTAAGGAATCTGTGCAATGCTGGGTTTATTGAATATTTGCGTTGTGTTCGCTTTTCCATCTTTTTTACCAAATAGTTTTGATGATTACTGCTTTATAGTATAATTTGAGGTCTAGTAGAAATATTCCTCCATTTTCACTTTTTTATCATTTTTCTTAGGAGTCTAGAACTTTTATTCCTTTGATGAATTTTGCTATTTTGACCAACTCCATGGTATTTTTGTAGTTTGATTGGTATATTGCCAAATCTGTGATTAATGTTGGTATTATCATTTTTATTATGTTGGCTCCTGATAGCCATGAGTGCTAAATGTCTATCATTATTTCTTTTGCTTTTTTGAAAAAAATATTTTATTTTCAGTTCATGGAACAAAAGAAGCATTTCCATAACATAGTACAATAAAAAAAGATGATTTCATGTGAGACTGCAAATCTGTGCTAATTACCTCCACATATACAACAAAGTTATCATATACATTTCTTTTTTTTCCTTTTCTCCCTCTTAGTATGGCCCTAGGGATAAATTCCATTAGACACAAATAGGTATGTATATGTATATATATGTAAAGTTATTCTATACATACATCTGTTTATCAGTTCTTTCTCTTGATATAGATAGCATCTTTTTTCATATATCCTTTATTTTTAATTTGCATGTTTATAATAGTCAAAATTACTTAGTTGATTATTCTTTTTTTAATTTTATTTTTCAAAATTTATTTTCAGTTTTCAACATTCATTTTCACAAGATTTTGAGTTCCACATTTTCTCCCCATCTCTCCCCTCCCCCCTCTTAGATGACATTAATTCTGAATACCCCTTCCCTATCTGCTCTCCCTTTAATCATCCTTCCTCTTATCCCCTTTACTTTCTTGAAGGGCAAGGTAGTTTCTATACTCCATTGCCTGTATATATTTTTGCATGTAAAACCAATTTTGTAACATTTGTTTTTAAAAATTTGAGTTCTAAATTCTCTCCCTCCCCTCCCCACTCACTCTCATTGAGAAGACAAGCAATTCAATATAGGTTATACATGTGTAGATATGGAAAACACTTCCATAATATTCATGTTGTGAAAAACTGTTTCCCTCCATTTATTCTATTTTCTCCTTTGACCCTGTCCCTTTTCAAAAGTGTTTGTTTCTGACTATTCCCTCCCCCATTCTGCCCTCCCTTCTATATCCCCCTTCTTTTATCCCATTCCACCCTACTTTCCTTTAGGATAAGGTTCCCAATTGAGTGTGTATATTATTCCCTCCTTAAGCCAAATCCAATGTGAGTAACGTTCATTCATTCCTTCTCACCTCCCCCTCTTCCCCTGCATTGTGAAAACTTTTTCTTGCTTCTTGCTTCTTTTATGTGAGATAATTTACCCCATTCTGTCTCTCCCTTTCTCTTTCTCACAATATATCTCTCACCCCTTAATTTTACTTTTTAGATATCATCCCTTCAGCCCACCCTGTGTCATCTGTCTATCTCTCTGTCTGTCTTGTCTATCTATATGTCTATTCCAACTACCCCAATACTGAGAAAGGTCTCATGAGTTATAAATATCTTCTTTATGTAGGAATGTAAACGATTCAACTGCAATAAGGCACTTATGATTTCTCTTTCCTTTTTACCATTTCATGTTTCTCTTGATTCTTATATTTGAAAGTCAGATTTTCTATTCAGCTCTGGTCTTTTCATCAAGAATGCTTGAAAGTCCTCTATTTCATTGAATATACTTTTTTCCCCTTGAAGGATTATATTCAGTTTTACTAGGTAGTTAATTCTTAATTTTAATCGTAGCTCCTCTGACTTTTAGAATATCATATTCCAAGTCTCTCAGTTCTTTAATGTAGAAGCAGCTAGATCTTATGTTATTCTGATTGTATTTCCACAATACTTAAATTGTTTCTTTCTGGATGCTTGCCATATTTTCTCCTTGACCTGGGAACCATGGAATTTGACTACAATATTCCTAGAGTTTTTCTTTTGGGGTCTCTTTCAGGAGGTGATCGGTGAATTCTTTCAATTTCTATTTTACCCTGTGGTTTTAGAATATCAGGGCAGTTTTCCTTCATTTCTTGAAAGGTGATTTCTGGGCTCTTTTTTTCAGTCATGACTTCAGGTAGTCCAATACTTTTAAAATTCTCTCTCCTGCCTTTTCCAGGTCAGTGCTTTTTCCAATGAGATATTTCACATTGTCTTCTATTTTTTCGTTCTTCTGATTCTATTTTATAATTTCTTGATTCCTCGTAAAGCCATTAGCTTCCATTTGCTGCATTCTTATTTTGAAGGAATTATTTCTTCAGTGAGCTTTTGGACCTCCTTTTCCATTCATCCAATTCTGCTTTTTAAGGCATTCTTCTCCTTGTTGACTTTTTGGACTTCTTTTGCCATTTGCTGTAGTTTGTTTTTTAAGGTGCTATTTTCTTCAGTATTTGGGGGGATTTCTTTTGTCAAGCTGTTGACTCAGTTTTCATGATTTTCTTGCATTTCTCTTCCCAATTTTTCCTCTGCTTCTCTTACTTGACTTTTGAAATCCTTTTTGAGCTCTTCCGTGGCCTGTGACCAATTTGTATTTTTCTTGGAGGCTTTTGATATGGAAGCTTTGACTTTGTTATCTTCTTCTAGTTGTATGTTTTGATCTTTGTCACCACATTAAGATTCTTTATAGTCTGAGTTCTTTTACCATGTTCACTCATCTTCTCATCCAAATACTTAACTGTCTAATTCTTTGTCAAAGTAGGACTCAGCTTCCAGGGGGAATGGAGGTAGGGTGGGGGTGGGGTATATATACTTTGCCAGGCTTTAGGAATTTTGCATCAGCCCCTCAGTCCCCCACCATCCATAGGCCCAGAGCTCTGGAAGCAGCCTTAGCTTCTGCTGCTGCCACTGCCACTGGCTTTCTGCCTCTTTTGCCATTACCCCACCACCCTGGGGCTAGGTAGGGCCAGACCCTGGCAGACAGCATGTTCCTCTTTCACCCAGGTCCCACAGAGTTTTCCCCCTGACATTTTTGGTGTTTGTGGGTTCAGAAGTCTGAAAACTGCCAGAGGTGTCAATGATTCAGTCCCCTGAGGCCTGCTCTGGCCCATCTGTTCCAGTACAGCACACACCAGACTGCACTCTGCCCCTTACCCAGTGTGATAGAACCTTCCTGTTGACTTTCCAGGTTGTCTTGGACTGGAAATTTGTTTCACTCTGTCACTTTGTGGATTCTGTAGCTCTAGAATTTTTTTAGAGTCATTTTTTACAGGTATTTGGAGAGCTTTGGGGGAGAGCTCAGGGAAGTCCCTACTTTTACTTTCAGTCATTCTTAAAACGACATTGCTATTACTGTATACGGTATTCTCTTGGTTCTTCTCATTTTGCTCTTCATCATTTTGTGCAAGTCTTTCCATGCAATTCTAAGATCACCTACAGTTTCTGAGCTCATCATTTTTTGTAGACAGTAGTATTCTATCACAGCCATGTGTCACGACTTGCTCAGCTGTTCACCAGTTGATGGGAATCCTTTCAATGTCCAATTTTTTGCCACCACAAAGAGAGCTGTTATAAACATTCTGTTCACATTCAAAGTTAAAGTTACTATTTGTGAATTTCCCTTCATTTTATTTTTATTTAGTATTTTTCCTTCTCAGCCTCTCCTTTTACCCCTTTTCAGTTACCTTATCGTTTCCCCTCACTCTTCTACCCCCTACTTTACCCCTGTCCAAAAGTTCTCCCCTCCCCTTTCCACACTTCCCAATCTCATTCTACATACCCTTTATCCTCTCCCCCACCCTCCTGAATCCCAATCTATGCACCCTTTTCAAAGTCTCTTCCCTACCCTGTCTGTTTTCTCACCTTTCTACATGTTCAGAAGACTTTTACACCCTTCCAGATGCACATGTGGTTTACTCTTCAATCTAGGTGAAAGTAAGGTTCTAACATTACCAGCTCTCCACCCTACCGTTTCCTCTGTATTAGTTCTTCCTTTCATACCTCATTTTTACAAGGTATTTGCTCCCTTTTACCTTTTCCTAGTGAATTTTGTTTTTCAGAGTCACCCCATCATACACAACTCAGTCCCAATCTTTCTTTCAAACTGCTTTAGTAATGATAGTTTTTTAAGAATACTGATAAGATTATCATACATATGATAAGTAAGCAGTTTGACCTTAATGAATGCCTTATAATTAGTCTTTAATATTTTCATTGTATTTCTTCTTGATCTTTTATATTGGCTTTTCTGTTAACTTCTGGTCTTTTTGTCACAAATACCTGAAAGTCTTTTAGTTCATCAAATAAATGTCTTTTTTTTTTTTCATGCAGGATTATATTCAACTTTGCTAGATGAGTTATTCTTGGATGCAGCCTCAGCTATTTTGCTTTTCAAAATATAATTTTCCAAGATCTGTGGTCTTTTAGAGGAGAAGCTGCTAGTCTTATGAAGTCTTGACTGTATCTCCACCATACTTATGTTGTTTTTTTCTTGTTGCTTTCAATATTTTCTTCTTTACCTGGGAGTTTTGAAACTTGGCCATCACATTCCTGTAAGTTTTCCTGCTGGTAGGAAAACTTTCAGGTGACAAATTGTAGAGTTTTCTCTATTTCTACTTTACACTGTTGTTCCAGAACTTCAGGACAATTTTCCTTCATAATTTCTTTTATTGTTGTATCCAGATTCTTTTTTTTTTATTGTAACTTTCAGGTAGTCCAACAATTCTTATAGTCTCTCCTCCATCTGTTGTCTAGATCAGTTGTTTTTCTAATGAAATGTTTCAGATTCTCTTCTATTTTTTCTATTTTTATTATTTCTTGGTGTTTTTAATGTCATTCAATTTCACATATCCAGTTAAAGTTTTCAAGGAGTTCCTTTCTTAAGATTTTGTGCCTCTTTTTCCAATTGATTAACTTTCTTTTTGTAATTTTTTTGAATTGCTTTCTCTCTGCCCTCCCCCCCAATTTTTCCTTGATTTCTCTTGCTTGATTTTTGAATTCCTTTTTAAATTCATCCAAGAACTCTTTTTGGGCTTGTGATGATTTGATATTACTCTTTCGGTTAAGAGTGATTTTTTTTCCACCTTACTGTCTTTCCTTGAATATGAACCCAAATCTTCTTTTACACCATCTGTGGTTGGTGTCTTTTTCCTTTGCTTAATCATTTTTATTTTTGTTTTGTTTTTAGCATCGTATTATTTAGAACTATATTATTATAATCAGATTTTATTCCCAAGTTGTGGGTAATGTTACCACAGGCCTTCTTTACTGTTATTTTCTGAATTCTGTCCACAGATTCAATCCCAGTGGCTCCTTTCCTCCCCAACATTGCAGTTAGGGTCCCCAGTCACACTATCCCCAAAATGTTCTAGCCACTTGTGGTGCCTCACTCACCAGGTGTGTGTTCGTTCCTCCTAGATTCCATGAACAACCAGAATCCCTTCTTGTCAGCATTGTTAGGCTTGGCTTCTGGGAACATCTGGGAGAGGGGGTCCTTTACTCTTCCTCTGCTCAGCCATCTGCTGTTCTTTACGAGGCAAAAGTTCTTGATTTTTAGCTTCTGCTTTTTTATTTTGTTGTTGTTGTGTCCAACTCTGTGGCCTCACTTGAGTTTTTCTTGGCAAAGATATTGGGTTAGTTTGCCATTTCCTTCTGCAGCTCATTTTACAAAATGAGGAAATGGAGACCAGTGGGGTTGAATGACTTGCCCAAGTTCACATAGCTAGCAAGTGTCTGAGGTCAGATTTAACATAGGAAGATGAGTCTTCCTGACTCCAGGTCTGGTATTCTACCCAGTGTACCCCTAACTGATTTATAATTTTTCTTTACCCTTGTAAATGATCTAATTTTTAAAGGGAACTATGTGGTTCTTTCATACTATATGGTATATTCTTTAACATCGCCTTTCAGAAAATGGTATGAGTCTTTCAACTCTAGTACTCCACCATTTTGTTCAGATTTATATTCCTTTTCAAATATATATTTTTTCTTTTTCCAGCTTTGAGAGAGGGATATTAAAATCTCCTGCAGTTATTGTAACTGCTTTGTATTTCAGCTACTTTTCACTTTTTGAATCTAGACATTCCATTTGGTGCATTTATGTTTAGTATTAATGTTGGTCTATTGTCTGTGTTTCCTTTAATCATTATATAGTCTACTTGTTTAAATATTGAAATTACAAATTTGTATTTTTGCTGTTTCATAGAATGGGTCCAGCTAATTATTTTGGATTGTATTTACTCAGTGCATAGTAAATTTTGCTCCAATTTTTGTTCTGTGTATGTTTTCTTTTTAGATGCATTTCTTAAACACCATTTTGGATTTTACTTTCTTATTCATTGTTAATCATTTTATTGAATTGTTTAAAGTTATGATTGTTAGGTTTGCATTTTCTTCTTTTTAAAAAATCCCCTCCCTCTTTTACGACAGTATTTTGCCCTCATTCGTTTTCCTTAACCTGTTTTGTTTCTAATCTTATCCTTATTAGGTCCTTCAGTCTCTGCTTATCCACCCTTTGTCTAATTATGTATGTCTCACCATCTTTTATTATCCCTTCTTTTCCCCTATACAGTTAAATGATTAATGTAAAATTTTCTCTGCCACCCTTTCTCCTTTCAAATGCATATTTTTGTTATTTTCTTTTCCCTGTAGTTTTTTTAAAAGGAAAAACAGTTTGCTTCATTAATTCTCTTTCAGTTCTGTTTTATTTTCTGATTCATGAAGTATACCTTCATTTTTTTTTTTTATTCTCTCTCTGTCCCTTATAAGGTTCAAGTTTCTGGAGAGTATCTGTTTTAAACTCCCTTTTCTAACCAAATACTGCATGTTATTTTGAAAAAACAACTCTTGCATCATCTTCTCTTTTTCTCCTCTTCTTCATCCTTAGAAATAATAATTTATGAGGGAAGCCTTATCTAATAGAAAAAGCTCTGAATAGCAGAAATCACATTGTGTCCCTAATTTAGGCCAGTCCTATCTTATGCTTTCTAAATGATCTGTACCTTTCCCAAAGACTGTGCCATCTCATCTCTTGTTCCCCCACCAATATGAATACCAGCTGGCCTCAGCAACTCATCCCTTTTCCTTGGAGACACAAGGCTCACAAAATCCCCTCCCAGACTAAAAGAATTATGAAATTTTCTCTCAAACTAGGCACATACCTCCTCCTTAAAGAATACTTTTCTGCAGGATGTTCTTTTTCCTCTCTCCCATTTCTCCATGTTAAACTTCCATGTTTCTCTTTCTCCTATTTGATTCAATATTTCTCCTCTTCCACTTCTCCCTTTCTTGCTAAAAGACAGTAGGAATCTATTCTCTGGGCTTCAGTGTCCTAATTCATAAAAAGAGGGGTTTTTCTAGATGATAACTAAAGTCCTTTTCAGTTCTAGATTTATGATCCTGTTATAAAGATGAGGAATATCTAAGAAGATAATATGCTTAACCAGATGAGAATACCTCACTTGAATCAATCAGAGGTTTTAAACAATATTCAAAAGTTATTTATCAGTTTATAAGTCCTTAAAAGCCATTGAATAAATGGAATGATGTTGTAAGAGAAATGCCTTTGGATTAGTTGAGAAGACTTTCTTATGCCTTATGGGGCGTGTATAAAACCAGCAATCTTCTTTGGAATCAAATATTGAAAGGTTAAATGAGAGACAACTAGACACACTGAGGAAAAGCAACTTCTGTAAGGAAAAATATGATTCTAAGGAGCTCAGCAGAAAATTACACCTTACCTAAGGATAACTTCATGAAAACCCCATCAAGGGGAGAAAAGGATTTAGAGGACCAGGAAGTTTAGTGGCATTAATGAGTTATGTTAACTTGAAAAAGAAGTAATACTGAATAAAACCAAAAATAGACTGGAAAAAGAATTGTTTCATATGGTCCATTTTTGTATTGTAAATAACCAAAAAATGGAAACACATTACAATAATACTTTAAAATACTTCATTAGCCGTTGAACAAACTGCATTTTATTTTGGATACCTATTACATTAGAATGTCAGTCCACGCTAGTAAATCTTGGAATTGATTGAGCTACAGAAAGTACTATAATTTCAAAGTAACATATATCTTTTTAAACATTTTTTTATTATTCTTTGGTTCTCAAAGTTTATTTTTAAAGTAATATTAGAACAAAAATTAAAGTGCTTGTAAAAGGAAATTAAACCAATTTAACACCATTGCAGATTACTTGTTTTTTTCCTAGTAATTATACTATTTTGCGGACCCAGCACAACCATGTCACTTTTATTATGCTTTTCAGAAGGCATTTTAATTTAAAATTCTTAACATAATAACTGGGAAAAGTAGAAAACCCTGAGTAGCGCACTATGTCTTAAATTTTTAAAAAAGCTAGTAAATAGGTTTTGGGAGCATTCACTTAGGCTCTATGTCTGGGCCTCAGTTTTCTTATCAGTAAAATGAACAAGTTAGACTAGACCTTTTATTTGCCATACATTTAAATCTATTATTCTGTGATCCGTTTTCTCCAGCTCATGAAGTCCCAGTGTCAGATCATATTAGATCCTGGTCCTGACATGGCTAAAAATCTTCCGTATGGCTGTAAGAAATTATTATTACAATACCATCATCAATAAAATTTTCTTTTTCATTTTAAAAGAACTTTGTAATCAGCATCTTACTCTTGACTTTGATAGATTATAAAACTGTCCCTATTTTATATAAGGGAAAATTTTTAAGAATAGATGAATGAAAAGTGATTTGGGACCAAGGTATTCCAGAGATCTGTTTTAATGCTCTTATTCTTTAAAAGGGAAGCAACCAAAACATGTGTTGATTCATTGTGTCTTGACGCATGACACTACCTAGCAACCCCTCAAACCTTCCACAAATTAAGCAGAACTTGTTATTGGTTAATCATTTGATTACTAAAATTGCAATAAAGTCTGGAAATTTTCTGAAAGAAAATTTCAGTAAGGAAAATTATCTCTCAAATTGGAAAGTCCAGTGTTCTAGAGGGGCATGCAAACCAAATCAGACACCAGAAGATGTAATATAAATTAGTCAACAAATATTTTGTAAACTTGGAATTTCAGAGTTGAGATTTTAGTTGACTTGAAGGAAACCGGATAAGCCAAGGGGCAGAGACAAGGAGGGAGAGTGTTCCAGGCAAGGAGGTAGCCAAAAGGGCAGGAGTTGGGATTCATTTTGTGTTGGGGAAGTGGGTAAGGCCTGTATTACTAGATCACAGAGTACATAAAAGGGAGTAAAGTGTAAGAAGATTTGAAAGTGTTTAGGTTTTAAAAGTCAAGCTGAAGATTATATTTTTGATTCTGGAGGTTAATCAGGAGACATTGGAGTTTATTGAATAGTGGAGCGACATGGCCAGGCTTGTGCTTTAGGAAGATCAGTTTGATAGCTGAATAAAGGACAGATTGGAGTGGGGAATGACCCACTAGTAGGCTGTTAAAACAGATCAAGGCTTGAGATGATGAGGACAGGGTGGAAGCAATGTGAAGAGAGAAGGGAAAATAATGTGAGAGATGTACCAAGGGATAGCTGGATTTGACTTGTCAACAGATTGAATATGAAAGGTGAGAGAGAGAGGAGTCAAGGATGATTCCTAGATGTAATCCTGAGTGCCTAGAAGGACAGTGGTACTTCCCTTTATTGGGTGGGTGGAGGGGTGGCAGGGGAATAATTACTTCTATTTTGGACATATTGGGTTTTATGATACCTAAGGGACATCTGATCAGAATGTACTGTGGGCAGTTGGAGATTGGAGAGTAGTTAGGGCTGGATAAACAGATAAGAGAATTATCTCTACAAAGGTGATAAAGTGAACCCATGAGAGCTGATGAGGTAATATGGAGGGAAAGAGAAGTTAGACCCAGGGCAGAGCCATGGAGGACACTCATGGTTAGTGGTACAACCTGGATGAAGATCCAGCAAAAGAGGATGAGAAGGAGTTTTTTCCAGTAGGCGGGGGGAGAACCCAAAGAGTGTGGTATCATATAAACCTAGAAAGGTCATGTGGTGGTGCTGGTAGTGGTAGGAGTAGGAAGAAGAATAATGCTTTAAGTTTTGCAAAGAATTCTTACAAATGTTAATCACCCTAGGTAGGGTTGTTGTGATACCATATTATGGTATATATACTAATATAGATTATTATAGTTTGTCTATAATATACCATAATATAATTATAACGAAACAATTGATTTAATACTTTATTAACATAATTATAGTATAATAATATGTTATCATAATAGATGTTATCATCGTTTTACAGATGAGGAAACTGAGATAGAGTTGAAGTGACTTCCTTACAATATGAGGCCAGGTCTTCCTGACTTTAGCTTCATCGGTTTCCTCCACTGTACAACTTGACTTCCTCTAGAAACTTTGGAGAGAGCAGCTTCATTTGAATAATGAAGTTGGAAGGAATACTAGAATTAAGAGACTGAGAGGAAAAGAAGTGGACTCATTGATTGTAGATGTCTTTTTTAGAGAAAGATATGGGATGGATGGACCAAATCAGGATTTTTTGAGTATGAAAAAAACATGAGAATGCTTCTAAGCAGATACTTGAAATGAGTGAGGGCAGCGTTCTGGGGAACGTTAGACAGAATGGATCACGGGGGCATAGATGGCCTTGTCAGGGAGAAGGGCAGGAGGAAAGGAGAAGTTGTGAAAGGTGTCTGACTGATGTGAAGTGAGGAGGGAGGGAGGGAGAGCCTTCCTGGAGAAGAGCCTGGATTCTCAGCTTAGAGAGTGGGAGAAAGAGTAGTTGTGGGAAGGTTGAGGAGGAGTGAAAAGTTTGGAAAAGCTGCTGTGGTGAATCTGATGGCGGACAGCTAGGGAAGATTTTTGTAAGAAGATTGTCTTTTTGCAGTGAGGGCAGTTGAGATTATTTGTAGTAGACCCAGTCAGCACCGTTTTGTGAGTTTTCTCCATGGTCATTCAGCCACCTGTGAGTAGGAGTAGAGGTAATGGGCCAGAATAGAGACACACCTAGACATTTGGTTGTATTTTTCACACGTACATGTTTCTGTGCAACATCTGTTTTTTGTTATCATTAATAGGATCATAGGTTGAGGTGTGGGAGACACTCAAGGGGTCGTTTGGTCCAGCCCCTTGTTTTATGTACAAGGCAACCTAGAACCAGAGAAGTGAAGCGACCGACCCAAAGTCCCGCAGGCACAAGTTAGGGATTTGAACTGACGCTCTGCCTTACTGCCAAGTTTCCTTTGCCCCTTCCATTCTGAGTCCTTTAACTTTAAATTCTTCACCGCATGTTTTCCCACCCCAGTGGTATTAAACTCAGGTAGAAACTGGGGCCACTAATCCCATATATAAGGATCTCTGGCTCACATGTTGAGTTAGTTTTGAAATGTATTATCCGTTTTATTGTATTTTTTTGGTAAAGTTTTTCGAATTACATTTTAATATGGTTCAGGCCATTGAAGAGAGATTTTGACGCCTCTACTTGTAGATTGTACAACCCACTGATTTTAAAAGCCAGGAAACTCAGACCCTGAAAACTTAATTGACTTGCCCAAGATCACACAGGTATTGAAGGTCCTTATTTAAGAAGCAGCAGAACTAGGATAATACACCTTATTTGGCTATCAGGACATTCAAGTGGAGAGAAGAGACTAGGTAAAGTAGAAAGGGGTCCTGTTGGAAAGGGAATTAGTAGAATAGGAGATGAAAGGAGTAGAATAGGACATTCAAGTGGAGAGAAGAGACTAGGTAAAGTAGAAAGGGGTCCTGTTGGAAAGGGAATTAGTAGAATAGGAGATGAAAGGCTGTCACTAGAAATGAATCACTTATGTTCAGACTTCCCTACTTTTGTAAATAGCTTATTCACATAGTTTAGGTAGCTACCTGAAAATTACACCATAGCCTTGAATGAAGAGCTGTTTGAAAGTGGAATGTATGGATACCTTTGTGAGGCATCTCCCTCGAGGAAAGTTTTTGTACAGTGTCAGATCATGGTGGGGGGAGACTGCAGAGGTGATAATTCCTGTACTAGATGGGATGACAGACTAGCCTCCAAGGTCTCTTCCAATTTTGAGATTGCTTGAATATATATAATAACTTTCTTTTTTCCTCTTGAAACTTGTCTCTTAGTTCTAAAGGATATAGATTATAGAAATACATAGAACAAATAAGAAAAATCTCATTATTACCTAATAACTTGTTTGGAACATAAACTGAGAGAATGTACATAACCAATTTTTCTATAGTATATCCTTAGTGTTAAACTGGAAGATTTTTCTGATTGTGCTGGTCACTTGAGAACATCATTTTTGCTATTTTACAGGCTCTCTTTTAACAAATAATGAGATCTCACAATTTTACTAGGTTTTCATCATCTCACTACTTAGGATATGGTTATTTTCAAGCCTTTTGTTTCAGAAGCCTTCAATTCCAATGCTGACCTTGCTTTTTTCAGTGTTAATTTTGCTTTGTCAATGCTGCCCTTCCTTTTAAGAGTACAATATACCTAGAATTGTGAATTTTTAAATAAGAAGGAAGACTAGACCAGAAGAGAAGAGAAATAAATTATGTGTTACACCCAAGCTCAGTATAGGACTGTTTTCACCATCTTGTGACAGTGAAAATGAGAAAAAGCACTCAAGTTAGTTACAACATTTTATGAGATGACCAACAAGATGTACATTAATTTTAAAATTACAGTGAATTAAATCTCATTTGTTTTGCAACCATTTTAAGAATCTTAGGCTAGATTATTCCTTTAAGTGGCTAGAAATACTCTCATGTATTACAGAATGAAAATTGGAAACCACTTCTATAGTCAACCTAAACCTTAACTGAGTTTTATAAATGTAGTACAAAAGTAAAGCATAAATTACAGGATTAAATAAGATGAAATCATATAATGCCCCTTTTTTTGGTTTCCTATAGCATTAATAATCTGAAATGTATAATGTTATACTTGATTTTATAATGCATTATTTTCTAGTAGCTTATATTTAAACTTTGTATTCCCACTAAAATTATAGGTTCCTCAAGGACTTTATCTGTGGCTCCTAACACAGTACTTAATTCACAGCTGATGCTTTAGTAACCAGCAGGTATTTATTGGATATCTACCAAACACTAGGAAATTTTTAACTGTTAGCCACAATAAAACTTGATTATAGTGTCCAGCAGCTATGGGTAACTTCCTTCGATTCTTTTTAAATTTAAGGTTGTGTGTGTGTGTGTATACACATATATACATATGTAGACATACACATACTTATACACATATCTAAACATATATTCAACTGAAGATCAAGAAACTTGATTCCATCATTCAGCTTGTTTCCACATCTGTGTTATTCATTCCAAGGGAATTTTTCCAGGAAGAAAGGAAAATATCTTTATACCTTTTTGTTGTCAGTCCTCTTACGGTCTATGAAATTTTTTAAGATTCTATTTTTTTTTAACCTAGAAGATTTCTGATAGCACTAAAGATTTAATAGTACCAAATCAGCTGCCACTAAGCATCAGTACTATGAGAAAGTATCAATATTATGTAATAAGTAAAGGAAGTCTTTGAAAATCTTTTAAAGATGATATTGTTGCCAACTCTTGTTTTGCCTGATTTTGATTAGGTGCTGTGCTTATTTTCCTTTTTGTTGTGACAGTTTTGATTATTTTGTCATTCTTGGCATTAAGTGGGGAGGGCAAGGAAAATCAAGTGAAGTAATTTGGATAAGATGTATAGATTCTAGGATTGACACTTAGCTAAATTACTGTGGGTTTTTCAAAAGTAAACTATAGACTTTGTTTGCATATTCAATCCAGAATTCCCTTTAATGCGTTGTGAATATTCCAGAGTTAAGTAGATGCTGTCTATAAATAGCTTGTAATTTCATGGTGGTAGAACATATGAAAAGTATGGTTCTAAACAGTTCAGAGGGGGAGGCATTTTAGGTTGAGTTAAATAGCAAGATTTTTAGGGGGGGCTGTTTAGTTAGAAAAATCATGATGCCATTTATTCATTTATTCATGAGTCACTTTGGGCCACATTTCATTTAAAACTAATGAAACTTTTTGTTTGTTTGTCTTACAGATCTGAAACGGGAAGCCAGTATCTGTCATATGCTGAAGCATCCACATATTGTGGAACTGTTGGAGACATATAGCTCAGATGGAATGCTTTATATGGTTTTTGAATTGTAAGTGTAAAGAGTTTTAACTTGATTGATTTTTTTTAATAGTTGGAGTGACTTTTAGGATAAAATCAAGAACTTTCCTCTTTAAGTATAATAACCTAATTGAGAATGCTTCTCTAATAATGTGAAAGTGGAGTGATTGAAAAAAACAATAGAAAAATAAAATACTGATCATTTACTGCTGAAAGTTTACATTTGTTGTACTTAATGAAAGGTTGAATCATGACATTCAAACCATCTTGCATTTTTTACACAAGTCAGACATTATAATTATTGTGTTTTAAAGTTTTCTCCAGATTAAATCATTTCTTAATTGCTAGATTCAGTGGCCTTTCCTTAGTGCTTGTCCTTCTTGACCTTTCTGCACCTTTGACACTGCTGACCATCCCCTTGCCCTAAGTATTCTCTCTTTCTCTAGCTTTTTGTATCCATCCTACTCTGTCTTGGTTCTCCTCTGTTCCTTTTCAGTTTTATTTGTTTCCATATTCTGATACCATATGTATTACAGGACTCTGTTCTGAGATCTTTGCTTTTCACCTCCATACTCCTTTCTCAGCTTCCATGAACTCTACTGTTATCTCTGTGTAGATGGCTGCACTGGGTAGTCAGTGGATAAAGCGCTGGGCCTGGAGTCAGAAAGAACGGAGTTCAATCCTGTCCTGTATATCTAGATGGCTGCTATATCAACAGATACTTTAAAGTTCCTACTAGCACCTGTATTCTGGAGATACAGTGACAAAAATGTAACAGCTGCTGCTCTCAGGAAAATTACATTCTATCAAGGAAGACAATATGTACATGTTTAAATATGTACATAATAAGTATATATAGAGTAATTGCAAAGTACATACAGTGCAGTTTTCTCTTAAGCTTTAGTCCTGTACTGCTGCCTCCTAGACGTCTTGACTTGGCCGTCTTAGACTCAACATGTCTAAAACAGAATTCCTTCCTCCAGCTCCCAAATTCTCCCCTTCTCCTAACTGACCTGGTTGTCTTGAGAGCACTGCCATCTGGGCTCCTAGGTTCATAGCCTTGAGGTTGTCTTCAACACCTTACTTTCCTGCTCTTATAACCAAATATTTGCTAATTCTCTCCTGCCGACAGAAAATCCTACATTCAGTCCTCCTTTGCCCTAGGTCAGTTGCCGTTCCAGTTAAAGTCTTCACCACTGTTATCTCAACTCCTGGATTAGCCTCCTTACTGGTCTCCTTTCCTCTAGTCTTGCCCCCTCTTTAGTCCATCTTCCATTAGCTGTCCACTTGATATTCCTGAAATATCAGCTTGACATTGCTGCTTCCCTGTTTGAGAAGCTTCATTGGCTCATAATTTCAAGTCCTTCCTAAGGCTTTTTCTCCAAATTTGTTTCATATTATGCTGCCTTGTACAGTCACACTGGTCTACTTACTATTCTCATACGTTGCACCCTCAGCTACTTCAGAACCTTTATATGGGCTTTTTCTCAGTGCTTGGCATGTTCTTTCTCCGTGTCTTACCTCTTGGAATTCTTAGTTTCTCCTTTTGGCTTAGCTCTAGTACATATTACTTTATGATGCCGTTTTTGATCTCCTCACTAAATAATGTTCTCCCTTCCCTCCTTTCACTTCCATGACTGAGAGGGTCATTTGGAGAGCTAGATTGTACAGGACTTTAAATACCAGTCTAAAGAATTTGTATATTTATCTCAGAGATAACATGGAACTGCTACATAATATTGGGCAGGGACATGAAATAGAGTTGTGCTAAGGAGAGCCAAAAAAAACCCTCAATGCCCTCAAGGAGCTTATACTATTAGACTAGAATGTATAATGGCAGAAAAGAGATACCTTGACAGAGTGGTCTTGGGAAAATTTAAAGAGGAAGAGAATACTCACAGTTAAGGGGGGAGCAAGGGTTTATGGAGGTGGTGGCAAGTGAACTGAGCTGAAGGAGGAGGGCGAGGGGAATGAAAGGTAGAGGTGAAGAAAGAATACTTTATAAGCATAGGGAAGTTGTCCATTTTGAAAAATCACAGGTGAGAAATAGCTTTCTAAATCTGGGGAATAAGTAGTGATCCAGTTTGTCTCAATGTTAGAGTTCCTGAAGAAGAAAAATGGGAAATAAAGTTGAGAAGGTAGCTTGTAGACAGATAGAAGAGAACCCTAAATGCCAGTCAAAGAGTTCATATTTTATCTTAAAGGCAACTTGGAGTCACTGGTATATATTTAATTAATCAGTAAACATTTAGTAATTGACTAGTATGTGTCAGACATTGTGCCAAACTCTTGTGATACAGAGGCAAAAGGTAGTCCCTGCCCTTGAAAAGCTTAAAATATAATCAGGGAGACAACATGCAAATATATATATACAAAGCAAGCTATATATGAGATAAATATGAAGTAACAGAGGGAAGGCACTGTAATTAAGAGAGATTGGGGAAGGTTTCCTATAGGAGGTAAGATTTTAATTGGGACTTAAAGGAAGCCAGGGAGGTCAGCAATAAGAGAAGAGGGAGAGTGTTCCCTCTAGCCTAGAGGACAGCTAGAGAAAAGCATCCAGTCAAAAGGTTTCAGTTTCTTGTTTCTGGCATAGCCAGGAGGCCACTGCCACTGGATCAAAGTGTATGTGTTGAAGGAGAGTGAGGTATAAGAAGACTGGAAAGACAGAAGGAGACTAGTTTATGAAGGGCATTGAGAGAAGTGACTTTCTCAAACTTGTGATTTAACAAGGTTATTTAGCAGTTATAGGGAGGATTGGGAAGTAGGAAAATCTTTACTAGGAGCAAGAAGCAAGAGACTCAGGGCAGGATTGGGGGGTGGGGGTGGGCCTGGATAACGGTAGATATGTACAATACATATTCAAAGTTGTTTTACATTAATTCTAGCAGTTTCTTTATCCTTCATAATCTGGCTTTACCTCAGTCTCATTTACCTCAGGCAGCATTCTTTTCCAAAAGATGTCTGACTTTTCCTTTTCCAGGTCCAGGGCTTGAAAAAATCAGTTGCCTTCTTCACTTGTGCCTAAGCTCTACTTAGTAGGTTATCACATGTTTCCCATAGAGCCAGTGGCCTCCCAGGTTAGCATGCAGACACCAACTGTAGTTAGCTTCCAGTTGTTGTAAGCTTAGGAAGTTTTAGAAGGGAAGATACTAGCAGCTGTCTGTTATGGAAGGCCACTTCTGAAAGTGGCATTTGATTTTTTAAAAAATTATTTCTTTTTATTCTGAACTTAATAAATACTAAATAAAATGGGTATTTCTATGCATGGAACAGAAAAAGATTACATATGAAATTACATAATAAATACAGGATAGCTTTCAAAGCTATCCTACTTGTTGGTGATTCTTTATCTTAGCTGATTTTTTTTTAAAGGCACTTCAAAGATCTTCCTTTCTTTTTTTTTACTTTTCTTTTTTGGGGGATTGTATAACCCAGCCCTTAGAGCAAAGACAAAAAAAGAGAGCCAAGCCCATGTAAGAAATAAGCATAGTGAAACAAAACAAATTACCAGTCCTGCAAATATATGTTTTATTCTGTACCTCTGCTAAGAGATAAATAGCATGTTTCATCATTAAATCTCTGTAGTCATGGAAGTAATGGGAACTATTTGAATTTACTGAATAAGGGAGTGATATGGTAAAAATTGCTTTTGGAAAATTATTTTACCATCCACTGTAGAAGGTAGCTTGGAGTGGTGTTGATACTCGAGTCTGGGGAATCAAATGGATGGTTTTAATACTGTCAGTAGAAGATGATAAGGACCTAAATCAGGGTGCTAAATTAGTGACTGTATGAATCAAGAGAAGAGGACATATATAAGAGATGTCGTGGATATAGAGAACACAAGATTTGGCAGCTGATTAGTTGTGTAGGGCGATTGCAAATGAGGAGAAGAGGATGGTATCAAAGTTGAGAACTTGGGTAAACAGGCAGCATGGTGGTGCCCTGAATGTTAATAGGCAACTTCAAAAGATGGGTAGTTTTGGGAGGTGTACAAGGTGTTGTGTTTTGGTCATCTTGAGTTTGAGATATGTAGTGTCTAAGTGTCTGAGAAGCAATTGATGATTCAAAAGTAGAACTCAGGAGAAAGACTAGATTTGGCTTTGCATGTCTAAAAGTTATCTACATAGATATTGTAACTGAATAATGGGAAGCTAATGAGCTTGCTGAGAGAGTATAGAGCAACAAAAAAGGGCCTGGAGCATCAACTTGCAAAGTAGTGGGGGTGATATTGTTAATGAACCGACAAGTCAGAGAGGGAGGAGGAGAACCAAGAGAGGGAAATAGTAAAGGTAATCAAGGAATGTTCCCACTCACACAGTGAAACTAATGGTTGAGTGTTGTGAGACAAGGTAGTGTTGGAAAGGATGTCTAGGGAGGCATTGTCATTTAGAGGTGCAAGGTCTTAGGGATTGCAAGAAGCTGGGAGGATCTAGAAAGGAAGTAGTCTAAAATGAAAGGAAGTTAGCTGAGGTATATACATATACAGACATGTAGATATATAGACATACACCTATACACACACACAGACAAACACACATGCGTGCATGCATACATACATAAAAGAATTTCAGAGGGCATAGTAGAATGGAGTGGCAGCTCTGTAGTTGAATGTTAACCTGAGAAGAGTTGAAGGGGATAGGAATGATGGTGCAGGCAACTGGATTCGGGGAGGGAAGTGCTTCAGGTGTTGTGAGATCACTGGGAGAGGAAGAGAGGGTGAAGGTATGTTAACCATTAGGGAGTGACTCCAGATAAAGTGTTAATGGATTGGAGTAGGCCCCATGATGAATTCAGGTGTTTAGAAGGTTCAGGGACTCTTGGTAGTGAGGAAGATGAGCAAGGCTCAGTGGTTAGCCTTTCCTGGTATCCTCAGTGCTTAGCGCGCTGCCAGGAATATGTAGGATGCACTTAATGTAATGCTTGTGTTTCTGTGCCTCTAGAATCCTAGCTATGTATTAAGAAATGGATATGAATTTGGGTCTCTTTCTAGCAAGAGAGTGATCCGGAAGTGGTCTGTAAGGGCATTAGAGCCAAGCCTAGAATGGGAAACAGATCTTGGTAGTGTGGTTTCCCATGGCCTCTGGGAGCCTAACAAGGGTTTTGTCGCAGAGGAAAACCTTGCTTAGCAGCAAGTATCAGCAAAGTTTGCCACTGTTACGTTCCTGGAGACTTGGGGAACATTGTGAAGATGGAGTTTGGTTGTGTTTCCAGGTATCTCTTTATACCTCAGTTTACTCAGTTGTAAAATGAGGGAATTGGAGTAGATAACTGTTGAAGTTTTCATTTTTGTTGTTGTTTCAATTTTATACTGGTTCGTATTTTTCTTCTCAGAGAATACTTGATTAGTATCATTGTTTAAAGTTATTATTAAAATTTTATTACAGTTTAATGTGATATATTTGCAAGTAATTCTTATGAATCATGGTTTTGGGGCAAATTAAGGAAGTTTTATATTTAATATTAGAATTTCATTGTGTTTGCTGTTTATATAGCAGATTAATTTTAGCTCACATTCTGGGAGCAGGTAGCACATTTAGGATTTCATGTAACTAATTTTTTAAATGTTGTATTTGCAGTAATTAAATTGCAAGGTTAAAGTTCAGTTTTTACCAAGGAAATACTTTTTATGTCAATCCAAATCACTTGAAATTACATTTTAAAAAAGACATTTGAATTGGATAATACTATATATTAGGGATACTTTTCATAAATACTAGTAATAAAATATATCCTCACAGAATTAGGTGACAAGAAACCTAGAAGTGAGTTATTAACTTAATTTCATAGTTTATGAAAAGTGTTCAGAGATGAAATAGTGTGTTGGCACAAATGGCAACTTCTAGAACTCTTAGCCAACAGATAGATGGCAAGAGGGTCAAACAGCTCGTCAGAGCTGGCACTGGGTACAGGACTCTGTTGCATTCCCTCATACATGGATCTAGGTGGCAAGCCCAGGGGGAGTAGGAGCATTTAGCACACAAGAATTTGTGACCACAGGAGAGTGGGAACCCTGGTCACAGTTGCCAGGCAGAAAAGAATGCTTGTGATCACTCACAGATGAGAACACAGTCCAGGAGAGTAGTAAACACACTTCTCCATAGATCGTACCAACTTGGAAGAGCTTAAAACTTGTAGGACAAACTAACTCTAAAAGCAATTGCACATAAAACCTGAAGCTCGGGACAGTGCTCCTTCAACCCTAGGAACACAGCTCAACTTTAACATAAAGTTACAAGTCAAGAAATAGGCTAGAAAAATGAGCAGATGACAAAAATGCATCCTAACCATACTAAGTTACCGTGGTGACAGGGAAGATGAAAACAAAAACCAAAACTGCTTTATCTAAATCTGAAAAGTGTGAATTGGTTTGAGGCCCAAAAAGAATTCTGGATAACCTCAAAAGGGATGTTTTCAAAATCAGAAAGAAAGGTAGAAGAAAAATTGGGAAAAGAAATGAGTGATGCAGGAAAATAAGGCAAAAGATTTAACTGCTTGGTAAAGGAGGCACACATACAAACACACACACACACACACACACACACACACACACACATTAAAGAAAATAACACCTTAAAAACCAGGATCGTAAAAGAGGCACAAAAATTCAATGACGAGAACACCTTAAAAAACAGAATTGGCCAAATGGTTAAAGAAATACAAAAATTCACAGAAGAGAATTGGCCACATGGAAAAAAGACATACAAAAATTCACTGAAGAAAAACATACTCCTTAAAGACAAAATAGAGAGGGAGATACAGAAGGTCATTGAAGAAAATAATTAAAGAATAGAATTGGGCAAATGGAAGCTAATGATACCATGAGACATCAAGAAACAATAAAGCCAAATCAAAAGAACGAATTCATTAGAAAAACAAGTGATTTGGAAAATAGATCCAGGAGATGTCATTAAAGTATTATTGGACTACCTGAAAGCCATGCTCAAAAAACAAAAGCCCTAGACATCATCCTCCAAAAAATTGTCAAGGAAACCTGCCCTGATACTCTAGACCCAGAGGGTAAAGTAGAAACGGAAAGAACCCACCTGTTACCTCCTGAAAGAGACTCCAATGTGAAAAACCCCCAGGAGTGTCACAGCCAAATTCTAGAACTCCCAGGTCAAGGAGTCAAACAGTACAAGGAGTCAGAGAGGAACAGTTTAAATATTTTGAAACCACAGTCAGGACAACGCAAGATTTAGCAGCGTCTGTGTTAAAATATCTAAGAGCATGGAATATGATGGTCTGGACAGCAAAGGAGTGGCAAGGATTACAACTCACAATCACCTACCCAGCAAAATTTAGGTATAAAGTTTCAGGGCATGAAATGGATAGTCAATGAAATAGACTTTCACACATTCCTTTAAGAACTTTTCTCATTATTGGGGCAGTTAGAAGAACTATACATTAGAAGAAATATACATGGAGGGCATAGTGTGAGTTGAATATGATGGAATGATTATCTTTTTTAAATGATTATCTTTTTTTCAAAAAATTAAGGAGTGAAAAAGAGAAATCCACTGGAAGGAGAAATGGCAAGGTGGAATGAGGTAAATTATCTCACATAAAAGAGACACAAAGAGCTTTTACAGTGGAGGGAAAGATAGGGGAGGTATGCAGGAGCACTTGAATCATACTCTTATTGGAATTGACTCAGAGAGGGAGTAATATACACACTCAGCTGAGTATAGGATTCTGTCTTGCCCAACAGGAACATAGGAAGGGAAGAGGATACAATAAAAGAGGGTCTGATAGAAGGGAGGGTGGACTGGGGAAGCAGTAGTCGGAAGCAAAACCCTTTTGGGGATAGACAGGGTGAAAGAAGATGGATAAGGAAGAAATAGAATGGAAGGAAATACAGATAGTAATCATAACTAAATGAAAAAGATTTTACAGTTTCTCTGATAAAGGCCATATTTCTCAAATATATAGAAGGAGTCAAATTTATAAGAATACAGGTCATTCCTCAATCAATAAATAGTAAAGGATATAAATAGGCAGCTTTCAGATAGTGTAATGAAAGCTGTCTATTGTTATATGGGGAAAAATGCTTTAAATCACTACTGAGTAGAAAAATGCAAATTAAAATAACTCTGAGATACCCCCTTACACCTGTCAGATTGGCTAATATAAAAAGGAAAATGACCAGTGTTGGAGGGAACATAGAAATATTGAGACGTTATAACACTGTTGTGTTGCTGGAGTTGTGAACTGATTGAACCATTTGGAGAGCAGTTTGTAATTGTGCCCAAAGGGATATAAAACTGCATACCCTTTGACCCAGCAGTACCACTACTTAGGTCTTTATCCCAAAGAGTTAAAAAAAAAAGGCAAAGGACCTATGTGTACACAAATGTTTATTAGCAGTGGCAAAGAATTGGAAATTGAAGATATTCCCAACCATTGTGGAATGGATGAACAAGTTGTGGTATATGATTGTGATAGAATATTATTGTGCTATAAGAAATTATAAACAGGATGCTCTCAGAAAAACTTGGAAAGACTGATATGAACTATTGTAAAGTGAAATGAATTGGACCAGGACAGCATTGTACACAGAGCAATATTGTGAGATGATCACCTATGAATGACTTAGCTATTCTCAGCAATACATTGATCAAAGAAAATTCTAAAAGACTTATGATGAAAATGCTGTCAGTCTCCAAAGAAAGAACTGATAAAGTCTGAATGTAGACTGAAAGCACATTTTTTTATGTGTGTCTATATTTTCTTTCACAACATAACTAATATGATAATATGTTTTGTGAGATTGCACATGAATAACCTGTATCAAATTAATTGCCTCTCAATTGGGGGGGAGAAAGGAAGGAACAGAATTTGGAATTCAATTTTTTAAAAAAAACATGTTGAAATTGTTTTTATATGTAATTGGGAAAAATAAAATAATTTTTTAAAAATTAATGAAATAGCGTGGTAAATGCTTTGTTTTGCCATTGTTCTACCTTTTGGACTTTCTTTGAAAGTTGGCTTTGTCCCATAAGTAGCTGTGAAAAAGCATGGGAAAAATCTGAATATAATATTATAATATTAATATAAAATTATTTAAATTATTTAAATTACAGATTTCCAAATAAAGTGGAGAGTGATGCTAACCCAAGGTTTCATACTTTAGTTTGTATGTACTTCGACCTACTGGTTAGGTGAGAGAGTGTTTGAAGCTGCTGTCCTGTAAGAGAAGGCTTCTCTCTGTCTGTCTGTCTCCCTCCCTCCCTTCCTTCTTCCATCTCTCTCTCTCTCTCTCTCTCTCTCTCTCTCTCTCTCTCTCTCTCTCTCTGTCTCTCTGTCTCTCTCTCTCTCATTCAGGGACCAATAATCTAGTAATCACTTTCATGTCATTAGGTTGTCCTCCTTACTCTTCTGGGTTGCTTTGAAGGGAGAAATAAGGGATAAAGAAAAATAGTTGAAATGAAGATGGATCAATTTTGCTATCTTGTTGAAGGTCTGAAAAAGATTTTGTGGAAAAGGTTGAAATTTACATTTTGATATGTTTCCTTATATCTATAGCTCCTTTGTGTATCAACAATCGATCGCATTTCTGTTTGCTGTTCATACCATTGAGAGGCAGTTAAGAAGTAGTAAAACATTTATCATTGATTGATAAGTGACTATTGAGGTCTTCTAATCCAACTCTTCAGTTTTGTGGATAACAGAAGAGACTCCTCAGATAAAGTGGTTCAAACGTTGAGTGACTTGGCCGAGCTCACGTGATAAGTTAGAGGTCCTTTTCCTTTTATCTCTTTTGGGTAAAGTCTAGCAGTGATACTGCTGAGTGAAATGGTATGAATAGTTTTATAGCCCTTTGGGCAACAGTTCCAAATTGTTTTCCGAAATGGTTGGACCAGTTCACAACTCCATCACCATTTATCAATATATCCGTTTTTCCTTCATCCTCTCCAGCATTTGTCATTCTCTTATCCAACTATTAATTCTTTTTTCATAACTTTTTTGTATCATTCTCATTTCTTTTCTCAATTTTTCCTCTACTCGTATTTCTTTATTTACCTCTTGCAGGATTTCTTGTTGGGCTTTTGGTCCAGTTAGTATTTTCTTTGAGGCTTTGGTTGTTGGGGTTTTCACATTGTTGCCACCTTCTGAGTTTACATCGTAGTCTTCCCTGGAACTTAGTCATTTTTTTTGGCCAAGTTATTTTTTTGTTGTTTGTTCATGTTTCCATCCTATTTCTTGACTTTGAGCTTTATTTAAAGTTAGGTTCTGCTCACCTTGGGATGGGGAGGCACTATCCCAAACTTTAGACTTTTTGGTGTTGCTCTTGTTTTCAGAGCTAGTTCTAGGAGTCTGCAAGTTTTTGGTGCCTCCAAGTTGGTGTGATATGTCAAGAGGTGTTGTCACTACTCCTGGTTTTTGCTCAGGTCTTTCCCTAGGAAGGGTGCTCCTCCTACCCTAAGGCCTCAAATGGTAGCACTCTTCTCTACTCTGGAAAAACAACCCAAAATTACTTATTGGCAGTAGAGTTGCCAATCAGCATGTGCTTCCCCCAATACCAGCAAAGGGGTCCCCTCTAATCTCTTTCTGATCTGTTTCCTGACCACCTTACTGTCTCTTGGTTGAGAATTCCCAAAGTAGGTCCTGGCTGCCCTCCAGCCTGGTGCCACAGACTTCTCCTGCCAATCTCCTGAGTTGTCTTAGACTGTAAACAATGTCTGATCTTTCATTGGCTTTTGCCCCCTTCAAAATTTGATTTGAGAAGTTATTTTAAAGTTGTTTAGAAAGGGATGTCAGGAGAGTTCAGTTGGACCTAGAGTCAGTAACACCTGAATTTAGTTCTGGCCTCAGAAACTAGCTACTGTAACCCTGAATGCAAGTCACTTACCCTCTGTCTTCTTCATGATGTACTATATCCCATTCTGGAAGACATTCTTTTTTTTTTTTTTTTTTTTTTTTTTAGTTTACAACATTCAGTTCCACAAAACTTTTGAGTTTTAAATTTCTCCACCTCCCTCCCCAAGACAGCTTGCAATCTGACACATTCATATTAAATGTATTTCCACATTAGTTATGTTGTAAAAAAGAATTTTAACCAATGAAAAGCAACACGAGAAGGAAGAAACAAAACAAAAAAGAAAGAGAACACATGGTATACTTCAATCTGCATTTAGACTCTGGAAGATGTTCTTAATGGCTCCTCTATTATTGGTTCATTTTTGTGGTTTTAGCTGCATGTTTTTTTTTCAGTTTCTGGGTATTTTACCCTCTTTTGATGATATTTAGAGAAGGTATATTTGCTTACTTGCCCTTTCTTTGGTATTTATTTATGCATGCTGAAATACTTGTTTTGGTAAGAAAGCATCAAATGCCTCTTTTTAAAAGTATTTGACTCAGATTTTCAAGGTATTTCACCTTGGGTTTCATCTTGAGCACCTTTGTTCTTTGGAGTACTTTATTGCATTCTCTTCTCTGGTTTCAGAATAATTTTGTGTTGTTTTAATTTCCTACCTTTTTTTTTTTTGAAAAAAAGATCTTTCTTCCAGTCATGTGCAGAATTTGTTGTTGGTCCACCGTACAATTTAACCAAAATATGTAAAATTTAATTAATGTGTGTCTTAGAGTTTTCAGCATTCGATTTTTATTTTTGCTGTCCTGGAGGCAATTTATAATTTATTTTGATTGGTACTTTGCTATATTGAAATTCTAAGCATTTTTCTTCTATTTCTTGCATTATGGTGTTTAGATTTTGTTGACTTGTGTTCTTTAGGATGACCTACAGTCTTTAAGTTCTCTCTCTACTTTGTGCCTTGACATTAGTGGATTTTGCTGATTTGAAGATTGCATGTTTTTTTTAGTGCTACTGCATTTTGCTATTTTTTCCGGATTGTCCTTTGCTTCTGCATATTTGTATTCTCAATTGTTCTCTTGTTTTCTTCTTTGGAGAGACTTATTGTCATTTTTTACTCTACCAGTTATTTCTGCTGTGTATGTAGACTTTAATTTCTACTTTCATGATTTTTATTGCCTCACTAGAGGCAGCTGATTTTGCACTAGACAGAATGTTGAGCCTGGAGTCAGGCAGACCTAAGTATAAATACAGTTTCAGATATGTACTAGCTATGTACAAATAGCTAGGTACAAATCTTCTTCCTTTTTTCTGCTGCAGTTTCCTCAGTGTGAAATTGTGGTAATTGCACCTACCTCACAGGGCACCTGACAACTTGTTATTCAGTTGCATCCAACTCTTAGTGGCACATCAGTACTGTCCTTGGGGTTTTCTTGGCAAAAATACTGGAGTGGTTTGCCCTTTCCTTCTCTAGTGGATAAAGGCAAACAGGTTAAGTGACTTAGCCAGGAAAACACAACTAGTATATGTCTCAGGCAGGATTGGAACTCAAGTCTTTCTCGCTCCAGGTCTAGCTATTTGTTCTCTGAGCCACTTAGCCACCTCACAACATTAAGGACCAAATAATTTTTATAAAAGTATGGTGCAGTACCTGGCACTGTATAAATGCTTATTCTTTCTCTTCCTTCCCTTATTTCTCTTTTGAATGATTCAGGAACATCCTGATCATTCCATGATCTCTTGGGAATTCACAGGGCTAATGAAATTTCAGAGAAGTAGAAGAGAAAATTTGACACAAGTTGAAATTTGGATGATTAACTTGGCACATTGTTATACACAGATTAAGTTTTAGTGCATGCTTTGCAAAATTGTCTCTCTTTTGAATTCATATCACAGAACATCGAATTCCATCACAGACCCACACATGAAGACTGCATTTGAAGATCTGAAAGAAAACATTTACAAAAAACAATTATTCTTAAAGAGGAACATATTCGTACACTGTATAAAAGCAAACAATCCAAAATGTGGGATATAGTGGAGTGTTTGTATTGAGGCAAAGACATGGATTCTGGTTCCACTGTATCTTTTGCTATCCTGTGAACTTTACAAGTCATAACCAGAATCTTACCTGTAAGATAAAGGAGAAGTACCTCTGCGAGTTGTGAGAACCCAATAACTTACCTGATTTATGAGTGGAGCTAGATTCTAACACAGGGTTAAATGTAGAACATGCTACCCTGTAACTAGGAATGGATTTGTATTAAAAAATATTTTACAAAGACGCTGCAGCATGTTACATAGTCCTGGTGGTTACTTCTTGAATACATGGTAATTCAATACGAACATGGGCTTATGTTTGTATACTCCCAAGTTACAAAGATAGCTCAATTGCAGAGGGTTTCACCCCCCCCCAAAAAAAAACCTTCTTCTATCTCTTGGTAACTTCATCTTGTCAGTTCCCAATGAGTTTAATTTTCATCTCTATGCCAGTGACTTCCAGGTCTGTTATCCAGTCAGTTTCTCTCCTGACCTAATTTTAGCCTAGCTCTCACAATCACTGAGGAGCAGAATAGTTACAGAGAGGTAACAAGTCTCCTTCATCACCTCCAGCAACAACTGCTGACCATGTGCCACCAACAGTCAGGACCTCCGGGGATGATAGTATCTCCCAAACCCAGCCCAGGCAGTGATCATCCTGTGAAGCAGCCCCAAGGGAGATGCAGTCTAGCAACTTCTCCTGCAGGTACCACAGCTGTAGCTACTACAGACCCAGAAAGTTCTTGCCCACCCAAGTCAATGATTCTGGCACTGTCAGTGGTTCAACATCAAAAGCTGACAGGATTTTATCTGTGGAAATGATATTGAAGAATGAAAATTGCCTTTTGCTTTTCTTTTGGACCATAAATACCACGGGCATTTTCCTTTTGATTTGTAATTGAAACCTTGCATATGTATTATCTTACTCAAAAGAATGTTAGCTCTTTGGAAGCTGAGACTGTTTTATTTTTCTCTATGCTTTGCAGGTAATAAGTATTTATATATTCATTCATCATTTATTTGTGGTCCCCCAAGTGTTTCGTTGGTTCCAAACCTGAACCTGAATCAATCAACCAGCCAGAATTACCACTATCTGGAATACCTTAAAATCATTCCATGAAATCCACTTTAACAGGGAACTGTAGTGAAATTGCTTTCCTCCTCTTTTTCCCCTTCTTGCCTCTTGTCCATGTAAATTCCCTCAGAGACAGACTGAAAAGGGCCAGGAGGAATTAGGACTGGGTAGAATTTGGTGGCCTTTGCACTACCTTTTTTAGAAGCCAAATTGCTTTATTTCCATACTAGTATTTTCCTCATTCGAAGCTCACTTCTCAAAAAGTTTCAGCTTGATCTGTTGGACGTTTCCCTTGTGAAAATATTTCTTATTTTTTAATAGAATCAGTGGGAAAATGAAGATTTGTAATTTACCTTATTGCTACCTTTCCTATGATACTTTATTTCTGTAAAATTAATTGCATGTTCCCCCTCAGATTAACATGCAGATGACAGAAAACCTTACTGTGAAATAAAAACTTAGAAAAATCTGAACGATTTTAGCAGTAGACAAGTAGTACAAGAAAAAGAATGGCTTGTGGGTACACTAATAACTATAACTTGCTAGCCTAAGACTAAAATCAAATCTACTTTACTTGCTTCCAGTTTTTTTCCCATTATGTCTTTTGTATTCATTCAGAATATGCTATTTCCAGGGAAGTAGTCCCCAGCAGAATTTCCTTCTCCAATGCCCCCTATTCAAGGCAGAGGTTCACATATTTCTTGTTCCCTGTTGTTAGCATCAAAACCATTTTCCTACCACCCTCTCTCCATAACGTTTCTTCTTTTAAACCCAAGATACTCCATTTGTATTATCGTCTTCTTCGTCTTGGTCTCCATCAACCTTCAGTCTCCCAAATGCTCTGCCGCCTTGGCCAGTGACTTCAGCCCCTAGCTTATATAATTGTCCTTGCCATATCATCTCCAATGAACTGATCATCTTGGATTTAGAAAGCATGGTGTAAATGAAAGCTCAGATCAAGCTTATGCTCAAATCCAATTTCAAGCATTTCATAGCTGCTAGAGCTTTCTGCTCTCAAGGTTCTTTTCCATATACTCTTTTATCCTTTATGTACATATTGATTTACATGTTGTTTTCTCCATGAGAATGTTACCCCTTTTTCTTTTTTCTTTTTTTTTTTTTTTTACCATTTCCTTTGTTCTTGTCTTCATCATTGACCAGTCTCCCAGAAGCACTGCCATCTCTATCACTGCCTTCCACTACTGTCCTTGTCCTTTCCATCCCATTGCTTGCCATCATTCTCTATTTGAACATCTGATTGATGACCTTTATAATATAACATCTTGGATTTAGAAAGCATGGTGCAGATGAAAGCTACAGTAGATTTGAAATCACATGATACCCAAGTTCAGCCTCCTTCTAACATATTTATTTACATGTTGTCTCCCCTATTAGAGTGAGCTTCTTGAGGGCAGGGACTGTTTTTGGCCTTTTTTGTATCCCTAAGGCTTAGCACAGTGCCTTCCATATAATAAATGCTTACTGTGTGCTTCTCTACTGACCAGACAACTCCTTCTTTGATAAGAACTGTGGGAAAACTGAGAAACAGTCTGTCAGAAGTTAAGATTTAGATCAGTATCTTCTACTGTGTTCCGTATTAGATTTAAAATAGATGTGACCTGCATCTTAAAGGTCATTCAATTAAAAAAATTCAAAAGAAACAGTTCATTTTCCTTTTTTAGCTTTGAGTAGGGAGTAGATTCTTAAAAAAAGATGAGGATTAGAGATAATTATAAAAGGTAAATTTGGTAACTTGTATTACATGATATTGAAAGAATTTTATATGCGTAAAAATAATATGTATAGAATAAGAAGAGAAGTACTCAACTGTAGAAAGTCTTTGTATCTCGTATTTCTATTAAGACTATTATGACCAAAACTTATTCCCCAATTAATAAGTTATCAAAGTATATGAATAGAAAAACAAAAAAAATAGAAATTAAAATTTTATTTAAAAAAAGAATGTAAATTCATTGAGAGCAAGGATGGTTTTGACTTTTTGTTTGCATGTTTGAATTTACGCTGGTGTGCAAAATACTTGTGATAAGGAATAATTTTGGTATGGTTTCACTTTGTGGCAACTGTGGTCATGTTTATTCTACTTACGTGAAAAAGGCTTAGAACATCTGGTCTTAAACAATGAAATCATATTGAATTGTTTTTTTCATCGTTAGTTAATATTTTGTAAGTTGAGTGATGTATTTTCCCAAACATGTGTTTTCTTGCTCCTTTTGGTTGTGTTTTTAAGCATGGCTCTTTTAAGGAAACTGCAAAAATCACAGTTCTTAGAAGAGTGCATTTCAATGACTGTTAGAGAGATATTGCCAGAACTGTTCTATATAGTCAAGCATTTCAAAGATCATTCAGGCCCACAGTGAAACATATTCAGCACAAATATTAGCATTGTCAAAATGAAAAAATACCAAGAACTAACAAACTATTGTTGCAAAGACCTTCAAATGATTGCAGCAACTGAGTTATTTCCTCTACAATGTGACATAAGCTTCTTGAAGCTGATAAAAATAAGATTTGTTTGTTTTTTGACCTGCTAGGTATTGCTATGAAGAAGAATGACATTCATCATGGGAATGTCCATATAAAGAAAACATGCTCATCTTGGGCAGATACACTATGAAGATTGGAGTGCTGATGATTAGGAAAAAGTTATTTTGTTTTGAAACTCAGTTTTTCATTTAGGGCTGAACCAAAACTCTTAGTTTGCACATTACTCTCAGTGCCCAGCTGTAATGCCAGTGTGATGCCACAGCAGCTGCCATGGATACACTTGCGTGTCTCCAGGATAAATTTGCAAAATATACAGTCTCTTCCTCAACGATGAAACCAGAATGTTTATTCATATACCAGAAAGCCAGTTCCACCATGGTAACAACTATGTTTGTACACATTACCAATGAATGAGCACCGCCATTCCCAAGCCTTCCTTTCTTTAGGCCTCCCCACAAACAAATGCCACCCTCTCTCACTCAAGCTAGCTGCTCTGCCTCAACTCTGTCTCACTCTTTCTGCTCCAGCCATTCAACAGGCTTCTCCCACCACTGGCTCCATGTGACTCAGGCTGTGGGCTGGGCTAAAGCTCAGAGCAGGTCACATGGGCCTGTTAAGGGGCAGGGAAGATCTTCATGGTCCCTTACCATTACACCAGCATATAGTACTTAACAGATGCTTGATTGATTGTTGGGACAGGTGTGTGCTTATTGCATGCAAAACTGAAAAATATTGGCTTCCCTTCCTCTAGTTACTACAAAATAGACATTTTAAAATAAATTCATGAATTTCCTAATTATTCTTCCTAACTATAACTTATAACAGATTTTTGCCTTTAATTGTGAGATGTATTATGCATTTAAATTCTCAATTGTATTAAAATGGGCATCATTTTATGCTTATGAGATGAGAAAAAATGGGAAATTAACTCTAGAACAATCCCTGACAAGTCATTCACTGCTTATTGTAACACAATCCAAAAGCACAATTAAATTACCAAGAAAATACATGATTTGTTCTGCCCTCTTCATTGGTCCTTATTGGAAAAAAATGATGAAATAAGTATTCTTTATAAAGTCACTCATAATTTTGAATTAATGCATTTATTCATGTGAAAGAAGTTATAGTTATGTACTTGTATATACCTAATAAATATCCAGGTTAGTTTACTGTCATTGTGTAATTTGAAGGTGTATTTATTGTTTAACTAATTTTTAATATTTCTCTTTTATAGTATGGATGGAGCTGATCTATGTTTTGAAATTGTAAAACGAGCAGATGCTGGTTTTGTATACAGTGAAGCTGTGGCCAGGTATGTAGTTTAAACTAACGTTGAGGGCTGGGGGGAAGGTAATTGAGAAGAAAATGGTATAGAAATTATTTGAGAGAGCCTGGTGTTAGATTGTACCATAGAAATGTTACTACTTTTGTTCTACATGGAATGCATGAATATTATACTAATACAACTGAAAATTAGCTCCATATGAATATTTTAATACACTCTATATGTTTGGGGTTTTTTGAAGGTAAATGAGCCTGCAAGGGCTAATAGTTTTCATATTTTCTAGATAAAAAATACCATAACACAGATGAAAATATATACTTTTTTTGACAGCTGTTTTAATGTATTACTAGGAGATGCATTTAATAATGCTTGTTGATGGCCTGAAAAGCATAGTAGAATCATCTTTTTGAAAAATTTAACTTTATACAGAATGCTTGACCATTGTGTACCATTCGTTTTCTTATATTACATGGCACCCCCTGAAGATACGAAGCTGCACAGCTTGGTTTCTGTGTGTTGAGTAGATTGTTCTGTCCTTTAAAAAGGCAGTAATGATAACGATTAAATTAGAACGGCCACAGATACACGTCACGTCTGTCCGCTTGTTTCCTTACCTACCGCACTTCAGTTTTATTTCTTTGTGCGCTTACATTTTTATAATGAATCTTATTTTTTCAAGTAAGCATTTATTTTCATTTCCTCCCTTCTACACTCTGCCTCATCCCCACTAAGACCAACCAGCCCTTGTAACAAATCATCATAATTAAACGAAACAAAATTCCATATTAGCCATGTCCAAAAATGTGTTTCATTCTACATAATTAGTACACCAGCTTCCGTCAGGAGGGAGATCATATTCTTCATCATCAATCCCTGGGAATCATGGTTGATTATTGAATTGATCAGAGTTCTTCAGTTTTTTGAAGTTCTTCATTTTTACAATGTTTTTGTATAAATTCCTCATCTGGTTCTGTTCACTTTCTATAAGTTCAAAAAACTCTTCCTAGGTTTCTCTAAAATTGTCCATTCCATCATTTTTACAATATAATAGTATTCTTTTTCATGTATCATACTTCGTTTAGTCATTCTGCCAGTAGTTTTCTCCTCACTCTTAACAATTTCTGGTTCTTTGCCATCACAAAAAGAACTGCTTTAACATTTTTGTATAACGAATCCTTTTCTTCTTTAATTGATCTCTTTGGAGGTACAACCTTAGTAGTGGTATCACTGGATCAAAGAATATACACAGTTCAGTAACTTTTCGACTTAATTCCGTATTGTTTTCCATTTAATACATTAAATATGAAATACCTTTAAGAGAAAAATCAATACTGTTTTTATAAATAAAATTTAAAGATACCAATGTATGTTAAATATAAGAGAATTAACTTCATTACATTATAAAGGGAAACCTTTAAAATGTTATCACCAAGTAATAAAGTTCTAGGTAAACAATGTATGACTTACTTGGTTTTTAGTAGAAGCGCAGTGTTTGTATTTAATTTCAAGAAACAAAAAAAAGTGCTTATTTTGTGAATAGTATGTATGGTGCCTTGAAGTTTATAAAACATTTTCCATAGTAGAACAACCATCCTATGAGAAGTTGAGGCTAAGAGAGGTTAGATGACTTGTTCAGTGACACACAGCAGTTACTAAGTCATGGGGTAGGCACTCAGACTCAGGGCATCTAACTCCAAATCTAAAGTTCTTTTTGCTACACAGTGTAGCTGCTTATAGTACTTATAATGTGCAGCTTTGAAGATACTTATGGTTACTTACCACTGTAATCCTGTACTTCCCAGCACTCTTTGATTTTTCCTTGTCTTAGACATCTTAGACATCCAATATATGTATCTTTCTCAAGGAGTGTAAGATTAAAAGCTTGACATAGTGGCATGGTGTTAATATAGTAAAATTTCTCCTACTTATTTGAGTTTTAGGAAACAGGTAGCTGCTAATATACTTTGCTATATGAAAAGGAAATGATTTGAAAATACTTTTGTTAGCTATTCATTGTATTTAGCTTTTAACTTAGGAAGAGCATTGTGACTGAAAATAAAGATTATAATGACTTTGTGAAAAGAATTTTGAAGAGCAAGCAGAACCATGACTAATCTGGAAATTTCAAAGGGAAAATTTAGTTCCTAAGAGCTTTGTAACATTAGATCAAATAGAAAATGTTACATTACAAAGTGTTGAGCCCTTTGTGTTTACACAGATATGTCGGGCATTGTAGAAAGAATTCTGCACTGGCTAGAAGACTGGACTGGGTGACCCCCAAAGGGACCTTGAAATAGTAAATATCCATAATTCTGTGAAAACACTTTCCGTTAATTTCACACTAATATGCTGATGAGACATAAAACTCGTATTAAAACAAAAGCATTTTGATGTTTGTCTTTTTCTTTCTGACTCACTAATTATATTATGACCATCTGGAAAAGCAGCAAAGAAATAGCATCAAATCTAACTACAATTGGCTATCACTCATCTCATTGATGATTGCTCTGGTCTCTAGTGAATCAGGGTGAAGCTTTTCTGGTCCACAGAGAATAGTGACACAGCCACAATGTGGCACTGAGCTGTAGTGAAACAACAGGAGCTCTATGTGGAGATCTTTACTTCACCCCACTTCAGTGAGAAAGTTTTAGTTAAGAGAGTCACCAAGGGAAAGCTTTACTTTTTTCCTTAGAATGCTGAAAGAAAAGTCTTTTTTTAAAAAAAAAACAACAAAAATAACAGACCCTTATTTTTTTGTCACCAGCTTAATCTAGGGAATTTGACAGTCTACTAGACTAGCATGTCTGAAGGTGGCTTTTGAGGAGTTAGCTTTGAACACCTGAGGGCAAGAATGTTGTGTCTCTGAAATGCAGCCAAGCCCAGCTTGGCATGTTATCTGCTTGCCCTGTCAGTCAAGTCCGCACTGAGAAGTATCTTCGTTGTCATTTCTCTGTGTCTGTGTTTTGCCTTGTACTAAGCCAGTACCTTAGTAATTTATTTATTTGGAATGGAGTTCGTAAACTATCCTACTATATTTTTGTTCTTAGAGAGACATTTTAGCTTATTCTTTGTGACCCATCAGATTGCAACCTAAACTTAATAACCTATTGAATCATATAATTGTAGAGATACCCTCTTATGATCTAAATACAGTTGTGTAGACTACACAGCTACCTTGATATTTCTTCCAAGTTTCACAGAAATTCCTGCCACTTTAAAGAGGAAAGTTTTTTATTAACCTGTTTCCTGAATACTTGAACAAATTTATTTCTGTCAGAGGTAGTAGCCCTGAGGTAGCAAGGTTGCTCTCATTATTTCAGTAGTAAATTTCTCCTTTCAAAATCCTATTTCTGCACTATGTGATATGAAAATGCAGTTTAGCCAAAAGGTAGTTGTAATTAATGTGTGATGTTTGGACTGTTTGATTGACAAAGATTTCTACTTCTTGAAGGCTGTTATTTTAAATCAGTATATAGCAATCCATTCTAAGTATTATATTGAAATGGTTTTGTTGGGTTTTTTTTCTTAACAAATAAATGAAACCAGTTTTCTCTAAGTTATCTAGATTTCTAGGCTTTGGAGGCATCATTTTAAATGTAATGGTAGTGAATTCATTTTCATATGTAATATCTTACAGTAATTGAAAATGAATTGAGATTCCTAATGGTACAGTGAAAACAAGTCTATACCTGTTAAGAATGAACTAGTTTTGCAACCCAGCTGTGACTTCTTCAAGTTGTATAATTTTATATAATTATTTAAAGTCTCTGAGCCTCATTTCATTATCTGCATAGTGAGGTTAACATTTTCAATTCTTGCTTTGCAGGATTGTTGTAGGGAGAATATTTTGGTGACATCTTAAAATACTATACACATATGGGTAGTTGTTAAAATGAGAGAAACAGCCTGCTAATTGGAGTGTAAATTTGTATTAAGAGTTCTGATCTCAAATAATTAAAAGTCTATGATGTTTTCATTTGTTTCTTAACTGAAATTCAGTGTTTCTATACTTTGTTCAAATATGCCGCTTAGAATTTCTTTCTTTTAATATCAGGAGTCTCTAAAGGTGAGGCCTATAGATCATTAGAATTCTGAACTCTTATCTTTATAAAGCAAATGTGGATATTACCAGCCCTTTCTAGTGAATCCTGAAGTGTTAATATATAATGTAATCAAATGCATATTGACAGAGATCAAATGAAGAGGCAGTTCTTTATTAACTTCTGTATATGAGAAAGCTTAGGGTGATCAGATAAAAAAGGAAGAAATTGAACCTAAAAAATTGTTGAGTAATAACTGGTAAGCCTATGAACATAGCTAAAATTAAGCATTTTGATTATTCTTGATTATAATACTGTCAAACTGTTGACCTTCTTTTAATGAGAGACAGCAGCAGATCATTTTGGGGCAGGACAGAAGAAATACATAACATTTCCAGACAATTCCCCTTAAGTGCCATTCTTGAAACCTGCTACTAGAGGGTATTAGTGTATATTGTTATATCATAGTCCCTGTCTATGGGACAGCTGGTTTGGAATATCCAATAGGAAGTTGGTGATGTGGTACTAGAGCTCAAGAAGAAGACTGGAGCCTGGATATATTTGTCTATTGAGTTATCTGCGTAGAAATGATAATTAAACTCATGGGAACTAATATGAAGAGAAGCGTTAGGTAACATCACAGGTGGTAAAATATTGGTCATGACCCAACAGAGAATACTGAGAAGGAATAGTTATTCAAATACTGTAGGAGAAGAACCAGGAGATAATAGTGCCACAGAAATTTAGAAAAGAGAGAGTGTCTCTCTAGGAAGAGATCACTGGTATCAAATGCATCAAGTGAGATCAAAAAAGACTGGAACTGAAAGATTAGATGATCTGGCAGTTAAGAGATACTGGTCAGTTTGGAGAGTACAGTTCATTTAACATACCTACTAGCCAGTCATGCCTGAGTCTTCTCGGCAGACCCTGCTTCAGGGCCTTCTCCTGTGTTCCCAGGGCATTACTAATATGTCTCCTCTTCCTTGAACCCCTCAACATGAGTGCCTTCCCTTTGAGATTATCTCCAGTTTTTCCTGTATATATCTTGATCGTACATTGTTGTTTATATGTTCTCTCATTTATTAGACTGTGAGCTCCTTAAGAGCAAGGATTCTTTTTTGCCTTTCTTTGTATATCCAACTCCTATACAGTTCCTGGAAGACAGTGAGCACACAGTAAATGATTATTGACCTGACCAAGTACATGGATAGGCATGAGGATCGATCTAGACCTGGGGTTTGACAAGGGACATCACTTCATGAAAGCTTGACTTTTTGATCATCTCTCCCCCATAACTCCCATTGTGGTCAGTGTGCCACTTGAGGACACATCCATAGAGAGCCTTTGTACTTCAAATAGTCATTGTGTTCTGTGACTCTAATGAATGTAAATAACCTACAAAATGATATGGTATCTGTTTTTATATCGTATTGCAGTGTGTGTGTATACATACATACACACATACATATACACATGCATACACACACATACATGTGTACATATACACAGAAAGAGTTCGTCTTCCAGAGACAGGATTTGAAACCAGCTCCTCTGGTGTCGAAGCCAGTGTTCTTTTCACTGTGTGCCATTGCTCTCTATTCTTTTTTGTAACCTTTCATGTGCATGACATGAACTTTGATGGAGCTTGGGAATAGGGAGGCAGCCCTGGAGATGGATTAAAGTGAGGTCGCAGGCTGGGAAGTCTTCTTGCCCCTCTGTATTTCTCTTAACCCACAGAAACACAGCATTTGAGGACTAACTACATTGAAGGAAAAGCCAACTTAACTTAATTATATAACTTTAAGTTTGGTTCAGTTCCATATTCCACACTAGTTGAGGAGGGTGTAAATAAGAGGAAAAGAAGAGGGGGCAAATTCTGTTTTTGAGGGAGAAAGACAAGCACAAGAGTAGTGAGGAGTCGTATGTGTAGCTATATACGTATCTGATACAGTACTAGAGGGAAGGAGTCCAGCTCATTAGAGGATAAAGTTCCAATCTATTTTTCTTGTCACATCTTACTGTTAATGTGGGCCACAAATAAGAAGCCATGTTTTCTGAACAAAAAAAAACTTCTTTTTCTAAAATTTCATTAAAAGTGTCCTTTCTTAAATAGTTATTAATCATCTCTTGGGTTCTGAGCATTGTACTAGACAGCAAGGAGATACATGGCTTCTATATAACACCTTTGAGGATTTTGTGATTTAATCAAGACAGAATGCAAACCCAGGTAACATTATTGTATGTCTTACTGACATTCATTAGAGAATTGCAGTGGTCCAGGGATGTGGCCGTACTTAGAGGAAAAGTTTCACAAATATGTATATACTATTCAGTGGCCACAGCGGGGCTATGTGAAAGGGATACCAAGAACATCAAGAGTCAGGTTGTCATAAAGTAACATGTTTGTAACAGCTGAAAGACACACAGCTATGTTTCTGTAGCTGTAGGCAAAATGGAGACCTGGACAACTTGACATTTGTCTGTACAGGCTGATTACAAAGTAGTCAGAGGTCAGTGAACTGGAATTTTTTTGTGTCATTGAAGTTTTGTGCAGCAGCAATGAGCATGTCTATTTAATAGTCTACTTTTTAATGTAATTAAAGTTAATTGAAGATTGGAAAGCTTATTAAGTTCTTTATATGCTTTAACATTGCAGAATAACATTCTAAAATTTTTGTTATCTTTATTAAAACTAGATTTCCACCAATCTTTTTTTAGTCTAGTGAAATGTGTCTGTAGAGAAGCAATATAAAGGTTTGAGTTTTTAATTGCAGACATTGTGTCTATTATAAGTTGGGTTTTTTATGTTCTTTATACAGTCTTAGATTTATTTTGTTTTTACAGTCATTACATGAGACAGATACTGGAAGCACTACGCTACTGTCATGATAATAACATAATTCACAGGGATGTGAAGGTAAGTCATTTATCTCTATCACTGTAAAATTTAGACACAGACTCTTTTTCGGTTTGAGGGCTCAGTAGATTTTTGTAAAGACAAATGAATATAATCCTGCCAACCTAAGGAAAATTTTGTAAGATATAACAAACATTTTTACTTAAAAAAGAAAATGTGTGACTACACATTACTTGGAAGGCCATTCATTCTGTTTCTCAGTGTGAACATTTTTTAAAACAATTTCTTTAACTTTAGTTTTAAGGTTTATGAAAATGTAGACATCACTGGAAATCCAATTGTCACTTTAAAAAGAAGAATGATTCCATCAAATAACAAGAAATAAATAATAAATAATTCAAAAATAATTGGAAAAAATAATTTTAGGTAGTTAAAATTTATGTGTTAAAGTTACTCATTTTTACTTTCATTATTTGACATATTCACCATAATATTAGGTTTGTTTTTATTACATTTAATTATTGCATTTAATACCATTCAAAAACACATGTAAAATTATTGTGCATTCTATAAAAATAAGAATATGACTTTGTACAAAAATTCTGTCTGCACCTGGGAATCCCCTGCATGATCCATTTCACTTGGCACCTTGACTCCTTAGGTCCTTTCTTAAATTTAGAGTGTTGAGAAGAGCAATAGGACCATGAGAGGAAGGGAAGAAGTTAACTAGTCCCTTTCCATTTTCCTGCTCACCTCCGTGAATTACTTTGCACGTACAATTTTGACCTTACTTCCTTCTACATCTCCCATAGTTTTCCTATAAAAAAAGCTGTCATTGCCCTCTGTGTTTGTGATATTCAGGACTCTTCAATTCATGTTAATCATTATAAGTTGTATTTTCTTTAAGATGTGGCTTCTTTTAGGGACAGCTGAGCAGAATTATAGCAATTCTGGGTAGGATCGACTAGAATGACATGTCACATGGCCAGTGAAATGATGTATGAAATGTATATCGCTGACATTGCTGTAAATAATTTAGAACATTCATGTAAGAATTAAGTTTGCAAGAAAATGGGACATCTTATTAGATACCATCATTGAAAAATTTAAAGAATACGGGACACTGTAGTAGAATGCTCCGTGACTGTCTAAGAGGAGAATGAAATGTAACATATGATGGAAGAGCAAAAACAGTAAACAATTGCAGCATACCTAGTATCGCTCAATTATGTTAACCTAAGGAAGAAAACATACTTTTTCTTAGAGAAAAAAGTCATTTTTTCTCCTCTCCTTATATCCCAAATAGTATGTATTTCAGTAACTTGAAAACTTACTTGGAAAATAAATTATTACATCACTTTTAAACACTGGTATATATAACAACTTAACAGTTATTAATTCACAATATTTTCAACATTATATTTGTAATTGGTATAGTTAATAATTGCTATGTGCTATATGTAATAGCTGACAACATGGTTTGCCTCAATACTTGTCATTCTTTAAAGATTTAATTATTCATGCTAATCAAAGAAGGCTGGTATAGATAAGCTAAAACATTTTTAAATGTATCTGAATGTACATGTCATTTTTTTTTTTGTTTATGCTTTTTGGTTTATCCACTTATTATTTCATTATTTATCCTTAAAGCTCCAAGTACCTAGCATAATATACCTAGCACATAGCATGTCTTCAACGAATGTTTTTTTAATTATTATTATTTTTACCTAAGCAAATAATAATTTTAATTCCTGTGCCACAGAGCAACTGATTTGGGGGAGGCAGCCTATGAAGATGGAGAGAATATACTCTGAAGTTTAAAATTTTACCACAGATAATCCATACTATTATCTCTTTAGTTGTTAGGCAGAGAGGCAGCATGATGTAGTGAAAAGAGTGCTGAACTTGGAATCGGGATCCTTTCAGACAGTATCTGGGTTTCAGGGTTTAAAAATTGGGTGCCATGTTGACAAACTAGGAGTCAAGCCAGGCATAGAATATATGTTTAGTCTGTCATATTTAAGAACCCCAGGAGAACATAAGAGTTTAATGGGGAAAAGGCCGAGAAGAAGAGAGTAACTTACCAATAAATACAAATAGAGCCTTAGAGGAAAGAGTAGCTTCACTACAAAAATATTAGGAACAGGAGGATATAAAGCAGCAGCTTAAAAAAAAAAAATTGAAAGAAGATAAGTAGCTCAGAAAACATGTTGAAAACATCAGCCAAGTTGTGGACTCCCTGAAAAAAAATAGAATGGAGCAAATGGAACTCAGTGATTCCATGACACAAGAAATACTAAAGTCAATGATGGAAAATTTGGAAGAACATGTTGGGTATATTCTAAAAACAATTGACCTGAAAAATGGGTCAAGCAGAAGTAATTTAAGGATCAAAACCCTCTCTTAAAACCATAATCAGAAAGAAAATCTGAATGCCATATTTCAAGAAGTCAACAACAACAACAACAAAAAACCAAACAAACCCCAAAACCTAACCAAACATTTCAGATTTCTTAGAACTGTAAGACAGTGAAAATAAAGTCTTATCGATCAATGATCTCCTTGAGGGTGGGGGAAGAGAACAATTATAGAAACTGTAGAAAGCATCCAGGAATGAACCACTCCAAAAGCTGTAGCCTCCAGGTAAAGGGGTAGGGAGGGGAAACTATTCAAACTGCAAGAAAGAATTCAAGTGCCAAGGAACTACACAGGATTACGTAAGACTATGTTGCATTCACTATGTAGGAACGGAAATATTGGAATATAATACCATATTCCAAAAGGCAAAAATTGAAACAGAGAATAACCTCTTCTGCAAAACTGAATAAGTCCTACAGGAGAAAAATAATTTTTTAATAGTCTAAGGGACTTTTAAGCACTCTGGATGAAAAGACAGAAATAGATTGAATCTTTGAAACTTAAATATAGGAGACAAGAAACATATATTTGAACAATCAAGAGGTGCCCGATGATGAAGTGTTTACATTTTTATGGGGAGAGAAGTGATGTTTGTCTCTTCAGAGACCCTCAGGGTTCAAGAGTCAGAGAAGGAATTAAGAAAGATAAACACAGGGCCTTAGGGTGATAAAGTGTTCTCTTTTGGTGGGTGAATGGGATCGAGAGAGGAAAGAAAAGGAAGATAAAATGTAATACACTAAGAAAAAAGTTAGAATTATTCAATAGCCTTGTTTACTGGGTAGAATTCTGAACTCAAAGTCAGGATGACTGGTTTGAATCCTGCTACATACACTTAGTAGCTGTGTGACACTCTACAAGTTACCTAACCTTTCCAGGTCTCAGTAACTTTATCTGTAAAATTCAGGGTTTGACTTTGATAACCTCCATTGCCCCTTTCAGCTTCAAATATGTGTTCTTACAAACTTATTATTTCTATTAATTAAGGTTTACCAAGAGAAGAGCATAAAATTATGGAAGAGAGGGTGAGAGGAACAGGCATTTCCTGAAACTCATTCCTTTTTGAACTAAACAAAAAAAGGTTTCACACACATAGAATTTGGCATATGCATTAACATAATAATAAGAAATACATTAAATTCAACAGGAAAACAAGGAGAGACAAGAAGGAGATGTTTAATAGGGAAGGTAGAGTCAAGAGAAAATATTCACACGGACAGAAACCAAGCTATGGAGAAAGGAAAATATTAAAGTCAGTCCGTAATTGAATTTTGGATTGGTTGAAGAGAGAAGGGACAAAGGTTAGGGATCCTGCCACTTCAATGACAAATCACTAGGTAAATCCCATCTCTTTTATCTGCTTTTTAGAGAAAGAGGGCAAAAGAGAAGAAAAATTGTAAGAGAATATGATGAAAGGAAAACACAATTAACGGTCAACTCTGAAGATGAATAGTCTGAGCACAGCAATAAAATGAAAGCGAGCTGCATAACTGAACAGAAAGTAGAATCTAACAATATATTATTTACAAGAATCAACTTGAAGCACATTCAGAGTTAAACATTTAAGAGAGTTATTATGAGAGGTTGGATTATGCAGCAGAGAGAGCAATCATCTCAAATGAGAAAACATAAAAAAATGTCGTTTAAGAGGAGCAGAGAAACTGATTGTGTTTAAAAGCATCATAGGTAATAAAATAATAGAGCATTTATGCACTGGATAGCACTTAAGTACTTGAAGGAAAAATTGGTCCAATTACAGGTAGCTGTAGATAACCAAACTTGGAGGGCCTCCATCTGTCCTTTTTAGACTTAGACAGATCTTACCAAAAAAATGAAGAAAGAAGTTAAGGATTTCAGTAGAGCGTTTTAAAAGTTAGATGTGATTAATCTGTGACCATTATTACTGAATGGGAACCAAAAGTAGTTTGCCTATTTGTCACCTTCGGAGGGCACTCCTATAAAAATAACTGACTTTTTATGGCACAGACTAGTACTGGTTTTTTCCTTAACTCAGGATGCTATTCCCATCCTGCTTGGAATTCATTCGGTCTTCATTACCGCCTGTTCAGTACAACCCCACAAGTATTTTAAAAGCAATGTATTAAGCAATCCTCCTTTGCCCCAGATTTCAAGGGGTTTTTGCCATTTAGGTGAGGCTACAATTATAATTATATTCAATAGATTGCTTGTGTACAGGCTGTACTTTTTATTTTATTTTATTTTTTTACCAACTGTCATTACTATCCATTTCAGGATTTTGTGCTTATTTGTTTGTGAAGAATTTGTTAGGTTTTTGCTCTGGCTACAGGAAATTAATATTCAAGCCTATTCCTCTTAGTATTTAAATTGTCTGTTTCATTAAGTTATCTAATATTAGTAAATAATCTTCTAATAGTATTGGAATTCTGTTGCTATCTAGAGTGATTCATAGTAATTATGCATGTTTCGTATGCATTCATTTTGGAAAGCATCATGATAAAGTCTGAAAATTGTAACTCAGTTATAATAAATGAAATTTCAGTAAGCAGGAAAATTTATGACTGTTGGTGTGGAAACTCTTTTGCAAAAAATCAATGTAATGTGAAATTAATTATGTGTCAGTGTAATTATTATCTTCAAGAAGATGTATCTTTGAAGGAGACTTTAGATTTTCATGTAGCCATGCAGTGACTTTTTCCTCTTTAATATGTCTATTTGTCTATTACTTTTAAAAAGCGTATATGCAGATATGCCTGTATTACATCTCAGTATTTTCTCATTTTGTTTCTTTCATTTCAAAACTGTTAGGAAGAATGAGGAAGGAAATGGAGTCAAAGTTCCTGTTATCCTTCTTCTCTCCTCCTTAGCTAGAATTTCCCTTACGTGTGCTGAGCATTTGGCAGCTTAGGAGGCATGGGCTTTCCATCCTTAATTCCTGCCAGTTGTCTTGTATTGATTTGTGATTTAAATCAAGCCATCTTAAAATAGCACAAATTAGCAGCATCTCTATACAAAGAATAGTGGTGGTTTTCTGTCTGAGTCATATCTGTGTAGGATGGTTTGGTGCTTTTAATTTTCTACAGGTTTGGTATTAGTTTTTCTCAGACACTTCCCATTTAAATGTTTTTGTGGATGTGCTTCTTTCAATAGGTTTCTTCACTAATCTTTATATTTGGTTGAGGGCTAGCTAGCCCCTCTCTGTTCTTCTTGTCCCTTATTCTCTCCCCTGCCCCAACTCTTCCAATTTAGCACTTTATTAGAAATGTATGAACAACAAATAATACTGTTATCTACTGTTCCTTTTTCTTTTGCCTTTAGTTTTTGTGCTCTTTCTAGATATGCCCTAATGCTTAACAGTAGTTTCTGGTGTAACTACCATAATGTTCTTGGACATGTTCTATGCTCCAGAGAGCTCATTAATTGTCGGTTACATTAGTAAAGTTTTTGAATTTAATTCACATGGAAAGTTGAGTTCTTGATAATAATGCTTAGAAAAAACTTTAAAGCATAGTAATGTGCAAAAAAATTAATAGTATATTTTTAGAATTACTCCTTTATTTCCTCCCCTTCCTCATAACCTTAAATGTTTTAAAAATGGTTTTTGAATGGGATTCCTTTAACTGCTATAATTTGGTCTTCTACCTACCTTGCTAATAAGATTGGCTTCTTTGTTTTGCTTACTGAGTTTGAAATAACTAAGTCAAATAGATCTGGCAGATTGTATTAACTATTTATTTTAGAAAAATTTTTAATTTTTCTACTCAGATTTGGCATAGTAATATCTATCTTACCAATAAGCAGTTTATAAACTACTCAGAATGAAGTCCCTTAAATGTGAAACATCTGAGTAAATGATGCATTATACAGAATAATGCTGGCTGCTTTCCCTGATATCTATCCAGCAAATATTAATATATGACTACTCATTTTTCCACAAAATCCTCTGTAATGGGTCTCCTGTAGATTAATTCAGACTTTTCAACTGGTTACATGTGGATTTTGATCACAGCCACCTTTCATTTCTCCTCCGTACCCTTTTCTGAAATTCCACAGTCTCAGATGCTTGAAGAGCATTTAGCAGGAGGACAAACATAGAGACAGAATGTTTCCCTTAAAATGACAGCCTCAAATACTCAAAGACTACAGGGAGCAAGATAGGACCTACTGTTCTGTGATGTTTCCCACTTCCATGGGCCTTAAAGAAGGGGGATAAGACTGTTGGTAAACATACACCGAACCCCTGACATCTTATAACCTACAAACATTTTAATCAACAGGTATGAGGCTAATGAGGTTAACATGCCACTAATATACTTTCTGTCCTGCTGGCAGGATTTTCTAATGTAGGCATATAGGAAGAAGGGGGAGAGAGAGGGCAAGAGAAAGGAGAAAAGGGGAAAGGAAGGATAAATACGTTTTTATCTATCTCATAGCACTTACCTTCATCACTTGAGAGATTTGACGTGAGGAGAAAAGTTCCTTGCAATACAACCACAAAATTAGAATAGAGACCCCTAATCTACAAAGCTAGCAAGTTGACATAATTTCTAGGTTAATTTATCCATTTTTGTTGTTACTTGTCTAGACTCATACTAGTAGGAGTTGAAGATGAGGGTGGTATCCATGGAAGTGCCAGTGACTTATGAAAAGCTAACTAAAAGTTATTTTGGAAAGAGTGAAAGAAGAGGGAAGTGAAGTTAAAAGGACAAAATTTCTTTTCTGAGAAGTGTTTTGTATTTTCTTAATCCACAAATCATATATATTTCTTTTAAAAAATTGTTTACTTAAATATGTCACTTTAAAAAGGTACACAAGTCCAAATTTACAAAAATAGCTACAATGGCTTTCCATGTTATAGCCATTTCCTCCATGCATCTAAACTATTATTTGTTTTATATGCAGTTCCTAGAATCATATCTGTTGTGCCAATATAGGAATGTTATCACAAGAAAAACATGTTTGTAGTGTGTTTAAACCTAACTCTTCAATTTAAAGTTTTCTGCTGGAAAGATTTGGGGGAAGCTTCCCCTTCCTATTCAGAACTTCTAGTTTTCCTAATAACTTTGGCAGTCAGGAGGAGTCGCCGGAAGGAGGTGGGAGCTGGGTGTTCCAAAAAAACAGAGGTGAGAAGGAAGACCATTCTAGGCATGGAAGATATTCTGTGTGCTATGTTTAGAAAACAGCATATACCCCAGTTTTATGGGAACATAGAATACAGGAAGGAGAATAAAGTATAATCAGGCTAGAAAACAAAGACTACAGCCAGATTGTGAAAGCATTTAAGGGGTGAGGGTGGGGAAGGAGAGGAGAGTTTTTATTCTACTCTAGTAGCAACTGAATTTTCTTTTTTTTTTTTTTTTAGTTTTATTTATTTATTTTTAGATTTCGACATTCATTTCCACAAAATTTCGAGTTCCAATTTTTCTCCCCATCTCTTCCCTCCCCCCACCCCGTAACACCTTGCATTCTGATTACCCCTTCCCTTCTATCACATCCCATCCTTCTCTTATCCCCATCTTCTCTCTTTTCTTGTAGGGGAAGATAAATTTCTGTACCCCATTACCTGTGTTTCTTATTTCCCAGTGATATGCAATAACAATTCTCAGCATTTGTTTCTAATACTTTGAATTCCAACTTGTCTCCCTCCCTCCCCACCCATCCCCACTGAGAAGGCAAACAATTCAATACAGGCTACATATGTGTCATTTAGCAAAATATTTCCATAATAGTCAGTGTTGTGTAAGACTAACTATATTGCCCTTCATCCTACCCTGTCCCCTCTTTTTTTTCTATTCTGTCATTTGACCTTGTCCCTTCCTAACTGTGTTTACTTCTAGTTACTCCCTTCTCCCATTTGCCCTCCCTTTTATCATCCCCTTCACAGCACTTGTCCCCTTCTCCCCTACTTTCCTGTAGTGTAAGATAGATTTTCACACCAAATTTAGTAAGCATGTTATTCCTTCCTTAAGCCATATGTGAAGAGAGTAAGCTTCATTCTTCCCTTCTCACCTCCTCTCTTTTCTCTTCCATTGAAAAAGATTTTTCTTATCTCTTTTATGAGTGGTAGTCTGCCCCCATTCCATTTATCCCTTTCTCCTCCCAATATTTTCCTCTCTAACCCCTTAATTTTATTTTTCTTTTATGGATATCATCTCTTCTGATTCAACTCAACCTGTATATGCTGTCTATATGTGTGTGTGCGTGTGGGTGTATAATCCCTCCACCTATCCTAATACTGAGAAAAGTGTCCAGAGTTACAAATATTATCTTTCCATATAGGAATGTAAACAGTTCATCTTTAGAAAGTCTTTTATGATTTCTCTTTCCTGTTTATCTTTTCATGCTTCTCTTGATTCTTGTGTTTGAAAGTCAGATTTTCTCTTCAGTTCTGATTTTTTCATCATGAATGCTTGAAAGCCCTCTATATCATTGAATGACCATTTTTTCCCCTTGAGGTTCTTGGTTTTGATCCTAGTTATTTTGATTTCTGGATTATCCTATTCTAAGCCCTTCAATCCCTTAATGTAGAAGCTTCCAGATCCTGTGTTATCCTGGTTGCATTTCCATAATACATGCATTGTTTTTTTCTAGGTCCTTGCAGTATTTTCTCCTTGACCTAGGAACTCTGAAATTTGACCACAATATTCCTAGCAATTTCTCTTTTCGGGTCTCTCTCAGGAGGTGATTGGTGGATTCTTTCAATATTTATTTTGCCCTCTGATTCTCAAATGTCAGGGCAATTTTCCTTGATAATTTCATGGAAGATAATCTCTAGGCTCTTTCTTTGATCATGGCTTTCAGGTAGTCCCATAATTTTTAAATTATATCTCCTTGATCTATTTTCCTGGTCAGTTGTTTTTCTAATGAGATGTTTCACATTATCTTCTATTTTTTCATTCTTTTGGTTTTGTTTTGTAACCTCTTGGTTTATCATGTAGTCATTAGCTTCCCCGAACTTCACTCTAATTTTTAAAGAACTATTTTGTTCAGTGAGCTTTTGAACCTCCTTTTCCATTTGGCTAATTCTGCTTTTTAAAGCCTTCTTCTCCTCATTGGCTTTTTGGACTTCTTTTTCAATTGAGTTAGCCTATTTTTAAAGGTATTATTTTCCTCAGCATTTCTTTTTGGTTCTCCTTTAGGCAGGAGAACTTGCTTTTCAAGCTCTTCTATGGCCTGAGTCTATTTCATATTCATTTTGGAAGTACTAGAGTCAGAAGCCTTGATTTCCTCTGACAGTATCCATTGTTCTTCCTCATCTGAAAAGATGGAGATACCTCCACCAAGAAAGTAATCTGCTATGGTCTTATTTTTTTCCCTTTTTTGGGCATTTTCCTAGCCTTTTACTCAACTTCTGAATCCTTTGTCTCCTCTTCCCCTAGGACCATGCTCAAGGCTGAGATTCAGATCAGCTGCTCAGTTCCCCCAGGGGCTTTGGATGGGGGCAGGCCTACCACACAGGGCTGAGGTTCAGATCCCCTACTCAGTTCTACTAGAGGCTTTAAGATGAGCTGCCTAGACAGTGGACCCAGGCTGTTTCTGGGGCCACCGTAGCTACCTGCTGCTGCTGCCTCTGCCATTACCTGGGGCCAGTGCTGGTGAGACCCTGCTTCCCTCTCACCCAATTGAAAAAATCCTCCTACGCTGACCTTTGAAACTTTCTCACTTGTGGATTGAGGGATCTGGGACCCTCCCTGTTAGGGATTCTGTCTCAGAGGCCTGTTCTGGTCCTGTTCCTCCTTGTGCTATGTGGCCAAGGCTGGGCTCTGCTTGGTTCCACGTTCCATGGGATAGACCTTTCCTGTTGGCCTTCCAGGTTACCTTTGGCTAGAAATGTCTTTCACTCTGTCATTTTGTGGCTTCTGCTGCTCTAGAATTTGTTGAGAGTCATTTTTTACAGGTATTTTGTGGACTGTGGGGGAAGTGCTAGAGTATATGCATCATTCTACTCTACCATCTTGGCTCCGCCCAGCAACTGACTTTTCTTAAGCAGGAAACTGACATAGTTAAACCTGTACTTTAATAATATCAATTTAGCTTCTGTGCCAGTGATGAGAAAGAATAATAATAGCACTATGAAGTTTGCAAAGCATTCTACAGTATTATATCTTCGCAGTTACCCTGAGAGGTAAGTAGGTAGGTAGCACCTGCTACCATTATCCTTATTTTACAGATGAGAAAACTGAGGCAAGAAGAGATTAACTGACTTGTCCAGGATCACACTGCTAGTAAGTATTTGAGGCTCCATTTGATCTCAGGTCTTCCTGACTCTAGGTTCAGCCATCTCTCCAATGTACCACCTAGGTACCTGTGGGATGAATTGGAGAGTAGAGAAAATGGTTGCAAAGAAACCACATAAGAAGCTATTAGTCTGATTCATAGATGGGAGGCAAAGCAAAAAGAGAAATGGTGCCTGTGCTTCAGGAACTTTTATTCTAGAGGAGACAGGAAGGAAGGAAGGGAGGGAGAGAGTGAGGGAGGGAGGGAGAGGAAGGAAAGAAGGAAGGGAGGGAAGGAGGGAGGAGAGAGAAAAGGAAAATACTACTATCTGGGAGAACCAGAAAAGGCCTCATGTAAAACTTGGAACTTGAGCTGAGTGTGAAAAGAAGGGATTCCAAGGAGCAGAAGTGGAGCCAACTTCATTTGAGACAGAGGAACCTAAAGTAGACATAGACAACTAACATCTCACATAGAACTACAAGAAAGAAGCCATCTTGTCTGGGCCTTAGAGTTCCATGGAATGGAACAAGAGTGGAAAACTCAGAATTCCTCAAGTAGAAGGGTAGGAATTGGAATGCAGAAGAAGATTATGAACCAGATGTTATTGAGAAAGACATGGGACAGGATAAATAATAGCCACCAACATATGTACAGGGTGAGAAAGAATTTACAGTTTGAAAGTTTTTTTTTTTTGACTCTTTTTTTTTTTAATAGATTCCCCAGCTACAGAGAATTGTAGAATTACCATCTATATTTTTTTACCTTTCTTGCAACTAACACAGTATTTGTTGAATTTGTTAAATTGAATTGAACAGTTGCTCAGGTTAAAATAGTACTTACAGAAATCCTGGTTGATTAGCAAATTTATTTTTTAGTTCAATAAATATCTGCTTAAAAAAAAAAGTTGATGGAAAGAGTAGCCTGTGTAGCTCCAGGGGAAGAGAAATGTCTTGGAAATAAGTTGAAATGTAGTTTCTAATCTAATTCACTAATTACTCTATAGTTGATATTTCCATAAAGTTGAATTAGACACCTCCATTCATTTTTCGGTACCTGTACAAGTTGTTTTGTTTCTTTGTTATTCTGCTAAATAAGCAGTCAAAAATTCAACTCAGTAAAAGAATGACTGTGCTTTGATGGATTAAGTAATTTAGTTTTTCAAAATAAAATTGAAGATGACATATAATTACATTTACAAATGTACGTGGACATAAACATATATATGCATAAAAGTAACGTAATTGCTTTTAACACATAACCCTAGGAAATTTGTACAATAAAATTTCACAATTGAATTTATAGACTTAAAAGATCAGTTTGATTATGTGGTAAGAATTATTCCATGAATTTGTAAAATACTTTTCAACCATTGAAGATTATCTTTTAATAAATAAATGAACCTGATAGTTTTTTCTATCTAATGATAAAGTCACATACAATTCATAATGGTTATTCAAAAATCACAAATGGATCAATTAGCTAGACTCTAAAAAGCAGAGAAGAGGAGGGAGAGTATTCTAGGTATGTGGAATGATTCGCACTTTAGGAGATGGGTATTTCAAATTCAATGGAGGAACATAGTTTGTGAATGGAAATAGTATGAAACAATGCTGCAAAGTTAAGTGAGAACCAAATTTTGGTGAACCTTAAATGTCAGGCTGAGGAGTTTGTACTTTTTTTTAATAAGTAATAGCAAACCATGGGAGAAAATGTAGAAATTTAATTAGGATTAACTGTAAGTGCCAGAAATTTAGAGTTTCTTCCATAAGACCAAGATTTTCTTTTTTTCCGTAATTCTTTTTTGCATTCTTTTTAAAAAATTTTTTGAAGTCTCTCCCTCAGCCATTTAAAGGCAAGAAATCAGTTATACATGCAAAATTATGCAAAACATTTCCATATAAGTCCTATTGTAAAAAAAAAATTTAAAGCAAGAAAAATAAGGTGAAAGCATTATCTTTGATTTATACTCAGAATTTGTCATTTCTCTCTCAGAGGAGGATAGCACTTTTTTATCACAAGTCCTATGTTATCTTGGATTGTTGTGTTGAGCTGAGCTTTCACAGCTGGCCATCCTTACAGTGTGGTTGTTGTGTAGAATGTTCTCTTGGTTCTGTTCACTCTGCATCGGTTCATGCAAGTCTTCCAGGTTTTTCTGAAGCCAGCCTGCTTGTCACTTCTTAAAGTACAGTAATGTTCCACCACAGTCATAAAATATAATTTGTTCAGCTGTTCCCCAATTGCCAAATCTTTACCACCACAAAAGAGATGCTAGAAATATTTTTGAACATATAAGTTCTTTTTCCTTTTCCTTTTTTCAGTCTCTTTGGGAAACAGATCTAGTAGTGGTATTGCTAGATTAAAGGGTATGCACAGTTTTATAGAGCATGGTTCCAAATTGTTCTCCAGAATGGTTGCACCTATTCACAATTCCACCAACAGTGAATTAATGTTCCAATTTTTCCATATCCCCTCTAGCATTTGTTATTTCCCTTTTCTGTCATGTTAGCTAATTTGATAGGTAGGAGGTAGTAACACACAATTGTTTTAATTTGCATTTCTCTAATTGATAGAACATTTTTTCACATATCTACAGATAACTTTGATTTCTTCTAAAAACTTCCTGTTCATATCCTTTAACAGTTTTATCAATTAGAGAATGACTCTTATTTTTGTAAATTTCATTCACACACACAAATTATATATATTTGTGTGTGTGTTTGAGAAATTAGGCTTTTTTTCAGAGAAATTTACTGTAAAAATATTTCCTAGTTTGCTGCTTTCCTTTTAATCTTAGCTGCATTGGCTTTGTGTAAAAACTTTTAAATTTAATATAATGTAATGAGAATTACCCATTTTACTTCCCATAGTCCTCTGTCTCATTTTATCACAAAGTGTTCCCTTATTCATAGATGTGTCAGGTAAAGTTTTCCATGCTTTTCTAATTTGCTTATGATATCACTCATTATGTTAATCATGTTCACATTTTAACCATGTCTTGGTAAGCAGTATGAGATGTTTAAAAACCAGGCTTTTCTTTGGAAGAATATGTATTGGAATATCTATTCTTCCAGGGCTTTCAAGAACCTTTGTGTTGGCAGTCATAGGATTGGGTTCTATTTATTTAAACACTTTCTACACAGGATTAATAAAGTTACTTTTGTTTCATTTTTATGTTGAAATTCTGAGCTAATGCTCGGACAATAACCACAGGCTCAGCTCTTTGTAGCAAGTATCAGCAGAGCTACTAGTCATTAATCCTCCAACTTGTCATTGACATTTGCATGTATACTTTCCTCATTTCCATGATGGATTTGATGTAAAGATCAACTGCTTTCATGTGGTGAATTGGTCTTTCTAAAGAGCTTACATAGTGTTTTCTTAAATGTTTTATCTAGTAAGAGGAATATGATGGGATCTGTACTACTTCTGGCAGCAGCAAGACAGATGAGGAAATTTTTTATTTCCACCAAATACCCTCGCCGTTGGCTGTCATTTGTTTTGGTTAGGGCATAAAAAATGGGCATAAAAATACTGTATGGAAGAAAGCAAACTATCAGTAGACATTGAATGACTAAAAGGTGTCTTTTCACTAAACAGTAAGTGGAATATTTTTTTGTAATAGATGTGTTTTTCCTTATTTTTCTCAGATAGCTGACAAAAGAATAATATGATAGAAATACCACTAGCAAACAAAAACCAATAAATGCAATTCCAACAAGTCTTGCAATCCCAGAAAAACCAGTCCCACATTCTGCCGCTTCACTGTAGCACATTTTCTCATTTTCTTCATAAAGCTCCACAGCAGAGTAATATATAGTAATTGGAATTATTGTGACCAGTACAGCACCCCATATAAAACCACACAGCTTCTTGGCAAAGTTGGGCTGGCAGAATTTTTTTAGTATGCGTCCATAAAATATTTTTTCATAGAATGAGGCAGTCTCTTCCTGGGTGAGGTCTTTTTTCATGAGGGTAGCATAACGGCTTATGGCAATGCAGCTTAAAGTGATGAGACTGACAAACATGCTGACATGCATGAACAGAGTACCCAAAAAATTGACTACCTTGCATTTTGCTGAACTGTACATCCACATCGATCCTTCCATAAAATAGGCACTCATAAAAGGCATAGCACTGCATACAAGCAAATTTGCCGTCACCAGGTTTATTAAATACATGTGTGTTGATGTTTTCCTAGCAATTTTTCTTAAAAATACCCATTGTGAGAGTATGTTTCCAAAAAGTCCCAGAATGCATAGAAAGATATAGATGATCGGTAAAACAAATAAAGTGGCCTCTGATGGCTTAATATATGTTGAATTATTCTCCATTTGTACCCAATTTTCTTGAACGTGGTGCAGGGTCTGGAATAGAATTGTACACAAGAGTTGATTTCATATCATGGTTTTGAATAAATATTTGGAAGAAATAATAATGTAATTATATAGGATATGTTGCTGCCAAAATAAGAAAATAAAAACAGTAGTGTCTTTTCTGTTCCAAGTTGTTGAGCTGAATGAAGAACTAATACAGTGATTATTGCAGTGGGAAATACTGCTATCTAAAAAATTAGATTTTAAATTCATCGAGTTTCATTTATAATAATTAATGATAATAAATTACTACGGTAGATTCTCATTAATCAGAGAGAGGCCACATCTGAATCAGTTTTTAAAAGTTCTTAAAATAATTTTTAACTTTAAAAATAAATTCAATTCAATTTAATAAACATTTGTTGGACAGCTGTAATGCAATCCAACTGCTTTCAAGTACATATTGATAGTAATAAAAAGTTGATGTAAAGTGTTGCCAAGTGAAGGTGCTTCAGTCTGATGACTTGAGGTGAAGCCTGTCACCACACCCTCCAGAACATTGGATATTGTCATGCTCTGTTGCCTGTGGCTCACCTAACCTAACACTCCTTCCCTCTGTCCCATTCCAGCCATAGAACTATAGTCAACTCAATGCAGCCACTGATACAGGAAAGGCTTTTCTGTCACTTTCCTTGGGATTCCACTCACCATCTGTGTGACTTCCAAACCGAGTCTGCCACCGCCTTACATTTCTGTCTCCATCATTACAATGGAAGCTCCATAAAAAGGCTTGTATCCCCAGAGTTTATTACAGTGTTTTATGGCACAGAATCAGGAAAGACATATTATTTTCATTATTTAATGAAGAAAATGTTAAGCTAATTTTGTTGTTGTTGTTGTTTAGAAAACCCCTTCTTTATGGTTCAAGACTACACTTCACTGCAGAAGAGCAGAAAATGATCCAAGTTCTAAATTGAGTTCTAATCTGAAACAGATAAAATCTAAATCACAGGGATGATGAAGAAACCTGGTCAGTTACAGTGCACTTATCATCCACATACATTCTTAATACTTTTCCCCAAAATCCAGTTTTAATATCTAAAATGCTACTACAGAAATTATTTTTCTCTACTGATGGTTGGGAGTTGCCTGTCTCTATCGAAATATTTGAGGTTTTTCAAAAAAACAAACTATTTTAATCACAACAACAGTGCATATGTGCTTTTTTCTTCTCACTTCAAAGGCCACACAGGAAGCCCTGCAGAGTTGAATTATAAGTCTTTTATCATGGCTTGTCCACTCTTGTTATAGAAGGTTAGAGAAGGGTTGATTAGAAAAGACAGAGGAAAAGACTGGGGGAATAGATATTCTGAACTGAGGTTTATTATCTGGGCAGACAAAAAAATTGACCTGCACTCAGTATCCCTATTTATTCAATATAACAGTGTCTCCATTTAAGTAGCATAAAGCAAGTGCTTTGTAATTCTTAAAGTACAGTATGAAATTTGATCATCATGAAATACTTAGATAATATTAAGTTTGTTAAAGAATTCTTTTCTAAAATTTTCTTCTCAATTAAAAAATGTTAACACTGTAAACATTTGCAATTCCATTTTCCTTTGTTATGCGTTTTGTATGCACAGTGCTTCCATGTCTTATATTAAAAGATTCTAGTTCATAAAATTATACTCATTTTGAAGCTGGCAGACAGCATTTACTAAGCACTTCCTATGTACTATACACATTAGTAAGACCCAGGGATGCAAACACAAGGAAAAGTAAGACAATCCCTTACTTCAGAGAACTGAAAGGAAAAAGGAAGAGGAAAGAAGGTGCCCATGTTGGGACACAGGAGCAGAGTCCAGAGGGGGATGTCAAGAGGCTGTTACCTTCAAGACGTCAAAAGATTCCCCAGTGTTCCTTCACTTTAGCTAATGTGCTTGTTCCATGGACACTGATCTCAAAACATCTGACTGTCTTCACGAGTTCATCACCTGGTAGCTGACCTCCTGGTGATGTGTGTTTTCAAACTTAGACTAGTCCTCAAAAGGCAGGTGTTGTCTACCACCGTTTCTTGTATCCAAGCCTTTTAATCTTGGAGTACAGAGCTTGTACTCTACCAGCATAACTTTGGGGAACATAGGGTCAGTCACCTCAATAGCATAATGAGGCATCGGAGTAAGACTAGAGTGAAAGAAAAATAGCCTGATCTAGATAGAAGATATATTTTTCTTTTCAGAAAATAAACTAGAGTACAGAACACTTTGTTTTGCTAATAGACTTAAGTTTACAATATGCCCATTTCTACTTATATTCTCTAGAAATGGAGTCCACAAATTATGACCAACAGGCCAGATTTAACCTGTTGCCTGTTTTTATGCAGCAAGCTTGGTAATACTCTTTACATTTTAAGATAAGTTTTGTTATATTTTTAAAAGTAAAAACTTATTTTTAGCTTACTGGACATACAAGAAACAGAAATCCTGATTTGGCCCTTGCACCATAATTTGCCAGCCCCAGTTCTCAACTGTGTTTATTTATCCTGGCCAAGAATCACATAGCTACTGTATCAATACCACCCATATATGCTCTGGATCAGAATATTAACTTTGGAATTTATATCTGGAAAATTATTGAGATACCTCACTTGAGGTTATATGAATCCACCATAGCCTTGGAACTTTGAGCCTGAATTCTATTGTCCTATCAGTTTTAAGAAAACATTATGTAGGTAGGAATATATAAAACCTACTCTATAATAAGAACAGTTGATAGAGAGTACTTAGTGGTTTGCAAATCATTTTGTACATTGTTATCTATGTTTATTGCTCACAATAAGATAAATAGAAGTATTGTCCCTATTGTAAAACTAGGAAATTGAGTCTTATTGAGCCTAAGGGACCCATAGTCCATTATCTAGTAAGTATTTGAAGTTTATGTATCTTCCTTTCTTTCCACCCTACAGTGCTTTCTCTCAATCTATAACTTGATTGATTTAGACATCACAGAAGTTGAAATGAATATATTTTTATCTTAAGCCAAATCTAAATCTCTGTTGCTGCTTCATTTAGTAGAGAGAATCTTATTATAAGTGAAACAGTATGTAGGACAGCTCACTAGCTCTGTGACTTTGCTTCCCTTTTAAGACTGCAAGAACCATCAGAAAATGAAGGAGACAGTGGTGTAGTAAGAAGAATACTAGCCTTGGAGTCAGGAGATGCCTGGCTTTAAACCTCCCTCCACCACTTATGAGCTGTGAGACCAAATGCTGAGCCTTTCTGTGCTCCAGCTGCTTCACCTGCCGAATGGCTGTACTAATCATTATATTCCCTACCTTAGAGGTGGTTGAGGACATCAGGTTTGTAAAGTGCTTTTGTAACCTAAAAAGTGCTATGAAAGCATTCGGAGAAGGAAGGGAAAATAGTATTGATTAGTCCTGTCAAACAAAGTTCAGTTTCTGTGGTACTCTAACTTGTTAAACAATGTCATCTGAGCACCTTTTTAAGCTTCTTGAAGATTGTAGAGAGAGACAGAGATTGTATATAGTTTTCCAATATATGTATTGAACAGCAAACTAATATTTTAAATTTCTTCCATATTCTTTTTCATTTAAAAAAGTCCAACAAAAACAGAGAAATTTTTAAAATTCTGTGTAAAGACAAAAGTATAAGAGTAAGTTGTATATATTATTTTCTAGTAAGAGGTTTCTGATCATTGTTCTGCTTTAAGGGAAAATAGTAACATGTCACCACAGTGCCTAACTTATAGCACTTTAAAAGTGCTTTTTGAGTTTGATAGGATTGAATCCTGTGATATAAAACCTATAAGACTTATACTTTTTTAAATAAGTTTAAATTTTGAAGAATTTTTTTAAACATAATCATATATCCTTTCATGAGCATTTTTAGAGTTCTAAAAAATTCTCCTTTTCAGCATTTTCAGCATTTTTGTTATCTACTAGATAAATTAGCAATCTACCTTACCTGTGTTAGATGCAGTTTCTCCAGTTACTGTTCCAAAATTCTTGTATTCCAGAAAAGCATAGGCAAATTCTTTTAGAATTCCAGTAGATGTAGCTTCTCAGAAGACTGAGGTATCCTAAATTAGGATGTTTAAAAAACAAGCTCAGAGCCTACAGTGCAGTGTACAGGTCCAGCGTAAAAATTGAAAATAAATCTATTTTAGTTTCTTAAGGTTGGAGGAAGTTAACAGACTAGTTAGTTCCTTATTGGCTATTTTTAAGTTCTGGTTAGTTATCTAACTCAAATTATTTTTTTTTTTAAAGCTAGTTAAGAGTAGAACCAAATTAGAGTTGGTGTTGCACACTTGGTTAGTCTTACACACTATGTTGTCGTCACATAGAATGAGTTACAGAGGGAATTGACACTAATGTGGAGGGGACTCAAATTGTCTGTCCCCACAAAAGTGAGATGATTCAGAGCAGATGTCTAGCATCATGTTTGTGCTACTGTGGGCCATAGCACACCAATGCTGTAGGTTTTCTTGGCAAAAATACTGGAGTGGTTTGCCATTCCTTCTCCAGTGGATTAAGGCAAGCAGAGGTAAAGTGATTGCTAGTTAAGTGTTCAAGGCTTGAGTTGAACTCAGGTTTTCCAGATTCTAGGCCCAGCATTTCCCAAATGAATCTTAGGAGTCTAGGAATGCCAGTATTTTTTTATATATATAGGAATCTTCATTTTAGAAAAAGTTGCCATGGTTAGAATTGTGGATATAAAAAACTAGAGGCAGGGGGCTACTGTAGTGATCTAATACTGATTTAATAAAAACTCCATCCAATTTCCCAACTAAAGACTGCCAAACATGTAAATAAATGCAGCTGGAAAGCTCTATCTAATAATAAACACTACCCTTTTACACAGAAGTACAGAATGTTAAGCCTGGAGAGGACCTAAGAGATCCCCTATTCACACACACCCCCCATTTTAAAAATGAGGAAACTGAAACTGATGATTTTAAAGTACTTGTCTCAGGCTGCTGAGCTAATAATTGGCAGCTGTGGGAGTAATAGTTGGACTTTGTGATTCTAAAGCTAGTATTCTTTCCATGCCACCACACTGCCTTCTTAAGTGACCAAATGAGGCTGTGGAAAATAGAGCTGGTATCCTAAATCTGTTTGTTACATAGGGTTCTATATTTCAATCATCTTACACATTTAAATTAATGCAGTAATTCTACCATTTGGAATTTTAAAAATTCTTTTATTATTTCCCATAATTCCAATAACTTTTACATGCCACTTCTATAATCTTCTTTTCCCTAGTATTTTTTCTCTGAAGAAATGCTTGTATGGAAGCATTAAGAAGATTATTTTGGCAGCTGTGTGAAGGAGTGCTGGGAGGGATTAGAGACTGGGAGAACAATTGAAAGGTATTGTAGCAGTCCACATGAAGGGTAATGAAAGTGCCCAAAGTTTAGCAGTGTAGGTTGAGAGAAGGGGGCAGATACAAGTGAGATTGTAGATGCAGAATTATACAATGAGAGTCAAAGATGACTCCAGAGTTACATGTCTGGGAAAATAGTGCTACTAGGAACATAAATGGGGAAGTTAGAAGAGGGCAGGTGTAAGGGAAAAGATGACGAGTTTAGTTTTGAACATGTAGACTTTAAGGCACCAGTTCTCAGGGAGAATTTAGGACTCAATATATAGATTTGGGGTCTATAGAAGTGATAAAGACATGAGAATAAATGAGATCACTCAGAAAACAAGTGAGGCTTGGAGGTGAGGGGAAGGTGACCTTGTCCCATTTATTTAGGGAGCAGGAGGAAGAGGAAGGTGAATTGGCAGAGACTAAAAAATGACCAAAAAAGTAGATGGCACAAACAGGTCAAAAAGGATGAGAACTGAGAAAAGTCTGTGGGATTTAGTGATAAAAAGTCATTTGTGATGTGTAGATTTTCAATAGAGTCATGGGATTAGAAACCAAATTGCAAAGGTTTGAGAAGTAAGGAAGTGGCAAGGTAATGAGGAAGTGAAGGACAACAGTCATTTAATAAGTGTGGTATATGTATCTACTTTGTATTCAGTGCTGTGCTACATACACCCTTTTGAAAGGGGCTTGTATGGGTTTCAGAGTAGCGTTGGACAGTCACAGTTCTTAAAAAGAAACTCAAATGTGTATAAGGCAAGATTTACATACAGGGAACTATTTGAAAATAAAACAATATATAATGAAATCCTAAATTTTTCCGTACAGGTAAAAAATAATAAAAGCATTATATAATATGGTCATTGTGTACTATAGACAGTAACATTAAAACCTACTTATCTTTTGTGACTTCAGATATCCACGTTCAAGAGTATGCATATTCCAGTTTTATTCTTTTTGCTTTCCTAGGGTCACAGATTGGCATTAACAGGGACTGTTTGAGATTATGTAGTCCTCTTCATCACTCCTTGAGAGTTTAAGTGACTTATCCAATGGCATGCAGTAGTAAAAGCTGTGATTAGAATCTAGGTTCTGACTCTAAACCCAGTTCTCTTCCTGCTACACTGTTGTGCTGTGTGCATGGAATGAAAGTAAAATTCTCCTAATAATAGGAAAATAATAAAAAAATAATTTTTAAAATTATTTTCATGAAGGCCAGGGGATAGGCTTCATTAATTTGGGAAAATATCTGTAAAGTATTGTATTAGGTAGGTAAAGCTACTAGTTCTCAGTATGTTCAATACTTAGCCATTTCAGCAAACACATACTGTGTGTTTACTGTGTACCAAGCTACTGGACGAGACTTGAGAGTACAAAGATCAAGCAGAAAATAGTTCGTGCCTTCAAGGAGCTTAAAATTCTGAGGCCTGAGTTCAAATCAGCTTTCAACCAGTTACTAACTGTGTGACTGGAGAAGTCAGGCTACCTCTGTCATGTTTTCCTTGTCATTAAATGGGATATTAATAGCAGCTACTTTCCGGGATTATTGTGAGGGTCAAATGAGATAGTAATTTGTAAAGCATTTTCATTAACCTAAAGCACTATAAGAATACCAGCTGTTGTTATCATGTTTGTTATTATTGCCAAGTGAATTATTGGCAGTAAATACAACATGTAAGCAAAAAATACATATGTGTACGTATGTATGTATGTGCGTAGTCTTCTAGTCTTCTCTGTTACTGAATTTTAAGCAAATTTTACTGAATATTAAGCAGATGACTTAATCCTTTATGTTACTCTATGAGGTAGAAAATGTACCTCGAAAAGGGCAAGAGTACTAACAACTTGGAGAATCAGAAAAGGTTTCCCATAGAAAAAGCATCTGAACTGATCCTTAAAGAGGACAGGAATTTTAAAATCTAGAGTTGAGTTAGGAAGCACGTTCTGGTCATTGGAAGCAGCCGTTACAAGGGCTCTGAGATGAGACTGAAGGCCTAGTTCAAGGAACAGCAAATAGGCCGTTCTGGCTGGACTATAAAGGGGAGTGTAATAAGCCTAGAAAAAGCCAGCAGGAAACAGATTTAGGAAGGGGCTTTCAGATGTGAATCTGAGAAGCTTTTCTTTTCTCCTAGATGTGACCAGATATCATTAAAGGTTCTTACAATATTTGCATATTCATTTTGGCCAAGGGAGTTCCACACAGTCATTTCCTTTCCCCAAATCAAGAGTTTGCTCAGTTGATTGGCTTAGTATAGCCCTGATAAAGACAATAAAGTGCCTTTCCTCCCTTAATTGTTTCCTATTTATCCTGCGTATAGCCAGCTACAACATAACCTACACATATGCACACACACACATACACATACACATACACATTTGCATGTTGTCTCCCACTAAAATGTGAGTTGCTTAAAAGATGGAAATAACCTTTTGCCTCTTTTTATATCTCTATTACTGAGCACAGTAACTGACACATAGTAGACACTTGGTATAAATGTCTTTTGTTTGATGTATAACAAATGCATAGTAGAACTGTGTCAACAGATGGGTGATGGGTCAAACAATATTTGTTTTCCATGGCCTCTGGATACATAAAACTATGAAAATTCAACTTTCCAGTGGCCCAGTGAAGCTACTTAGGACATGATAGAGAGACCCTTCCCTACATACAAAAAATATTTCCTGACCATTTCAGTTACACCACCGAGATCTTTTCTCTCCTATTCCAAATTTAGACAATAGAAAAAATAACATCATATTGAACTCTTAATATTCTTGATTTGGGATCTTGATATTCAACTTTGCTTCTACTTACAGTGAGAATTCTGAGAGCTCTCATAGTCTTCATTTTTACTGAATTTTAAGCAAATTTTTACAGAATATTAAGCAAATAACTTAATCCTTTATGTTATTGAAATATAAAATGAAGTTTTAATGTTCATCCCTATTTTTCTCATTGATTTTTTGAAGAAAAAATGAAATTTGAGCTATTAAGTAAAAAAGGAATACAATTAGAGATATTTACTTAAACATAAAATTTTGGCACAATATTAAAGGACTTTCCCTAAATAAAATAATGATGAACATTTATGAAGAAAAAGAATGAACCATTAACTTTTAACAAACACAGAGTAATGCCAAGGTTTTTTTTTTATAGCTAATGCAGTTTAATTGGATTAAGTTATACTGCTTATAAAGAAGACTCAAAAAGCAATGGAAGTACAGAGTTCATATAAGTAAGCTGTAGTGTGTTGTTATTGATGACTTATGCACAAAATGTGACTTTAAAAATATCCAATCAATATCTGGTTGGAGAAGGAAATGGGCCAGAGAACAAGGAATGACAGCCATAGAGCTACACTAAAAAACAGATCCAAAAGACTACTTCTTCATTTGTTTTATAGGCTATAGAATTCCTTCTGTGTGTGGCACAAGGTTTATAGGAGAATACAGATAAAATTTTCACAGGCTGAGAAAGGCATAGATGCATAGATCCATACCCTTTAGAAGGTCACACATCCATTGATGATAACAGAGGCTTATAAAGCTCTCCGTACTGACAATATGACTTTTTGATGCCACTTCCCTAAAATTATTTCATCTGTAAATGATGACTATAGTAAACTCTCATTTAAAATGTTGGTAAATGACATTTAAAGTACTTTTTAATTTGCCCTCTGGTGATTTGATATTTTCTCTAGTTTACCATATACATATAAGCAATTTTCAAAGATTTCTCATAGAATTAATACTGAAAATCTGATGAATAGAATTTAATTCTCCATTCAGATAAATGGTATTTCAAAATTTGACAGTTCCATAGGGATATTATGAATATTAATATGATACTCTTAAAATAGATGTTCTGGTTAATAGAGAAATAATTGTCAGGAAAAAACTTTAAATAAAATTAGGAGTGTAATATGGATCATTTCAGTTTGGCTTTTGGATGCTTTAACTTTTCTGAATTTATGTTATATATTGACAATTTTAAAATGTAACGTTTATCTGTTTTGTATTTTTTTTTCCTTTTGCTAAATATTTCTCAATTATATTCTAATCTGGTTGTGGCTGTCCTTGGGAGGGCAGCATGTGTGACACCTCTGCTCTGGAGGAACTTTTAAAAAATGTAAGACTTTGCCCATAAAGGATTTATTTACATTTTACTGGGAAGAAGAAAGGACACATTGAACAGTTAAATAAAAATAGAAGACAGTAGGTAACCTATTTTAAAAATACTTATAGATGAAAAGTGCTTTAAGATCAGGGAATAGACAAAGCAGTACAGATTAAAGTTGTGAAAGCCTTCAGTGATAGAGCTGAAATTTGGCCTGAACCTTGGTGAGTCAGAGGATTTGTATAGGAAGAGAAATAGAAGAAGTAGGTTCCAGGGTAGGAAAACCATCCATAGAAAAGCCCAGAGGTGAAATAAACGCATTTTATTTGGTGGACACTAAGAAAATGGTAAGAATAAAAATTCTGTAGTGGAAATAATGAAAGGCAAGACCAGGTTATGTTTTAAATCATATTTCAATAATCTTTACACACTGGTTGCGGTTAAATCAAGCATTTACAGATGCTTAATTATAAATACTTTAGAAAAACATTCCAACTTCTAAGAAATAGATTTTTAAAAAATATATTATAATGCTAATTTTAGTACTCAGCAATCTTGGCCTAAATCTTTGTAAATTTAGTGGCATTATTTCCTGATTAAGGTGTTAGACGTGAGGAGAAATTATTTTATCTCGAGGACTGAGAAATAATGATTCAAATGTGGTAGAAAAGTATGAATTGATTAGAATTCATATACAATCAAATACTTAAATGAATATTTTAATTCATAAGTTTGGAAATTGTCTACAGCAATGCAACTTGTTGACCCATCCATGCCTTTCCATCCTGTACACTTCTTATCCATTCCTTCTCATGATCTCACCCCAGGTGTACAGGAGGCTGCACAGTAGAGCCTCTCATTCCTCACTCTTAAAATTATTTCTCATGAAAATAAACATAAATGGGTAATGATGATAGCACTTCTATTTGTGGTAAAATGTAAAGATGGAAGTCATGGGAAGTCCGACTTTTGAGTGACCATCAACAAGGATATTTAAGTCCAAAAGTATGAGCTAAAAATTGATTTTCTTTTTGGGAAAGAAAGGGAGTCGGCCTAGAGTTCAGTTCTCTCTGTACTGAACTTGACTGCAACAAGTAGCTAGATTGGATAATAAAGGTAAATACAATGAATCCCAAATTATGTTATTGTTAAATTCACTTATATAATTATAGTTTAAATTGTCTTTTAAATTAACAATATTGTACTGGAAGATAAGTATCACAAAAAAGGCAATGGAAAGATAAATGGTGGATGTGAGCAGGTTGTAACATATAACCTATCTGTAGTGGAGAAAAGGTAAACAAGGCTTTCCATTGTCAGTCTTAGAATTACTGTTGCATTGGCATGATAAATAACAAAGCATGAAGGATAATAGAGACATAACACTATCATTGCTTTTTGCAGATGATAGGGTCTTTAACCTGTATAACCCAAGAGATTAAACAAAAACCATTGAAACAGTGTCATTAAGTAGCAGGAATAAACCTGCAAAAAGCATAGCCTCTTTTTATTACCAACAAAACATGACATGCAGAGATAGCAAAAGAAATTTGATTCAGAGTAACTAAAGAATGTATAAAATATCTGGGAGTCCAATTACCAACACATAAACAAAAGAGTAACATAAATAAAATTACAGAGTATTCTCCATAGAATGAAGGAAGTGGAGAGACTTTTTTGTTAACAATTGTGCTGTGCTAATTTATTGAAAATAATACAGTAGTATCTAAATTAAGTAAAAAAATGTATTGCCATATCAATCAAAGCACCAAAGGGTGAGTTTTTAGAGTTAGGTAAAATATTAAGAGAAATCATCTGATAGAGCAAAAGGTCAAGAATCTCAAAGAAAATAATGAAGAATTTGTCAGAACAGTGGAGATTTGTAGTACCAGATAGAACTATACTGTGCCATATTCTTCCATACTGTACAACACTGTACTGTACTACTCTGCTATAAAGCAGTGATCTATAAAACTATTTGGTACTGGTTAAAAATTAGAAAAGTCGATCATTGGAAGAAATTGGATAAACAGGACCCAGAAGCAGTCTCTCACAGTAGAACAGTGTAATAGTGTTCAATAAACAAAGGAGTGCCTATTACTGGGATAAAAACTTCCTGTTGAACAACAACAACAAAAATTTCTAGGACATTGAAAAGTGAAGAGTCATAAAATAGGTTTAGAACAGCATTCCACATCTTATGCCACAATAAGTTTCAGATTATATGGCCTATTAAAAACTTAGTTCATGAGTAAAGAAGTATCATTTTTATTTAAATATAGGGAATAATCCTTAACCAAATGAAGTATAGAGATGATTTTTGAAAAATGAAATGGACACTCTTGAGTACATGAAATTGCAAAGCCTTGTATCTGCACAATCAGTGCAATTAGAAGGAAAAGGTTACCAGTTAACTGGGGGAAATGTTAGCAGCAAATTTCTCTGAGAAAGTCAAATGTACAGACAGTTGATCCAAAAAATTAGAACAAGAGCTTATATACCTTGATAGTTAAATTGTAAGTCAATATAAATATCCACTTTAAATTTTTTTTGTTATGAACTAGAAAATAATCAACATGAATATTTCTTTATACAACAAGTGGATTGTACATGAGTATGTATAAAATATAGATTTAAGGAAATGTGTATATACATATATATGTATGAATATACATATAAGAATGTGTATATGTGCATATATACATGTTATTGTATGGGTCCCTTTATGAACTTCATTTTGTTCTTTTCTATGACTTTTAATTGTTTAACTGATATGTTTTTTTTAATCAATGACTTTTCCACTTCTTCACACTCCAGAAATAAAACCTTTCTCTTGTCATAGAAAAGTATAGTCCAGCAAAATAAATTTGTGTTGTATAGCTCATGTCTGAAAGTGCACCTCTCATTCTGCACTTCCCAGTCTCTCCTTCTCTTTTAAGAGATGAAGAGCATTTTTCGTCATCCAGAGATGTAGTAGTAGGTCACTATATTGATCAGAGTTCTTAAGTCTTTGACAGTTATGATTATTGTATAAGTAGTTCTTCTGGTTCTGCTTACTTAACTTAGTTTATAACAGTTTCTAAGTGAATCTGTCCTTTTCACAATTTCTTACAATCTAATAATATTCCATTACATTCATATACTCTTAACTTGTTCAACCTTTCCCCAGTTAATGTACACCAACTGTTTCCAGTTCTTTGTTATAACAAAAAGTACTGGCAATAATATTTTTGTACATTTGCATCCTTTTCTTCTTTTGTGAGTATTAGCCTAGTAGAAGTATTATTAGATCAAAGAATATATACAGTTTAGAGACTTTGGTGATATAGTTCCAAATGACAAAACAGTTGAACCAGTTCTCAAGTCCACCAATAATAATAATACATTAGTTTCCTGGTGTCAGTTCAATTTTTCCTTAATGCAGAATCTTTTTAAAAATCTTAGGCTGATTAATATTTTATTATATTTATATCTATGGTCATTAGAGATACGTATTGTTTCCTTCCTCTGACTTATCTTTCCTTGGTTTCACTATCAAAAACTTATTTTTTCCTCATAGAAAGATTTTTTAGGATAGTTTTTTCCTATTAAAATATGTAAAATGGAAGGTAATTCTTTGAATATTTGATAGTATTAATTTGTAAATTCATCTGGTTCTGGAATTTTTGCCTTTGGGAAATCATTTGTGGCTTGCTGAATTTCTTTTTCTGAAATTGGAATACTCAGGTTCTCTATTTCTTATTCTGATAATTTAGGTGTTTTATATTTTTATAAATGTCAATTCTATCTATTTTTGCTACTATGTAATCCAGCAAAATACTTTTAAGATTACAAAGTAGAAAGAAAATGCTCGCCTGCATTGATGAAGAGGTAGTTTCATCATCCTGAAGTCTTTATACCAATGAAATCATAAATCCAGTCTCTACTTCTTACCTTGTTGTTTAATTATCCATAGTACCTTCAGATATAGTATAGTTTCCTTGTTTATCTCTTTTAATCGTATTTATTCTTACCATTGCATGATGACTCTTAACCCTACTTTTAAAAATTTGACTGAACTAATAAATTCTTCATGTTACCCTGGGGGATTCTTGTTTAAAAAAAATTTTTTTTTAATTCTGCTCATTAATCCTTTTTGTGACTCTCATGGGGGAGGTTGTCATCCCATTTATGCTTATTGTTACAATTTTTCAGTTGTGTATTTTCTTTCATCATATCATTTTTACTCTTTCCTCTTTACCAAGTAAGAGGTAGAGAAAGAAGGAATGTGATCCATCCTTGTAGTATAATTGAAATGTTCTGGTGCAGTTCTTCTCTCTCTTATTTTTTCATCAGGTTCAGAATTGATCCATTTTCTAACACTGTCTTCTTTTTCTTTATTTCCCTATTTATGATCAGCTTTCCAAAGGGGAACTTTTTTACTTGTAACTATTTCCTCTCTTCATTCTACTTCTATACCCTTTCCCCGTTCTCATCTGTTTACCTCTTGGGTTTAATATATTTCCATAACAAATTCTATTTATATATATTCAGTCCTATTTCATCCAGTTCATATAAGAATGAGATCATGATACACCTTTTTTCTCTTCTTCCATGTTTTTGTATCCTTCCTTTGGCAAATCCAAAATATAAGAAATAATAAGTTTCTAAGATATGGAGATTGAGGAGGGCTCAGAGATGTAGGAATATACGTGTGATTTCATTGATAATGGAGACTCTTTGGATGAGGAAAGTTCGCCTACAACAGTGCAGGCCAGTATCTTCTCTGTAATTTATGTTGTTAGAGAGTTTCCAATAGTACTAAGAGGTTAAGCATCTTTCATTGGATCCCATAGCCCCTGTGTATCAGTGGCTAAACTTGGTAACCACTTTTTTGTCAATAGCTCTTCCCAGTCCTGAGACCAGCTCTTTTGTTTCTGAGACCAGCTTTCTATCTACTGTAGCATGATACCTCCTCCATTTGTCCATTTCTTCCCTAGTATATCTAAGATCATAAGGCCCATGGGTTTAAAACTATAAGGGACAAGTAGAGATCGTCAAAACCAAACCTCACATCTTACATAATTAAGAAACTGGGAGGAGGAGCCACAATGGCGGAGTGAGAGCAACTATTCACTGAAGCTCTTAGACAGACTCCTTCAGATACCTCTAAAAAGAAAATCTGACCAAATTTTGGAGGTACAGAATCCAGTAGGAGATCGACTGTAGCAGATTCACAGCCCAGGACAGATGGAAGGTCAACGGGTAGGATCTGTTCCTCAGGGTGGAAAAATCCACAGCATACAGCACAGCACAGAAAGAAGTTAAGGAAGTGAATAAAACTCTGGATAAGGTAGATATGATAGATCTCTGGAGAAAATTGAATGGGGATAGAAAGGAATATACCTTTTTCTCAGTGGTACATGGCACATATGCAAAAATTGACCATGTTCTAGGACATAAAAACCTCACAGTCCACTGCAGAAAGGCAGAGAAAGTCAATGCATCCTTCTCAGATCATAATGCAATAAAAATTATATATAATGAAAGGTTATGGAAAGATAAACCTAAAATTAATTGGAAACTAAATAATCTAATCCTAAAGAAGGAGCGGGTTAAACAGCAAATCATAGAAGCAATCAACAACTTCCTTCAAGAGAATGACAATAATGTGACAGCCTGCCAGATCTTAGGGGACACTGCAAAAGCAGTTCTGAGGGACGTTTTACATGTTTGAGTGCCTACATGAATTAAACAGAGAGACAGGAGATCAGTGACTTGGACATGAGATGAAAAAGCTGGAAAAAGAACAAATTGAAAATCCCCAATTAAATACTAAATTAGAAATACTGAAAACCAACGGAGAAATTAAGAAAATTGAAATTAAGAAAACTACTGAACTGATAAATGAAACTAATCATTGGCTTAATGAAAAAACTAATAAAATTGATAAACTTTTGGTCAATTTGATTGAAAAAAGAAAGAAGAAAACCAAATTACCAATATCAGAAATGAAAGAGGTGAACTCACCTCCAGTGAGGAGGAAATTAAAACAATAATTAGAAATTACTTTGCCCAACTTTATGCCAATAAATTCAACAATCTAAATGAGATGGATGAGAATTTTAAAAAATATAAATTGCCCAGATTAACAGAAGAGGAAGTTGAATACTTAAACAACCACATCGCAGAAAAAGAAATTGAACAAGCCATCAATGAACTCCCCAGGAAAAAGTCTCCAGGTACAGATGGAATTCGATCAAACATTTAAAGAACAGTTAATTCCACTATTATATAGACTATTTGGGAAAAGTGGGGAAGAAGGGGTCCTCCAAAATTCTTTTTATGATACAAATATGGTTTTGATACCTAAACCAGGAAGACAAAACAGAGAAAGAAAATTATAGACCAGTTTCTCTAATGAATATAGATGCAAAAATTATAAATAAGATTTTAGCAAAAGGAATACAAGAACTTATCATGAGAATAATACATTATCAGATAGGATGCATACCAGGAATGAAGGACTGGTTCAATATTAGGAAAACTATTAGCATTATTAGTCATATCAACAACAAAATTAACAGAAACCACATGATTATCTCAATAGATGCAGAAGAAGCTTTTGACAAAATACAACACCCATCCCTATTAAAAACATGGGAGAGCATAGGAATAAAGGGAACTTTCCATAAAATAATAAACATTATCTGCCTAAAACCTTCAGCAAGCATTATTTGCAATGGGGATAAGCTAGATGCATTTCCAATAAGATCAGGAGTGAAACAAGAATGTCCGTTATCACCACTGTTATTCAATATGGTACTAGAAACGTTAGCTGTGGCAATTAGACAAGATAAAGAAATTGAAGGAATCAGACTAGGCAAAGAAGAAACTAAGTTATCACTCTTTGCAGATGATATGGTGATATACTTAGAGAATCCCAGAGATTCAAGTCAAAAACTAATTGAAATAATAAATAACTATGGCAAAGTTACAGGTTACAAAATAAACCCACACAAATCTTCTGCATTTCTATGTATTAGTAACAAAGCCCAATAGCAAGAGAGAGAAAGAGAAATCCCATTTAAAGCTAGGGTAGTCACTATAAAATATTTGGAAGTCTGTCTACCAAAACAAACTCAGGGACTATATGAACACTACTTTTTGCACAAGTAAAGTCAGCTCTAAGTAAGTGGAAAAACATCAGTTGCTCGTGGGTAGGCTGAGCCAATATAATAAAAATGACAATTCTACCTAAATTAATTTACTTATTCAGTAGCATAGCAATCAAACTACCAAAAAATATTTTCTAGAGCTGGAAAAAATAATATCAGAAATTCATGTGGAAGAACAAAAGGGCCAGAATATCAAGGGAATTAATGAAAAGAAATGCCAGGATAAGTAGCTTAACCTTACCAGATCTCAGCAGCAATCATCAAAACCACTTGGTACTGGCTAACAAATAGAGAGGTAGATGAGTGGAATAGATTAGGTGCTCAAGACACAGTAGTCTATGAATATAGCAATGTAGCGTTCAGTAAATCCAAGGACCCCAACTTCTGGAATAAGTACTCGCTGTTTGAGAAAAACTGCTGGGAAAACTGGATAACGGTGTGGTGGAAACTGGGCATAGACCAATGCCTGACACTGTATATAAGAATAAAGTCCAAATGGGCACACGATATAGGTATAAAGATTGATGCTATGGACAAATTGGTGGAGCAGGGAATAGTGTATTTATCAGATTTATGAAATAGAGAAGAATTTTTCACTAAAGAAGTGATAGAAGGCATTATGAAGTGCAAGATGGACAATTTTGATTACATTAAATTGAAAAGTTTTTGCACAGCCAAACCCAGTGCAACCAAGATTCAGAGGGATGCATAAAACTGGTAAAGAATTTTTTTCGGCTAGTGTGTGATAAATGTCTCATTTCTAAAATATATAGAAAACTGAATCAAATGTACAAAAATACAAGTCATTTCCCAATTGATAAATGGTCAAAGGATATGAACAGGCATTTTCCAGAGGAAGAAATTAAAGATAACTATAGTCATGAAAAAAATGCTCTAAATCACTATTGATTAGAGAGATGCAAATCAAAACAACTCTGAGGTCCCACATCAGACCTATCAGATTGGCAAACATGACAGAACAGGAAGATGATAAGTGCGGGAGAGGATGTGGGAGAGTTGGAACACTAGTTCATTGTTGGTGGAGCTGTGAACTGATACAACCCTTCTGGAGAGCAATTTGGAACTCTGCCCAAAGGGCTACGAAAAGGGCAACCCTTTGACCCAGCAATATCACTTCTAGGACTGTATCCCCAAGAGATCCTAAAAATGGGAAAGGGTCCCACATGTACAAAAATATTTATAGCAGTACTTTTTGTGGTGGCCAAAAACTGGAAATCAAGGGGATGCCCATCAGTTGGGGAATGGCTGAATAAATTATGGCATATGAATGTAATGGAGTACTATTGTGGTATAAGAAATGTTGAACAGGAAGACTTCAGAGAGGCCTGGAAAGACTTATATGAGCTAATGCTGAGCAAAAGGAGCAGAACCAGGTGAACTTTGTACACAGGATTGACCACAGTGTTATGAGAGCTTTTTCTGGTAGACTTGGAACTTTGCTGCAGTGCAAAGACTTAAAAAAATTCCCAATGGTCTTTTAAGGCTAAATGCCTTCCACATTCAGAGAAAGAACTATGGAATTCAATTGCAGAATATAGCAGATCATTTTCTTTTGTATTATGTTTTGGTTTGTTATATGATTTCTTCCATTCATTTTAATTTGTCTGCATAGCATGACTATAGTGAAAATGTATTTAATAGGAATGTGTGTGTAGAACCTATGTAAAATTGTATGCTGTCCCAGGGAGGGAAGCAAAAGATAGGGGGAGGGAGGGGAAGAAAAAATTAAGTTATATGGTAGTGATCGTAGAACACCGAAAATAAATAATATTAATAGAAACTGAGGTTCAAACAGGTTTGCGGAGTTGCACAGGTAGTAAGTATCTAAGGTGGGATTCTAACCAAAATCACCTTGACTGTAACTCCAGTGCTATCACCACTATACAACATTTACTTCATTCTTCCTTATTTCTTCCTTAGTATTCCCTTCTCCTGGGTGGCACGGTAGGTAGAGTAGTGGACTCGGAGTCTGTAAGGCTCCACATCTGACCTCAGACACTTAGTAGTTGGGCAGGTCTCTCAACCTGTCAGCCTCAGCTTCCTCAGCTGTAAAACAGGGGTAATAACAGCACCCACCTTTCAGAGTTGTGGAGAGGACCAAATGTATAGTATTTGTAAAACACCTTGCATGCAGTAGACTCTGTATAAATACTCATTTGTTTCCCCTTTCTCCTCTCTTCTTCCTTTTGCTTTCCTTTCTTAAAACCACAACAAAATAAAATCACTGCAGAGCCCTGGGTTTGTCTTTCTGAATTCTCTCTGACCCATTCTGAATGGACAACTCCCCCTCACCCTCATTATATAAATAAATATTTATTTTGCTTCACTCTGAATGTTTTGACGATTTTGTTTTTTAATTGTTCAGTTGTGATAAAGAAGGGAGAAATTAGAAAAGGAAAAAAGGTTTTAAAATGTTATTTATAATTCAGCTGTTTTAAACACATTCCCATAGGAATGTTGTAACCAATCAACAAGCATTTAATAAGTGCCTACTTTGTGCTAGGCACTAGCAATACAAAGACAAATTAACAATTTGTCAGGAGAGATAGCATGTACCTATTTAAGCATATAAAAAACGTAGAAAATAAATACAAGGTATTTTATATACAAGGTATATTATGTGGGGGGAAGACACTTGCAACTAGAAGTGAGAAGGTATCTGGAGAGGATTTGTGTAGAGAAGATGACTTCTGAGCACTGTAGAAAAGCATGGATTCTGCAAGGCAGAGTTAAGGAAGGGGGATTTTCCAGGCCAGATCAATGGCCTGGGCAGCTCAGGGAGACCATGCGGTACTAGTATGCAAAACAGCTAGAAGTCTAGTTTGACTGGACTATGAGGGAAATCTGAGACAGTTTTCCCTTTGACATGAAGAGAAGTAATGCATAAATCTGAAAAAGTAGGTTCCTGCTTATTTAGCCAATAATGTGGCTTACTAATGTTACTCTGCAACATAATTGCTATTTATGAAACAGATCCTTTCTGAAAATTCGTCCTGTATCATAAAATAGTGACTTCATGTCTTTACCTTGGCAATAAACAGCAGTCCTGAAACTCCCAGGTTCCAAGAATTATAGGATAGAAAGGGATGGAGAGACAAAAGTCTTTGACCTCAGTGATTTTAGTCCTATTGATATATGCAGAATATGTTTCTTATTAAGATACACTTAGTTCTCTCTCTTAGATTCTTGTTCTCAAGTTTTCTGAGACTCTACAGGTTCCATATAATTTTTCTACTGTTAGAAAATTTAAAAGGCAGTATTGCCTAGAGATGGAATTGACCTTGAAAAGGGAAGAAAGTCATAGTATATCATTCTATCATCTGTTTGAAATGATTAGACTGAATTATTTTTGACTAGGTACAGAGGTATTAAAAGAGAAAAAGAAAATGGACTAAGTGATAAGAAATGTGACTGCTCTGAGAATATTCAAAAGTGTTATAAAATAGAAAACCTCATCATTTGACCCTGTTCTCTATAATCTCCCTTATCTTCTACTTGTTCCCGTTAGTACCCTCTCTTTTAGCTAGAACTGTGATAGAATGTGCCACGCTCTTTTCTTTCTTTGAGACTTTCTTCCTGCTTCTCACTTTTCTTGGAAGATGCTCACTCTTCTCCAAGTTTATCAGAATCCTTCAGGGCTCAGCCCAAATCCCACCTTCCTCACAAAGAGTTTATCTAACCACTGTCGTCCATACTTATTTCTTCTTTCTCTAAAACCTTGTGGTACTTAATATCTGTATCATTTCATTTATCCCTTACCCTCGTGGGCAGTATTGACTCCTTTCACTGGAATTTCTTTCCATTTACACTGTTGCATCTTTATCTACATAGTTATTTGCTCGTTGTCTCCCCATTAGATTGTAAGCGCTTCAAGATCAGAGGCAATGTCTTTGTATTCCTGTCAGTTTGTATAGCTCCCAGCTCATAGTAACTCTTTTAGAAATTACTGGCCTAAATTTGCAGCCTCACCATCAGTCAACAAGCATTTATTTATTAAGTGCCTCCCATATGCCCAACACTGTGCTAACCTCAACTTCTCATTTCCATTCACTGCACAAAACCAGTTGCCAAATTTTACTGGTTTTTTTCTTCCAGTTTCGTGCGTATTTCCTCTTATCTCCACTCAAACAGCTACCAGTCTAATTCTGTAAATTACTACCTCTTGCCTACACGGTTAGAATGCCTCCTTTCCTCAAATCTCTCCCTATTCTTACTTTCCAGACAGGTATCAAAATGATATTACTAAAGTAGACATCTATGTTACTTGTCTCTTCAGTTTAACACTAGTCATCTGTTACCTAGTAGCAGATATTTGGAGCAGTTGGTGGCACAGTAGATGGAACACCAGGTGTCAGACACTTCCTAGCTGTGTGACCCTGGGCAAGGCTCTTAAGCTTTGCCTCAGTGTCCTCATCTGTAAAATGGGGGTAACAAAAGCACCTCCTACCCAGGGTTGTTGGGGGGATCAAAGGTGATAGTAATTGTAAAGCAGCACATACATAGTCAGCACTGTACAAATGCTACTGTTGTCACCGGTATTAACCTCCCCCTAATTTCAGAAATAGTTGCCTAGTGACATGGGAAATTATCATAAGTCTATGAGTATGTGATATGTCTTTGATCCATCACATGTTTTGTTTTAATTGTCTGTCTTTAGTTACTTATCTGGGTGAAATACACTGTATGTATGAAATACAATATTTAATATTAAAAATTAAATATTAATATTAATAATACCATAGAAAAATCTTGGTCTATGAGCAAGTTTTTGATGGAAATGATATTGACAAGTGAATTGTAAACAGAAAAGCATTTACTGTGTACCAGGAATTATATGAGCAGTAGGGATAGAATTTAAAAAGACAGTCCCTGATCTCAAGGATATCCCATTTAATTAGGGAGACAGTACATATGGGTAGGGAGTTTCTATTGTAGGGCAGATAGATCAGGTCGCATTTACTTATCCAATTACCTTTCTCTCTTTTCTTTCTCTGCAAATATTCACCCCTTTCCAAACCTTCAGGTGATGTAAAAATTAATTTGGCCCATTTTATCAATTCATCTAATCTCTATTTTGTTTGGTTTGGGGGTGGGGATTTATGGGTCTAAATTCAAGTTCTAACTAAAGATTTTTATTGCATTTATATGGTCATTGTAGAGACTCATATCATTTAGCATGTGTTGTCTTTCAGCTAGTGTGTTTTGGAATATATTTAAAACGTTGTTGTTTTCTCTCTGAAGTTTTCCTTAAGGGTATTGCATTTTTGTTGGATCTTTGCAGGTATTGTAGTCAAAACTTTTTTAAAAGGAAACAAACATGTCTGCTTCTAGACCGCAGAACAGAATGATGTTTGTAGATTTGTCTAATAACTACTATTTTTTAAAATCATAACTTCAAATCTAAAAAGTTCCTATAGTGCCTACTATCTACTCGTTTCCACTACACTCCCTCTTTCCCTAATTTAAATTCTGTTTATACAGACAAGAAATTTTTAAAGTTTTTAAATTTTAAAGAACTTCTTACCAAAATCATGTAGTTTCAGCTGTTCCTTAAAATTGTATTATGCTTAGTACAAATCAGATGAGAGTATGTATGACTAATTTTCAGTTCAATGACAGTATTTAAGCGCTTTCCTTTATCCTAATCAAAGACCAACCTAAAAAAGTTACTTAATTCTTTGAGGATACAATTGAAACTATAACTGTAAATGACTTCTTATTTATCCAAAATAACAACTAAATAAAAAGGCAAAACAATTAAATTTCTTAGGATATTTGAAGGATACTTTCGTACAAGGGTTCTTAACCCTTGGGGTTCCTTGAATTGAATGGTGAGAAGGGAGGGTAGAAATCACATTTAATTTTCACTAGCATCTTAACTCAAATTTAGCATTTCCTTCAATTATTGTAAAAACATTATACAAGTGAAGGAGTCCATAGGCTTCATCAGACTTGTCAAAGTCCATGCCAGAAACAAAAAGGGTTAAGAATATATTTAGTTGTCACTTTGTGCCGTTGGCCAGCAGAGGGCAGTATATGACTAAATCTTGTTAAAACTTCTAACTAGATACCAGACTAGAGAAACCTCATTTAAGTCTGATCCTTGTAACAATAGAAAGAAAAGCTCTATAGAAATTTATCTCATTTTCACAGAAGTAAATATTGACAAATGACTGAAAAGAAAAATATATGTTGTATTTCTCAGCTTAAGAAATAGACAATTTTGAGAAACTTTTAAATAGGAAAAAAAATCAACTAAGAAAAATATATCTGACTAATGTGGTGCTGTCTTAATACCAGTCTGATCTTTAGAGTTGTTTTGTTCAGTTGAGGTCAGAGGTCGTAGTTAATATTCATATTCCTTCTGACAGTATTCGTGTCTCAAGTCCTCAAAGCTTCAAAATGGTAATGGAGTGTCTGAGCTACCTGATCATTTAATGTCATAATTACAATTATTCTGTGTTCTTATAAAATATCTTAATCTATCCTATATTTTTATTTCTGACTTACCAAGTTTGTTATTTATTTCCATTCATATACACCAGACATTTTACCACAAAATTGTTATAGTATCACTCATTTTTAAATTTTAAAGAAATTTAAAAGAAAGTTTGATTAAATTCATATTGCCTGTGAATGCATATGAATATTCACTCATTTTTATCACTCAATATGAATATTCAGTTTTATGTTAGCCAAGTTATTTCCTTTGGAATTTTTCCCAAGATGACATTCATTTTTTTTTTTTTAAATAATCCTGATCACATTTATATAGAATTTTCATTTCTCTGGTTCTAGACTGTTACCCCTCACCCATCTAATGTAAGTCATTTTAAAATTTTCTTTTCTTCCATCTCATTCATCCATTATTGTTCATTTAGATCACCTATATTGGAAGTGAACAGTGAGGTGTTTTGGGAAAGAGAAGAGGAACTTAAAGAATTGTGTGGGCCTTTTGCAAGACCTTGACCCAAATCCTAGAGATACGTAGTAGTTTTGTGACCCTGGGCAAGTCACTTAACCTCCCTTGAGTTCTCAATCTGTTTTCCTATAAACTGGTGAAATCATTAGATTCAGATGAGATAAAAGATGTGTTTTTGTTTTTATTAATATGAGTAGCTATAGATTCCCAATCCTTTCCCTCTGATTTTTTTCTGTACAGTTATTTAGGGATAAATGAGTCATGCAGGGCATATGCAGATAACTCTTGTGCATGTGGTTTGGTTTTGTTTTTTCATTCATGTTCAACTCTTCATGACCCCTTTGGGATTTTCTTTGCAAAGATACTGGAGTGGTTTACCATATCCTTTTCCAGCTCATTTTACGGATGAGGAAACTGAGAAAGAAAGGGTTAAGTGACTTGCCCAGGGTCACACAGCTAGTGTCCGAGGCCAGATTTGAACTCAGGAAGGTGAGTCTAATACTCTATCCACTGAACTACCCTAGACAACTACTCACCAATGTAGAGGCTAAATGAGCAGTAGTTCCCGTTTTCTTCCCTAGACCTATAGCTGTTTTCCCCTATCTTTTTCAGTAATTCCAAGTTCTTTTTGTCTTGGCAGTCTTGGTGAAGTTCCTCATCGTTCATCCTTCCCACTTCTAGTCCTTGTTACCTTCCATGAGGTATGAATGACTTATACAAAACTTATAACCAGGAATATCCATTATGAATCAAACTATTGAACAAGAGAAGGGAGAAAGAAATAAAGGAATCATGAACACTTGTGGGATTTTTCAGTTAGTAGAATAACTTTACCCCCCATGTACCTAAAAGGGTGAATATTATACTTGTGAAATTTTCCATTATTAATGTTACTGATTCTGTACTTCTAACTGGTTCAGAAAAGTATGTGATGATATTATTGATCTATATTTTATTAAGTTTTGACCATAACCTTAACATCTCAACTAATATGTGAATGTGATTTGTATTAAGCTCTATCTAGAGTAAAAATAAAATTCATGCTTCCTACACCCATTATTTATGGTTGGTATAAGAAAAAAGGAATTGCCTTTCATTTCCATCTTATAGTTAAAAGAGGGATTTAAGTGCTCAAGTTAGAAAATACTATATTGATAGAAATATGCCTTATGTTTATGTAATTCCATTACAGGAGCTATCATTATGTTTTAATATACTTTCTGTAACAAAAAATGCCTTGTGCCTAGCAATATTTAATAAAGGTTTTCTTAATTGAAAAAGTGAAGTTTATACTACCAGTTTTTATAAAAGTATTCCCCTATTGTATATCTCTGTTCCACTGCTTCTACCATCCCACCCCACCCCACCCCACCCCACGTTCTCCTTAATTTACCTTCAGGCAGAACTTTCAGTGACAGTACTGGATGCATTAAGGGAGAAGGGAAACTTTACCTTATGATTACTACTGTCTCACAACAAACACTCTAACGCCAACTCTGCCCCTGGTTCTCTGACACAATCCGCTTGATCTACTAGCAGAACCTGAGCCTAATCTTTTCAGAGGTAGCTAAGTCCTACCTACTTTTAAATATACCTGCCATTAGCACCTTCTATGTATATGACTTTGTCTAAGGGAGAAGAAACAGACATAGGAAGTAAAGTTTTTTTGTCCTTTTGTTCCCCCCCCCCTTTTTTTTAGGGGTATGTCCTCTCTATTATTTTTTTTCCAATTTATTTATTTTTAGTTATCAACATTCATTTCCACAAGATTTTGAGTTTCAAATTTCCTTCCCATCTCTCTCCTCCCCCCACCCCAAAACACTGTGCATTCTGATTACCTCTACCCCTAGTCTACCCTCCCTTCTATCACACCCCACCCTTCCCTTATCCCCATCTTCTCTCTTTTCTTGTAGGGCAAGATGGATTTCTGTTACCCCATTACCTGTATTTCTTATTTCCCAGTTGCATGCAGAAACCATGCTCAACATTTGTTTCTAAAATTTTGAGTTCCAACATCTCTCCCTTCCTTCTCTCCCCACCCATCCCCATTGGAAAGGCAAGAAATTCAATATAGGCTATATGTGTAGTTTTGCTAAAGACTTCTATAAATAGTCATGTTGTGTAAGTATTTCCCCTCATCCTATCCTGCTCCCCATTTATTCTGTTCTCTCTTTTGACCTTATCCCTCCCCAAAAGTGTTTACTTCTAATTATCCCCCTCCTCTCCTTTGCCCTCTCTTCTCTCATTCCCCCCCACCTCACTTCTCCCCTTGTCCCCTACTTTCCTGTAGTGTAAGATAGATTTTCATACCAAATTGAGTGTGCATGTTATTCCCTCCTTAAGTCAAATGTGATGAGAGTAAGCTTCATTTTTTCTCTCTGACCTCCCCTTTTTCCCCTCCATTGAAAAAGCTTTTTCTTGACATTCTAATTTTTAAAGAACTATTTTCTTCAGTGAGCTTTTGAACCTCCTTTTCCATTTGGCTAATTCTGCTCTTTAAAGCATTCTTCTCCTCATTGGGTTTTTTGACCTCTTTTGCCATTTGAGTTAGCCTATTTTTAAAGATGCTAAATTTTCCAGCATTCTTGGGGTTCCCTTTGGCAAGCTGTTGACTTGCTTTTCATGATTTTCTTGCATTGCTCTCATTTCTCTTCCCAGTTTTTCCTCCACCTCTCTTACTTTGTTTTCAAAATCCTTTTTGAACTCTTCCATGGCCTGAGACCATTGCATATTTATTTTGGAGGTTTTAAATGCAGAAGCCTTGACTTTAGGTCTTTCTCTGATGGTATGCGTTGTTCCTCCTCATCCAAAGGGGTGGAAGAAAATGCCTGCTCATCAAGAAAGTAGCCTTCTGTAGTCTTATTTTTCCCCCCTTTTTTGGGCATTTTCCCACCCAGCTACTTGACTTTTGAATTCTTTGTCAAGGGAAGGGTGTACTCTGGGAACTTGTCAGTTCTCAGTTCCTCCAAGGTGGCACAATCAAGGGAGAGGAATTATTCTTCTCCTTGCCTGTACTCTGGACTGTGAGCAGAATTCCCTCTCCAGAGCCTCTACCAGCTCCACCAACCAACCAGCACTCTTCCTCACCCCAGGGCTGACATTCAGGGCTGAGAACCAAATCAGCTGCTCAATTCCTCCAGGGGCGTTAGGGCCAGGACCCCAACAATGGAAGCTGCTGCTGCCTGGGCCCAGGGCTAGACCACTGCATTCTCTTCTCACCCAAGTGGAAGAGTTTTCTCACTGACCTTTGAAGCTATCTTTGGCATTTGTGGTACTTTGAAGCCCGCTACAGTCCTAGCTGTGGCGCAGCCTATGCTGTGCTGTGTTCCTTTGTGCTTCTGGTGTGGTAGACCTTTACTCTTCCAGCTTTATAGACTGTCTTGGGTTGAAAATCTCTTTAATTCTGTCATTTTGTGGCTTCTGCTGCTCTAGAATTTGTTTAGAGTTATTTTTTACAGGTATTTTATGGTCTGTGGGAGAAGAGCCTCTCCTGCCATCTTGGCTCCATCCCCTTTGGAAAGTGTTGTCCCCTTTTGTTGGTAGTATAACAATGAAACTTTTTTTTTCCCAAAAAAGTACCATATACCATGTGTAGGTTTTCTTTTCTGCAGTTGGCCAAGAAAGGATCAAAGGCTTAGTCAGAAGTACACAAGTTCTAGTGGGGGATAAAGTAAACCAATCCATTTCTGGGGCTCAGAGGAGAAAAAAAGAGACCTGATCAGAGCCTGCTCCAACTCTGAAATGCAGTAGGTCCCAGTTTTCATGTAATTCCTGGATCTTAACTCTCAAATCCTTCCTATATTCTCTCCTTTCATCCATTTTCATTTTTTGTTAACTTTCTGTAAGGAAAGAGACAGTGAAATACAGCAGAAGAGGGTTACTCATCTGGTTAGGTAAGACCTGCATTCATATCTCACCTCTTGTATTAACAGTAGTATAATCACGGAGAAGTTCCCTAGCCTCTCTTCTCCCTGAGTTCATTATAAAATGGAGATGAGGCTTAAGAGTACTTACCTTACAGAGTTGTTTTGAGTATTAAATGAGATAGTAAAGTGTTTTACACACATTAAAACAACCTTATAAATCAGTTATATTAAGAAAACATAGCTGTTCTTTTCTCTCACATTGGTCTAATTTTTTCAAGATGACTGAATGAATTTCTGGTTTCTGCTACTTATCAAATTCGTTGACCTAAAGGATTCTAAAAGGAGTAATTTTTATTCCATCTTTTAGTTCTGTCATTTTAGTAGCGTAAAAAGCTTAAAAGTCTCTGTCGTGATAGGCTATACAGTTAATTTGCTTATGACTCAAGTTTTCTTTATTTTCAAGATCACCAACATCAAGCTGTCAGACCATGCACCTCTATATAATAGGTTTTTTAGCTTATTATGTAACTTGGAACTCACTCATCCTGTTAGTCAAAGCTGACCCTGTGTTCTAGTATTTTTCAAATCTATCTGGCCACAAAGGGGAACTGAATATGAGCATGCATGCAAACCCATTCAGTTCCCTTTGCAACCTGCTGAAAGTTGGGGTTTTTTTCATGTAGCAATGTTTTCCTCTTGAGTACAAAATGCATTTATACATGGATCTAAAGCATTTCCTTATATAGAGGGGTGTGGAAAAAAAAAGATAAATTGTGAGATAATGTAACACTGAAATGAAGAAAAACAAAACTAATTATCAAAAAGAGGAAGCAAAGTTATTGAGTACCAAAAAAGAAAAGGGAAAAGATAAAAAAAAAAAAAAAAAGAGGACTGAGGGGAGGGGCGGATGTGTGGGGAGGTGTGATAGAGACAGAGAATGTCTATGCAGAGGAAATATAAGAACTGGAACAGACATGCTAACGACTGTTCCCCAGGGTCTTAAAATTATCAGATTGCTAAGTATGTGGGTTGTTTTGTTTTTTAAGTTAAAACTATAACCTAGTCAGCACATTTATTAAGCACATTATGTATACAGAGTGTACTCTGCTGAGTAAAATATAAAAACTAGGTAAGACACAAATCTAGGTGATACATTAGATAAAGTGCTGGAGCCATAGTCAGGAAGACATGAATTCACATATTTATTAGCCTCACATACTTATTAGCTGTGTGATTTGGGCAAGTTATTTCACCTCTGTGTGACTCAGTTTCTTCACCTATAAACAGACAATAATAGCATCTATTTCTCATGGCTCTGATAAAATGAGGCACATTTGCAAACCTTAAAGTACTACATAATTGTTAGCTATCATCATCATCATCATTATGCTATGGCACGCATAACTGTATAATGTAGGAGAAAATTAGAAAGGCACACAGCACAATGATATGTAGGTCTGGTGGGGAATCAAGGAGGAAGAGTCCTGGAGGGCTTCCGAAAGGGGATGGCGTTTGAGGTAAATTTGAAGGGGTGCATAAAAATTCAACAAGTGAAGTAAAGTAAAAAGGACATTCCATGCAAAGGGAATTTGAACAAAGGTGTGAAATTGGGAAAATCCGGGAAACAGAGAAGTCCCAGTTGGGCCACAGCACGGTTTAGTCAGAAGGCTAGGTTTGAGGAAACTGAAAAAGTAGGACTAGATTGTAGAGAGTCTTGAATAGCAAGTTTTTGAGACAAGTTATAAGACCAGAATACTAACTTGGTATGTAGTATATTGCTCATATGCCATATCCATACATGTTTAGGGGAAATAGACTACCCAAGCTGGGTGCAGGAGTAGGGCAGAGAACTTCTGTCACTTCTGACTAGACTTTGATTCTTTCTTGTCTAACTGCAGAAAAGAAAACCTGTACAAGACGTATGGTACTTTTTTGGGAGAAAAAAAATAGTTGTTATGCTACCAACAGAAGGGGACAACAAGGGAGTAAAATAGTCTCCTTCCTATGTCTGTTTCTTCTCCCTTAGATAAAGTCACATACACAGAAGGTGTAAAGTAGGTAAGATACAGCTGCCTCTGAAAAGCTTAGGCTCAGGTTCTGCTGGTAGGTCACAGGGATTGTGTCAGGAAAGCAAGAGTGGAGTTGGAGTTAGTGTGTTAGTTGTGAGACAGCTTCCCTTCTCCCTTAATGCCTCCAGTTCTGCCACTGCCAACTCTGCCTGAACACTATGTGGGTAAAAGGCAGGGAGGAAGAGGGCTGCTTCAGCACCGAGACTGAGATATATAGATATCTATATATATATATATAGATAGATAGATAGATAGATAGATAGATAGATACAGCAGGCTGAGGGCCTGTCCAGAAAGAGGCTGAGCAAAGACAGAACAGAAACTTCTCAGCACTTGAAACCAGGACTGGCCTGTGTGTCCGTTGCCTCTGGAAAATGTCATTTCAGTTTATTTTTCTATTTTTTCATATTCCTCATCTCAGGTGACTTCTCAGACCCCCTCCCTTAGAAACATTGTGTTTCCCTATTAGAATAGAAGCTCCATGAGGGCAGGGATTGTCCAGCTTTTGTATTTATCTCCCTAGTGTTAGCAGAATTCTTGGCACATGGCAAGCACTTTCTATAAAATTACTTTTTTGTTCATTTATTCATGTAAACTCAGTTCTGAATTTCTATTTTTTAAATGCTTATGGGACCCCTGGAGAAGAGAAAAAGAGGAAACAGTGTTTCCTATTTGTATAAACCAGATGGTTGTAAATACTGTACTTCCTTTAGGCTACTTTTCCAGAGGGCAGCTACCAGGACAGCTCCAAATTCCGAGAGGCGCCCTGTTGGTTGGCATTCCTAAAGTTGTCATTCACAAGCCCCTTACAATGAGCTCATAGTCAGGATCAGCCCACAGCCAAGTGATTCAGTGAGATGGCATGGTATATAAAACATTCCATTCAGAAACATGGGCTAATGCTTTCTGCAAGATGGATCCTCAGTTGTTAGGTCTGGGTTTTCCCTTAAACCCACAGCTCTCCTCTCTCCCGTCAGAGGTCACAATCCTAAAGTTGCTTCTGAAGTTGAATGACTACCTTTCTGTGCCCACATCCGTCTGGAGAGGCAAACTGGTCACAGTACTGCACCTTCTGTTTCTGTGCTTTTGCATCTCCCCATCTTGGAATGAGCTTCCTTCTCACCACTCCCACAGAGTCCCTCTTGTCAGCTCCAGCATCATCTTTTGCAGAAACCTTTTCTTGTTCTCCCTAGCTGTTAGTGGTCTCTCCTCCAAACTACCTTGTATTTAACTACTTTGCATTTATATACTTTGTATTTATTCTCTACAAATTTATATACTTCTTGTCTTCTCCATTAGAATGTAAGTTTCTTTGAGTAGGGATTGTTTTATTTTTTGTCTTGTGTCTCCCAAAGGTTTGGCACAGTGTCTAGAACTCAATAGATGCTTAGTAATTGATTACTGATAGTTTTAGAGTGTATCTTTTCTTCCTCAACTGTGACTCAGATTCTCTCAAACCAACTTCCCCTTTCTGTGACTACCTGAAGTTGAAGTCTTCTTCTATCCTGTACCCCACCCCATCCCAGTACCTGAAATACATACCCTTAAAACTGGGCATTATTTTCCAAAAATTATAAGCATTTCAACCTTGCTTTAAAAAAAAAAGTTTTCCAGATTGTAGAAGTTCATTGTAAGTGAAACTGTCTTATAACATAATTTTTAATTACTCATTAAGCAAGATCCTTGAACAAGATGCAAAATAAATGTCTCTTACTGCCTTTTGTTTGTATCTACTCTCTATAAGGATTCTAACAAACATTCTTAGTTAATGCTTGCTGATTAACTGATTTTTTTATTCAGATTGGATTTTATAAGTATTTTAAAATTTAAGTATATTATTTTAAATATGCAGTATGTTATTTCTAGGTCTGAGTGTTTATTTTTTTCTTTTAAAAGGTTAATTCCTTAAACCTATAAAATGACTCATGCAAAAGAACTTGTAGGTTATATACTTAAACTCAGTTATTTATAATTAGATTTAGATTCTTCACCAGTAATTTATAATTATTTATAGTTTTATGAAGTGTTTACAGTATATGTCATGACAATCACAAGGTGAGTTTGAGAACATAAGGGGAAATCTAGACCATCATATTACAGAATCACAAAATTACTGTTAAAACATTTCTAGCAGCTGCCCATTGCCTGTCAAGTGAAGTTTGAAGTCCTTCACTGCGCAGTCAGGACCCTCCATAATCTGATCACAGCCTTTTGCTGGAGCTAAATGGGATTACTTGCTGTTCCTAAGCATTTCTGTGATGTCTTGTATTGAGAATTCTCTCCTCTTTCTTTCTTCATGCTTTTTTCCAACCTCCAAATCTGCCTTTTATATAGTGATATGTATGCATGTCTTAGTTCTACTAATTGTGAGCTCCGCTGGGGCAATGGCTACGTCCTGTTCTTTTTCTCTTTGTCTCTTCTCTTCTGCTTTCCTCCTAGCTCTTAATATACATTCAAATACTTCATAAGTAAAAAAAAAAGTTTCATTTAGGTGACCGTTCATGAAGTAACAAGCTAGTGTATCAGTAAAAAATGATCTATTTATATTTCTTTTCCTTCCCTTAGTCTCTGATTTTACAGCTAATTTATTTTAGAATTGTTCCCTGAATTGTATTTACTTAGTTTTCTGAGATTCTGCTTAGTACCATTCTTGAGTGAGTGTGTGTTTGTGTGTGTGTGTGTGTGTGTGTGTGATGAATTCTAGCTGTAGCCACTAAACTAAATATATATAGAATTTTTTGTGTGGTTTGTTCATCATTTTCAGAGGACCATGACATTAGGGAGATGATAATGCGACTTGCAATTGACTTTGATTTGAGTGTGAGAGGGTTGTGCAAAGTCACCAGCCTTACTTTCTCCTCCAGAATTATCTTGGTCCTATGGCCAGATATTGATCAGGATGACTGGAGATGGCCCAGGATATAGTGGGAGACTTCGGCCTTTTTAAGATAAAGTCTTTTTAGGTTCTTATTTTGAGTGAGGCAGCACTCATTCAGTGAGTAGGCCCTTTAATAAAGGATAGCCCTTTAATTAAAAAAAAAATTTAAATCTAACTGGGAGGGAAGACCCTCGGGATGGCTGTTCAGAATAGAAACAGTTGCTATTTACATTCACTCTGAGCCAGAAGGGCTTCTTGAAGAGTTCTTTAAGATTCTTTAAGCTTCTTGAAGATTATAGACAGAGACATGGGAAAATCTCCATTCTGTGTAATAAAAAGATTTTGTAGCCCTTGCTAATATGCCACTCATGTCAAGAAAAAATACTATTACTGCATGGTACAAGGTTTTGGAATTCGTTATAACGAAGTTTAATTTATATTGCTGGTAGCATTCTGTCTTTTCCAAACGAATACATATCTAAAAATTAGACAAATTACCTGCCTTGGGCATCTGCCCCATTTGGTCATGTAATCAGTATTTACCTGAAAGAACCCAAATGACTGATAGAATTATGGTATTTCAGACCCATAAATGTCCTTAGAAATCTTATATCCCTGTTCCATTGTTTTACAGGTGAAGAAACTAAGTCCCAGGATGGCTAATTTTCCCAGTGTTTGTTAGTAACGGGCAGGACTAAAAAGAACCCTGCTCTAGTAACTGTCACTTTTAAAGGTCAGCCTTACACCTGGTGGAAGGGAAGCATCTTCCACAATATGTATTAAGCACTTACTATGCTAGACTCTGGTGGATGTGAAGGTGTGCAGGAAATGATTCCTGCTCTCTGGGAGCCCACTGGTATTCCATTTTCAATAGAAGTCAGTGGAAACTGAGCAAGAAGTTAAAAAAAAAGGCCAGCATAGGATTTTACTGTCCTCAGGCTTTTTTTCTGAAAAAGGTTTCAACTAGCCTTCTCCCCAGAAGGAAAAAAACAAAGGAAGAGCAATATGGGGCTAATATTAATAATATCTTTTTCTTTCATGTCCCTTATGACTTTTAAATTCTATGATTTTTTAAATTAATTTTTAGAATTTCTTTTGAAAAAATTCTCAGCTTAATATCAGTAAAACATTCAGATTAATAAAAATAAAATGCACCTAAAATTGTAGGCTCTAAGTTATTTGCAATTTGGTTTAAGTATATATTAACTTTAACAAAATGATAATAGAAATATCCTTTTTGCTCCCATAGCTCCTTCTGATGTCCCTTTTCTTCTTTGTATTTTTTTTTTAATTCTGTCTTGGTTGTTTTTATTTAATCATATTCAGTATGTATGTAATTGAGATTCTGCAATTTATTTATTGCTTCACTTACATTTTGTTCATATTTACATTTTCTTTATATTTGTTACATTTTATGGCAAAGCAATAAGTCCATTACATTTATGTACTACAGTTTATATTATTCTCTAATCATTGAGTATATTGGGTTCCTTTTCTTTCTTTATAATTAAGATATAGTAGTGATGTCACTTCTTCCTATAATCACTCTCCCAGAGATTATTTGATTTAGAAATCTGATTATTTTGTGTCCAGATCCATGTGCTTTTTAAATGTAGTCTCAGTTTCTACTACTTTCAGTTGTATCACAGGATTGTTTTTTGAGAAGTGTTTTGCATATTGTTAGATAACATGTACAAAGCTTTAGAATTTCTTTATTCCTTACATAGTTTTATTTTACCATGTAGTTGAGGAATAAATGGTAATTGGTTTGTGTATGTCTGTGTGTATATTTTAAAAAAAGTATTTAGTTTGCTAGGTATCAGTTCATCCACCATAGCCATATAGATATTTATAGAAACTTGAAAATGTCACATTTTACTTTTTTAAAAAACATGAATATGTGACAGTTTTGAATTACATTTCTGTCAACCTAATGTAATCTGAGACATGTATCCCCTCTATTCATTGTACACTATTTAAATAGTCTGAAACATATGCCAACACTAGTTTACCAGTTTGGGAAACTAAAATTCTCTTCAGCTTGTTATGTTATTAAGGTTATAAATTTCAACAAATACTTTTGCAGTCCATTTTTACAAATACAGCAGTGCTTTACATTAACACTTTTAAAAGATGTTAGACTGAAATACCATAGATTTAAAATCGTATAGTAGTGACTGTGACCTTTTCTTCTTCTTCAACGTATTGTTTGACAAGTCAAGGAAATGAAACACAGCATTTATATTTACAAAATGAAAAATTCAGTAAATACTGCTTTGGTTTTTGGGGGTTTTTTTGGTTTTTTTTTTTTTTAGGTAATGCTAGAAACATTATCAGTACTGAATTTGGTAGTTCTCTAATACTTGTAGGACTTACTGTTAGTAAATGGTTTTGGTAAGAGGCAATGATTCATAATTCTTTGTAACACATTCAACTCAGAGTACTCTTAAATGTTGGTTGAATTTAACACTGACAGAAGTATCATGCAGAGAATGACCTACTCTAAATTCTGAAGTACTTTCACTTCTGCTTGATTCCCCTTGAAATCTTCTTGAAAGAAGTTGGTATATAATTTTGCGGATATTGCTGGACATCAGAAAATACATAACTGGATCTAAGCAGCTGTTAAAAGATGAGAGTACAAGCATGATCTCATTGATTTTGTGGAAAATCTCCTTCCAGTAACAAGGTGTTGTATATAACTGTGATGTGATATAAATGAATCTAAAAGCATGGTAAGGAACAAAACATATAGTGAAAATAACAAGCACAATAAAAGAATTCCGTGCTGTGGTATGATATTTTCCAGAATTAGGGAAATTGACTCTCCTTTTGGAAATCCTCAAAAGATAACTGGCAATCTTAACATAGGAAAGGATTAATAGAAGAAAAATTAACCAAAACACAATCACTATAATATAGTTAAAAATTGCTTCCCCCTTTTCATTATGCTTGTCTCTATAATGGAAGCACATTGTAGAATTATGTCCTCCTTTCTTAAGTGTTGAAATAATCATAGTCAAAAATCCAGTTATAGCTACTACCCACACTGCACAACAGATGTAAATGCTTTGCTTAGTTGTTAATGCTTTACGTTGGTGGGTAGACCGATTAATTTTTATGTAACGATCCAAACTGATCAAACCCAAAAGAATAATGCTGATGTACATATTCATGTAGAACAGTGTTCCGACTGTCTTGCAGAGAGTTACCCCCAGGGTCCAGATGTTTTTGTTAACATGGTACAGTATACGGAAGGGAAGGCAAAAGATGAGTAGGAGGTCTGCAATGGCTACATTAAGCAGGTAAATCTGAATAGAATTTCTTTTCCGATGGATTCCCAGAAATACATAAAGAGCTATAATGTTTCCAATGAGTCCCACAATAAAAACAACAGAGTAAAAAATTATTAAAACAGCAGACAGTAGTTGTTCATTCATAGGACAGGTGGTAGCATTTGGTGTCCCTGTTGAGTCATTTCGGCACTGGCTACTTTGATTATTCATGAAGATGTCATAGGAAGCACAAGGCAGGGAGCAGGTGGACGTTGAAGTCATTGAAACTTCTCCTCTATATGGATATGGAAAGCAAAAATGATCCAGTGCTTTTCTTGAGTGGTTTTCATGCTTTCATATTATGCCTAAAACGAAATGTAAGCAATAAAATCATTTGGTAATTTAAAGGCATACCTCCTATAGGCCAAAATGCAATTTTTAAAAAGTTTCATTTTCAGACTTTATTGTCAGGTTTACTTAGGATATTTCTTTGCTCATTAGGACCACTTGTCAGTAACATTTGTTCCATCTGTAATACAACCAGATAAATACGTTCAACACATCTTATTATAACCCTGCCTCTGATGGTAGTATATGTTTGATATTTTGTCTTAGTCATTACTTTAAAATGTTTAATTGAAGATAAAAGATGGAGGTGAAACCAAGAAGGGTCATAGAATTGCCAAGTGTCAGTTATTTAGGCTCTAATTATTCCATTAGTGAAAAATTAGATAGTGTAATCAAAATGTTGACTTAACCCTAAGGTGTGTATATTGCCTTGATTTAGCTTTTTCCATTCCTCTTAGCATTGTGATTTGCTCAGTGATAAATTCCTTGAGTTCAGGGCCATGTCTTAAGTATGTTCATATCTCCTATTGCTAGCAAAATTTTGTAGTAAGTGTTAAAAACACTTAATAACTGATAAATAATTGATAGTTGAATGAAATATTTGTTGAGCACCTGAAGTGTGCTTCACAAATTATGAGAAGCTCACCATCTCCAATTATAGTACCTGTAATCCAGTCCTTATGTCATAGTGGATATGGGAGAGTATGCATGGAATTCAAGAATTCTGAATACCCCTAGGTGGTGCACATTTAGGTTCAAGAAGACTTATCTTCCTGACTTCAAATCTGGCTTCAGACACTTACTGTAATCTGTAAAATGGACTAGAGAAAGAAATGGCAAAGCACTCCAGTATCTTTGCCAAGATTGGGTCCTGAAGAATCAAACATGACAGAAAAACAACTGCACAATGACAGCTGAGCTGTGTCTTGGCTAGTGAATCCAATCTTATTACTAAATTCATTAATTAAATTAATCTTATTGCTAAATCAATCAACAAGCATATATAATATGTCAGGCATTGTGCAAAACTCTGAGGGTACAAAGAAAAGGGGATAACAGTCCGTCCTTGTGGAGCTTCCATTCTAATGGAAGAGGCACAATGAGCATAAACAGGTATGTAGAACGTACGTATGAAATACATACAAGGTGACCTTGGATTGGGAAGTCATTAATAACTGGTGGAAAGTAAGGGAATGATGGGGAAAGAGCCAGTGGGAAGATGGAAGATGGGGTGGTGTATATGAGGAAGTAGGACAGGTTAGTTGGTGTGTGTAGAGCAGTAATGAATAAAAAGTTTACTGTGAATAACAGGAGTTTATATGTGATTTTAGAAGTAATAAGAAGCCACTCAAGTTTATTGAGTAGGAGAAGTGCTGCAGTCAGCTCTATACTTTAGGACAGTCATTTTGGTGGTTAAATGGAAGGTGAATTAGAGAAAGACAAGACCTGAGGCAGGAATACTATTTGAAGTCTATGGCAGCAGACCCATCAAGAGTGGATGTGCTGAGCTGGGATGGTGACTGTGCAAGGGAAGACAAAGGCACAGAGGCAGGAGTTACATGATAGAGAGAGAGTCAACAGTATCTGGCAACTAGTAGGGTACCTGGGGAAAGTGAAGGTGAAGATGCCATTGAGATTGTGAGCATGGGGTGTCTGAAAAAATGGATAGGACTTTAACCATGTTAGAGAATTTCAGAAGACGGTTGAGTTTGGGCCAAAAGAGGTTTCATATGACATGCCTATGGAACATGCAGTTTGAAATGTGTAGTAGGCTATCTGTTATGTGGGACTAGACCACAGAAGAAAGGAGCGGCATTTATAGATCTGGAAATCATCTGCAAAGAGATTATACTTAATCACTTGGCAGCTGATAAGATCACCAACTGAGAGAGTACCCAGAGGAAAGAGAAAAAAGTCCCAAGTCAGAACCTTGGAGTACACCCCATAGGTGTGACATGGATGAAGGTACAACAAATCAGACTGAGAAGGAAATGCATCCCCCTAAATGATCATATGGAGACATGGTAACAGAGTTTGTCACTAAGTATCCAGTATGCATTGAGCATCCTACCATGTACTGCAGTATCCTATTAAATGAATTCAGGCCAAAAGGAAAGAATGCAGAAAGATGAAGGAGAATCTAATTTACATATGGGAAGAAAGACTAGATTTTTACATAGATTTACAACAACAAAATGTGTATCAAGTCAAGCTAAATTTATAAAACAGAAAAATAGAAAAATTTAGGAAAGTAAAAATAAGAATCAACATGGACCAGTGTAATTGAATGGATAAAAAAGGACATAAATTGAATCCTGAAAAATCAGGGAGGTGGAGGGGGACAATCCGACCAGATGACAGTATTCCCACCACTTAGTCATTTAAAGATTAATATGTAATTGGAAAACATTTGTCAAGTGTATGGTTTAATCTCATCTGATTAATAAATTTAATTTAATTAATAAAAATTATTTTTTTCACACAAATCTGAGGCTGATTATTTCATTTACAAAAGCATTTAACGTAAAGTATCTTTAAATAGCCAGGTTCCCCAGAGCATTTAAAATATATTTTCGTTTACATGAAACTTTCCAGTATATCTTTTGCATAAGGTAATTAATTTTTATAGAATCAATATTTTCTCTAGAAATGTTAACTTGTGTGTCATACTAATATTTTGACTTAGCTAGAAGACCTTTCATCTAAGCTATCATGATATTTCCAAGAATAGACTGCTAGAATTCTTTTTTTTTTTGAAAGGAAATTAATCCCGTTACTATAGCAATTTCCCTGTGATAGGCTTCTTGCCCAGTATACTAGATAGGTAAAACACAGTAAGATATTTGTGTGTTCTGAGAAATAAGTAAATATCAAAGTAAAAATTGTATTCACTGAGTCCTTTTGTGCCTACTGTATACAATGCATTTTATCGGACATGAGGCTATAAGACAATGAAAATTAGTCCATAAGGGGTTTCCATTCTACCAGGAAGTAGGAGCAGGGATACACTGTATAAAAAAGAAACAGTTTACTTGTGTGTGTGTGTGTGTGTGTGTGTGTACATGTATACATACCATCTCACACACACAGAAGCACTAACAACTCAGGGAGTAAGGAAAGGGTTTTTTTCTCTTGAACACAGCCTTCAAGGAAGCTGAGGATTGTAAGAGGGAGAAGTAAGAAAGTCCCTTCCAGGCGTGAGGATAAGACAGCTTGTGCAGGGGCAACTCAGGAGAGGGTGCGCCAAGTTCAGAGGACATTGAGCAGCCTGTTCATCAGGAGTGATAAACACTCAGACTGCACAGGCAGCTGAAACAGACGGAAAAGACAAAGTCAAAAGAGAAAAGTTTCTATTTTATTCTAGAGATATCAGAAAGCCATGAAAGTTTCTGGATCCAGAGGAGGGACACAGAGCAGCTGTGCGGAGGAAGGATCGAAGAGGAAGGAGACCAAGGGCCAGGCGTCCAGTGTAGAAGATGTTGCAAAAATCTAGGTTAGAGATAATTGAGAGCCTGAAGCAATGAAATTTAGCAGTGGGAGAAAGAAAGAAGAGTCAAGAACCATTCCAAAAGTACACACTAGCATTTTGAGTTCAGTTCAACAAGCTACGAGTCCGACACTGTGCGAGACACTGTACGTAACACTGGTAATGTCATAACAAGAACAGGACAGTCCTTACCTTGAAAGAGTTTATTATGTACTAGAGGAAGGAGACATAACATGTACAGATAAGAAAATACAAAATATAGGGACATGGACTGGATCTGTGATTTCACTGATATTGGGAACTTTTAGGTGAGAAGAGACCCTCTACCAGTATAGCTCAGCACCTCCTGTTCAACTACTAACCTTAAATAGGAAGTATTATTAAGGGAAGGACTTGAACATTGGTCTTCTTAGCTCCAAAATCTGCTCTCTCTGTACTCTGTCTATGCTGTGTATCTCCATTATTGTTTAGATGTGGTCTGACCCATTAAAATGTAAGCTCCTTCAGACCAGGAACTGTGTTTTTGTCCTTTGTATTCCTAGCAAGTACTTGTTCTTATGCCTGCACCATAAGCATTTAATAAATGCTTGTTTGTTTCCTGTGTTCCAGTCTCACAGAAGCAAAATAAACTAAGGAAGTGAAAATATCTGAGAGATTTAGGAGAAGAGCTTGGTCATTATCATGTACAGATGTCAAGGGTGACAAGGACTGAGACTAGTTTCTAGTGCAGAAGATTCCATAGTTAAGACTTAACCATTTAATAAACATTTATCAAGAAGCCCAACATATCCACTGAAATCCATTTCCAGTGCTTATTTTTGAGGTTAGGAAAATTTTAGCTAATAAACTCTCTCATAAACTATTCAACATGAACCCATTTCCTTGCCTTCCTAACCGGGAGCTAAGGAAACATGCATTGGTTTGAAAAGTCTTAACAGCACATGTTTGTTATTCTCATTTATTCCAGTTTTAAAGTTATCACAATTGATTCTTAAAATAATGAAATTGGTGCATAGTTGACCATAATTCATGCATATAGAATTATGACTGATAGCCGTGGATGCATTATATACTGAAGTTGATTAATAATCAGCAAATTAGTAGATTATGTTTATGTTGACACTTTTGTTTTTGTAAATTTGGTGAGGTGGGGTATTGAAGAAACTAAACTGTTAGCGCTTAGAAATTGTAGAATACTTTTTTTTAGGAGGTTGGGGACAAGACAGTCTGAGCTCCTCATAGAGACAGTTAAACATTTGATTGAGAACAAAAGTTTCCAAACTACCTGCTAGAATTATGACTGTTGATACATAATAACTGACATATGCAGCTACTATACTTGAGTATTACTTTGCTGTTTTTCTATCCTGCATTTTATGTAGAGGTACACTAATTTGGTATCAGAAATGAAATAAATGACAGTCAAAGAAAACATGTTTAATTGTAGTTCTATGTGCATGTGTGCATATCTGTGGGGGAGAGAGAGAGAATATTTCATTTTCACAATATAACTGAAGAATTGGCAAATTTCTGTAGAGGCTCTCTTGCCCTACCAAAAGGAACAATTGGATTAGGAGATCTCTAAAGTTATATAGTATCCAGGTTTAATTTACTAGGAAATTGCAGGGTTATATATTCACACAGCTTTTCCTGAACACAAAAGATTTAAAACAAAAGCAGGTGTTATACATAGTGGCTAATTCTATTTCAGTTAAAATATGGTGGTCTAGACAGTATAGATGTGGACACAGCTATAGCCTTAGACCAGTAGACATTTTCAAAGTGCAGGGTCTGTAGATTTGTGGAAATACTCCTGTGTACATCCTGATTACAGTTCATATTAATACATGAGAACATATACATATATATATACTTTTTTATAGTAGTGATAGAAAACATTTCCAAAATAGATTTTAGTTTTAACTTGGGAATCATACAATTTTAGAGATGAAAGATACTTCTGACACTTTTGCAGATGAGAAAACTGGAGCCCAGAGACTATCATGTAAATTGATGGGCTAAGGATTTAAACATTTATCTTCATACCATAGCTCTTTCTACTATACCACCTAGGCTAATTTGATAATGATTGGTTATTGAAGCTACGCTCTTCATGAAAATCCATTGATTTGAACAAAATAAAAATATGTTCAAGTATCTTTCAAACTATACTGTATAAACAATGTTAACATTTTTGTAGTATTAATCTCAAGGTTTTGGTGCCTTGAATTACCTGATATTCTTTACATAATTATAAATGAAAATGGGCATAATTTACATTTTTGTATTTTAAAGTATAGGTAAAATTGAACCAAATTAGCATCTATATCTAAAACCAAAAATATTACTATGGTAAAGTAACATTACCATGAATTAAATGCAGTTTTTATCATTAATTAAAAATATACTTAGATGAAAAACTTTCATTTATCTAAAAATCAAAGGAAATACTCACATTTTAGTCATTTGTAGCAATCCTCCAATACTAATAGGAGATAAACCAAATGCTTCCTTAGCTAAAGTGGTTTGAACTTCCTTTAAAGCTGTTTAACTTTTTGTGTTCCTCCTTCCGTTGGTGAAGCAATTGGTCAGGCTTGCATGTATGATGATACCTTTTTGTTTTTTTAAAGGTTCTATGATGAACAAACCTCAGAATTCAGAAGTTTGTTTTGCTTAGCCATAAAAGAAAGAGTTTTTGTTTTATGTGTGTGCTCCTAATTTGTATAATATATATTTATAAACCTGATCCTTTAACATGTCAATTTCATCGGATACTGCCCCTTTTTGGGGGTGCGAATTTGATCTTAATTAAGAATCTTAGGGTTGATAGACACCTTAATGGGTGTTTCTGTCCCCATTTAAACAGTATCACACTTAATCTATCCCAGTGTTAGAGGGTATTCCAGAGTCTCCCTCTTATTTTCCATGCCAGTGTTTAATGATTATCTTTAAGAATAATCTAAATACCTCATTGCAGTAGAACTGTTTCTTCTTTTCTGTTGTCAGTGAAGATGAAGAACAGTTAACTGTTGTTTCTTGTATTGGGGTGTTATCACCTTGGAGCCTTGTCTTTTTCAGGTGAAATAATCTTTAATCATTCTAATTATTTCTGTGGCTTTTATATAGCACTTTTAATGGTTTCCAGAGTTTCCTAGTTTATATATAAATATGAAAATAAAAAATAAAAATTCTCTTTGTTAACCTCAAAGCTTAACTTGCTAATTTACAACTCTTACTTTTTCTGTTTGTTCTTTGTGACTTTGTTAATCTTACTAGTATATTGTTTACAAAATCACATTTAAGTAACTTAACTTTTTGGATATTTATGACATACTTTGATAGATCTGTGACCTTATAAATATGAGTATTCCTTTCGGTAATGCAAATTACAAAGTATCTATGTCCTCTTATCCTGGCTGACTTATCCATGCCCTCTCACACATCTTCCATAGCAGATTTACCCAACATACTGGAAATCTCTCTCTCTCTCTCTCTCTCTCTCTCTCTCTCTCTCTCTCTCTTTCTCTCTCTCTCTCTCTCCCTGCCCCACCCACCATGGGTTGTATATCGGATATTTCTTGCTCTCACAACATCAGTTTTCTGTTCCTATCATGTGAGATCTCTGCACAGTTCTAAAATAGCAGGCATTCAGGAAGCTTATCAGGAGACCAAACTATGCCAAGTCATCTTGAATACTCTTAAGGAGTAATCAGTAATCAGATGAGATGTGAAGCTATCACCACTTTTTCTTTGTGTGTAAGATAAATTGTAGGTCATCCCTTAAGACTTCTATTCTGTTTACTCATCTTCACTCACCTTCCAAGTTCTTGAAATCCTAGCAGGGGCTTTGTGGTGGTAATGCTAGTTTCTGTCTTGCTTTTAGATTGCAGTCATCAGTCTTTGAGTAAAATCAGTATTGCTCTTTTTCGGCCTCAGATACTTGCTGGCTGTGTGACCCTGGACCAAGTCACTGAACTTGTCAGTCAGTAAACATTTATTAAGCACCTACTATGTGCTCATGTGCTAAGTGCTTAACCCCTGCCTCAGTTGCCCCAAATATAAAATGTCTATAAGACCAGTACCTATCAAATGCGATATTTGTAAGGTGCTTCACACAATGCCTAGCATAGAGTAAACACTTAATGAATACTTGTTCCTTTTCCTTTTCTTCCAGCATAGCTTTTCTCCTAGTCAGCCTAAACTCTGTGTTGCCTGTCTCTGTCTTTTGTCTTCCCTTCCCCTCCCCCACCTTCTTTTCTTTGCCCCCTCTCAGTGTCTCCTTTCCTTTTCCTCTCCTTCATTTGGACTCCCTAATCTTGGATACAGACAATCACTATGAATGAATGAATGAATGAGAAAGTACTATCATGGACAAAGTACTTGCTGACCTTCTGATTCACAATGTTAGTTTGTTGATTCTCTAGTTTATTTTATTTGTTACATTCTTTAATGTGACATCTGTAAAGTACTTAGCACAGAATCTACCCCATAGTAGGCACAGTCATTTATTAAGTTCCTGCTCTGGACCAAGTTCTGTGCTAAATGGCAGAGGAAATATCTGGAAGGAAACCATCCCACAGAATCCCTGGCCTTGCACCTCCCTACCTATCTTCTCTTGGCACAGCCATCATCATGACTATCATTTGTAAGGTTTGCCAAACTCCTTGTGTATATCGTCTCCATTGATCTTTACCACGTCCCTGTGAAGTTGTTGCTCTTGCCACCATATTCAGGTGAGAAACCTGGGGCAGAGAGAAGTTAAGGTCTCTCTGATCAGAAGTCCGGTGCTCTGCCCACTGCACTGCCCAGCTACCACAATGCTACCTGCACCTGCATTCCATCCTCCAGTACTGGAATGGCTAGTCCCTAGCACTAGCCAATAAAAACCCTACTCTCCCTGCTTTTAGGGCTTGTTGAGGGAGAGGGGCTGATGTGCTTCTTAAAGGTAATAGCTAATGCTTTTCAACTAGGAAAGAATGGACAACTGCCTTCTAGCTGTACTAACCACTTTATTTTTCTCCCTTCCACCCTTCTCCACTTTTTTGCGGGGAAAGGAGGAATTAAGATAGAATTAGAAAATAGGAAATGAACTCATTGTCCTATTTGGTTTCATCCATTCCTGGTGTTTATCTTTCTGTCAGTGGCAACAGGGTGGTGCAATTAAAAGGAGCACAAGATCTGGAGTCAAGAAGACTTTAATTCAGACCTGGCCTTAGGCACTTAGTAACTGAGTGACCTTGAAGAGTCACTTAATCCTCTGTGTGCCTCAGTTTCCTCAAAAATAAAATTGGATTAATAATAGCATTTACCTCTCAGGGTTGTGGTGAGGAGCAAATGAGATAAATGAGCCCTAAACAGAGTTCCTGGAATGTAGTAGATGTCCAAGAAACGTTTTTTTTTTTCTTCCTTCCTATAAACAGAGAAATCGGTGAACCAGGCATCTGAAAAAATGAGATATAAATTGAGATGATGCTATCATCTAAGGGTGTTAAGAGAATAAAATACAATGATGTTTGTAAAATATTAACTATTATAATTGATTATTATATAATAAAAGGCTAGAGTTCCCTTTTTCCTTCTCATTCCTATTGAGTCTAAAAATATGTTTCCCTTCTTGTCAGTTGCATATTACCTTTTTATTCCTTCTTTGGTTTTTCAGGCTTTACTCATTCCTACATGCTACCTTTCTTTTGTTTCTGTTCCTTTTTAGAAATTTGTTACAGCTTCTACTTTGGCATTTCTTTTCACTTCTAAGTAACTTGTACAGTTCTTTATTTTGTCAATAAGACTTCCTTTTGTCTTTGCCACTTATACAGATATTACAGATCTGTATAGCTACAAAAGATTTTCCCTACAAAATTTGAAATTTTTGCTGTAGTGTAAGGATTATAGTATACTAGCTAAATATTACCAGTCAAAGCTAAAATTATTCACTAGTTGATTATTTAGAAATCTATGTATTATATTACATTGTTGTACATATATTGTTATTGTTGGTGGTGGTGTTGTGTGTTTGTCCTTCGTTCTTAAAGAGGACCATGACATCAGGATGATGACATGACTTGCAGTTGACTTTGATTTGAGTGAGGGAGGGCTGTGCAAGGTCACCAGCCTCACCTTCTCCCCTGAGCCATCTGGGTCCAGTGACCTGATACTCATCAGGATAGCTGGAGATGACCCAGGATGCAAAGGGATGGCCTGGCCCTTTCAGGGTAATGTCTTATCACATTCTCACTTTGCGTGAGATACACTTATTCAATGAATAGGCTTCTTTAAGTTACTCAAGAGATGGCCCCTTTAATTAAAAAAAAAAAAGTCAAACTGGAAGGGGAAGATCCTTAGGGTTCCCTGGGTAAAAGAGAAACATTTACTATTTAGTAAGTATATATACATATATATGTTATGTTTGTATGTCTGTGATCATACCTCTGTACTAAACTTGAATGCTTTATGCTTGAGGTGATAGCATAGGGCAGAATGAGAAGCAGCCACTTTTATCTTCCCAGAGTGAAGGGACATTTTCATAAAATTGGGCCACCAAAAATGACTGTCCTTTAGACCGGCAAATGAGGGAATTTCAAGGAATATTTTGTAATATTTTGACAGTTCACAATAAGTATTCATTTATCTGTGTACAGATTGTCTATGTTGTACATTTTCCGTCGCAGTTTTTGAACCTAGAGTTTCTCCTTTAAGCACACTATCCATTTCTGTATGCCCAGGGAATGCAAACTGATGTAGATAGTAGTCAAGGGAAAACATAAATAGAAAGAAAAATATTTTGGAAAATGAAGCATATTATTCTTTTAAAATCCTAGAATATCACCCAAGGGAGAGAGTACTGTGTGCAAAGGGAGAAAAGTTGACTGCCTTTCATGAATGTCTGTGATTTCAAATTAGTTTACACAGTGATCCTAATGTTGGGAGCAAAGAGTTTCTGAAGAATCTGGGCTATGGTGGGCAAATCTTTGGAAAATACAGCAAGTAATGAAAATCTAAGTATAGAAAGGCCAATGGCCACTGCGAAGGAAGATGAAATCTCTTGTATTTCACTCAATTCTGTGAGAAAATTATACTGAAATCTAACAGATAATAATTCCTTTCGTTTTCCTTTTAGCCACACTGTGTCCTCCTTGCCTCAAAAGAAAACTCAGCACCTGTTAAACTTGGAGGCTTTGGAGTAGCCATTCAGTTAGGGGAGTCTGGACTTGTTGCTGGAGGTAAGTTTGAAAAAACAAACCAATAACTTTCAAAACTATCCCACTTTCAATCAGTTACCAGTCCCTTAAATCAAATACTATTCTAGCCTCAGGGTCTCCAGCTCCCTCCCATTTTCCCTACCTCACCACCGCCCCATCCCCCGCCCCCGCCCCCGCCCCAAACAGACAGTTCTAAATTTGCCTATTGTGCATTCCCAAATAAATGAAAGCTATTTGAAGGCAGAGATCTTTCTTAACCAGATCAGTGTCCTCCAGTATTGCTGTGAGATGGCAATGACACTCCTAAGCAGTTCAAATGTCTCCCCACACCTGTTGCAGTTCTACAAGTTAAAAGGGCAACTGAGTAGCACCATGATAGAGTGCTGGGCCCAGAGTGCAGAAGATCTGAGTTCCAGTTTGGCTTCCCTACTTGTGTGATCCTGGGCAAGTCAGTTAATCCTGTTTGCCTCAGTTTCCTTATCTGTGAAATAAAGCTGGAAATAGAGATGGCAAGCCACCCCAATATCTTTGCCAAGAAAACCCCCAAAGGGTCATGAAGAGTCAGGACTGAAAACGACTCAACAACAGCGAGTTAAACACAGTCCACAATAAGTATTCACTTACCTGTGTACAGATTGTCTATGTGGTGCATTTTCCGTGGCAGTTTTTTAACTTAGAGTTTCTCCTTTAAGCACACCATCCATTTCTAGCAGTCAAGGGAAAACATAAATAGAAAGAAAAAAAAAACTCTTGCAAAAGAGTTACATATGAAATAAAAACATTAACATAATTTATAGGGGGAGATGTTGCGTATACTTCATTTTTCATTCATTCCTATTAATAGATTCCACCTAAAAATCTGTCCCATTTTAATTTTTTTCCCTCCTTTACCTCTGCATTTTTCCCCACATCTGTCTTGCAATTGTCAGTCTTCCAATGACTTGATCAGGGACTTTGGCCAGTAATGACTAATCATTAGCACAGTTGGTCCCTGCCAACTATAAGAACCATTGTTCTTATGTAGAATTTAATAGTTACCCCCAAATCTCCCTACATCCCCCTCTGAAAAAAAAAGAAAAAAGAGAAACAACACATAGGCCTTTGTAATACTGCCACATTTAAAATTTTTTCTTACATTTCATTCACACCCAGTTACACCACAGGTGAAAAACATCAAAATAGCAAGGTTTTATTCTAGAGAATTTCCACAACAAGCAGAGATTGGTGAGAGCTTCTCTTAGGCATGTTATTTTACTTAACAGAACTCACTGTAACTTATCACTTACCCCCCCCCCCCCACCTAGCATGCATCTTCAGGCCAGATGCTTGAGCATTGCATCCTAAGGAAGGAGATAGACAAAATGCTGTTTATCCTGGTGTCAAGCCAACTACATAAAAACCTAGAGTTAAACAAGTATTTCTTTCCTGTCTAAGACAAAGTTGGATCTAATATTAGAGGAAGCTGATGAAAAACTATGAAATTTGCCATTTTCACTAATTCTAACACTTTTGTTTAGTGATTAAGTTTTGAACCATGGTCTAACAACAAAATTAGTAATTTGGATACCAGAATTGTAAACTGACAGTTTCTACTGATGATGCCTCCAGAATATTAGAAACTAAAAAGAAACCACAGACCATTTTCATACATTATAACCCTGCTTAGTGATGGACTGTCTGTTTTTTCTCAGTGTAGGTCAATTTTCAGTTAGTAATCAGAGTCATACCTCGTTTTTAAGATCAATTCTGCCTTTTGTAGCAGTTATTGCATTTAACTAGTCTTCTTGAACATCTGTATATTTCTCCATGTTCATTTAATTGCTAAATTGCTTGAAACTCTGCATGATGACTATGTGCTGCATGTGGTCACATTTTCTTTTCTCAATATTCAGTTTTTCGCATGTAAGTCTGAAGAACTTCCTGATGGTTAACCCATGTTGAAAATGTGTTGTTAAATGTCAAATAGTCTATAAAAAAACCTTGAAAATACAGCCTAAATAAATGAGTGAGAAAAGACATAATATTGTTTTTGGAGCTATGACAGGTCTTCATATACTTGGACATGGCTCTCATGTTCTTCCTGATTAATCTTTCTGCAGGGTAAAAATCCCCAATTCCTTCAACTGACAGTCACTTAAGGTCATTCACCAATGTGGTTCCTCCTGTCTGAGCACTATCCAGCATAGTAACTTCTTTCTTTAACCATGGTTCCAGAATGGCAAACATAGTACTTCAAATGAGGTCTGACATGAGCAGAAGACAGTGGCACCATCACTCCTTTTTGTCTGGAAGCCATGCAGAATTTAGTCCCTTTTTTTTTTTTACTGCCTCCTCATATTGCTACTCCTCAACCTTTTTTTTTTCTTCAAAATAACTGTCTAGCCTTGCCTCCCCATCTTGTTCTTTTAAAGTTGACTGCTTTGGGGGTCCTCTTGTGCTTTCTCCATGCTATCTGTCTTGAAGAGTGTGTACACGCATACACAGTCTTTTCCCACTCTCATTCCTTTTCATTTAAAGACTAGATTTAGATTTGCAAGACTACTTGACAAATACATTCTTACCAGCCTTTATTAGTTAGACTCTTAACTCAAGTCAGGAGACTGTCATGCCAGTATTTTAAACTGAAGTCCTACACCCATCTGAAGATACTGCCTCCTCAAGCCAATTGTTTAATGACAGATGAGTATTTCTCTCCATCATCCTTTGCCTCAGAAGGCAAAAGTGAGGAAAATACAACCTGTTCCCCTATGGTCTTAACCCTTTCTCATTCTCAGTAATCATTGGCAGTACTTTTTAGCTTCTTTCTGCAATGGTATTTGTACTCATGTGAATAGACAAAAAAGAGTAATCATCATCTATTTTAATAAGTCTTTAGAGGTTGTCTGACATGTCATATATACATGTCCTGGGGAGATAGTAGACCTCTGTTGTTAAATAATGGCCTAAACACCCCTGAGCATGAAGTCTCTAAACTGTATTATTACTCTTTTTTCTAAATACCTTTGAGGCCTGTACTAAATGATCTCATATTCTTATGCTTTATCATTCTTTGAAAGACAAGTAGCTTCTTCTTTCTTAGAGCATTCCCTTCTTCAGAAAGAGCGTCAGATCTGGCTTTATGCTTTAATTGTACATCTCTCCTTTTCCTTCTCTTGATCTACCTCACTTCTACCTCGTATCTCCTTTTTCTTCAAGTTCCTTCACTTTCTGTGCCAGAGAAAGATCAGCCTATACGTGGTACAGGGATAACAGTCACTTCTCTGTGCATGAAATAAAGGCACATTCATGCAAGTCACTGCAAAATCTCCACACTCTTTGTACTGAATGAAATTTTTCAGTTTCATTTCTTTTCCTGTTTGTAGATACTTACACTTTTACCTTATATGCTTGGTTAAAACTTTAACAGGTAATTATGACTTCCCAGTAACTTGACGGTCCTGCTCGGCCCCCTTTCCTTAGACTCAACACTCATTCCAGCAGTGATACCTGCCTCTCCACCAGCCATAAAGGAAGCTTTCATCGCTTTGTCCCACTCTCAGACTCACTTCTCCATGGTGCTTTCCCTTCCAGTCACTTTTTGGTGTGTATCTCATCTTTCCTCGCCACCGTGCTGCCCTTTTCCATCCCGAGTCTCCTTTGGGTTTTCTTCTCGTTCTTCTCGTTCTTCCTTAATCTTTCTTGACCCTTTTATTGTCCTTGACATCGCTCTTCTTCGGGCTTCAAGTAGAATTTGACATTATTTGGGTCTGGAGATGGTTTTCCTTTAAATTTCCTCCAAAATTTGTCCAAATTTTTACTTGCCGGATCCAACCTCTCAACCTCTGACCTAATTCCCTAGCCCAAACACCTCCATGATTTCTTTCTTCATATCCATCTTCAGCCCTGTCTTTTCCTGTTCTTCCTTCAGTATGCTTCAGAAGTCTGAAGTTTAGCAGGGATACACATAAAGATTTACATTTGGATTCAGAAATGAGCCATACAGATACAAAGGTGGGGAAGACATGACTGGACATCAGATACTGGGAACAGTACTGAAAGAGCTTAATAAAGTAAGAGCTCAATATGAGTCACTGTTGTCACGTGGCAGTGAATAAAACAACTTCAGCCTTGTGCTTCTATGAAACAAATATATTTTTAAACAAGTAAGATGATTTTATCATGTTTTGCAGTGGTCAGATCACATCTGCACTATTGGATTCAATTCCAAATGCTAGAGATGGATAAGTTGAAGTGTATCTAAGAGAGGTACCTAGTATAGGGCCTGAGGAGAGAAATGAAACTATTCCCTGAAGTTTCATTGAAGCAACTGGGGATGACTCTGAAATAATGAAGGGAGTGAGGAACTCACATCATACATAGCTGACTGCAGAGATCTGGAGGATCGTCATGTGAAAAGGAAATCAGACTTCTTTTTTTGTCCCAGAAGGCAAAATAGGAGCAATGAGTTAAAGTTTCAAAGAGGAAGGCAAGCTCTGGCCAAATATGAAGAAAAACCTCCTGATGATTAGCACTGTTCAAAGGTAGAATGTTAAATCATTTTAATAAGGAACAGAGTCTATCAATCTACAATGAAAGATGATACTTTAATTGTAGATTTTTCTGGGAGAGGTGAATCACTTTCCTCAAATCCATATATGGTAGAATAAAATGCCTGTAGATAAGGAGACTTTCTCTTACAATGAGGAGAAATTTCTCCTTGATTTTGGTCATAATGTTTTTTTCTAGGGGGAGCTTACTTTCTTCAGATATCAATATCAGAAATCTAGGTATGGTAGACAGCCTACAGGAAATGATGAGCAGTTGCTCTCAATTGGTACCATATTCTCAAAAAAAAAAAATAGCAAAGGCACAATTACTACTTCAACTTCAGTTTCAATGTCCAACTTAGACTTTTTATGGATTTAAGGATTATTCTATGCTATTCAGAGTAGCTTTTCTTCATCTGATTTATGTCCATGACTTTGGAGTATTTCCTCTTTTTCTTAAAGTATAATATTATGTAGATAATGTAATAAAATGTTAAGTTGTCAAAAATGTTCAGTTCTAAGAAGGAACTTAGAGCTTACTGGTTAATATGACCCCTAGCCATAACTAATCTGAATAAATGAAACTGATTCTCTAAATACTTTTAAGACATTTTGTTCCATGTGCCAGTTTTATTGAATTTAATTTTTAATTTCAAAGGGAATTTTCTTTCCTGACAACAGTCCTGTTACTTTATGATTCTCCTTTTAGTTTCCATCTATTCATCTGGATTTCTTTAAGGCCCCTTCCAGCTCTGAAAGTCTGTGAAGTCTATTCAGTTACCTGGCTCCGTTAGCTTCTTGATCTGGCATTCAGTTTGAATTTATGATTCCTAAAGATCAGTGACAGCTTGTATGGGTGATCAAGTGGGACAGTACTGAGTTTTGTGTCAATAAACAATCCAGCAAACATTCATGAGTCACCTCCTGTGTGTCAGGCAAGCAGCCAACAAACGCTTATTAAGTGCCTGCTGTATTCAAAGCACACTGTCGTAAGTGCTGGAGATACAAATAAAAAGTGAGGCAGCCATTGCCTGAAAGGGGCTTACAGTCCACTAGGGGAATACAACGTGTTTACAGGTAAGTAAATACATACAGAGTGATTGCCGTGGGATGAGACTGACACTCAGGGTCCTCTATTGAATGGTTTATCTTTTGACCCCCAAGATTAGGAACAATGAGATAAAAGAATTTATGAAGCACTTGGTATAGTGGAAGGAAAGTCCTCGTCACCTTACTGACAGGAGTATCATATTTTCCCATACTGTAGTGGTAACCATAAGATTTTGTTTTGTAGGCCATATTTTAAAACTAACAATAATAATTTCATCTTTGGGATTAAATGTACTCCTATGCTGTTTGAAACTGTCTTCTTTTTTAGGGTTGGTATTACAAGATTCATAATTCTACCACCCTGTTCCTTTGAAAGTCATTTCCCAAAAAAGTAGTGCTGGGTTTTAATTCTACTTTAGATAACCCTAATTGCATATCCCCTTCGAAATGCAGGTGCTGATATTACTGGTATAACACGTTGTAAGTCTCTTGAGGGCAAGCACACAATCCTTAAAGTATTAAGATTTGTCAATTCATGCAACTAATATATCACCCATCATTTCAATCGAAACAATGATTTTTTCATTAAATAAGAAAATGTCACATATATTTTGCACTCAGGTTAGTAGTGCTATATAATTTAACACTTAGCAGAAACTAATATATGTTTGTTGAATTTAATCATGCTCTAAAAGAATCCTAATTTAGAAGCAGAAACTAAAATTGGTACATTCTACACAGGACTTTAATGAGCCTCACTATGATGTAATCTAGCCTAGTATAGTATTTAGTACAACTTGGGGTACATTGTGGCCCCCATTCTGTATCTGTCAAATATCTTTCACATCCTTCCATGCCTCTTTGCTCTCTATTGCATCTGCCTTTTATCTGCTCATACAGCTGTTACCAAAGTATCCCTTCAATTCTTTTTAAAAATTTAGTTATTTAAACTGAATCCCTCTCTCCAGTCATACCTCACTTCAATCCATCCTCATGACTGCTAAAGCAGTCATCATAACACATTATCACTGTTTTGTTCAAAAACATTTAAGAACTTGCTTTGCTCCTAAAATTAAAAACAAAACCTTGGCATGGTGTTTTAACTACTTCTACAGTCTGGCTCAACCTGTCTTCATTCAGTATCCAGCTCAAATGTGTTTCATCCATGAAGGTCGCTTTGATCTTCACCAGTAAAGTTATTTATTTCTCCCTCTTCATATTTGTAATGTGTTTTGGTGATAACAATCCTTTGCCTTTTTGTCATTCCTGTTCGTGTGCATGATATATATCCCTAGTCAGTGTCTTCTTAAAGGTGTTTCTTCTTCTGCAGCCTGCCCCCCCAAGCCTAGAATGCCCTCTCTCTTCATGTTAGCCCAAGTGTCAGCTCTGGCAGGAATACCCAGCACATGACTGACACTTAATAAGTACTTGTTGTTTTCTCATCTTCCCCAAAGTGTAGTTCTCTCTCACCTCCAGAAATTATTTTGAATTTCAATTGTTTACATTTTTATTGACTAATTTGTATATAAATAGAGATACATATATTTGTATGTGTATGTATGCGTACACTTAACGTGTATTGTTTCTCTAAAATAGAGTAAGCTGAAGGCAGAAACTATTTCATTTTTGGTCTTTATGTTCTCAGCACAGCACTTTGTACATAGTAGGCGCTTAATAAATGATGTCTATCCCCAGTAACTAGCACAGTGCATTTGACATAATAGTAACTTTACAAATGTTTCAGTTGAATTGGTGAGCATATGAACTTTACTACCATTACAGGGAGGCCACAGGGGTTTTTAGTCCCTTGCTAGAATATAATTTCCAGATTCAAACATCACAGTGTCACCCCACTTGACCTCAAACTTTGCTGTTTCCATCTAAGATAATAGTTCAAGGCCTAGCTTTGGTTCCATAAACTTTTTACAACATTTGTAATAATTAGGGCTGTTTTTATGCCTTCATAGGTGATTACCTTCATAATGTGGTTTCAGAGATAATGAATAAGAAGTGCCCAGCATAATACACAAAACACACACATGCACACACCCCTGTGGTTTTCTGAGATTTCACTGTTAATGCTTCATTCCTTTCATTCGTTACTTGAATCTCTACTAAATTGAAAATGTCCCCAGAAAAGACTAGTTATGAAAACGTTCACATGAACTCTTTTTTTCAAGAGTGTTTTGATGGGGAAGCTAGGAATCCTGGGAGCCTCAGGGAGGGCAGTGAGAAAGAAGCTTTACTTAATGATTTTTTTAAAAATCTAAAATCCAGAAAGAGAATTCTGACAAATTCATGAGTTTTCCTAGAACCAACTCATGAGATAACCTTCTGATGTACCCCATATATTTAATAGTGTAATGAACATCTTAAAATCTTGATATTTGAAACATAAACCCAAGAAAAATAAACAAGTAAATGCCCAATTGTGTCCAAGAAATATCTTCGGTCCTATCAAAGATACCAGAAAGGGAGAAGGTAAGGTCTTTGCCTTTAGAGGTTACATTGCTTTCACACAATGAAAAAAGAAGTCATTTTCAACTTTGGTAATCTATGTTTCTAAGAAAAGGAGAAACGATAATAATGGTATAAAAACGTGTTTGAATGTTGTATTCTTTATTGCTCTATTAACTTCGGTTTGGGAATATAAAACCTACCTTACTTCCAGCATGTGTTTCCTCATAGGCCGCGTAGGAACGCCTCACTTCATGGCCCCAGAAGTGGTCAAGAGAGAGCCTTATGGGAAGCCTGTGGACGTCTGGGGCTGCGGGGTGATCCTCTTCATCCTGCTGAGTGGCTGTTTGCCTTTCTACGGAACCAAGGAGAGATTGTTTGAAGGCATTATTAAAGGAAAATATAAGGTACATGAAACGCGAGTGATTGGTTTTCCACCAAAGTTCAACTCTGCTGTTAAATGATTTTTTCAGTTAATCGTCTTTTTCGATTTCACAGGGATCCACAAGCTCAGTAGCTTTCTTTAGCTAAGTCAGCAGGATCGTGTCATTGGTGTCTCTTTGTGAGAGTCTTCATTGTTTTCTCCCTGAGTAAAGGCTTTTCTACCGTGTTTATAGGAAAAGAAGACAATCTTAACAAGGACTTCCAGATTACTTCCCTGGTCTCTTTCCTGATTGTCCATTCTGTTATGTATTATTTGGATTTCAGTTTTCAGATAAAAATGTCACCATGATTTTTGCTTTTGTTCTTTTTTCACATGAAATTTATCAGTACAAGTTTTTGTCTTTGCTCCTGAAGCTACATCTTATTAAAGTGAATCCTTTTACACAATACTAGGCTCTCATAAGACTGGTTTTCCCCAGTAACCTAGAATAGGAACCATTAGACTTCTAAGTAGGTTTTGACTCCTTGGATTTTTCGCAAAGCTACAGTGTGGATCAGATTTTTTACAAACAGTATCATTGCACTAAAAGCTGTCTGTGTAACCAGTAGATTTCTAAACTTCAGCAAAATTAAAACTCCAGCTACTTAAAAAGATATTCAAATAATAGAATTCTTGGTGAATAAAAAAGACTTTGAACAGTACCTTGGAATTTGTTGTAAATGAATTTTTCCTTTGTTTTCGGTTTTGTCCTGGAAAAAGTGTCTGTTAGATACCCATCCCTGCTCTAAACTTTGGAAACCGGAAGATAGAACTTAACCTACTCTGAATATCAAAATTAACTTGTTTGACAATAAGGATATACAGAAAAAAAATTAAAACATTAACTGGTTGTGGTTTAGTAATTGAGGGCACAGCATCCTTTTATTGATTCCTGTTTTTATAGTTAAACTACATTAGAAAAATTGATCCTCTGTAAGCTTAGCTATTCTTCACCTCAGCCTTAAATTCAGTCTTTATTTGCTCGATTCCTTTTAGCCTTTTTGTATTCCGTTTAAGGCATGTCACTTATACTTGCTTTTGTATACCTAGCCAGACCTGTTTTCTTCCTTTATTACCTACAAAAGTGTTGTTTATATTTTAGTATTAACTATGTTGTAAACATGATCACATTGCACGATGTTATTTAAAGCTATTCTGGTAGTTCAGGCTTCATTTCATACTATTTTCTCCTATACTCAAATATTAAAATAGATCTGAGCTCTTAGCAGTTTGGTTGTACCTTTGGTCAGGAGATGGAGATTGCAACTCACATGAGCCTTCCTGTCCTTTACCACTCTTTTCCCATATCCCCAGCCATAAGTTTTCCAAACTTCATCTATGCAACATGCTGGTAACCTTCCTAGTTTCTCCTGACATTGCAAAGATACAGGGAACATATGAACTGTTATTCTTCTATTTTGTCATGTGAACAACCAGTCTTCTTTTTACATCATCTGTTTCCCTCATGATATCCTTTGATCTAGTTCTTTCACAAAGGTCCTTATCTGTGCCCTGTGGAAGCCTGCTCACACACACCATTTGCTTTTTCATTATGATATTTTTAATTCCTCAGAGACTGTAGTGGTCAGAAACATATAATAACTCTTAATATTATTAATGTTGCTTTTTGTTTCTGGAAGATGTTTGCGGTCATTAAAGGAGCAGTAATTTCCAGAAGACAAGCCAACCCATTCCCTTCCCATTTAATTCTGAACATTTGCACTGTTTGTCCCTGATGCGTGCACGATCCTATAGACTGCCCTTTCTATCGCTTGGCCTTCTCTGCACATGTAATTAGTCCGTTTACTTTGGAGTGATCACCGATCCCTTCCAGGCAACTCTGTGGTGTTTTGGGGCTTTATTGCAAGCAGCGCAATGTCATCCACAAACAAGAGTATCTGGAGGATCTCACCACCCATTGGACATTTCTCCTCACCTTGGACTCTTTGCTGAGCCTCCTTCATGACAGTGGTAAACACCTTTTGCAAGCATTTGTCCCTTTGTTTTATGTCTCCCCTGTTATTTATGATCCAAGGGTTGTCAAATAAGGTTATTTCTGTTACATTTTTCAAGAAATCTTTTGATAATCAGGAAACTTAATATCAAAAGAGGGTTTTAGGATGTCATTTTGCTTTTTCAAACCAAATACTTTTTAAAAATAATCAACAAACAGTAAGCACAGTAGGATCTTTTTCTTTCAGTCACTTACGTGATTCAATGTGCTCTGCTATGACATACTACTTGCAAAAGCCTGCCTGTTTACTACACATAACCTCACCAAGGTTGCATTTCATTAAGTATAGATAATTCTTATAAAAATTTAAATAGGTAGGAAAGATGTGTGAGTCAATAGCTGTTTTCTCAGTCACTTTTTTTTTTTACTAAATTAATAAAGTCCAAAGTTGCTTCCATACTTTTCATATTTCCCTTGTGAATACTTTGGGACCAATCCCCCAAAACACAGTTTTGTCTCCCCTTGCTTAGATCCCTTCTTCGTACACTTAATGTAGTTGAGTTACTTTTCTTATCTTCTCTCCAGTTCCACTTATAGAATGCTTTTTATAAGCACATGGGCCTGCAGTGTTAGAGTACAAGTGTAGTTGCTTCATCATCTTGATGGCTTTATTGTAGAAATAATCATAAATCTTAATCCTTTTTTTTCTGTCTTGCTGTTATTTCCGTTTTCATCCTTAAATGCTTTTGGAATGAGTTTGAGTTTTTCAATAAGCTTTTTAAAAACTGATTTAACTGAGTTACCCTCACTGCTTCTTTCTATTTTATGTAGCCATGCTCCTCATCATTTTAAATTTTAGCTCTCTTAAAATGTTTTCTTCTGAATTTAGCCTTTGTATTCAGCAAATTCTGGCTGTTAACAGTAAGATATATAACCTGCATATGCCTGCTTCCTTGGCTACTTGGAAGAGTTTTTGAATTGTCAGATAAAATCGTTTCACAGATTTGCTTGATCATATGGACTTGTAAGTGGTAAATAATAATTAATATTGGAGAAAGAATCAGGAGGACTTCCTAAAAGTGAACAAGGTGGGTTATGATCTGTATCAATAGAAAGAACACTTACATCAATGAGATGATAGATCCATTTAAGTTTTGTTGTATATATATATTTCCTATTCCAGAAGTTGATGTGGCTCTCATAATTGCTTGGTTTATTGTGTGGAAAATATCTGGTTAGTGAGTTTAATAACTAAAATACAGCTTTATCCTCTTTTTTATTAGGGGAATCCATTATATCCTTTTTTCTTCCTTCAGATGACAAGACTAAGTAAACTGTAGAATTATTGGACATAAGAGGATTGTAAATTATATTCACCCTTATTTCAGTAGCATAATCATGAAAGTCTAGAAAACTATGGCAGTTGGAAGCCAGTGATATTCTGTAAGAGATGTATTTATCAAAATTGACACGTCTTTTAGAAAACAGACATTTTTTCAGTTGTGCTTTTAAAAGATCCATTAAACTTGAATGTACTAATAATGAGTAGTCTCATGCATTTTACTTTAAAAGTATTCTGTGGTGATGTAACTAAATAGTAAAATAAAAGTAAAATGTGGAACAATAATTAAATCAGTTGCCAACAGTCATAGTTTATAAAATATGGATATTTTCATTTGGTTCCATTTTAGATGTCTTGTGCTGCCATAAAAGTATTGGAGAGTATGCTTAGAGACTAAGAATTTTCTCAGTGACTCTCATTTAAAGAGCTATCAGAGGAGTCATTCACTTGGAACTCTGCTATAAATCTAGCTAATGAGCAATCTGTAGGTTTACCATAAGAGAATATAGTACAAATGAGGAGTTAAGTTAAATAACAGATTAACCTCGTGCCTTCAAATTCTTAAGTATAGTTAAACATTTTTTAAAAGAGAATGCAAATCATCAGTGGGGAAAAATCCCAGGCATTATTATCCTTCCCCAAAAAAGTAGTCAATGAAGTGTAAATGACTTACCCACATGCCTACTTTCCCACCTCTATAAAATTTTTTATGAGCATTCTATTTATACTCATCAAAAATATTCTTGATGAATGTATGAGAAGGAAGCAGGCAGGTGTTTACAAACAATATTCTGCAATCAGCCATATTTTTTCAATCACACAGTTAACTAAAAGATTAAAAATACAGAGTCTTTCTGTGTTTATTAATTTATTGACTATATAAAAATTGACTCTTTAGAATAAAATGCCATCTTAAAAGTCCTCCTCTAGCAAGATATCTACTTGAACGTGACAAAATCACACCAGATTTCTTGAAAGATGTAACAGATATTCCCTGTGAGTGGTAAGTTTCCTCTGTATTCTCCTGTTTGTGAATAATATTACACTGAATTCATCAAAATTCAGAATACTAACACCTTCTACTTGAGATCTTTAATCACTTTAAAGTATTTGGCCTATCACAGGAAAAATCACACAAGTAAAGCATTCCTTTATGTAAACTATGATGTGATGTTAGGTGGGCATTCCATAAACCTGGTCTGTCAGAATGTATATCTTGGACAGAAACTATGGGTGTGGTGAATGGATGAATTAGATAGAGAATTGACTAGAAAGTATATAGTGGTTGGAACTTTTTTTTTGGAAAACGTTATTGACAACCTTTTGTTTTTACATTTCAGTGTGTTTTTCCCAGTCTCTTTCCTAGAAAGTTATATCTTGTTACAAATGATGAAAAAAGAGGGGGAAAAGTTAAGCAAAATTAACCAGCACATCAACTAATTATATGTACTGTTCCATACCAAGTCCTCCACCTCTGCAAAGAAGGCAGAGTACACAATAGTCCGAATGACCACAAGTTTCTCATGAAGGGTCTGTGAAGTCTCTTCTAACTCCGAATCTATGATCTTTTGTTCTCTACAAAGGCAAGGATTAATATTCTTCCATGGGTACCATCTGACACTCAGTCAGGAAGCAGCATGGTTTGAAAGGAATTAAAGTGTGGGTCACCAGAAGGACACAGTGAGTGTGAGTAGAGAGCATCATTACAAATAACAAACTCGGCAGTAGAAACTGTATAAAGATTATCACCATATAGATAGAGGATTTGAAAAGGAGACAGTAATCATCTAAGAGCATAAACTGCACAATTTACAAGCAAGTATGGACAAGAGCCACACAGGATAAGAAGGCACGGATGGATGGTGACCTGTGTTCTGGAAAGAGCACCCATGTTAATGAGATGAAAGATATATCAATTTATGTGTGTGTTGTCATTGTTCTCTTAGAGTTCAGTAGTAGATGAGGTATGTGATTCCTGTCCATCACATTGCTTCAGTGGGAAGTATCTCAACTTTGAAATAAGTTTTCTGGGAATGCAATTCTTCCATAAGTTTGAGTACAGGTCATTCTAATTCCCTCAATGCATGGATGTATTTAGAGAGGGAAATGAAAGAATTAAACAATGTGCTCTTCACAGTACAGTATATAGAAATACAGTATATGTCAAAATTCATTTCTCTGTCATGACTTAAAAGGGAACATTTATGTTCTAGAAGAGAAATTACTAGATTAAGATTCATTTTCCTTTTCCTGATTCTATTACTGATTTGTCCAGTGACTGTAAGCCATTGACTTTATCTCTCTGGTCCCGATTTCAACATTTAGTTGTTCATCATTGTACTTTATAGAGAGCATTATTATAGCAGAGTAATTGTTCCAAAGGGCCTGCAAAAGCAATTATTACAGGTTTATTACTATCCACATCAAGAAACTGAGAAAGATTAAGTCACGTGGCTATAGTTATGCACACAGAGCTGAGATTTAAAACTATGCCTCTACGAAGGCATACTCTTTCCGCTGTCCCACATTACCTCTTCGGCCCAGAGAACTTAAGTTGAGCCTTCCTTAATCTGTTAATTCTTCCACAACTGAGAAAGTTCTCTCCTTTCTTAAATTGTAGGAAGATTCTTAAGCAGGTATGAATTGCCTTCCAGCTTTCAGAGTCTGTAATTCTGTGAGATTTTTCTAGTGTACTTTCTCTGGATCTTTCCTTTGCCCTCATCACTCAGCCCATAATATACACTTAGTCATAAATGTTTGTTGACTGAATAAAAGACAGATGGGAGAGAAAGTCTATAAATAGTACAATGCTATTTGGCAACTAAATGAATAAGGAGGTTGAGGAAGATGAGATGATTTCAAGGTTGGGAATCGATGACTAGAGGAATGATGGTGACATGAATAGAAAAAGGAAAGTTTGAAAGGCAAGATGGTTGAGGGATGTGTAAGGTCTAAATAGAATGTGTTGTTTTGGACATAATTGAGTTTAAGATCCCACAGGAGTTCCAGATGGAAATATCCATCAAGTAGCTGGTAATACAGAGCCGGAATCAGATTACATTTTGGTAATTATGTGCATAAAATTGATCATTGAACTTACAATTGGTCAGATTATCTAAGGATAGAGGGATTATCTAGGAGAAAGATTATCTGGGGGAAGGCAAGAGGTACCAAGTTAGACATGAATAATGATAGCCAGTGATTTAAAAAGAGTGGTCCGGAAGGTACAAAGGAGAGAAAAGGCCATCAGACATAATCAGAGATCTTTGTTAGCTCTTGAGAGGACTTTTTCACTAATGTGGAAGTGTTGTGTTGTGGTTGTGGTTGCGGTTTGTCCTTTGTTCTCAGAGAAGACCGTGCCATTAGAGAGATCATGATGTGATTTGAAATTGACTTTGATTGGAGGGAAGGAGGGCTGTGCAGAGTCTCCAGCCTCATTTTCTCCTCCAGAGCCATCTGAGTCAGTGACCAGATATCGAACAGGCCTACTGATGGCCCAGGATGCAGTGGGAGACCTAGGAGCTTGGCACTGGTAGAGAAGATGTAAGATGATAGCTTGAGGAAATGGCAGTCAGGTGAAAGAGAGAGATCCGTGCTGTTATAGGTAGCTCAGAATCAGCCAGTGGAGAGAAAAGATTGAAAATGGAAGGAGAGAGAGGGATCAGGGACGCATGTAACTTAGCAAAGAGAAGTCTCTTCAGAGACTGGAGCAAAGGAGAGAATGAGTGATTATAAAATGGGGGATTAAACTGAGGGGTTGGGAAGAAGGCGAATTCCTAGCAGATAGCACCTGTTTTCTTAGTAGAGAGGAGATGAGGTCCTCTGTTAATTGGAGTGGAGGAGGGTAGTGTAAGAAATCTGAAGAGATGGGAAGGTAATTCCTATAGAATCAGAGAAGATTAAAAGGATTGCCATGCAGCCATGAGGTCCTAGTAGAAACTCGATAGCATGTGTTTGTAATGAACTCAGCCGACATGGTTACATGACTATGTCTAAGAAATTTCAAAAGCACATGAGTAGAAACAGAATGTGTTTGCTGGGGTAGCCAAGAGGGTTTGTCAGGAAGAGACTGGTAATAGAGATTCAAAAATAGGTAATAGGTAATGACCAATTATATTGTGAAGACTATATAAGGAGGAATTGAGGCCAGAGAAAGTGAGGTAGATTGGAAGAACACAGCGTGGAGGGAATGTAAGAAGAAGAAGAAATTTTGGAGGATTGAAGCAGAAGAGAAGATTGAAGGAAGGGATGATAAAGAGAGCAGTTTTGGAGATTTGGGTCATGGTGGCACAGTGGTTGTGCGTCATGCTCAGATCAGGGATGTGATCATTCCTGTGCGGCAACTCCTTCATCACCTTTGACCACTAGAAGTCTGGGATCTCTTATGGCTCTTAGACTCTCAGAGCTGAAAAGAGCTCATGTGTTACATCACCTTCCTCAGATCCTTCCCAGCGTAGCAGAGGATAAGGCATACCCAGGAAGTTCAGCTCCTATCGGAGTCCCCAGAAGCAAAGTTTCCCCCATTACCTTAGGGGTGCTGAGGCACAAGATGAGATGGTTTAGAAGTCCTTTCAGAGAAGCCCCTTTACTGCCCTAAATTTCTGAGATCATCTTGGTGAGATGATCCTAACTGCTGACAAGCTAACTTCTCTGTCTCCAAGTAATGAAAGTGATCCAGACAAGCTGTGGAGAGACACATGGTTGTAAGTAAGCTATAGCATGTCACCAACAGTAACTTGTAAGCACGTAATAGCATAGAAGTATAAGTCCAAATAATGTACAAACAAAGAAGATGGTGGACTGATCATGTAGTGACAGCAAAAGATGCAGTATGTGGATAAACCCAATTTCTACACTGGTACTTTTAACATTCAATGTTAAAAGATAAAGAATATAGCCTCCATGTGTTTACTCTTCTACAAAGAATTTATGGGAGGACACAAACAAGAATTACGTAGAATGAGAGAAATGTCAATAGATTTCAAACTCTGCCATTTGAAAGAGGACATGAGTGTGATTTTTTTTTTTAAATTCATTGACATTTTATTGTACTACCGGATATGTGCAGTCTTATTTCATTTATTCCCTTTCCCTAAACTCTTACATTCTAATCGAACTGGACTGTTCTCAAAGCTAGATTTTCTCTCCCCTGCCTCTTGTTTGTGGTCATGCAGGCTGTCCTCCATCTGCGGCAGGCATGCTTTCCCTTCTGCATTGTATGTCTCCTAAGCTTATCTCAGGACCTGACTCCTTTGAAACATTCCCTGATCATTTCTTCAGTTAGTGGAAAATAGTCCTCATAGAAGCTTTCCTTGAGGGCTGGGACCATCATGTTGGTCTTTATGTCCCCAGCAGCTTAGTACAACACCTTGCATTTGGTTGCCATTTAATAAATGTTTTCTGGATAGGAACTAAAAACTGAAAAAGAGTGTAAGTATTGCACCTGGTATATACTTTAAATATATGTGAGTTTATATAATAGTGTGGGCAAACTTTAAAAGATTTTTTAAATTAAGTATACAATGCAAAAATGAAATAAATTGTGCTGTACCTCTCCTTCATTACACGGCAAGCCCTTGGATGGGCTCTAGGTTGTTGGGGTTTTTTTAGTACTTTTATTTACACTGTAGCACTATGGAACTATAGTAATTGTTAATGTATCATTGAGGATACATCTTTCCTTTAAATGATTAGTTATATCATTTCATCTTTAATATTTTTCAGATGAATCCCAGGCAGTGGAGCCATATCTCTGAAAGTGCCAAAGACCTGGTCCGCCGAATGTTGATGTTGGATCCAGCTGAAAGGATAACAGTTTATGAGGCACTTAATCATCCTTGGCTTAAGGTAAAGAAAAGAAAGAGTCAGAACTTTATTCAGTGGACTCTGTGCTTAGAAGGATTTGAGTTTTGTTTCAGCTGCTGCTTTACATTCTGTCTTATCAGTCTTCCGGGGAACAGGGTGGGGGACACATCAAGGATTGAGGTCAAGAAAAACTTTGTAACACTCCTATCCAGAAGTGAAATACGCTACTTTTGAGAGGTGATGGGTCCCTCTGTCTTACAGATTTTCAATCAGAGGCTATATGATCACTTGTTGAATATGTTACAGAAGGGGATATCTTTTGTGTATGTGTTTTTCTAAGATTCCTTCCAACTGACTCTCAACTTCTGTGAATCCATGGTTCCTGTTGATTTTAATATATTTCTTGAATTTCCATCTCTGTTCTCATGTTGCTACCATCTTCACTCAGCACTTTTCACCTGCATGAATTGGTCTCCTGACTTCTAGACTTTTCCCGCTCCAGTCCATCCTTCCAAAAAGGGGCAGCTAGGTGGTGAAGTGGATAGAGCACCAGTGCAGGAGCCAGGAGGACCTGAGTTCAAATCTTACCTCAGACACTTGACACTCACTAGCTGTGTGACCTTGGGCAAGTCACTTAACCCCAGTTGCCTCATCCTGGGTCATCTCCAGTCATCCTGATGAGTATCTGGTCACTGGATTCAGATGGCTCTGAAGGAGAACTGAGGCTGGTGACCTGCACAGCCCTCCCTCCCTCAAAACAAAGTCAAGTGCAATTCATGTCATCATTTCTCTTATGGCATGGTCTTCTTCAGCAACAAAGGACGAACACACACATTTCCAAGATACAGGACTGACCATGTAATTGTTTTGTTCAAAAAATTTTGGAGGCTCCATAGTGCATCTAAGACAAAATGTAAGCCCCTTAAGCTGACATTTAAGGCATTCTACATTCCTATCCTAGCCTAATCACATTTCTTTCTTCCATGCCAAACTGGATGGCTTATTGTTATCTGAACCCATTTCACTTTCCTGGAAGACACTATTTGCCAACTTCCCCATAAAGCTTTCTGCAAATCCTGGTCACTGCCTCTAAATTCTTACAGCATTTTGTTTGTATTCTCCTATAAACATGTTATCATCTGCTTTCTGGTGTATTTATTTTTTGCATGGCTTATTTCCTTAACTAAGTTGTAAGCTCCTTAAGACCATTACGTCCCTCGTACCATCTCGCACCGAACTTTCACAGATAAATACTCAATAAATATTTGTTGACTATTTAAATCAAATATATATTGACGAACAAGGTACTATAACATGATGGTTCACTAAGTTACGGAGAAAATTTTGCTATTGCAATGTCAGAAAAATTATCAGTTTGGATGGTGGTTTTAGAAATGAGTAAAATTTGATTTGGTAGGGGAGTTTCTGTTCTTTATAATGCTGTTCTTTCTAAAAGATTTTTCAAATAAACATCTTCAGTTTTTTCTGTTGAAAAACAGTCACTGATCCAAAATCATAATTTCCTACTCTTCTGTATTTCCTTTTTTATTATTCATTGGTGATCTGTGAGCAGAAAAGTTGTATACTCAATATTTGTAGAATTAACAGTAGGTGAAAAATTTACCACCTGCTTTTGAAGCCTGACTTCAAATTTCATGCAAAGAAGGAAAAAGTCACTGCTATGTAATCAAGTGGATTTTCAAGTGGCATTGAGATAAGACAGAGCAGTAATACAAGGGAATTCATAATTGTCAGATTGATGGTATATTCTGAAATGCCACAAGACTCCAAAGGAGGTAGAAGATTACTGTAGGAATCAGGAAAAGGTTTCATTGAAAATAGACATTTTTAGTGGCATCTAGAAGGCCAAAGCAGGATCTGAATCTGTCAAGAGGAAGGTGAGGGATAATCCAAGTGAGATAACTAGAATGAACAAAAATAAAGTGGTGAAGAAACAAAAAATGATCCTTCAGAGGCATTGAACAGATCACTTTGACTGGAGTAGGTACAGAAGAAAGAATGCTCAATTTGGAGTTAATAATGTGACTTAAGGACAGCTGAAGTTACTGAAGGTTTTCTGATGGAGAAGTGAAGCTATTGCATTAAGTGATTGAACTGAGTGCTGGAAGACAAAGTAATTTGAAGTGGGGAGAGGGGCTCTTAAGAAAGCGATTGCAGTATGTCAGGCAGAAGGGATGGAGGGCCTGAGCTAGGTTTGTGACAATGAGAATGGTGAGAGGTGTGAAGCAAGAAGGAAATAGGACTCAGCAACTGTAGGGAAACAGGAAACAATGGAAAAGAAGACAAGAAGGTGAGATAACTAAAGGGTGGTAAGGGCAGAGTTGTTAGGAAACTGTCCAGGCCCACCAGGCAGTCAGAAATATGGGACTAGCTTTCTGGAGCATAAAGAGAGAGGTACTAGAGTCACTTGGCTATCTGCCTTTTAAATCTTCAGTGTACTTAAGTTACAGCAGAACTCTCGGGAGGGCATTGTGATTCAGCTTGGGGAAAATTAAACCTACCTGCCTTAAGATGAAGTATTTCATCTGACTTGCTAGAGGAGGGAGGCATATTATATTAATTTTTAAGCTGCCTTTCTAAAGACATTCTTGCATGAGTCAGACATTTCATATTTTTCTATTCACCTCCTGTTGGGACACGGAGTTAGCTAAATTAGTGATGGTGACCTGTACTTTGTAATCCCAGCATGACAAGGTACCTGAGAGTGAATTGGATCAACTTTTATAAGGTTATTATGGCTGACTTTTAGTGTCTGTATTGAGGAAGATGCTATCTTATAGATGAAGTTTTGGCAACATCGGGGTTAATGGAAATAACTAGGAGTTATTCTTAAGTGTGGTTTTTACTGTATCCAGTTTTAGTTTCTGCTTCATATTTATAAATTTTATGGGAAAAATATTCCATCTCCAGCAAACTCTTTTTAGCTTATTTAAATCTGTACTCTAAAATTATCTCAGAGGTCCTCATATTTTAATTAATAAAATAGTTATTGAACTTAATGAGAAACAAGAATCAGAAGAAAAATATTGTTTGCTGTTTTTGTTCTTGTTCAGTTGCAAGTGTGTCCTTTCCTTTGTTTACTTGTGAGGTGGAGTGCATGGATTTTGTTTTAATACGTAATTCAAAGCTTAATTTCGTGTGTATTCTTCAATGTGAGTTGGTGACATGTGTCACCAGTTATGTATGTGTGGGTATATCTTGTGTTTAATGAACTATACTTATATACTTAAAATTCATAAGAATAAAAAAAACATGAGATTTCATTATATGTCTTCTGTTATATAAAGTGGACTCAGAGTTTTCATTCTTAAATCATATTCTTGTAACTGCTAAATGGTACCTTTTTTTTTGCATTTGGCCTGGGGCTAAAGAGGTTATTGCTTCATGTTTTTCTATCCAGAAGACAAAATCATTTACAAAGTATTTACCATACATTGTCAAGATGAAAAGTAGTTTTATTTGGACTTGCAATTTTTCCTTCTATACTGAGGAAAGAATTCAATCCAATTCACCATGCACTTTGTAAGCACATACTACATGACAGGCTGTGTGTGAGATGTTGGGGATACACAAGACAAAAATGAAGTGGCCTCTGTTTTCATAGAGCTTATGTTCTTCTCCCTTGGGGCAGGGTGGAGGGAGAGGAAGAACAACTATAGCCAGAGAAGTGAGTACAAGATATATATAATGTAAATACAAAGTTGTTTCTGGCAGACAGCTCCTGGGAGAATCAGAAAAGACCACATGTTCCCTCTGAGCCTGACCTAACTAAGGGTCCCTAGAAGCAGACAAAAGGACAGAAATCTGTTCACAGGGCCTCTTTGTATAAGTGTATGGAGACAGGTAATGGAGTGTCATTGTCGGCAATAGCAAATAACCCACTTTGGCTTGGAACGTACAGTGTGCAAGTAATTCAGAATCAGTCTGGAAAGATAATCAAAGATGAAGGAATTTAAACATAATACTTTGCATATAATTCTAGAGGCATTGGAGAGTTACTGAAGTTTAGTTTATTTAACTTTAATCAATGGAGTTTTTAATAGGAATTTTATTATAGAATGTTTCCTTTGCCATCAGAACTCCTTCCTAAATTAAGGAGGTAAATTTGATCATGAGGAGATCTTATAAGGGAAAGAAGGAGAAATGGATGGGTGGAAAGCATGGTGAAAACCATTTGGTGAGTGGGGCAGAAGCAAAACAGAAGCAATTTTGTCATCACAATATACTAAAGTCCACCTGAATACACCAAGAAAATTGCTAAGGAATTTGGAAAACAAATCACAAGTCTGTCACAGAATGATACTGGGGGAGGGACAGGGTAGTTATTGGGAAAGAGATGAATCAGAGGAGGGATGGGGCTTGCCACACAAGTAGACAAGTGACCAGAGAGAAAAGACAGAACTCCTTGATTCTAATATTGTTTGTTTTCTCTGCCAAAGAAAATGTCCTTCAATGTTAGGGGACAGAACAGAAACAGCTAATAGGGAGGGTGATGCACACTATAAGTAAGGAGGTAGTAAGAAAACGCCTCAACACCCTTAACTAATTCACAGCCCTCTTGACCCAGATGAATGATATCCTCAGGCAGTTAAAGAATTGACAGCCTTTTTTCTAAGCCACTGTGAGCAGGATCACCAGACTAGGAGAGGTCACATGTCCCAGGAGAATAACATGTACAAGCTGTGGACCAGTAAGCTAGACTTCCATTCCCAGAAAAATTCTCGAATTGTTTATTAAAGTCATCATCATCATCTACAATGGCAGCAGTAGCGGCAAAGAGCGAGCGTGCCTTCATTAGAACTCAGTCAACTTAATGCTAGGATTTTACAATTAGATTAAATTGTACATTTATAGCCGCAGACTTCTGAGGATAACAGCTTATAGTGTACCAGAGATTATGCTGTAAATATCATATGGGTTGAATTAATCTGCTAATTTTGGCAGAGACTAACCCAAATCCAATTTTAAATGGCCATGATGATTATGAATAATGTTATTTAAGACATGTAATTACAAAACTAAAAATGCATGATTCCAAAATTCATTCAGACTTTTTATATTCTGGTTTCATTATTGAAAATACAAAGTACCATTTTAATTTCAATCCTGAACTTTCTTCCTCTTTATAGACTAAGCTAGTTTGTGTCTTTTTGATAAAATACATATTAATTTTCATCTATTGTATTGACTTTGTAGTTTGGTTTTGATTAAATTTCTTAACTTTTTCATGTGATTTAATATTGGTAAATGTGTAATCTCTTGTAGGAGAGAGATCGCTATGCCTACAAGATTCATCTTCCTGAAACAGTAGAACAACTGCGGAAGTTTAATGCAAGGAGGAAACTAAAGGTAAGATTTATAAAAATTAGTGAAGACAAAGTAACCTAATTAACATAACTAGCAAGTTTCTTGTGTAAACTATTTGAAAAAGATGTTCCAAGTCACTCTTAATTAAAGAAATACAAACTAAAGCAACTTTTACATTTGAAATTATATTATTTTTTGTATTCATGGTATCTTATTTTGATTCATTGGCCTCTTGATTTATCACATTCTTTTTATAGTTCCAGATAATCACAAAGTGTGGTTCTGAATAATACATTACACTAAGTTAAAGATGTTACTTGGTCCTCTTTAATTTCATGCAAGATAAAATTCAGTAACTTTAAAACTAATCAGTCTTCCTTTGTTAAATGTTTGTTTTATTGTTAAAGTAATCATTTTCCCTAGGCTATAAACTGGATAGGTTCTGATTATTTTTAAGAGGTAGTGTGAATATAGTTCAGTGGAAATAATCTTTTACTAGAAGTGAGAATTAGTATTAGCAAAGCAACAACAAATAAACAAACAATAAATAAATGAATAAAATCTCCAAGATGCTGCCACTCTAGATGGAATGTCCAGATGGTTGCTTAATCCATAGGCATTCCACAGAGGTTGTCATAATGAGCCTGGCTATCCACTGTCACTTGCAGACTTCCTCTATTCAATCAATAAACATTTATTAAGTATCTGCTATGTGCCAGGTACTAAGCACAAAAGAGAAAGATGATGGCTGCCCTCAAGGAGCTTATAGTCTATCATGGGAGGGGGTGGAGGGCTGGTGGGAAAGTCAGAGAAGTCCCATAGTGCAGCCAGGGAAGCAATAAGACCTTCAGGGCAGAGCTTCCTCCTCAGGGGGAGGTTTGGAGTTCATGGTGCTACTGTTCAGCTGACTCTCTATTAACCTCACTCATCACTCTTTCCAAATTTATCACTAAATCCAAATCCTGATGACATCGCCTCCTGAACTCTAAGTCCTCTAAGTCGTTCTGTCTTCTTCCTCTCTTGACCAAGTCCTGCCTCTTATACTTACATACTTTTACACACGTAAACTTTCCAGTTAGTTAATCTGAGCTCAGAGACTCCTCCACTTCACCTCAGCCACACACAACATAGTTACAGCCTTGAGCTTGCCATTCCCTGCAGATGTTCTACCTCTTTAATCAAAGATTTGAAACTCCTTCAGTCTCCCCATGGGTTTCACTTCTGTTCTTTGTCCTCACTGTGACCTCTAACCCCTTCACTTTGCTTCTTTTCCAGGCTTTGGTTGTACTCTCTTTCCCAATTGGGTGACCCCTTTGTGAACCAGTTCAGCCCTATTCTCCAACACTTGTCCTATTTCCACGCGTGCCTTTTTAAATTCCAGTTCTGAAGTATTCCCACCATCTGCATCTGTTTCTTCTCTTAAACTGCTAAGGAGAGCTAGAGAAAGCCACACAGTAAGACTGAATTCTCAGCAGATTTGTTATCCAGGCTCACTTGAGCCCCTACTGTAGCAAGAGGCAGTCCTTTTACTCTTCTTTCATTGATTTCCTTTTCCATGTACTTTCAGGGAATCATAAAAGTGCATTGGATTGTTACCATCAGCATAAAACTGAATTTCATTTGCTTTCTTATTGAGCCAGGAATCCTGCATCTCCCTAAGCTTTGCTTGTACTTTACTTTGGATGGAATCTTAGAGATGAATGTTGATAAATCCTGTGGAGTTTCTGTTTTTTCCCTTAAACAGCTTCTGAATTTCCCCTTCATTTTCATCAAACCAGTCTTGGTGTTTGCGAGTGTTCTGACCCAGATGAGTAAATTGCTACTGTACACCAATTCTCTGAGAGCTTCCCTCTCCTTTTCTGCTCCACTGTTGCCAACTCTGTGTTGGCTCAACTTTCCCTCCACTTTAGCAACAGACTGTTCACGCTCAGAGAAGAACTCTAATTTGTTGACATTAATTCTTCTCATGGTCATTTTGCCTTGGGGGCGGCACTTCTGGTGAATGTGAATATTTACATGGTGTATCCACATCAGAAAGGGTGGAGTATTCACCCTAAATGTTCAGGGGACCTTCTGTGCCCAGTCTGTGCTACAGCATTCTGAGCTCGTATTGGTCTGATCAGCCACAGTCAAACACACTGAAACTTAACTTTATCATGGTGACATCATTTTGTTTCTCTTTGATAACAGGCAACAACCATTTCCATGTAGTAGAGGCTGTTCCAGACCTTCTCAGCTCAGTATTCTTACAGTACCTGCCCTTTCAGCTAAGTAACCCACCTCAAACTTGATGAAAAGACTCAAAGCCATTCATTTCAAATTCTCTCTTTTTCCCTTCTCTCCAACTCAGATTTCATCTTCTGTGCTTTCTCCTTTATCTTAGCATCTGATAAGACAGTTTTCTTCACCAAGTCCAGCCCCTTTAATGCTTGATCCCATCCCATCTCATGTTTCTCAGCAGATTTCCCCCACAATTATAACCACTATCTTTAGGGGAGAGAAGATCTGTGGAATGTCCCACTTATATGAAGCAAGAACTGGCTGTACTGCCTTCTACAAACATGTCCTTGTCTCCCCTATCTATCATTAAAAACCCCTCCCTTGGTCTTGTCATCCCTACTAACTACCATCCTAGATTTCCACCCCTCTTCATGGCTCACCTTCTTGACATTCGGCGCTTCTCCTTTCTTCTCAGTGGTCTGTAATCTGGCTTTGGCCCCCCACACTCAGTCAGAACTGCTCTTTCCTAAGACCTCTTAATTGCCAATCTAACAGTCTTTCCTTATAACCTTTATCCTTCTTGACTTCTCCACAGCATTTGATACTATCATCTGCTCTCCTCCTGATGTTCCCTCCTCCCTGTTTTGTTGTGGCACTGATCTTACTTGGTGTTCTTCTTCTGACTGAACATTCTTCCTTATTCTCTTTTGTTAAATCGTCTCCTGTGTTGAGCCACCTACTTGTAGGTACGTATTCTTTCTGTTCTCTCTCGTTTGGTGACCTCGTTAGTTCTGTAGATCAAATGATCATGTCTATGCAGGTATCTCCTAGAGTTCTGTAAATGGCCTTTCCTTCTTTATCTAGTCCTTCATCAGAAGCTTTGTATTAGCCATTATTGAAGAAGATGGCTTACTTAGAGAGGCATCTCTAACAAAATGCATTATCCTAATCAGAAAACCCACCCCCTCTTCTAACTTGCCTGTTCTTGTTGAAAATAGCACCATTCTTCTGGTAACCAGGTTAGTTTGTTAGAACATTCACATGATACTCAACTCCTCACTCTTACTCTCCCTACATATCTACTAGTTGTAAGATCTGCAGCACCCCTTGCATATGCTTCATTCCCTCCATGCACAGAGCCAATATGACAGTTTATGTCTTTATCAGCACTTTCCTAGAGTGCTATAACTGTGTCCTATTTGCTCTTCCTATCTCAGATGTTTCTCTTTTTTTAATCTATCCTCCCCACAAGCTCTGAAGTAGTTTTCCTGAAGTGGAGATGTGACCCATCATGTGATCCCATGCACAGGGACTCTGTTATCTCCAAAATCCTGTTTGACATTTCAGGCCTCTTCACAACTTAACCCCTTTCTGCCCTTTCAGTCAACTTCCCTCCTTTCATACTCTCTGTTCATTAAGCGTTTCCCTCCCTCTCCTGTTTCTGAGTTTTTTGCTGATTTCCTTCCCAGCCTAGCCCCAGGCAGGATGACTGCCCTCCTCACTCACCTTGTGGCATCCTTGGTTTACTGCCCGAGACCTTCTCTGGCTCCCCTGCTGCTAAGGGTCCTCACCCTCCCAAGTCTGACTTATGTGTTATTTGTGGCTTATATATACCTGTATGTGCGCATGTTTTATCAACCTTAAAGGTGTACAGTCCATGGGAGCCCTTTTGATTGTACTTTGCATTCCCAGTCCCTGTCACAGTGCCCAACGCATACTGAGCCCCTAATCAATACTTTGTGTTTGTCATCTTCTTCTCCATGATGGCCCAGAAACCTCATGACCCTTGAAGTTCACTCCACGCTTGGACTTACACTCTAGTAGAATTCTCTGGCTGCCCAGGTCAGCCATAACATCATTACTCTGTAGGCTCAATTCCTGACTTTCTGGACTTTCTCTACAATGACCTCATGTTGGGGGAGGGAGGAAGCCTTCATGTCTTCTCTCCTTTTTAGCTTCATTGTTGTTTTCCTCCATTATAATGTAAGCTCCTCTTGGGCAGGAACTTTTTTAAAAATTTATTTATTTGTTTTCAGTAATCAGTTTCAACAATCATTTCTGTAAGTCTTAAATTTTCTCCCCCTCCCTTTTCCCTCTCCTCCCAAGACAACATACAATCTTATATGGATTCTATACTTATATTCTTATTAAACATATTTTCACTTTAGTCATGTTGTCTATGACTATGTCATGAATGAGAGAAACCATGAGAAAAACCAAACCAAAACTTAACACAAGAGAAAATAGTCTACTTCATTTTGTGTTCTGATTCCATAGTTCTTTTTGCCTCAAGAGTCCTTTGAGAGTGTTTTAAGTCCTTACATTGCTGTGAAGGGCTAAGTCTGTCAGAAACAGTGCTCATACGCTGTGGCTGTTACTGTGTACTGTCATTTCATTCAGCATCAGTTCATAGAAGTCTTTTCCAGATTTTTCTGAAGTCCAGCCCTTTGTCATTTCTTACAGCACAATAGTATTCCATTACACTCATACACCACAACTTGTTCAGCCATTCCCCATTTGATGGGCATCCCCTCAATTTCCAGTTTTTGGACACCACAAAAAGAGTTGCTATAAATATGTTTACACATGGGGGACCCTTTCCCATTTTTATGATCTCTTTGAGATACAGTCCTAGAAAGCAGTATTGCTGGGTCAAAGGGTATGCACATTTTGGGCATAGTTCCAAATTGCTCTCCAGAATGGTTGGATCAGCTCACAGCTCCACCAACAAGGAATTAGTGTTCCAACTCTCCCACACCTTCTCCAACATTTATCATCTTCCTGTTTTGTCATGTTAGCCAATCTGATAGGTGTGATGTAGTACCTCAGAGTTGTTCTGATATGCATCTCTCCAATCAATATTGATTTAGAGCATTTTTTCATGACTATAGATAACTTTAAGTTCTTCCTCTGAAAATTGTTGGGCAGAAACTCTTTCCACTTGTATTTTTATTCCTCAAACTTGGCATGGTGCCTGGCATATAGAAAATGCTTAATAAATGCCTGTTGGCTTGACTTGTCTAACTTTGATGAGAAGGACTGAGGGCATAGTAGTAGGACAAGTTGCATAAGGCCTAGTGGTCCTTCATTTTACTGAAGGGATATAGTTAATTCTTTGTCATCAAAGTGATGTGGGCAGTTGTGTCCATTGTTGTAACGAGGGGTCTGAAGAAACTCATACCTATGATCTATGAAATCTGGACAGGCAGGGGTAGGACAGGGTATTGAGCGAGAGCTCTCATCAAACCTGGTTAGTTCTACCCTCTGAGATCTTGGAAGGAAGAGGATGTGCTGGCATTGGGGATGGGGGTGTAAAGAGGAAGTACTTCACATGAAGTGAGAAGGAATCTTCATCTTCAAACATTATTGTGCATTGTTTCCCAAATTATATCTGCTTATGGTTGTTACTGAATAGTGTGTGACTTTATTTAGTAAATGTAATATTGTGATTCTACTTACTTTAACTGCTTTGCAAAATAGTGATACAACTTTTTTTAAGTTGATTCAATTAAAAAAAAGGAAAACAGTGTAGAATATGTGTCTAGAGAATGAAGATCTCTAATAACTTCCCACAGTTAACTTTCATAAAATTTTCACATTAAAAGCCACAACCTAAAAGTGTAACTTCTTGACTAGTACAACGTTGAGCTTTGCAAAGCTGTGCAACTGTAAGGATGATAAGTGTCCTCAGCAAAATAAGGAAGCTTAAAGGATGAGTGAGTTCAGGGAGTAAGATAATAAGCTCTTGTTTGGATATGTTGACCTTGCTATGTAAAGAATCCAATATCCAGTCATTTGGAGATGTCTAGCAGTGAGTGAATGACCTGTGACTGTAGTTCAGGAGAGATATTAAGACTGGTTATAATAGATTTGAAAGGCAACTGCATAGAGATGACATTTGTCTAGAGATGAAATATCAACATTTGAACCAGTGAGAACTGGTAAGATCACAAGAGAAAAGGCAGAGAAAATAGAAGAATATCCAGGAAAAAACTTTGGAGGGTTTTTTTGCTTGATAGGCAGTTGAAGTTCATAAAGGTGATTGGAGTGTTTGGTAAAAAGAATGTGTCCTGGAAACCAGAAGTAAAATATGCAAGAGGAGAGTGTGATACACCATCTAAAAAGCTGCAGAGTGATTTAGCAAAGTTGAGGACTGAGGAAAGGCTATGGGATTTAGCAGCTATGAAATGATTCGTAGTCTTTGAAAGAGGAATTTCGTAAGATACACAGTTAGTGGGGTATGAAAATCTCGCTTACCCTGCAGGAAAATAGAAGGGAAGGGGATAAAAGGGTGGATGTGATAGGGAGGGCAGATTGAGGAAAGTGGTAATCAGGATATACCTTGTCATGGAATGAGAGGAGGGGAGAGATGGGGAGAAAATTTGGAACTTAGAATCTTGTAGAGGTGATTGTTGACAACTAAAACAAATAAACTGAAGTGGGGATGGAGAGTATTTTTTTAAATTTCCATTTGAAAAGTGTAGATTATATTCCACAAATGTTTATATGAGATCACCATATGTGGTAAGTCTTTTGGTAGAACAGTTTAGTAAATGCACTGAAAGCATTTGAAAGTATCTGACATAATATGGGTACAGTATAAAATAGATGGAGAAAGAAGGGGGCTATTTATTGAGCTCAGGGCCTGAAATCAGGAAGACCTCAATTCCCACATAGCCTCAGACATTTACCACCTGTGTGATCCTTGGCCAATTACTTAATCTGTCTGCCTCAGCTTCCTCATTTGTATGATGGGAATAACAGTAGCCTTTACCTCCCAGGATTGTTGTGAGAATTAAATAAGATGATATTTTAAAACCGCCCAGCACATAGCAGATGCTTAATAAATTATTTAGGACATTGACATTATAACTCCAGTGTCCTAAAGAGAACATAGTTATCTTGAAAGCAAATACTCACTGACTAAGGAATGGAAAATTGACTACTGTTCTTTGGTAGAAATGTGCAACTATAATTCAGTCTAATATGGAATAGTGCAGAGCTGGCAAACTTGCATATGCAGCCTGCAAAACTCCCAAGTCAGGCCCAACCCACATTAAAATGTAATTGAGAAATGTTTAACAGAAGAAATAAAAACATACTACAACAGATATTTAAAAAAATAAATAAATAAATTTCAGTAGCTAGGATTGAAAACCAGATTTGAAGGAATTAAGAAGTGAATGAGAGATGAGGAAATGGAAGTGATAAATATCTATAGAAATTGGCTACAAAAGAGAGTAAAGCTAAAAAATGGTGAGCTTGAGAGATGGGGAGAGCTGGGCATGTTTGTAGGCACTAGGAAAGAAGCCAAATCAATAAAGAGAGGTCAAAGATCAGTGATCAGTCACCAAGCATTTATTAGTCATCTACTGAGTACTGGGCAACAAGAATACAAATAGAAAAGTGGAATCATCCCTGTTCCCAAAAGCTTATGTTCTAATATGGGAAATATTCCACATGTTAGGAAATATAGCCAGGGAAAAAAGTTTCGATACATGAATCACATAGATAGTGAGTCAAGTCATAAACATTAGAGTGTCGTGACTTTTCTGATAGAAAGGCAAATAAAAATAACCTCAAGTTTTTATCTCACACCCAACAAATTTGAAAGGATGACTAAAGAAGAAAATGTCAGTTTAGGAAGGGGTCGTGGGAGGACAAGCACATTCATGGAATATTGGTGGAATTGTGATTTGAACACTCTGAGAAGCAGTGTGGAATTATGCTGAAAAGATAACAAAAACATCCATATTCTTTGACCCAGAATTACCACTACCTAGGCATATATTCCAAAGAGATCAAAGACAGAAAGAATAGTCCCATATATGCCTAAGTATAGTAATTTCACTTACTGTGATAGCAAAAAACTGTCAACAAAATGTGTCCATCAGATTGGGCAGTAACTAAATAAAATTTATATGAATTTAATAAAGTACCACTGTGTGGTATGAAATAATGAATTTGACTCATCTGAGAAGCATTGGAAGATTGGCATATACTGATGCAGAGAGAAGCAAGCTTGACAAGAACGATGGAAAGAACAAAGCTTCAGATGCTCTGTGATTATAGGAGTGAGCTTTGACTCTAAAGAAGAGTCAAGAAGATATGCCTACTGTGGAAGGGAGGGGTTCTGAGTGGAATAACACGTGTACTGGTAAGCATGGTTGACATGTTACTAAACTGCTATTTTTTCCTCATTTTTTAATCTCTGTTGCAAGGAAAAGCAGTATGTATGGAGTGGTGGGAGTAATGTATTCAAAACTAAAATTGATTTAAAAACATAGTATTAAGTAAAAAATAAGAGACAATATTTAAGCTAGTCTGTTTACTTCTTACACTTTAATTCTCAAAATTTTTTTTCCTTCTCCAGTACATTTTTTATTTTTAATATATAATTTGTTTATTTTTCAGTTCTGAACATTCACTTCCACAAGAATTTGAATTCAAAATTTTCTCCCCCCTCACCCCAGGACAGCATGTACCCAATCTACCCTTTCCTACAGTCTGTCCTCCCTTCTATTACCCACCTTTCTTTCATTCCCTTCCCTTCTGTTTTCCTGTAGGGAAAAATCGATGTCTATACTCCATTACATATATAGC